>CM033324.1:10615994-11263494 GCA_019359835.1 Pharus latifolius | reverse complement strand
AATTTATTTGTTGAGATGTCGACATATATATGGCACATAGCCATGCCGTACTACGCATGTAACAATGGACTATTTATGTCGTGTGATCTTGTCGATCTAAAAGAATATTTTGAGAATTGTGATCTTGTCTAGAGGCTTACAACCATATATATTTATTTATTTATTAATAACAAAAGAGTGCAATCTACAAATAAAACAACTCTTTACGATACTAGACAGTAAAAAGTGAAAACAGTTTTGCATGTCCCATAGACCACGCATATAATTTACCTAAAAACTAGGATTTTTTTAAAGAAAAATGAAAAATATTTGTGCGAGAAGTCACATATTCCATTCAAAGTAGCGTGGATTGGGTTCAATAATTTTTTGACAAAATAAAATCCCATGTCAAGATGGTAAGTCTACTCGAGGGCATATGCACTTTGACTCTCAACCGGGACTCGCTTTTGTGTATAGACCCCAGATGGGATTGGTGTCAATTGTTCCAAAAGTACACATCAACCAGGTTCACTACTTTTGGGGTCTTGGGGATTTGACTAGCCTTGAGACAAATTTGTTGAGATGGATGTCTTCTTGAGGACACAAGCTGAAAACTCACAAGTGAGACTTGTTTTCTTGAGAGGATAGATTGTAGACGTGATAGATGTTCATTGGCCCAAAAGTGTACGTCGACCAAGTTGACTCGATTGTGGACAAAACTAACTATGACAGAGGCGTCATATTTTTTTTTTGAACGGGAGAAAAGCCTTCATTTTGTATAAGAAGTATTTATTTGTACAAAATAACTTCGAATGTTCTCTCCTATTTCCTTTCTCTTGCTTTCTACTTTAATAAGATAACATAATATTTAATTTATGGTAAGAAAAATCTTCATCTTTGTTCACGTTCTCTTTATCTGAGTGTAATGTGATAGCAAATGAATTTCTCCTTTACTCTTAATTTGTTTTCTCTAGCTTTCTTCTTAATCCCAATTTACAAATTAAACAGACATTCGAGTATGCTGTTTTTTCAAGTGGAGAATCCGACCTTCGAGTAGTTATTTAGTCATGTGTGATTCACTTCAAACCTTCTTTTAGTACTATGTCATTTGTTTAACACGAGTACGACAGTTTCACTTTTTTGTTGATTCAAAAGAGAAATAACTATAAGCAACCTCGTGCTAAAGGTTTTTACAAACTTACAAAATTCTGGAACAGCCAGCCCCAACAAGTTATTGTAAGTCAAGTCTAGTGCTTGCAAATTTGAAGTTTTACCTAAACTCAATGAGATGCTTCCTTGAAAATTGTTTTGTACAGTATGAGTCAGAGAAGAGAGGAAAATTCCCTAATAGAGAAAGGAATGCTGCTAAGAGAATATTTTGGAATTTTTTTTACGAATAACCCAATAAAAAAAAGAAATTTCAAAACTAACCAAAAATTCTAAAAAATTACAAAACTAACATTCAGTTGCGAGACGGGCCATGCGACTGAACTTCAGTCACTAGTCCAGCTAGCAACTGAAGACGTGGCACAGATCAATGCATCACTGGCCTTCAGTTGCTAGCTGGGCTAGCGATTGAAACCTGTATAAAATCAATTAAATATTTGAAAATGATGTGAGTGGGATTCGAACCTGGACTAGCAGGTGAAGTTGGTGCCTCCAAACCAGTTAGGTTATGACACATTTTGGAAAATTATGCTAGTTACACATATTAATACTTCACTTAATTGCTTAAATGCAAACAACACATATTAATACTTCTTTTCTTCTCTTCTGTTTTCTTTCTTCTCTTCTCTTCTCTCTCTGCATAGAGTTTTTTTTTTAAAATAACTGTGAAAGCAACTGTTTACTGCTGGCAGTTCAATATATACAGGTTTCAGTCATTAGCCCCACTAGCGACTGAAGGGCTGCGGGTTTTAGTCGCTAGCCAGGCTAACAACTGAAATCTGATGTGGCGGGTGAGCTAGGTCAGCGGTGCATTGGGCTGTGCCACGTCTTCAGTCACTAGAAACTCAATCGCGTGGCCCGTCTCGCGACTGAAAGTTAGTTTTGTAATTTTTTAAAGTTTTGGGTTAGTTTTGAATTTCTTTTTTTAATTAGGTAATTTGTAAAAAATATTCTGGATAGGATGAAAAATTGTAATGATGAGTGAGATGTGTGAAAAAGGTTGGATAAGTCCTACAAAATTGTTCATTAGTGCAAAGTCTATGAATTGAAGTGACAAACTATAAAAGAGAGTGGGAGAATCTCTCCGCTAAGATTGTTATTTTTCAAATCCATCCATTTAAATGACAACAGGATACTTTCTTAAGACTTCATTCGCACCAGTTAGCAGAGTTATCATCTACTTATCAGATGCATTGGAAAAGATAACCACTTGGCTCAAGTTCTAAAGTAAGGGTTCATCCTCCTCTATCGACCGCCTCTTCCAGAACGTGTTTGAAGACTGAACCATCTGCAACATCAACACAGCTGCACAAAGAAACCATCACAAATGGAGCATGTGGTTCAAGTGCGAGATTCCATTCAGGTTTATCGTATTGGTCTGTGCAGTGCAGCATGTGGTATGCAATTCCAAACTTGGGACCATCACAAAGAAACCAAGGACTCAAAGGTGAGTGTTAAGTCATATATGGATCAATTCTTAAAACAACAATACACACTACACCATCAGTCTTCAAGTTCCAACTGAAATGTGTGGACATCATTGTGAAATTTGTGCTTTAATCTTTGAATTGTAGAAATTCCAAAGTTTGCGTTTAAACAAAAATGCGCACAAAAATGTGTGATCACACCTAAAAAGAATGTTGTGTATAATGGAAATAAGCTGATTGTGGTTACCCAGAATTCAATCTTGACCTCGGCAGTTCAAATGGATGGATGGTCAGATGACTCAAAATAGGATTGAAATAAGAACAAGCCATCTATTAATTATGTTTTCTTTTTACACTTATTAAGTTACAGGTATAGTTTGAAAACTTGTAATGTAGAGTTTAAGGTAAATTAGTTGGATTAGCTGATGTTAGTAGGTAGATGTTAACCTAAGAAATTTAGTTAGAGAACTATTTTTTTTACAATTTAAATAACTTTGGCAGCAATGCAGTGCAATATTATTGACTAAAATTCTATAAGGTTTGTGAATTGTGATCAGAAGGGTGTGAAAGTAGCAGGTTGTTAGAAATGAAAGAACTACAAGTCTACAACAATTAGACGAAACGACCAAGATAATAGAGAATTTTCACGATGAACTTTTATTCCATACATTATTTGCACTGCGACGCTGAGCAGTCATCATACACAAGTACACAACAAACACCATTTTCTAGCACAATGGATGCAAAGAAACATAACATATATAACATGGTTTTTATAACAAAGAAACAGAGACAAAGCAAACCCATAAGACATATATATAGGCTGCATGCATGCATTGTTGGTTGATCAATTTTGATGAAGTGCTGCAAATGCTTCTTTGATTTCGGTGATTTCAGCGTAAACTTCTCGCATTGTTGGCCGATCTTTAGCTATATCAACAGAGCATGAGAGGCCAAGCTTAACCATTTGCATGATGCAGCTAAGGATTCCAACCATTGCACGATTCTCCTCGTGGTCTACGTTACTGTTGGCATCTTCACCTTCATACTGTGGAATGATGTTAGGATCTAAAACCTTGCCAATTTCTTGTGGAAACACTTTCTCCACAGATTTATGAAGGTTCAGATCATCCTTAAACATCTTGTTGGCCGGGTGCTTCCCTGTGAGTATTTCTAGGAGGATGATTCCGTAGCTGTAGACATCGCCCTCCTTTGAGATTTTGCTTCCAATGCCATACTCTACAAGATTACACAAAACCATTCATATCATCGACTCAGGTAGAAGATTAAAAAGAAAAATATTCATAAAAAAAGCATTTTGTAAGAAGAAATTACATAAAAGCCTATATATTTTGAAACATATGTTATAAAATCCCAGATTAAAAAAAAGATTTCATTTTCGCCAGATACTTTTGTTAAGTATATTAATTTGCCCTTAATTTTGTTGATTATCTGCCAATTTTGATGGCTTTGCTCACATCAGGACCATGAGGCGTGCATATGATACCTCCATAGTGCTTATGTGGTAAAAATATACCATTGACACACATTTATATAAAAAATAAATAAGGTAGAAAACTTAAACCATATTCACAAATTCAAAAAGAACTATAAAAGCCACTATACAATGATATATTAATATCACGTGACTGCCATCTTAGCACGCGGCCTTCATGTGGCAAAAGCACCAGAATTAATGAACGGGTAAATTGAAATAGTTGACAAAATATATGGGTAAACTAAAACTTTCTTAATCTCAAGAGTTTTCTAATGCATATGCCAAAAATGGGTTCTTTTTTGTAATTTATTTCTAAAAAAAAGTAGGTCAAAACGTGCTTGTTAAGTAAAGGAGGTACAATATTTTTGAAAAAAAGTTAGCATTTTGTGGCATATTTAGAAAATAAGAATGAAATATGTGCTCACCTGGTGCAATATATCCAATAGATCCTCTTGGTTCCATTAAGCTTGTAGAACTATTAGTGCTTGCAAAAGAGTAGCTACGAAGAAACTTTGCTAATCCAAAGTCTCCAACATGTGCGTGCATATCATTATCTAGAAGGATATTGCCTGGCTTTAAATCACAGTGAACCATTGGAGGCGTGCAAGAGTTATGGAGATAATCCAAAGCAGAAGCTATGTCCACAGCAATTATTATTCTCGAGATCAAACTCAGAGATCCTTTTGAGCCATGCTTGCACGATGTTGGATGGAGCCAGCTTTCTAGGCTACCATTTACCATGTATTCAAGAACAAGAGCCTTGAACTCATGCCCTGTTGGATCAAACGCGGAGCATGCAGTAATAACTCTTACAAGATTCCGATGTCGAGTGTTTTTCAAGGCTTCACACTCAGTGATGAAGTTCTTAGTTGCTCCGAGTTGATCAAGCTTGAAAACTTTGATAGCAACTGCATGTGCTTCAGACTCAAATCTACCTTTGTAGACTAATCCATATTTTCCTGAACCAACCAAGTTGGCTGACGAGAAACCATTTGTTGCTCTCACTAAATCGGCATATGAGAACTTCTTCAACTCGTTACAGGATGGGTGAAATGGTGGTTGTTTGGCTTTCTTTCTCTTCATCAAACCAATGGCTGCTAAACATGACAAAGAGACCAAAGCAAGAATAGTAAACCCTACTATCTTCACTATATAGGAAGTGCGCCTGCTTTTCTTGGATGTTGGTGTGAGGCAAAGCGGCAATTGTAATTGTGGGGAGCTGGCACATAACTTCTTGTTCCCTTGGATGAACACCTTGCTTGTGTTCTGAAAGATCCCGCCAGTCGGTACTGGCCCCTCAAGATTATTGAAGGATAGATTGAGAAGGTTCAAAGAGCTAAAGGATTCAAAAAATTCGGGGATTTCACCAGTCAAGTTATTTCTAGAAAGATCCATCTCACTGATGCCTCTCAAAATCCTTAAAGATTCAGGAATCCTCCCTTCAAGAAGGTTTCCCTCCATGTGGACAGACTCCAAGTGAACGCACTCACTTAGAGTAGAGGGAATTTGTCCAGACAAGTGGTTATTGGAAATATTGAGAGGGCCAAGATTCATCAAGCCACCAATCTCTAGTGGTATAGGTCCCGAGAGTTGGTTGTGAGACAAGTCCAAACCTTCTGAAAGGGAAGAAAGAGTGAAGAGCTCCTTTGGAATGCTTCCATCAAAGCTGTTACAAGAAAGGTTCAATGTGTCTAACTTTTTACATCGTCCTAAATCTCCTGGGATGGATGCACTCAAATTATTTTCTTGCAAGTAGAGCTCACTCAATTTACTAAGTTTACCAATTGAAAGAGGTATTTGTCCAGAAAGTTTATTCTGGGATAAGCTTAGTACAAACAAGTTTGGAAGATTTCCAAGTGTGTCAGGGATATTTCCAGTAAACAAATTTTGCTCCATGTGAAGAAGTGTGAGGTTTGTGAGGTGCTCTATCTCTGGTGGTATGGTGCCAGATATTTGATTTGATGACAACAACAAAATTTCTAATCTTTTCGAAAGACCAGCAATGGAGTGGGGCAATCTTCCTTGTAGGATGTTTTTATCTAAATATAATCTCACCAACTGTGTGCAATTTGTCAATGAGGAGAGGAAAGACCAATCTCCAGCTTCGAGTTGGTTCATACCTAAATCTAGTTCAATTAACTGGGGTAGTGACCCAAAAGAAGGAATAATACCATGGAATGCATTGTCACGGAGATTAATTACCTGGAAATTGGTTGCCGTGGACAATGAAGTGGGAATTTGACCTTTGAAATGGTTTTGTTGTAAAATTAGGGTTTGTATGCTTGGAAGGGTATGACCGACATTATCTGGAATTTCCCCGACTAGGTGGTTGCTACCCATGCCAAGGTATGTGAGCGTTGACATATTGTAAATAAAGGCTGGAACAGTCCCTGACAAGTTATTGTAAGTCAAGTCTAGTACTGACAAATTTGATAATTTACCTAAACTCAATGGGATGCTTCCTTGAAAGTTGTTTTGGGCAAGTTTGAGGAAAAGGAGTTGGGAAAAATCTCCTATAGAGGAAGGAATGCTGCCTGAGAGATTATTTTGGGACAAGATGAGATATTCTAATGGTGAGGAAATGTGTGATAAAGGTGGGATAGATCCAACAAAATTGTTTATTCCAAGGACTAAGAATTGAAGTGACGAGCTATTAAAGAGTGCAGGAGGAATCTCTCCACTGAGATGATTGTTTGTCAAGTCCAGCAGTTGAAGTGATGAGCTGTTTGCTAGTAGAGGCGGTACACCTCCTGTGAGGCTATTGTTTGTGAGAACAACATCGGTGAGAGATGAGATTCTTCCGAGCGAAAGAGGAATATTGCCAGTCAAGTTATTACTAGCTAGAAATAAAATAGAAAGATTGGAGAGCATGCCCAACCCTTCTGGGATGCTTCCCTCAAGCGCGTTTTGGTCGAAATAGATCTGTTGGAGACTTGAACATTTAATCAGGCTTGCAGGGATCTTACCATTCAAGAAGTTGCTCCAGAGATCAATGATTTGAAGGCGAGAGCAAGATGATATTGAGTCTGGTATCACACTAGTAAGTTTGTTGGAGCTGAGGTTCAAGTATCTGAGGCGATGCAAGTCACCAAGTTCAGGTGGGATGTGGCCGTTCAACTGATTAGACGGGAGGTGGATACTTGTGAGGAAAGTGAGATTGCCAATGCAAGACGGTATTTGGCCGTCGAGGCCGAGTGACTCTAGGTTCAGTGCTGTGACACGAGATGTGTACCTCTTGCTACAAGTGACACCAGACCAACTGCAGAATTGGAGGGAATCATTTCTCCATGAGGCTAGGGCTTCGTTAGTGTTAGACAGGTGGAGCTTGAGGCAGAGGAGGGTTTGGAAGTCAATGTCGGATTCATCATGTGGTGGTGCACTGGGAGCTAATGAAGCGGCCGGGGATAGAAGGCTCAAGAAAGAAGTGAGGATGATGACGAGGAGCACTAAAGAGGTTAGAGTTGCTACAGGCGCCATATGTTTGCTACTATGGATTCTTATGCAAGTTGTGGATCTTTGTTGGCTGTGATTTTTGTGGCAGAACCGCATGTGTATTTATAGGAGGCTTGAAGAATGAAGATATCCAGCATATACGGCGAAGAATGGAGCCAAAAATATTTGCTTGAACTTTGTTTCGGCACTTCGTTTCGGGTTCGCTAGAAAATTTCACTGCGATTTAGTGTCATTTGGTGGTGAACGTCTCATAGATGGACAAACTTTTCTACGATATGAGCGACTGGTCTTTGACGGGACAACAATAGCTGAGACAATGGATTAATGGCTAGACTACTTAGAGCTAAATTACACTAATTAGTACTCTCCAGGGGTTTCTGTTATTTTAGACAATGAAGAGGGTAAAACGACTATGATACCCTTATTTCAGTAGCATATAAATTATTGTTATATTATATTTCATTTTATACTCTATATATTTGGTTAATGCATATATATTTTATGAGATACTAAGGAGAGTTGACTGGAACACACACCTAAGAGATGGGTGTATAAGCTAGTTTGGTGATGAAATTCCAACAATGAACAAGTAACCTATAAATAACTCATAAAATATAAGTGGTGAGACTTGTTTTTGAGAATCATATGTAACGACACTTGTGTTAGACCATTTTAGTAATTTAAAGTGATCTATGAAATTATTAGAATAATTATCATAAAAATTGATCTTTTATGATAATTGTTAGATGTAATGAATTAGAATTGCGGAAGTTTTTAATCCCTACTCTCCCTTTGAAATAGTACACAATGATTGTGTATATCAAATAGTTAAAGACAAAATAAATTATTAATTCATCTAAGTCGTGTGGGATTAGTGCATGAAGAAAGTTTGCTCACTTTGTGCCTTTAATGAAGTTGTTAATGAACAATGCATGTATATTCAGCCTGGTTCTTAGGCCTTTTTTGGAATGCGTTGGAGTGAGGTAGTTAATGAACGTGAATAGTTTCCAAAATGTATGAGTGAACATATGGAAGCTATCATGCAGTTATGGACCAAGCATTTCATCTGTTGAATGGCAACTGTTCACCACTATTTATATCCATTTGCTACCTTCTGCCAATGAGAGATGTAATAGCATTACATACATACGATAAAAGTATTCATTTCTAACGTGAAAAAGGAAAAGACAGAGAAGAGAAGAAAACATTGTTTGTATGAAGCATGTATGCATTAAAAGAAGGTATAGATCAAAGTATGGTAAAGAGGAACGCATAAAAGTTGTTTCAGTTGAATTAAATTGTGTTGAAAAAATTTTGAATTTTAAAACCATCAATTTGAGCCTCAATATTCACCGGGACAAATCAAGTGCCAACCAGCTGGACTACCGACTGATTTGCAGTCCATATGTGAACTTGACTACAACATTTTTTTCTTTGAAAGAAACAGTAAGAGAGGATCCTAATCTAATTTTTATTGAAGAGAAAAAAGTGTTTAGTGTAGAAGAGAGAAGAAATATACATAAGTGAGGGAAGGGGGAAGAGCTAAAACAACAGGACAAAATAAAAGTCTGCTAACCAACAAATTCTGAGCAGAGAAAACATCTAGCCAGCGAAGTGTAGCAGTGCGTGTTAGGAACTAAGTAGAATTCGCCTGTTGTTCGAGTACTGAGAAAAATAAATTTATAGATAATAAAATATTGTATTTATAAATTAGTTATGATTGTTGAAATTATTGAACTATACTACTACGACTAGTTCTGAACTACATGACCATGAACAGAACAGTACTTGTGCAGGTATGACCAGTTTTGAACTGGACGACCACGACCAGAAAAGTGTTTGTGCTAGTACAACCAGTTTTGAACTGGTAGACTATGACCAGAATAGAGCTTTTGCTAATATGATCACATTTGTTTGTTTGTTATGATGGGCGAATGAGAGGTCCACTGAGTCTATGCCTGGTCGAAGAAGAAGTTTTGTTTGTCGTTACGATGGCCGCATTTTTTTGTTTTGTGATCGCGACACGACAGCAAAAAATTTGGTCATAAATTTAGTTCAGCATAAATCTTAGTCGCAGTAGTAAAAAACCTAATCGATTCAGCAAAAAAACAGGCATTTAGTTTTTTGGTGGAATCAGCAAATTGATCAATTGTAGGGAAGAGCAATGAGCGCCACTAGTCTTATGTCTAGTTGAAGCAACGCTTTTATTTTTTTTATGGTCGTATAACTATTGGTCTCGGCTTTTGTGGTCGAACATGAAAACAGTTTGATAGTACGAAACACTGTGATGCCTTCTGGTCGAAGCGTTCGTGGCAGAAAAACAATAGTCGTAAGGGCAAGGGTTACTTACTGTTGACAAAGAGAGTAAGCTTTTTTTTGGTCGCATTGGTTTTCTTTTGAGTTGAGTAAGCATTCTTCGAACCTGAAGGTTTGGTTTGTTGTTGAATTAGCTACATTAGTTGTGGTAGCGAAAGTATTGGTCATAAAGTTCGTCTCATCAGCTTAAATCTTGGTCGCACCAGGGAAAAAAAACTAGATCGATTCAGCAAAACATAAATATGGTCGCGTCTGTAAAAACTTTAGTCGAATTGTTAATTGTTCTTGGTCGATTTTTGGGGTCGAATCAGATGTCATTTTTTTCGCATTTTGCTTTTTACAATGGTCGAATTTTGGTTTTCTGCTTGAATCATCTGCCATGGGCTGTGGTTGAATGTGGCAAACAACTCGATAGTACGAGACAGTGTGTCTTGTTGATTTTAAACTGGTCGAATCCGAAGACCTAGTCATAGTCGAATGTGGAAAACAACTGACGAGTGGGGAACAGTTGGACTATCGGGGGCACATTTGACGGCTCAGATGAAGCAAACGCGCCGATCCAACAGGCAGGAACAAAATGACAACGAGGCTTAGCGTGGACCAAGTGTTCAAACTGCAGAGAAAAGGAGCGGGATCCATATGGACGGCGCAGATGAAGTGAAGAAGCCAATCGAATGGCCAGTTACGCAGCATTGACGTGGTATAGCGTGGGGACGAGTTAGTGTTTGGATAGTATATTAACATATGATATCTTGTAACTAATTGTGGTATTAGAATTAGAGTTTGATAGTTATTAGGAGTTCTAATTAGTTTGTATTAGGAATATGTTTTATTTTATAATTTGAGATTGGAATCTTAATTCTACATAAGTCCACAGAAAATAGGTTCAGGGAATATCAGGCATAATTTAGAGGGAATCATTCATACTAAAAGTAAGAGGGGGCATAGAGTAGGCATATGACTAGGTTTTTTTAATTAGTTGATTCTTATAAAGGATAAGAGTCGAGGGATCCAGAAAATATTAGAGTTGTCTGACAACACCATTTTCTTTCACTCTTTTAAAGTTGTGTTTAAGAAATTTGTGATCTTTTTTATTAGTTTTTTCTTTCTATAATTGTCATTGTTTCTCCGTTATTACTTGAGATTTTCTATTCTAGATCTTCCATTATCATTTTTGTTATTGTGCATATTTAGATCATATATTGCAAAGTCAAATCCAATGAGACTGGAGTTTATGCTATTCCTGACCATTAGTTTCTTCTCGACCCCTTTTGCTGCCACCAAAGATAAATCTTGAGCAAAGAGATTTCATGCAAATTGTGACTCATGGAGAAGTATCTCTCATCCAAATTGTGATTCGTTGAGAAGTCTCTCTGAAAAACGGTTGAATTCTCGTATTTCAAAAACCTGAATTTATTTTAATAATTCAATAGAAAATTAATTTAAAAAATAACTTGTTAAAAAAATTGCAGAACTGACATTCAGTTGCTGATTGGGGCCAGTCACTGAATGCCAGTTTTGCAAAAAAATTTCCATTAGATTTTTGTTGAAATTATGTTTTTAATGAATTATTTAAAAAAAATTCTGAAAACTTGACTGTAACATAATGTAGAAGAAATAACCCGGCCACTCGTTTGGATAAACCTGTCCGACGGTGCACGTTTGAAAGCTTATATGGAGATGCATGGAAGACCTTTTCTTTTTTTTCAAGAAGTCGTTGTTTTGGATAAACCTGTCCGACGGTGCACGTTTGAAAGCTTATATGGAGATGCATGGAAGACCTTTTCTTTTTTTTCAAGAAGTCGTTGTTTTGGATAAATCTGTCCGACGGTGCACGTTTGAAAGCTTATATGGAGATGCATGGAAGACCTTTTCTTTTTTTTTCAAGAAGTCGTTGATGTCTTAGTCTTACATTGTCTCATTACGGTGGAAAAATGTTCCCGAGATTCCGACGGATTGAGACGTGATCTTGTCGGGAGGCTTATATCGCTGTGTATTTGAGGACTAAATATACCCAGCTATTGTTCCAAGCGAACCATTCAAACTTACTATCCTGCATATACCGCAAAGGATGAAGCCAAAAATATTTGCTTGAACTTTGTTTCGGCACTTTCTTGGGGGTTAAAAAAAAATTCCTTTTGGGGATCTCTTTTGTGGAGCCAAGTTTTATCAGCCAATGCAAACCCAGCATTTAATGTGAGCAAGTCTAAAAGTTGGACAATATTGACTACGACGTCAGCAACCTAAGATAAATTCATGGCTATACTCTTGTAGGATTTGGAAATTTTGATCTTAAAGAAATTAGGAATCATTAGGATATCAAAGTTGGTGGAATTCTAATTCTGATGTATCTAATCATGCCCAAAAGTGGAATTAGATTAAAATTACGGGATACGTTTCCGAAAGAAATCAGCCAAATCCTTCATCAGAGCAAACCCTAAATCGCAGGTTTAGCTGCCCAAAACCCAATCTATTGCACAAGACCACCCATTTTTTCACACAAAACCCAATCTATTGCACAAGAAATCTTTAAATATTCTTCTGAGACGTCGAAACAAGTGTCCCTGACATTAGACTTAGCTTTAGAAACCCCGTGCCAATTTAAGTGGCCGCAAACGTCTTATAACTTGGTTGCCTCACAAAGCGCACCAAGAACGATACATGCCGCCGATAACTTGCCACGTTTGGACTCGGTTGGTAGCGTTTTTAGTTTGCTATACCGTGATGCATTATTTGCATCTATATAATTAATGGTCTAATAAGTAAGGATTGTGAGAATATTTTAGTAAAATAAGATAATATGTCACCTTAAAAATATAAAATGATATTTTTTTTAAATATAAAATATTCTTCCTAAAATGATAAAAAAAATTTGGAGAACATAGTGTATACCAGTCTTTGAAAGGTACACTACTAAACTTTTTGTCAGATTAGAGACAATACATCTATTTGGACTCATGTAAATACTAGTAGAAATTCCCATATCAATCATAGAAAAAAAAAACTACTAAAATTTTTTACATTAATCAGGAAATAGAAAATATCTAACCCATCAATATGGTGGACTTTGGTTGTAACAACGATCAATAATTTTGTCTAAGAAATAAAATGGAAACCTATCTAAATGTGCAGTTTGGACTCATGCGTTTGAGACTATTGTCTTATAGGTAAATCTTAATTTTTATAGTGTAATGACACAAATTACCTCGAGATTTTAATATATTTATAGGAATTAGTTTCTCACAGAATTGAAAACAAAAAAAAATGAAACTTCATACCTCTAAAAACATGAATAAAAATTTTAAATGATATCAAGATTAGCCGACCAAAATTTTTGCTAGTTGCTTGTTGTATGTCTGCTTATCTCTCTTTTGTTTCACGATCCTCGCAGATAGAGCGCCGGTCCTGCAAATACCATACGTTCGTACATGTCACGAGGTCTTACATGTCATATGATAGATTTTTTTTAAATAACCCAAAATAAAAAATTAATTAGAAAAATGACTCACAGTTTAGCAAATTTATCAAAATGACCTGATTAGGTACGATAAATCAATTATCACAGCTGTGATACGCAACAGAAACCGTAAATTGAAAAAAAAATATATTTTCATCTTTATCATTTGAAAACGCGACAGAAAAAATATTTCTCTTCTTTTCCATTTTGAAAACGCGACAGAAATATTAATTTTTCGCGAGTACTTATAATTGAGGGCATGGTTTTGAAAATAGTGGTCGAGAAGTCTGTGATCGAAGGCCGTCGTGGAAGTGGCCATATGTCGAAGTGGGTGGTCGAAAGTCATCGTGGTGAGGTGTAATTTCATAAATTTTGAGTCGTTATCGACCAATCACCTCTTCAATCACTCCGGCTGTAACCTCGACTTCGCCCTATGACCACATCAACGACGACCTTCAACTACAACTTCTACAACCACACTCTCGACCACAAGTACTTGCAAAAAATTGATTTTTTTACTTTCTGTCGTGTTTTCAAAATGGAAAAAAGAGAAATATCTTTTCTATGGTATTTTTAAAATGGAAAAGATGGAAACATATTTTTTTTCTCAGTTTACGGTTTCTGTCGTGTACCACAACTGCGATAATTGATTTATCGCACTCAATCAGGTTATTTTGAAAAATTTACTAAAATGGAGGTTATTTTTATAATTATTTTTTTATTTTGGATTATTTATAAAAAGATCTCCATGTGGAGCTACGCGGGGATGTTCTCTGCTGGCCGCGGGTGCTCATCTGTCCACCACCAAAGTTGTTAATGACTCGTGGAACAGCCCAAGAACTCGAATGGGATATTGGAGACTTGGTCTCTAGGATCGGTGAAGGTCACGCTCACTCGATCTCTCTGAGTGTGTGTGTGATGCGATAGCAAAGGAGTTTCTTCCTTAATTTTTGTTTTCTCAAACTTTCTCTTGATCACTGTTTATAGAAGAGACATTCGAGCATATTGGTTTATAATGCGAACTAGTGCTTTGAGCAAGTTAGCTGCTAATGTGTCTTTGCTTTTGTGGCAGATTTTACCGGTGCTTCTTGAGAATTGTGCTTCAAATTGCTTATTACGAAAATGATGTGGTTTGATCAAACGGGTCTCCGACCAAGACTAGTGGATCCTTGACCAGGTTTAAGGGTTTCTTGGTCAAGGTCGAATGGATCTTGCATTGTTTCGTCACAACTTATTGGTCATGGTCATTCGTAGGATGTTGTGGACATTTCTTCGACCATACTGTGATTGAACAGATTCAACTAAGGCGGATCAGTTTTTTTATGATTTCATTAATTCTGGATGATTAATCATTGCCTGCTTGTTTGCATCTGAGTGCAACTTGCATGCCATTGACCAAAATAGATCGTCATCGAACACGTTTGTTTGTCTTCGTCCAAAACAGATCGTGGCCTTAGACTATTTTTGATCAAAATGAGGTATATTATTCTCGTCAATACCCATAACTCTTAAAAAAATAAAAATATTTGTAAAATAGTCATTCTGAATATTTAGTTAATTACCATTTGGTTCACTGACTCATCAACATACTTCGTGGTGATGCAGCTCAGATTTTATCGACTTTTAGGAAGTTTTATCCAGACATTGTTAGTTTCAAATCATGCATCAACTTGTGTAATTAATAAGTTTTTTAAATAGACTACGAACGAGGGTCGAGGAAAAGGATATAGGGTCTGTTTTGCTATTTTTGGTAATTTGCTAAAATTTAGTTATGTTCAAATCATGATATGACTAAACTTTGATAAAAATGAAGTTGTTTAGTTTGTAGAAAATGTTAGATAAATTTTAGTAAAAATATAAAAAGTTAATATTTAGATAGGTGTCAAATAAAATAATTAAAATTTGATAATACTCTTGATCAATATTTAGATTGTTGTCAAATATGATAGAATGGAGGTGGTAGAAATGACAAAAGTGGGATTAATATTGGCATCTCAAATTTTTGACGGTCAAAAATTTCACCTCAATTAAAAAAAAATTTATATTGACAAAGCAAAAAAAATCTTGTCAAACTTTAACTATAATCCAAATGACAATCAAATACTGAAGATATGATCAAAATTTAGTAAACTAAGATACTGAAGCAAATCAGACACACCAATAGAAACCATCAAGCATGCCACGCCAAGGGATCACAATCATTTTTTGATCATTTATTACATTTGTTCTAAAATAGTGTTAATTTTTTTAATATTTTTTCATAAATATTTGTCACTTTATGAATTGTAGACAAACCTCCTAATACTATCTCTATTGAATTGGGTGGTTGAGTTATATGTGTATGTGTAATTGAAGTTAAAAACTCATTAATTATAATAGTTAAAATTAATTTACATATGTATTTATTAAAAGTATTCTTGGTACTCTCTTTGTTTATAAATACATGTGTTTTGACATGAAGATAAGATATGAGAAGAAAAAAATTTAGTAGTCTTATTTAATACACTTTATTAGTGTCTCTCCTAACTTTACAAGTCACATATTTGTCTTTTTAAAAATATTAAATAAATGGTGTATAGTGAAAGTTATGTATAAATGTGTCTCGAAATTGTAAAAAATGAATATTTAAAATAAAATTAAAAGATTAAAATGATATGTATTTAAAAACAGAGGGAGATGTGTTCTATTATTAATAAAAAAACGTATATACCTGTGCTACGGCTACGGCTTGGATGGTTGCCACCGCCGCACAAGTGCACGAGACTAGGCAAATTTCAGTAGGTATGAACAATACAAGATACAATTTCATTAAGACCACGGCAACCCATAAGATTCTGTCGAGCTGGGCCGATTTTACTAAAGTCTATATATTGATGAGAGGATGGATAAAAACATAATGGGGTTTGGTGGATCTTCTTAGATACACTCATACCCACCACCGTTCCGGCGTACGGCCTAGGCCAGGCCAAGACCGGGCTTGATATCAACATGCCAAAAAGAAAAATGGACTAAACCTGAAAGGTCTGGGTTTGTCATAGAGCCCACAAGCCTGGCCCAACCCCAGCCCAGAAAAAATACAATATTTATTTATTTTTTATAAAACATTAAGTTACACTAATATGTCAAATTAAATATAACAATAAATTATAAACATACATATAATTTAAAACTTATTTTTTATGCTATGTTGGGCTAGACCAGTTCGGATAACACTCTCTTCGGGCCTAATTCTAAAGCCGGAGGCCAACATAACTTACTCCAAACTTATGTGGGGTTTCCGACTTTTTGGGCCCGAGCCATTGCCGAGCATGATGCTAGCCAGGCAGTGTCGCCGAGATTATTCAACACTCTCGTTTTTTTTATTTATCATTTGATATATCTATAAGTCAAAAATTTTAAACTTTAATTACTCACATACATAATTATACTAAAATTCAACATATTAAAATAACATTAGTATATTTGTTATCAAATTTATTTTCATACGATGATTATTCGAAATGACTATACAACATATATTTTTTTATTTATTTACTTCTACTTTCATGTCAACCAATAAATTTTAGTATGTCGCATTTTTTTGAGATTGTCACATTTTTTTATATTAAATTGTTGTATTTTTTTTTGTTTTCGCATCTTCTTTAGCTTGACGTATTTTCTTAATATACCAAAATTTTTTATATATAAAAATATGGGTATTTTAACCACACTCATAATTATTTAATTATGCTAAATGAGGCACCTTCACCTAGGGATAGATACACATGCCTACAATGAGGTCAAGGTTGAGTTCAATGTAGGTTTTTGGATTGACGCCCTAAGAAAAAATATTTTTTTATTCCACCACCTCAGTAGAGAAAAGGAAATTGGCGCATCTTGAGGTACCAACCACTTTCTCAATTTTCATGCCAATAATATTGTATATAATCTTTATTCTGTGATTTATGCAGTGATGTAATTCGAATTAGACCTTGATTATATTTAGAAAGTTGTAGCTCTCCAAATTATTTTTACATAGAGTCTAAAATTCACCTAAATTTGATTGCGGAATTAAAAGTTATTTATATTTTACTAAAATCACATAAACACATGGACCCACCTGAGGAGTTCAATGAAGCATCAGTGTATTGGAGTAATCAGCGTCTCAGATTGTGCTTTACACTTATGGCATGGTGTTCTTGTGAAACACCTCCTCCCTAATCCTTTCATTGACCTATTCTTATCCACAGTATGTTAAGTCAAGTATAATTTTTTTACATTTATCCAACAAAAATGTTGTGTGTACTTCATATTGACCCTAAAAAAATTTATAGATCACCTCTATGTTAGTGATATGTACTAGAGGAAATTATAGAGATGTTCTTATTTTTGTTATATTTGTATTATGAACATTTGAATATATAATATATTATTCTGTTTTCTGAATGAATTATTATCCTTATTTGATTAACAAGTAGGTGGCTTGTTCGTGAAATTCTTAATTTATTTGGTAATATTATTCTATGAAATCTCTGATCCACTATTATTCAATAGGACATTATTTATTAATAGATTAATACATATATTGATTGATTGTTACGTTTCATAGATCATGGATGTAAGATATCAAATTAATAATATGGACATATAGTAGAGAACATAATGTTAGATTGACCCACTTTGAAATATTGTTTGAATTTGTCATATAAGTGTTACCGATCGTTCTCAAATGATGTTTATGCTTAGACATATGATCGTCATAGTTTCTTATATGTGTATTAGTATACTTTGAGAACGACTGGTTAACATGACCAAACACTACTCCTAATTGAGTGACAATAAAGGTAATATTTAGATATGCTATGAACCATACAGAGTAATGTAAATGGTTAAGATGAAATTTACCTCTCACATATAATAGAAGAGATATCTTTGGGCTTCTCAATATAGATGAACTGAGAGGTGTAGATCATGTCGTTTGTGATTCAATGTTAACTACAAGGAGATTAGTTCATTATGAGATTGAGAAAAGATTGAATTGTGTAAAGGTGGCACGTTTCTTGTTTTGACTTTAAGCTGATATTGTATAGTAAAAGATTCAACATAAGTACATTATATAGTTTTGTTGAATATGATCTTGTGTATATTTGGATAGTCGTTATGTTTTACTAGGGGCCACTATCGACTTACAGTTTAGATAAGTGCTCCCGGACTGTAACTAAATATACATGAACCTACAGGATTACACACTTAATAGGTTGGAATAACTCAGTTCGAATTGGATCTATTATGAAGTTTCTCATATCGCATTAAACCTAACATAAGACTCCTCCTGCAATTTGGATAGGATTTGTTATGTGATTTTATATCACATTTGGAAACCTAATGTGGTATGACTCCTCATGTAAGACTCTATATAAAGGGAGTTATGATCGACTTCCAGAGATGAAGAAAACTCTAGTCGCCACCTTCACTAGAACTAAAACCTTGTCGTGCATGTCGTTGCTAGCACACCAATGTATGATGTTCCATTCCGGAATGTATGGATACCGGTCGAGGCACTACTGTAATTGCTTCGCTAATTAATACGATCCACAAGCAGTCACCGTCATTTGTGTGCATTGATTAGGACGATCCACGAACGATCATTGCGTATATTGTTGAATTGGTCACTTCACTAACTCTTCTTCCGCTGCTGGTAACAATCTAATCTATGGTCTAATATTTACAATATTCGAGTAAAAATTTTAAAATTTTGTTAGCATAACCTACTTATATTTGAACACTCTATACTTCATAGTTATTCTATATTTTGAATGTCCAGGATTATTTTGTATATGTTCGACCCTCATAATTAAAAATTCTGGCTTCGCCCTTCACTTTCAGCCACAATGAATTTGGGCATCCATGTCTTCGTGCAAACTAGTAATATATCCATGGAATCCACATAAATTAAAATATTGCTTTACATATTATTAAATAAAGATGCAGCACAAATAGCTAAACAATTAATATTATTATTAATTGATTTGAGATAAACGGTGGTCATTATGAGATTTAATTGAGGACAATTAATTACATAAATGTTCGTTTTAATAGATTGAGGTAGCAACAACTCATAATATTGACTGTTAAATGTCTTAAATCAATTATTAATATTATTAGATCATGTAACTATAAAATAAGAGGATGTATCTAATTCAAAAACTCATATATACTATAGCAGCAAGATAACATTTTCTCAGCTCCTCCCCTTCCATAAATTTCTGGTTGGCTGGTCTCACCGCCGGATAAAACAAGTAGAACTATCTGATGCTGCATCAATATATCTTTTTCATGACCCCGTCCACCCCGCATAAAACCCGGATGACGAGCTCGCAAACGTCATTAATTGACGCACACAAGGAGACTTGTTAGTCTGCCTTCAAAGTCTACTACTGACTAGAGCTTTGGCATTGTAGGAGATCCATGCCGATTTAAATGGCCACTTAGTACTGTGTCCACCCCAGGCGGTAATAACAAGTTCTTAGCTCCCTCTCGCAAAGCGCAACAAAAACTATGTCAGAGATCACTTGGTATATAAGGATTCGGTTGCTAGTCATTTTGATGGCGTTTATGATCGGCGGCAGCCTCATCCTTCCTGCAGCTGCTGGAACCGGACGCACGGGGGACACCGGCCGCAGTAAGTATTTAACTAGAGGAGTGTTTGACAGATTTTCAATTTCAGTTTATAAATTTATAAGTTAAAATTGTAATCAAATAAGTTCATCTTAAGTATAAGTCTTTTTTAATTAGAAATCTAAAATGAATTTAAATCAGAGTTATTAAATTCATAAATTGAAATCCTAATAAACTAGTTCATTCAAGATACTTGAACTCGTGCAAACACACCTTATTTTTTATACAGTACTCGTCTTTGAAATGCAGACGAAATATGCAAATTTTGGTTTAATAGTTGCACATTAATTATAGTTTAAGGAGTTTATGTTCCTTCAACAAGCAAGTTTAAGTTTATGTTTCTTCGACACATCAACTTATTGGACAAACTTAAGCTTATATGCATCTTTCTATCGGTTTGAACTTATTTGAGACTTTTAATTCAAAAAAACTTATACTTATAAAATAAATTTTAAATAAATCAGATAATTAATCATAATTTAAGTTTGTAAACCCATAAACCACCTGTGTAATGTATGCGTTTTCAAAGTAAAAATTCGATGTATCTCTCCACTTGAGTACTCTTGTAACCCACCCCAAAAACACAATATAAAAAATTCCAAAAAAAAAAATAGAAAAAGTGTGTTTTGGGAGGATAAAACATCATACAAAATTTCAACTCTAAATTCAATATAAAATAGAATTGAAAAATAACAAATATCAGAGGATCGTAGCTCTTATCATTTTTCAAATTTAATCTCCAGCAAATTTGTCTTTTTTTATCTTCTTGTATGGATTGAATTCAGATATGAAATTTTATGATTTGGTATACCAATTTTACATCTACATTGTGGAGTTATTTTGGCATTTCTGATAATCAAATAGTTGTTTTTTTATTCATTCAAATAGTTGGTGTTTTTCCACAAAAAAAAAGTTGGGTTTTTTTTTGAGAGGAGTATGGGAGTAGGGAAAGTGGGTTACACCGAATATTTCCTCTTGTTTTATTAAACGTGCATGTAGAATACAAACTTTCCTTTTACATTATAGCTTAAACTGCGTCCGCGTGTAGCCTTCAACTGATGTAAATTTTTTTCTGGTTGCTTGTACGTACGTGTGCTTATTGCCTTATTTATTCCACCTTCCTCGCAGATAGTGCTGGGTCCCCTTCTGCACCCACATCGAGTCCTTACTTGGCATATACCAGGGGCAGGACATGCAGCCATGTGTATCAATGCAGATAAAGTGCACTTTGCTCGGGTTTTCTCAAAAACATTAGATATTTTTTTTTCTGTTAGTATATAAGAGAGAAAAGAAGAGAGAGAGAATACACTGAGCTCCACTTAAACATCAAGTGAGAAATATTACTATTAAAGATAGAAAAGTCTTGGCACTGTTTTTTTAGAGTTTATATATAACTATCGGAGATGCTTAAAACAATCGTCATTTACACGTCAAGCATGTCCCAGATCACATGATCCATAAACTAAGTCCACTTCCAAAAGCATAAACGATAAATTATATTACACTAAAAGAACCTGATGAACAACTCTTACTGCACAGCAGCACATCATTGACAAGCTTCTCAAGATTAGCAAACGACCTGCTCCCAGGCTGTGCTGCTCCAATGGCAATCTGCTTCCACTCCACTGCCCTCCTCCTCATTTCCTTCCCCTTCTCCCCTCCCATCACCTCCTTTATCCTCTCCACCACCGCCTCCCGCCGCACGTTGTCCCCGACCTCCATCCCCACGCCCCACTCGACGCACTTATACCGACAATTCGTCTGTTGATCGGCGAAGAACGGCCAGCCCAGCATCGGCACCCCGCCACACAGACTCTCCAGCGTCGAGTTCCACCCGCTGTGCGTCAAGAACAGACCGATAGCCTCATGCCGCAGCACCGCCTCTTGTGGGCACCAGTTTGCCAGGAGGCCCCTGCCCTTCGTCGCCTCCAGGAACTCCGGAGGCAGCACGGCGGTGTCGCCCTTCACCAGGTCAGGCCTAACGATCCACAAGAACTCGTAGCCGCTATTGGCAAGCCCCCATGCAAACTCCTCCAGTTCTTGGTTGGTCATGACGGTCACGCTTCCGTAGTTCACGTACACCACGGACCGGGGTTTCTTGCCGTGGAGCCACTCCATGCAGCTGCCGTCTTCTTTCCAAAGGCTGGAGCCTAGCGCGTCACCCGGGCTCTCCGGGGGGACGAGTTGCTCGACGAGGAGGTTGAGCGGGCCGACGGTGTAGATGGGTGGGAAGATGGCACGCATCGCGTCGAGGGCCGGCTGCTCGATCTCGTCGAACGTGTTGACGATGACGGCGGACGCGTCCGCCGTGCGCTCGGTCTCATGTATCATGAAGTTGAACAAGATGTCGTCGGGGTCCGTCGTCCGGATGAAGCTGGGGAAGTCCTTGAGCCGCATGTGCTTGCTCATCCCGTGCGCCCAGTCCACCGGCGTGTCCAAGAAACCGTTCGTCATTTGCTCCTCGTCTGCTCGCCGGCCATAGTAAACGTGCAATTGCAAAGGCTTGTTACTATATTTGGATCACTCTCGATCACTCACACACTACTTAACTTATGAGAGGAGCACAAATATATGTATACCTTTGAAGGGGAAAAGGCCCTTCTCGATGAGAAGGCGGTAGTTGCGGTAGCCCATGTAGCCGCAGGTGCTGGCCGTCCAGAACAGCACGCACGGCACGCCGAGCTCCTTGGCCGCGTCCAGACTAAAGCTCATGAGGTTGTCCGCCACGACGCATGACACAGGCGGCACGCCGTCTGCGCTGTTGAGGTCGGCGAGCAGGTTCTTGAAGTGGGGGAGGCAGGTGGTCATGGTGTAGTAGCATAACGACGGCGGATCCTGCGTGGAGTCGGTGATCTCGGACGGCGGCAGGCCGTCAGGGATGGTGGAGAAGCGGAAGCCCGGGAGGCCCGCCATAGCGTCGGCGCCGCGGGAGCGGACGAGGCGGCGGTGGTTGTACTCGGTGTTGACGAAGGTGATGTGGAATCCCTTGCAGTAGAGTATCTTGGCCAGCATCAGCAACGGCGTGATGTGCCCCTGCGCCGGGAACGCCAAGCACACGGCGTGCGGCTTCTCGTCGTCGGCGGCCGGCCTGGTCCCCATGCTCTCTGCGTTTGTGAATTGTGACAAGAGATCAAACAGCATGTGTGACAGAGGAAGCAACCAGAGCAACTGGTATTTGTAGAGCTAGCTTTGATGTCGATCAGTTGCTGGGATTAACCTGTCACCTAGTAAGAAGAATTCTAAAGTAATGACTAATGTAGCAGGAAACAAGTTTGTTACGGCGCCTGAGTCTTGTCAGTATCTGCAACTTTTTGATATTCGATGCCGTCCTGTCTTTGTCACATACCCAAAACCTTGGATATTGTGCATCTGCTTTTTTGACTATATGTTATACAGCGATTGTTTATGCATATCTGTACAAATGGCACGCTTGAAAAGGTTGACCATACAAGGAAATGTGCACAATTTGTGACCTATATTCTCCGTTATAAAATAAAAAATTGGTTGTATACTTCTCAATTAGGTTATATTTGCTATTTATCATTATAAAAATATAATTTTATTGAATACCACCGTATTAAAATGCTAATTTGTTGTATACCACTTTTTTTATTAAAATAATCATTTTTTCAACATTTGAAAAAAGATTCTATATTAAATGACTATTTTACTATCCAAACTAATTAAAGTGGGCATAAATAAGTTTCGATTGATTCGATATATCCATTTTAAATTAAGTGTAAATCTAACTAGTTTGAGTATTAACAACTTAATCATAGAACCATGCAAAGAGTCAAAATAGGAAACTGACTACAAGAAGAAAGATTAGGGTTCAAAATGAACAACTCAAACTAATTGATATCTATCTCAATGCGTCCGGATTATAAAATTGTCCCTTAATTTTAAATCTCTCCAAATATTTAAAAATATATGATTATTTTAATGTTGGAAATGTATTAAATACATTAATATACAAACATGATGATATTCAGAAGAATTATATTTTTATAATAGTAAATAACAAATGATAATGGAGTGGTATAGATCCCTAGCCATCCTGGACCATTTTGGACCTCTGGTCCTTAGGGTATTTTTAGGACTTTTAAGATCCATTTGGATGGCCTGTTTTATGCTCAATCCACTTGTAAAATTAGACCCTTGTAAAATAAGTGAAGCGGGCCATAAAATTCTGTTTGGATGGGCTGGAAACCGGGTATTAATTAAACTGATTAAGTCCATTTCAGGGGGACACAGACCTAGGTGGTCTTTTTAAAATTATGGTTTTTTTTCGAAGGCATAACCGCAAGTCTCTATCGGAGAAGGGCTTCTTCTCCAAATCCGGTCGGCCTTTGCTTGTCATCGCTGGCCACACTCACCGCTAGCTTTGCGGTCGTGCCACATCTCTGCGGTGATCCGCTTTCGCCGTTATTATTAATTATGTTCTCCATTTTATCACCACGATTTGACACCACTTGTGAAGGGTGTGGAAGAGATCCAATTGTGGCACAACTTCAAAGGATATGAGTGAGGAGTTGTAATTTTATTCAACATATTAGCGTAATCTAGTGCTTTCAATTAAAAATTAATATGTATTGTAATTTTTTGCTTGCTTAGGAGGCTAGGTCAGGTGTATGAATGATCTAGGTCTTTTTTTTTTCATTATTATTATTTTATTGTGGTGGATTAAATCAGATTCATATAGATTGTTTATGTCATACTTGTCTTATATCTGCCAATAAAAAGATTATGAGTGTATCTGTAAAATCCACATCAAATCTATCAAAATTATTATACCTTACTTGTCCGCTCGTCCATATCCGTTTTATTTTGTATTATCTCATACCCACTTATATATCTGCCTCGCTGTCACTCTTGTGTAGTTGTGCGGCGGTGGCAAACACGAAGGCCTTAGCAAAGCTTGACGCGGCAGGTAGCCATGGCATCTCGAAGAAGACGGCAACGATGGTAGCATCTCGAACAATATGGTCACCGTGGGGGGTGTGTGACGATCACGGCTTTGTCTATTTCCTCTTTTCTCCAAACTATAGCTCGGTTGCTTGATATGTGAGAAGTTTGCTTTGGGATCATAGCACAGATATTTATGCTAAAGGAAATGATTTTTCTTGGCATGCTTTTAAGGATGATGGTATTAGATATCATTTCCCTCATTTTTAGTCCATTTAAAAGACGTATTTTAGAGTAAATTGTATTAAATATCTTTAAATTTGTATCAAAATTTCACCTGAATCCAAAAACTTATGGATTTTGAATTTAGATCCATTATTTTGAATAAGTATTCATTCACACACCCCTCACCTGACATGTTGATAGGATTATGATAGAACTAGTGATGGATGACATGTCTTGGTTAACATAGAAAGGAGTCTAGTGTCTTTTGCTGTTTTTTTTGCAAGTTTGGCCTTGACTTTTTGAGTATTAATGCTTTAGTCCTCATATATTGAAGATCACTTTTGTTCTTTTTCCGCGTAGGACCACCTGTCAGCTTTCAGCAGCTTTTTGTTAGCCCCACCTCTACACCAAAAGCTGATAGGTGGGCCCATGTCGACTAAAAAAATGTTATTTCTCCAAAAACCAAGGGTCAAATTGTAAAATACCGCAGGACATTGGCTCTTTTGTCAACTAAGACACGTTCGCTAGTTCCGTCACAATCTTGTCAAATTAGCACATGAAGTGATGAGTTGTGTGAAGTGAAACATTTATTCAAATTTATAAATCTAAATATTATGAAGAATTAAACTCTTGGACCTAAGTGAAACTTTAATGCTTGTTTAGAAATCTATAATATAATTTATTTTTAATTAAACAAGATTAATAAAGATCAAGTTATAGTTAAATAACTCCCTCTTTTTTTTTTTCCTAAATGCCCTCATCTACATGTGTATTAGCATTGTATAACAAACTGTTATTGAATTTAAAAATTAATAAAAGGTATTTATAGACATTTTATCCAATATGTTGGATTAGAATTTAATAGACAAAATCAAATGTATCTATCTTTTATAATGACATTGGATGTTTTCGATGGCAATGACTATTTATACTTATGTCGTTCATTCAACAACAAAATCACTCAACTTATCTAAAATAGATCCATTTTAGCAAAAAATTATATCTATTTGACAAAAAATATATATATTTAGGTGCAACAAAAAAAATCCATGCAAAACAAATCATAAGAATTTTAAGGTTTTGTTACATAGATACTTGTATCTCCCTTGCTATATTATCGATCATCTCAGAGGCCCTTTCTACTCTTATGGTCTCTTTCTCGCTGAACTCAATAGTATTCTTGTACTCAATTAGTAGCAAGTGTAGGAACTCCACCTCAACTTCTTAATTCAAAATCAAATATATCTTAAATAATCATAAGTAAATATATAACTTATTGATGATAAAGATGGCAGCCTGTGGTTGACAGCAATTACAACTTTGCAAGGACGGCTGTAGAGATATGAAAAAACAAAAGCTAGATATCATATATATTTATATATAGCAAAAGTAGTGCTAACTTGAGAAAATGATAATCAAGAATGTAAGATTACATATTATGAGGACAAATTTGTGAGTAGCTTCATATTAACCATAAGTAGTGTATGTGTAAGTTATAGATTTTGATTTCTTGTTTTTTAGTAGTTTAGCATATTGGTTATGTTTTGTGTATAAAAGCGACATTGGTTTTGCACATCTTGGGCAAATTGGTGGCAACAGCATGTGGACTTTAGGATGTCGCCAACGATAGACCAAAAAGATGGATTGAGCAAAAGAAAGGAGAAGAAAAGAAAAAAAAGAAAAATTAGTGTACTAACACATGAACTCACGTGTTAGTGATACATATTTTTAAAGAAAACCAACAGAAAAGGCTAATAGTGATATATGTTTCAGAAAAAAATTCTTCCAAGAAAATATTGTGGATTATGAGTAAAATGTATGAGGATTTTAAATAATTTCCTAATATTTATTAATCAATAATCTATAAGATGCATACGATAAAATCGTCCGTATTGACTATATCTAAACTTTTTGTTCCCATAAGATTCTCCGATTTATTTGTTCTAATAGACTACGTCATCACAACTAATCCAAAACTAACCAAGAAGGCATATTGATAGTAATACTGCACAACAAACAAATCTCATAAATATTTTGATCACTTTAAAAATGTTGATTGTGGTATTCGGAACATCAAACACATATATTTTTTTTCTAGAATCATGACAAATAAACTAATTCTCTCTAAATTAACACTCTTTAAAATCATGTAAATACAACAAACAAAATCTATGTAGTGTGATCTATTGTATTATGTATTAACTGAACGTGTGTGCAAGTCATGCGATTGACGATCAACACTCCCCTACTCCCCTTGTGTTTGCATATGTTCTCTTTTTTGTTTTCTTTATTTGTAGGTTTCAAGCGAAGCGGTAAGAACTGTTTTTTTTTATGAGTCAACTATCTTTACATTGAATTCAAATACGTTTGTACTACCAAACTATTTTTACATTGGGCTCAAATATATTTACGCTACCCAATAAATAGCGTCTCATCTAAGACAACACTATAAATTTTATTATTACTTTTACTATTATTATTTATAGTACTGGATAAGAACTAAATTAATATTTTAATAATAATTTTTTGGAGACGTAGATACACCCACTTACTAGTTAAACAAGATAAGTTACATTTTGAACTAAAGAGCGCCTCCGATTTGAGGCATGCCACAAAGCAAATATACATTGCCTGATTCGTGATCTCGCAAGGCAAAAGAAATTCCAAAGTTTTATCAAGTTTTGAAACCACCACGTTGCAAGATAAATAGCCTCTAAATGGTAACAGAAACAAACAGCCGCGTCTTTGTCCAGAGAACGGTACCTTAGTGATTAGAAAATTTTAGTTATATGTCATCGACGAAAGTGGAAATTCAAAATATATCATAAAAAAATTAATTGATCTCATCTCACTGAAATCTCAATAATTTTCAAAAAATATCATTCTTAACTTAATTTTTAAACAATGGTAAGAATATCCCTACTTATTCCTTATTTATATATGTTTGGCACTAATTTATATAGATATTTCATTGAATATGAATAAATCATTATTTATATAGATGAACAGTTGTGCTGATCGTTGCCACTGTCACCTCGCACGCGGTTCAAATCGTCGTTATTGTTTGAACTTGAGAGCAAAAGAGTTATTTTAATTCAAATTAATTATTTTGACCTTGTCACAATAGTATTTTTCAAAAAATTTCAAGATTCCAATGATATGAGACCAATTAATTTTTTTCGATGATATATTTCAAATTTTTATTTTTATCAGTGGTATAGAGAGAAATCCTCTTAATAATTAACTTCACTCCGCCCCTTCCATCAGTTCCATAATCCATGACTAGATAAAACAGTAAGTAGAAATATATGATGTTGCATTTATCTCTTTCATGACCCGTTCACCCCGTATAAAATCCCGATGACAAGCTCGCTAGTACAACTCGGACAGGTAAACTACGTAGTCTCAGTCAAATTCCACTTCTGAATATAGTTTAGGGATATTTGGAGCCCCATGCCAATTTAAGTGGCCACTATCGTCTTGTAACTTCGTTGCCTCACAAAGCGCACCAAGAACAATACATGTCGCCGATAACTTGCCACGTTTGGAATCGGTTGGTAGCATTTTCAGTTTGCTATACAGTGATGCACTATTTATATCTATTTAATTAATGGTCTAAGAAATAATGATTGTGAAAATATTTTAACAAAATAAGATCGCATACCACCTCAAAACCGCACAATGATATTCTTTTAAATATAAAATATTCTTCCTAAAATGATAAAAAAAAATATTGGAGAATATAGTATATACCGGTTTTTGAAAGGTACACTACTGAAGTTTTTGTCAGATTAGAGAAAATACATATATTTGGACTCATGTAAATACTAGTAGAAATTCCCATAGAAAAAATACTAAAATTTTTTACATAGAAAATATCTAATCCATCAATATGATGGACCTTGGTTGTAACAATGATCAGTAATTTGGTCTAAGAAATTAAAAAGAAAACCTATCTAAATGTGCATTCTGGACCCATATTCGTTTGATATTATTTTTTAGTACAGAATTGCAGTCTATTAATTCCTATCTTCTAACGGTTGTACGTAATTTAGAAGAAAACTGTTAGTGTACATGGTGCACAGTGGAGAAAGATATTTATACTAACGGTTGGGTTGTGAGAAACCGTTAGTAAAAACTACATAATTAATTCTAACGGTTCTTAAGATATTAACCATTAGAACAAACATCATTATACTAATGGTTATATTTTTAGAACTGTTAGAATAGATTTGATTTTATTCTAATGATTCTTAAGATATTAATTATTATAAGAAACATCATTCTACTAACGATACTATTGTTGGAACCATTAAAAAAAACCACATGATTTCATAAATACCCTCGCCAATCCTTCAAACCGTTTGTTCCTCTTCTCTCCTTCTCTCAGCGCACCTCACCGCTGCCGGCGTAACAACAGCCATCACTCTTCTAAATCCTCGCTGCCGATCACCTCCTACATCGCAATCATACCGCTGCCATCAGATCTGCTTAGATCTATCTCCATTGCCTCCTGACCTTCTTCGTTGCTAGCTTCCTCCTCCTCGGCGCGGTCATCTTCGTCATCTGGCTCCTTGTCCACTTGCGCACCCCTAGCTTATCTCTCATCTCCCTCTCCGTCTGCAACCTCTCCTCATACCCCTCCACCAACTCCACCCTCTCCGCCTCCTTCGCCGTCTCGCTTGTCTCCTCCAACCCTAACTCCAAGGTCTCCGCCTCCTACTTCTCGTCTATCGCCTCTGTCTCTCTCACCCCTCCTCACCGCTCGCCGTCGTCTCGCTCCTTCCCTTCTCCTTGGGCCCCCACAACACCACCACGCTCTCCTTCCGCCTTGCCATCGAGGGCGAGTATGTGGGGCCCGACGCGGCGGCCGATTTGGCGAGGGGGAGCGGGGTGGTGGAGTTCAAGGTGAGGGTCTTGGTTGTGGCGGGTGGTGAGGGTAATGTGCGGTGGCATGCTGGTGGCGTTCCGCATGAAGAATGCAACGGCGGCAGCGTTTGATGGGGTGCCATTGAGGCCCTTTGCTTGCCGGGTGCTCCATCGAGGAGGCTTGCGAGAGGAGCTGCTAGGCAGGTTGTTTGTGGAGAATGGTGCCATTGAGGCCCTCTGCAGGCAGCTCCTTGCCGTGGAGCATAGCAAGCTTGCCAACGTTGAAAAAAATTGAATCTTATTTCTGTTTTTCATATTTGTTGGTCTAAAATTGAAAAAAAGTCAAATCTTGGCTGTTGTATGGTAAGATTAAGGAGTGGGCAATCTTCTCTTGGTGGGATCCTCTCAACGGTGGCCTCAACTACTTCCAGGTTTGTATTTCCTCTGTATTTTCTTGATTGTTAGAGCTACTCCTCTACTAGTTGTTTTTGGAGGGTTTAGCCATGCTAAGAGTGCTTGCTTGGTTCTAGGAGGGTTATTGATTCTTGGAGCTGCTTCTCCTGCTTACGGTAGTGTTGCTTTAGTTTTTGTTTGTCATTCCTACTTATGACTTGTTTGGGCATGTATCCCCCTGCTTATGGAGCATCATTATTTGGGTTTACTTTGTTTTGTTAATTATGTAGGATACATCAGTGTAAAATGATTTTGCTTCTAATGATTGGTGAGATTACCATTATTTACTAATATGAATACGACCTTGATCTAAAGTAGAGTAAAACTTTATACAGTGAATATTAGTGACTCATTTGTGATATCTTCTTCCAGATGCTTGCTAAGTTGTATGTGAGCTTTTGTTAAGTTATATGTGTGAAGCACTTATATAGTTAGCTGAATTTTTTAGGTCTTGGCAAACTTATACAATTATCAAACATGCATTTAGATGCTTCCTGTGTGAAACTATTACGGACACGAAATGTTTTATCTTTGTCCTAAAAACCAGTAGAGAAACAAACATCAAATATCTGAGGGTAAGAATGTAATGACCATAAAAAACAAAATTTTAGTTGAAAGGTTGCATGATGTTGAAAATGCTCTGTTTCAAATTTTGTTAACTATCTATAACTGAATATATATGCTGCAACTCTCTAATTCAATTTTAGTTCAATGGGTACATATTCAGACTTCATTTAATTTTCAATTGAAAGACTCTAGATTCAGTTAATTATTAGTTAAGAAACTGTTCTACTTCAGACAATTTCAGTTTGAATTGCAATACTCTAGCTCATAAAATGCTCTTTAATTTAGGCTCTAGATTTTTTGAGGCTCTATTTCAGTTCAAAGTTCCAAATTCAATTGACTGTTCAAAGATTCTATTTAAGTTTTTGTTTTCTATCTAGAATTGAACAACACTATTTCAGTTTCTATTCCAATACTCTAGTGCAGGAAGTGCTCTTTCATTTAACTCTACACATTCTAGATTCAATACCATTCGAAAAACTAAAGATTCAGGTTTTATTTCAATTCCAGTACAATGGCTCTAAATGTTGTTATCTATGCAAACTCTAGTGTACTATTAGACAAACAAATACCCTATTATTTTTCGTTTACAATTCTTCATCATTAAGAAGTCTAGCTAGCCAGAAGTAATTGTGGTTTCTCAAAATGATAAGGTGCTTTTATTTTCATGTTTCCAACATATTCATGCTGTTATTTGACATTGGCTGATATATACGCTCCTAGATGAAAGTCAATGATAAACAGTATTGCTCTAGTTGTATTTTCTATAACAAATTCATATTTGTTCATTGTTGCTCTGTTTTGGTATAGTTTTGCTACTCATTTTCATATTTTGTTCAATTTTGGTTCATCTCACCTACTTATGACTTTTGCTTTTCTTTATTTTAACTCTCTTTTTCCTTTTGATATCAATTTAACCACATTTCATCACCTGTAGTTTAACCACTATTCAAAAATAAGACAGGCGCAAGTAGTAGGCACAAACAAAAACCATGCACTGCAGGAAAAAAACCCCAGAGCAACCATGCGATAGTAACACTTTGTTTTGCAATGAGCAACCATAGTACTTTCTTTTAGCCCTTCCTAGTATTTTGATTCCACACCAATAGTATTTTATGCAAGAATGCAAACACGTTTGCATGATATATGTGGAGCACAACCTAGAAATTTGGGTACCAACCATATGCAAGATGATGATATTAGGATTGAAGGAGTAGAAGAAATGTCTTTTGCTCTTGTTACTGATCACATACCAACAAGGTTTTTCATTCCACATTCAAGCAGTACTTGACTCATGAATAAGATCTAGCTTCACATGTTAATTATCACTTACAATATTAGTGGCTGTTTCAAATTTCCTCTTGACTGTTTCATGCGTCCACTTCATATGCTCTTCCATTGGAGCTTATATTACAATCAAGGTGCTTAAAACAAACCACTGATTGAGGTTGACCCAGGACCACTGGAGAAGGATATTTCCAATGTCATTTGTATTCTGCATAAATATTGTGTTGGGAAATGTCAGCCTGCGGTACATTCCGGTCTCCTTCATGCAGACAATAAAATCTTTCACCCCTGCAACTACAGGTTCTCTGATTCTTTGTTCTTTCAGCCTTTCTACACACAACATTCTCATCTAATCTCTCACATGTTTGTTTGGTTCTACAATTGTTGTGTCATGTTCTGATGCATCCGTTCTATTGTTGTCCAGTTATTCTGCAGTGGTTGGTTTGGAGAAAGTATTTTCAGTGGTGAATATGGGCTTCTTTGGTCCCAATAGTTGGGGGAATACTTTTGACTTCAATAACTGAGCTTAATTAGTTTCAATATGTTTGGCTTTTGTGCTACCATGGTTGACTGCCTAGCCACGACTACAAAGACCATCTTGGTCGAGTCCCTACTCCATGGATATAAATTTGACAGGTACAAGATGATCTTGTGATATAATGACTGATGTCTCTTTACTTGTTTAATGCAAGGCGGCGATAACTTTTTCTATTTATTACATGTACACTACTAAACTTTGGTCTGGTATAAGTTTGATCTCATACAATCTGAGTTTTGTTACTTCTATTGTTTTGGTCCAATACTTTGCATGAATTGTTACCACAGTGTATGACAACCAAAGCCATTCTTGCAAGTTCTCCTGAAGAGATGGCTTCTGCTATTTTTCTTTGCAGTATTAACACAATGTATTACATGGCTGCCTTTGCCATGATGATATTGATAGAGATATACTCTAGAGTAATGGGTATTTAATACTTATATGATTGACTCTAATGCAAGTGGGAGATTGATAGAGATATGTAATGCAAGATAAGTCAGCACGATCATTGATTACTAGTCAAGTTTCACGACCATAAATATGAGATATCAAGCCAATGTTGTAGACACATGTTGGAGAATATGTTGGTTGGATTGATCCATCTTGAGACACTGTTAAGATTATTATGTGTCATCAAGTTGTTTCTAATAGTTATTTTGGTTTATCTTTAGACCTAAGATTATCACGGTTTCATACATGCGTAGTAGCATATTTGGTGTTATCAATCGCAGTTTTTAACTGAGTAGTCATAAAAGTGATATACATATATGTTATGAATTATGTGGTTGAAAGTGAATGGTCGAGATGTAATTTTCCTCTCTCATATCTTGAGAGAGATATCTCTGGATTCCTTGATGTAATTGGACTAAGAAAATGTATGGTCGTGCCAAATATAGTTGAGAGTCAATTATGGAAAGGTTAGTCTATTACAAGATCAAGAAATGACCGAGTTATTCAAAGATGACACGTTTCTCATCTTGAGTTCGATATGATATCGTAAGGTAAAGAGATAATCCATGATAAGTTGTATAGGTTTGTTAGATATGATTTTCGTGTACATGCGAGTAGTCATAATGTCTTGTTAATGATCGCTTATGACCTGTTGAGTGAGGAGCCGTTTCGAATCTCATCCAAATTAATATTCCATCATCTGATCTATTCTGACTGTCACCACCATCCACGAGATAGATCTCATAAAACCCTAGTCGCGTGCGCTGGTGTTAGCACACGAACATGCGGTGCTCTTTCTTTAGACGTGTGAATTTCTGTAGAGGTGCGGCTGTTATTGCTAAAATAAAAATATTTGTAAAATAGTCGTTCTGAATATTTAGTTAATCACCATCTGGTTCACTGACTCATCAGCATACTTCATGGTGATGCAGCTCAGATTTTATCAACATTTAGGAAGTTTTATCTAGATATTGTTAGTTTCAAACCGTGCATCAACTTGTGTAATTAATAATTTTTTAAAATAGACTACGAACGTGGGTGGAGGAAAAGGATATAGGGGTATGTTTTGTTTGTTATTTTTAGTAACTTGTTAAAATTTGGTCATGATCAAATGATGATATGACTAAATTTTAATAAAAATAAAGATGCTTGGTTTGTAATCAATGTTAAACAAATTTTAGTAAAAATATAAAAAGTTAGTGTTTTGATAGATCTCAAATAAGATGATCAAAATTTGATAACAATTTTGATTGATGTTTAGTTTTTTTACCAAATATGATAGGATGGAAATGTTGCAAATGGCAAAAGCGGGATTGATATTGACATGTCAAATTTTGATAGCCAAAAATTTTGTCCTCAATTGACAAAAAAAATCAACACATTGACAAAATAAGCAAGACTAGTCAAATTTTAACTATAATCTAAATGACAACCAAATACTGAAAACATAATCAAAATTTAATAAGATAAGATATGGAAACAAATCAAACACACCCATAGAAATCATCAAGCATGCCACGCCAAGGGATCGCAATCATTTTTTTTACCATTTATTACATCTATTCTAAAATAATTTTAATTTTTTTAAAAAGTTTCATAAATATTTATCACTTTATAAATTCTAGACAAATTTTTTAATACTATCTCTATTAAATTGAGTGGCTATGTTATATGTGCGTGCGTAATTGAAATTAACGTCTCATTAATTATAATAGTAAAATTAATTTGTACATATATTTATTAAATGTATTCTTGGTACTCTTTCTGTTTTTGAATATACGTGTTTTGTTATGAAGTTAAGATATGAGAAAAAAAATTATAGCAATTTTATTTAATACACTTTATTAGTGTCTGTTCTAATTTTTCAAGTCACATTTTTAAAAAAATATTAAATAAATGGTGTATAGTGAAAGTTATGTATAAATGTATTAAAATCGTAGAAATACATATATTTTAAATAAAATTAAAAGATTGAAATGATTTGTATTTAAAAATGGAGGGAAATGTGTTCTATTATTAATAAAAATGGTATATATTTGAGTATGGGTGTATTACCTGTGCTAAAATCTCAAAACAATTTCTCACATGTGGAGCAAACCGAACTATATATGGGTGGGAGAAATGAGGAACTAGACGGAACAGTAATGGTCACACGACGGCCTGCTTGTTCGAGATGCCATAGTCGCAGTCTTCATGCTGTAGTGGCTCTTGTGCCGGTGACCTTGAGGTGCTACGGCCTGCATGGTTGCCACCGCCGCGCAAGTGCACGAGGCTAGGCAAATTTCAGTAGGTATGAACAATACAAGATACAATTTCAGTAGGACCACGGCAACCCATAGGGTTATGTCGGACTGGACTGATTTTACTCGACTCTCCATATCAAGGAGAGGATGGATAAAACACAATGGGGTTTGATGGATCTTCTTAGATACTCATACCCACCACCCTTTGGCGTACGGCCTGGGCCAGGCCAAGACCGGGCCTGATATCAACATGCCAAGCATGTCCCCAGCCAGCTTGGGCAAAAAAAATATAAAAAGGACTGAAACTGACAGGTCTGAGTTTGTCATAGAGCCCATAAGCCTGGCCCCACCGCAGCCCAGAAAAAATACAATATATATTTATTTTTTATAAAACATTAAGTTACACTAATATGTCAAATAAAATATAACAATAAACTATAAACATATATATAATTTAAAACTTATTTTTTATGCTATGTTGAGCTAGACCAGTTCGGATAACACTCTCTCCTGTCCTAATTCTAAAACCGGAGCCCAACCCAACTTACTCCCAACTTATATGGGGCTTCCGACTTTTTGGGCCCGAGCCATTTGCCAAGCATGATGCTAGCCCGGCAGCGTCGCCGAGATTATTCAATACTGTCTCTCGTTTTTTTATTTATCATTTGATATATCTATAAGTTAAAATTTTTAAACTTTAATCACTCATATACATAATTGTATTAAAATTCATCGTATGAAAATAATATTATTATATTTTTTATCAAATTTATTTTCATACGATAATTTTTCAGAATGGCTATAAAGACATTTTTTTAGTTATTTACTTCCACTTTCATGTAAACCAATAGATTTTGGTCCAATGATCACCAACTGATCCAATCAATTTTAGTATGTTGTATTTATTTGAGATTGTCGCATTTTCTTATATTAAGTTGCCGTATTATTTTTTGTTTTCGCATTTCTTCTTTGGGTTGACTTTTTTTAGGTTGCCGTATTTTCTATTTTATGCTGTTGGATTTTTTTAGATTTTTCATATTTTCTTATTTTATGTTTCATTTTTTTAGGTTGTTGCATTTTATTATTTAAGTTGTCATATATTTTTAGATTGTCCCATTTTTCTGTTGCATTTTTTATTTTAGATGGTCGCATTTTTTTTAGATTGTCATATTTTTTTTTAAAAAAATTTGTGTGTAAAAGTTGTAAGTATTTTAGCCATGCTTATGATTGTTTTATAATTTTTATGATATATAGTTATTGAAATTAATTTTTGAAGTTATACTTTAGAGACTGAAAAATGAAACGACATATAAAAAAGAACGAATGGAGTATATGTGATCAAGGGTGAAAATGAAGCAGATAATATCTGCCTGAGTCAGTTATGTGTCTGTAGAGTTTTTAATATAGGTTATAATTTTGAGATCTAGACAATATAATATGGATTTGAAATTTTTTTTATACAAGTTAAGATACAAGAAGAGCAATATTCGATTCCATATTCAAATCCATTAAAATCACCTAGACACATGGGCTCGTCTGAGGAGTTCAGCAAAGCATCAGTGCATTGAAGTAATCGGCGTCTTAGATTGTGCTTTACACGTGTGGCATGGAATGTTCTTCTGAAACACCTCCTCCTTTATACTTCCATTGGACCTAGCCTAATTGACCTATTCTTACCCACAGTACACTAAGTCAAGTATAATTTTTTACATTTATCCAACAAAAATGTTGTGTGTACTTCATATTGACCTGTAAAAAAATCTATAGATGATCTCCATGTTAGTGATATGTACTAGAGAAAATCACAGGGGATATTATTATTTTTGTTATATTTATGTTACGAACATTTGAATATATAATATGTTATTATGTTTTTTAAATAAATTATTATCTTTATTTGATCAACAAGTATGTGATTTATTTGTAAAATTCTTAATTTAGCTGATAATGTTATTCTATAAAATCTCTGATCCACTATCATTGAATAAGACATTATTTATTAATGGATTAACACATATATTGATTGATGATCACATTTCATAAATCATGGATATAAAATATCGAATAAATAATATTGATATATGGTGGAGAACATAATGTTGAAATTTATCATATAAGTGTCACTGGTCGTTCTCAAATGATATTTATGCTTAGACATATGATCACCATAGTTTTTTAATGTGTATTAGTATACTTTGAGAACAACTGGTTAACATGACCAAACACTACTCCTAATTGAGTGGCAATAAAGATAATATTTAGATATTCTGTGAACCATGCAGAGTAATGTGAATAGTTAAGATGAAATTTGCCTCTCAATATAATAGGAGAGATATCTTTAGGTCCCTCAATATAGATGAACTGAGAAATGTGTGGTCATGTCGTTTGTAGTTGAATGTTAACTACAGAGAGATTAGTTCACTGTGAGATCGAGAAAAGGTTGAATCATGCAAGGTTGGCATGTTTCTTGCCTTAAGTTTAATCTAATATCGTATGGTAAAAAACTCAACATGAGTACATTATATAAATTCGTTAAATATTATATGTATATATTTGGATAATCGTTATGTTTTACTAGGGGCCACTATCGACTCACATTTGGATAGGTGCTCCCGGACTGTGACTAAATAATCATGAATCTACAGAGTCACACACTTAATGGGTTGAAACAACTCAGTTTGAATTGGATCTATTATGAAATTTCTCGCATCGCATTAAGAGACCTAACGTAGCAGGACTCTATATAAAGGGAGATATGGTCGACTTTCAGAGATGAAGAAAAACTCTAGTCACCACCTTCACTAGAGTGACAGCCCCTAAACCTTTGTCATACATGTCGTTGCTAACACATCAATGTATGATATTCCATCCCGGTAGAGACACTGTTATAATTGCTTCACAAATCAGGACGATCCACGAGCAACCATCGTCATTTGCGTGCATTGATCAGGACGATCCAAGAACAGTCATTGTGTATATTGTTAAATTGATCATTTCACCAACTCTCCTTTCGCTGCTGATAATAATATAATTTATAGTCTAATATTTGCAGTATTCAAGTAAAAAACTTTTGAAATTTTGTGAGCATAGCTTACGTGTTTTCGAACACTATATTTCATAGTTATTCTATATTTTGAATGTCCTGGATTATTTTGTCCATGTTCGGCCTGATAATTGAAAATTCTGGCTCCGCCCTTCGCTTTCATCCCCAATGAATTTGGGCATCCATGTCTTCGTCTAAATTAGTAATATATATGTGGAATCCACATAAACTAAAATATTGCTTTACAACTTATTAAATAAAGATGCTGTACAAATAACTAAAAATGAATATTGTAATTAATTGATTTGAGATATGTGGTGGTCATTAAATATGAGATTTAATTGAGGACAATTAATTACATGAATGGTAGTTTTAATAGATTGAGGTAGCAACAACTCACAATATTAACTATTAAATGTCTTAAATCAATTATTAATATTATTAGATCATATAACTATAAAATAAGAGAATGTATCTAACTCAAAAACTCATATATATAATATAGCAGCAAGACAACATTATCTTCTCAGCTCCTCCCCTTCCATAAATTTCTGGTTGGTTGGTCCCACCACCGGATAAAACAAAAAGTAGAATTATATGATGTTGCATCAATATATCTTTTTCATCACCTCGTCCACCCCGTATAAAACCCGGTGACGAGCTCGCAAAGGCCATTAATTGACGTGAATTTGTTAGGTTATTTTTAATTTATCGGTGTTTTGTTAGGTATTTCAACAGAATATTTTTCAGTATATTCTGTGTCACGTACGAAAAACACCACCTGAAACACTCTCTGCTCCAATACAAGGTGCTTCGTGAGGCGCTTAGTACAAATCTACGAGCAAATTAAATTTAAATGATTTTAGTAAAACATCAATAATTTTTAATTTAAAAATCAAATATATACAATATTTGGTTTTTAATTTAAAGATCTACAACTTTCTCAATATAATCAACATCTAATTTGAATTAGATTAATCATAAATTAAAAAATAAAGATTATATATAATTTGATCGCACACAAACCGAAACAAAAAAAATTGACAAGCTCACATGTAGAAGAAAATTGCCGACGCCTCAACAGGTGTCCTCTCTCTCTTCTTTCAGTCAAAAAAGTATTTTTTAATGCCGAGACCCACACACAGAGTCTGGATACGACTGCGTTGGGAACAACCTTAGCCTGCGTTCAAAGTCTACTTCTGACTAGAGCTTTGGCATTGTAGGGGACCCATACCGATTTAATGGCCGCCACCGTAGTACTGTGTCCACCCCAGGCGGTAATAACAAGTTCTTAGCTCCCTCTCGCAAAGCGCAACAAAAACTATGTCAGAGATCACTTGGTATATTAGGATTCGGTTGCTAGTCATGATGGCGTTTATGATCGGCGGCAGCCTCATCCTTCCTGCAGCTGCTAAAACTGGGAGCACGGCGGGCACCGGAGGCACAGGGGGCACCGGCCGCAGTAAGTATTTAATTACGAAGAGTTTAGCTGATTTTCAATCTATATTTTCAATCTATAGATTTATAAGTTAAAATTATAATCGAACAAATTTAATTTTAGTATAGATTTTTTTAATTAGAAATATAAAATAAAATTAAACCAGAGTTATTAAGTTTATAAATTAAAATCCTAATAAACTATTTCATTCAGGATACTTAAACTCGTGCAAACACAACTTATTTTGTATACAATACTCGTCTTTGAAATGCGGATTATGTAAATTCTGGTTTAATAGTTGCACATTAATTATAGCTTAAGGGAATATTTAAGTGAGTTTATGTCCTCCGACAAACCGATTTATTGGAGTTTAACTTTATATTTTTTCAACAAATCTATTTATTAGAGAAACTTGAGCTTATATGCCTCATATGCATCCTTCTATCGGTTTTAACTTATTTAAGATTTTTAATTAAAAAAAGATTTATACTTATGAAATAAATTTTAAAATAAATCAGATAATTAGTCATTATTTTAGTTTATAAGCCGATAAACCACCTGTGTAGTGTATGCTAGTCTTCGAAGTAAATATTCAATGTATATTTCCACTTAAGTACTCTCGTAACCCACCCCAAAAACACAATATAATCACCATGAAAAATTCTTGAAAAAATAGAAAAAGTGTGTTTTGGGAAGATAAAACATCATATAAAATTTCAGTTCTAAATTCAATATAAAATATGATTGAAAAATAACAAATATCAGATGATTGTAGCTCTTATCTTTTTTTCAAATTTAATCTCCATCAATTTTGTCTTTTTTATATTCTTATATAGATTGAATTTAGATATGAAATTTTATGACATGGTATACCGATTTTACATCTACATTGTTGAGTTATTTTGGAATTTCCCATAATCAAATAGTTGGTGTGTTTTTAATTCATTCAAATAGTTGGAGTTTTTCCGTCGCAAAAGGAGAGAGTATGGGAGTAGGGAAAGTGGGTTACACCGAATATTTCCTCTTGTTTTATTAAACGTGCATGTAGAATGCAAACTTTCCTTTTAGTAGTCGCTTAAACTGCGTCGGCGTGTAGCCTTGTACTGATGCATTTTTTTTTTTCGTACGTGTGCTTATTGCCTTATTTATTTCACCGCCCTCGCAGATGGTGGTGGGTCCCTTCCTCCATCCAGCTTGAGTCCTTACGTGGCATACGGCGCCCGCGGGGCGTCCTATAGCGGGAGATGCACAGCTCAATCTACGGTTGCCATTCAAACTGACGCGTGGACAAACACCAAGTTTGGTTGGGAATTTTTTCTCCGAATTTTGATTACTCATAATAAAGATAGAGTAGTTGATGTTTGTTTAATTCATTCTGTAATCACAATATATTTACTCAAAATATATATTAATAAAAATTTAAATACATCTAAATTAGATATATTTTTAATATATTCCACCTCCACTTGTAATAGATTCTAAAACTCATTATAATTACGATTCGATTATGAACCAAATACCACACAAAGTTAGGAAAAACCTTAGGCACCATTGTGCTTGTCTGAATAGTTGTTTTTAGAAATAATTCTTAAAAGAATGTACTTTTAGGAGCAAAATTTAATAAAAAAGAATATCAATCTATGTATTCAAGGTAAAATGTAATCTCATTTTTCAGTAAATAACCTCAAAATTATTACTTCACTTGATCATTAATTGTTTACGTACAAATAATATATATATCATATTAATTATAATACTAGAAATAGACATATAATCTTATTTTATTTCTTAAAAATTATGTATTGAACTAAAATGATATTTTTTTAAGAACGGAGAAAGTATTCACAAGTAGTTGTGATTCTACATATTCTAGACATGTCTTTTTTATATCACCATAGTAAATATTCTAAAAAATGAAGTTAGTAATTTCACTGTATCGTTACTGATAGGTCTCGTGTGAGTAGTGATAGAGTCTAATATTGTCAATAATTGCACAACATCAGAGTTATTGTGCAAAGTTAACAAGAATATTTTTTACATTTAGTACGAAAATTTGATTACCTTGGTTATTGGAATTTTACAAAAAATAATAACTATTTAAAAATAGAGAGAGTATTATGACTACGTAAACTCTTCTTAATTGGATAATGCATAAATATCTTGTACAAATAACTCTTTAAAAAAAAGAAAATAACAAATTTAATTTCTAATCAAATTTTTTTTCAAAAATAACTCATTTTTTAAAGACACCTTGCACACACCACGTATGTGACAGTGCTTTTGCACTTGCATGCATATGCGTGCATGAATGTCAAATGGTAGCACTCTAAACCTTTGCATTCATATGCATCTCAAAAAAGCTCCCAACCTTTGCATGGCAATGCATGTGGAGGTTCTATCGCACATGTGGGGTGGCGGGTGGATACTATCTTATGACATATGTGTTGGGGAAAACTATCAGACCTCGAAGTGATTCTCTTGGTGGAAATATGTTCCTCTCCAAGTGGTTCTCTAGGTAGAGATTATGTTCTCTCCAATGATTTCTCAGGTGCAGGTCATGTCCTTTCTGGGTGGTTCCCTGGTAGAGACTCCATCCTCTCCAGTAGTTTCCTGGTTCAGGTCTTGTCCTCTTCGGTGATTTTTCCGCGTACGTGCCTCATCCTCTAGTTGTTCCACAGGTAGAGACTCTATCTTTTGATAGTTTTCTCAGGGCGAGCCTCGTCCTCTCCGAGTCCCGTTATCTAGAGAAGAGCATAGCTACTCCCTGGAACTAATGTCTCTGGGTGCCTCGAGAACCGAAGTGGACACATGTCTAAGATTTGCGCACCCTGCCCTACGAAAAAATCGTCGCGTCCTCGATCCGATGATCAAAATTAGGGTAGTTTAGTAATTTGTATTTTTCTAGGGCCATATATCCCTTGGTTAAGAAATTGCAACCTTCCAAATAGGAAGTACTCCTCTTTTGGAACAATTCTTTCATTTGTATCTAATACACACTAAGTTAATAGGCGCATCTAAAAATTCTCTCTCTGTAAGATAGGCTTCCTAACCGACTTACGTCGAAGGTGCGTTGACAAGAGTAGAGTTCTCATTGAAACATGAACCTATATAAATTTTTCGTGTCACTCTCTGTAATTACGCAACACGAGATGACCCGTCACAAAGTCAGCTTGCATCATCTTACACGTGTTTCAAGTCATCGAATCTATTTTGGGATTCGCAACACCACAACAATATGTATGATAGGTTAATCTTCTACATCATCTCATTTTTGTACCATACAATAAATGAGTTATTTTTATAAAATTTTAGGATTAAAAATTAGTTTTGTTATTTTTGTAAAAGAATTTGTACAAAATATTCGAAGCATTGATTCAATAATATTTCCTCAAGAGAAAAATGCAATCCTGATCTATGCACCATCTTTTCACCCTATCTTGTGAAAAGATCGTCGCGTCCTTGATTTGATGGTTGAAGTTAGGGTAGTTTAATAATTTACATCTTTCTGAGGCTATATATACTCCTGTACTCCCTCTCTTATAACAACTCTCTCATTTGTATCCAATATACACTAAGTTAATAGGCGCGTCCAGAAACTCTCTCCCCGTGAGATAGCCTTCCAACCAACTTATGTCGAAGACGCGTCGACAGAAGTAGGGTTCCACTGGAACAATAAATCTTCATATTACTCTCTCTAATTGCGTAACACGAGATGACCCGTTGCAAGGTCAGTTCGTGTCACCGCGTGTTTTAAGTCATTAAACTTGTCGTGGGGTTCACAACCATGATAATATATATGATAAGTTAATCTTTTGCATCATCCTGTTTTTGTACCGTACAAGAAATAAGTTATTTTTATAAATTTTTTGGACTAGAAGTTAGTGTTGTTATATTTTTTAAATGAATTTGTACAAAATATTCGACGCATTGATTCACTAATATTTCCTCAAGAGAAAAATGCAATCTTGATCTATGCACTTTTTTTTCCGTTGGCTCAGTTTAGTCATGTACTTTCACAATGGTCGAATATATTGGTTCTTGGTATTCCTGCTTGGGCAGGAATATGACACGGCTTATAAGCATTGTTGAATTGTTGGATTTCCGCCCAGTTTGGCAAAGTTTGGCATTTACCTGACACGTGATCATTAGAGCTATGCAATGCATTCAGCGGCGAAACCGCCGGGAAGCTGTGGGAGCAACTGAAAAAAAAATTAATTGGAGTGGTTATAAAAAAATATTTTTTTTCAACTTCTATTTTTGATTTCAATTAATAAATTTTAATCCAATAACCACAAGTTGATCTCATAGATTTTAAGATCTCATATTTTTTTAGATTGTCTTATTTTTTTTTATATTAAGTTGTCATGTTTTTTTGGATTGTTACATTTTTCTACTTTATGTTGCTATGTTTTTTTAGATTTGTCAAATTTTCTTATTTTATATTGACGTATTTTTTCTAAGTTGTTGCAATTATTTTATTTTAAATTGTTATAATTTTTTAGACTATCACATTTTTTTAGATTGTCGAATTTTTTTATTTTAGACTATCGCATTTTTTTTAAAAAAATTGTATATAAAAAGTGAAAGTATCATAGCCATACCCAAATTTAATTCCTCTTTTTTTGTTATTGGAACAATTTATTCTGCATTGATTAGTAGCTAATTTTTTTTTGGGTCAATACTTTTTTAATAGTATATTTTATCTATAAAAATTTATGTTAAAATTTATAGAATTCTAAAAAATTTAATGAATTTGACTGCACTCTAATATGCAAAAATTGAAGAGTAATTATAAAAATTGTCTAGAGAGGAGGTGCCTCTTAAAAACTACCGCATAATATAACCTACCGCCGCATATAATTTGATATTCAAACTCAATAATGGTGCCATCACTAAATGAGAATTTGTGTAGCAAGTGTGAGTAGCAAATTGAGATATTTAATGTGATAAAAATTCAATAGAAAACTTCACGTGCTACCAGAGGCCGGTGCTCCTATTGGTACCAACTGTGGGAGGATGAGGCCACACGTCCATAAAAACAGCAAAATGTGTGAATCCTAACACAGAATGCAATCGGCAACGTCGTTTTTAATTACTGCAAACTGGATAGCACTGCGAGGCAGACATGTCCATGGGTAGCCCGGCCCGGCCCGGCCCGGCCCGACCCAGATAGGCCTGGTAAGCCCGACACTTTTTCACGTCCTTGGGTGGGCCAAGGGGCAGGTGTCATGCCCGACCAAGGCTCGAGCCTAAAAAGTCAGAAGTCCAGTATAAGTTGGGCTGGGTCCACATTCTATATTAGGCTTGAAGCGAGCCCTACCCGGTTGGGCTAGACCAATATGGCCTTTGAAATAATATTTAATAAATATATATTTATTGTTTTATTAATAGTTCTTAATAAAGAACGAGTTATAATTACATAACTCTCTCTTTATTTTTTTTTCTAAATGTTCTTTTCTAAATATGTTTTAACACTATAACAAATCGTTCTTCAATTTAAAACTCTCTTACATTTTGTCTATAATCCACGATATTTTTTTAAAGAATTTTTTTAATCATATACCACTGTGTGCCCCTGCGCCGGGAACGCCAAGCACACGGCGTGCGGCTTCCCGTCGTCGGCGGCCGACCTGGTCCCCATGCTCTCTGCGTTTGTGAATTGTGACAAGAGATCAAACAGTATGTTTGAGAGAGGACGCAACGTGAGCAACTGGTATTTGTAGAGCTAGCTTTCATAGCGACCAATTGCTTGGATTAAGTTGTCACCTAGTAAGAAGAATTCTGACTTAAGTAATGACTAATGTAGCAGGAAACAAGTTTGTTACGGCGCCTGAGTCCTGAGCTTATCTGCAACTTTGGAGTTTTTTTTACTGTTAACCCGTATTTAAATATTAATTACAGAACTGACCCACAGTTGTAAAAAATTGCAGAAATGGCCTGCCACGTCAGCTTGTCGAGCTCTGGGAGCTCGACAAGCTGCAAGTCGCACGGAGAGCTACTAGTCGTGGCCGTGGAGCACGACTAGGGCTTGTCGTGCCTGTGAGGCACGACAAGCTCTTGTCGTGCTCCACGGCCACGACAAGACACCTCAACTGGTCGTATGTGCAAAGTTCGACAAGGGCTTCATAATATTTCACAAATAATAAATGTAAACTTATACATTGTTGATTTATTTGTAATCTGATTTCATAAATAAATGTAAACTTATATATTATACTCATCTAACAAGAGATTTGATAAAATACTACTTGATTTGATGATTTTCGATATAAACTGAAAATAGGGTACTTTAGGGTAAAATAAGTCTGAGTTTTGTCGATTTTGAATTATGGCCTTTAAAATGTGATTTTGTAATCTGCACAGAAGAGAAAATTGTATCAAATAGCATTTGAAAAAGATTTGCTGAAGAAATTTTGAATTTGGAATTAATCTGAAGATTTTAGCCTTTTTGGGTTTCTAAATATCAAATAAAAGACTAAATTACGATATAATTTGGACTGATATGTGAAAACGGCTTAGATGATACGATTTGGCTGCCAACTTTCTGGATTAAGGTATTGACATACCCATGATCATAATCCAAGAATAATCTGATATGGATTAGGGCAAGATTTAGCTAAATATGAGTTATGAGTATTTAGGGTAATTAGAATCCTGTTTTCGAAAACAGAATAGGATTGATAGATCTGAGATTTAGAGATGGAATTGAATCTGGCTTGTAAAGACTTTTATGTTTGGCAGTAACAAGATCAGTTCAACCCTAATCTATCTCAAACCCTAAAATATCAAAATTTATTCTGTGAACCCAAATCAAGATCAGTGGGGATTCGAACCCAGGTGGACAACGAGGTAGAAGAGAGTTCCCACCAGCTGGGCTAGGAGTTTTTCCCATCATACTGTACATACATAAATACATACATACTGTATATATATATATATATACACATGCACATATATATATGTATATGTATATGTATTATATCTATAGAAATATACGTAAGTATGTATCATATAATAAAAATATATAAGAAATCTAGTGAACTGCATGATTCATTTTGAATGTAACACACTGGAAAATAAAAGTGTTAGTACATGTCCGCTATGGGTTCGGACGACCCCTCTTATGACCATGCCCATGCCTATCTCTCTGAAAAGGCGATGGTGAGTACGGATCAGGTGGCACATGTGATCGCTGTCCAGCCGCGGTAGAAGGACCATGCCGCTCAGTACCTGCATGACCCTGAGATGGCTGTGTCGGTGGAGGGTGATCTTGGAGTTCGGTAGGCGTCAACTGATCCGGTTGGTAGTACTGATGTGCATGAGGGTCGTGCAACCCGAACATGTGGGAGATCCACTCCTGGTTGTCCTCCTGTGGTGCCACCCCACTGGGGTCGGCCCCCTGCGGAGCGTAGTACCCACGATCGTCATCCACATGCATGTGGTCGTGGGCGGAATCCCCCCAACTGTCCCAAGTAGACCTCCAAGGGATTGAGTATCTCTGTCCCTGGAGAGCCTGCTCAATATGAGCCTGGCCGCAATCCTCGTCAGCCGCAAACCGCTCTGCCAAGGCTCTACTCGCATCGTCCCTGTCTTGACGACGAATGTCGTCCTCGTGTTGACGACGGATGCCGTCGTCGTCATCAGAGTCATCTGAATCGGGAGTGCGATGTGTCGACGGGCCCCCAATATGCAGATCTCTGCGTCGAGCACTGTGCATTGACGAGGAACGATGAAGCCGAGACGGGCCGGCGGACGTCCCTGGTATGTCACCTCCCCAGGTCGGCGATGTGTCACGATGACTGCGCCGTGCTGACGAAGTGCTCTGTCGAGCACCACCCAGGCTAGGCCGGGCTGACATCGGGCTGGGTGGCCGGGCCCCTCTCCGGTGTGGAACCGATGCATCTGTCTTTCGGCCACAAGTAGCGTCGAAGAAAATTCGTTGTGCTGCTACACGGATGGAATGTAGGACAGCATGCGCCATCGCCTTGAAGCGTGGAGGACCTTCCAAGCGAGACGACAGGTTTGCCGCTTGGCTGTCGATGCCCAACGCTAAGTCACCCTGCACATGCGAAACTCATATGGAAACTATGGAAAAATAGATAAGATAAGAGACCAACATAAGTATCCAGCGAAGACGAACGTACCGAGCGATGTATCCGACCTGGGAAATGAACATCAAGGCCGAGTCGAAGACTGTCTTGATGTGATAGTTCTGTCGGCGATCGGGGGGCCGCACGAGCGAGTCGCGTCCGGGTGCGCGGCACGTACCACTGAAGATAGGCCTGGGACGTCCCAGGGTCATACGGCCGCTCCTCCACAACAACATCCGTCGCCGCGTGGTCCTCCCACTCGTCGACCCATTTGGAATTCTTGATCTGCCAGTTGTCAGAGTGCTTTCCTCTACGTGTTTGTCTGCAAAAGGTGACGCGATGCACATAAAGCAAAGAAATAAACAAATATGAGTGTGTACATGAGATATAGAAAATGTTCGAGGCATACACGTGAATCTGCCGCGGGAGATGGCGTTGTCGATTTCTTTCCGGGGGTGGTATCTGCTGATGTAGGCCGAATTGGCGCATCACCCTCTCCGGAAAATACGGCTCCACCACATGTGAGAACACCATGTGCCAGCGTGTAAGCCAGCAGTCCTGGCCCGCGGTGCAATGCGAGGAAATGCCATGCGGTGCAACCTGCGAGATGTGCTCCGGTGTCCATGGCCGCCATATGACGCGCGCGTCCGATAGGAGATCAAACTCTCCCAGGTACGCCAAGTAACAGCGGTGAATCTGTGATGATGACCACCTGGGCCGACCTCCCAGCCAACGGGCTCCCATGGTCGGCCGGTCCACCCAATCATCATAGTCGGCTGGCGCAACGTACGGATGGATGGGCCGCTGTAAACGCGGCCGACCAACGGGGAAGTGCTCCCATGACCACAGTTGCAGCAGTACAGGGCATGCGGAAAGCAACGATCCAGCTGCGGTCCTGCAGCATGCCTCGCAAAGGCCCCTGTACGTCGCGCACAACACTGCCATCGCCCAGTTGTAACGCGGCATGGCCCCTGCGTCGGCATCGACGATACTCTCGACCAGAGGAATGAACCACGTGTACACAGTGTCACCGTGCGTGGAAGGGAACAAAATATACTGCAGCGTCACCAGCAAGTACGCGAAGAGATGCTGGCGAACTACATCGGCGGGGGCATCATCGGGGCACTCACGGTAGCGCGCCAGAAATCGGTGGGGGACACCACGCCTGGATGCCGGGATCTCGTCGTCGTGGTTGGCGATGTTGAATCGGAGGTGCATCTGTGCGCGCCAATCCAGGCGCGCTGGCCGGGGGACGATGGGATGTCCACTGCCAGGTAAACCAAGCAGCATGCTCACATCCTCCAGCGTGACTGTCATCTCCCCCCAGCGGAAGTGGAAAGTGTGGGTCTCCGGACGCCATCGATCTACCAATGCGGTGATCAACGACCTGTCCAGTGTGAGATGCTGACCTATCTGCAGCATACGGGCGAACGGCAATAAACCTGCAGCCCGCAGGATGGGGATATAGCCCTGATGCAGAGGCCAGTACTCCAAGGGAGCACGGACTACCAGCGGCTCCAAGTCCCCGCCCTCGGACAAGATGCGGCCGCGATGGCCGCGATGGCCACGATCACATGTACTGCTCAGTAGCTCTGGAAGATCTCTATCTCCGCCAGCCATGCCTGTCAAAACATAAAACATGAACCATTATTGAAAGTAACATAACATACATCGGGAAGCGTTATTGAAAGTATCATACCCATGGATAGCACACGACATGAAAGTAACATAACATGAGTCATATTACAAGGTTTCAAACAGATTACAACAATCCAATGCAAATGATAAGCGTATTACAAAGTTTATTACAAGGCTATGTCGATGGTCCGGGTGCATTCAAACAATCCTTCCTGGTATGTCCGGGCTGCCTACAGATCGAGCATTTCCTAGCTCGTGAGCTACCCCCCTGTGACTCATCCATGTCATTGTGTATTCGGCGTGTCTTCCGTCGCCCTGGACCCGTTCGCTTTAGATTTACATCTGGGATCCAGGTAGTCTCGCCAGCAGGGATAACTCTGTAGTCACCGAGCGTCATAAAAACTCTCCACACGCCACTCCACGTGTTTGAAAGGTTGTCAAGGCTGAAGTACTCCGAAAGGTAAGGCGCAGGGCTCACACCGAGCGCCGCAGATGAAGCAAGGACATGAGAGCAGGGCTTGTGCAGTAGCTTCGGTTTGTTACATGAGCACTCAGCGACAACCCCCAGAATGACCTCGTGCACCCGTCCAGGTCTCAGTTGGCCGCTCACGTTCTTCTGCCGAAGGCGGACTTGAATGATTCGGTGCAGCCTGTTTATAACTGTCACCTCGTGCCGCTGGGCCTTGTCTATGCGGGCAGTCAAGTACGACTGCACAACATCTGGCAAGGTTCTCATGGGATCGTCGACTAGCGTTTTGGCGGCTACACTTCTGTTGTTGAAGTACTCGGCTGTGCGGTACCATGTCATCTCCACTACAGCAGTCACCGGCAAACACCGGACTCCCTTCAACACATAATTGCACACCTCTGAAAGGTTCGTCGTCATTATCCCAAACCTTGCGCCATCTTCGTCGTGCAGCAAGGACCATTTCTCGATGTCCTTGTCCTGAATCCATTGCGAAAATTTGCTGACGTTCACATCATCGGCAGCATTACTGCCCCTCCTCGTGGAGTACTTCACTGTCAGCGCCTCCAATTTGTCGAACACAGCCTGGAACTTCCTCGGTTGATTTTGCATGCACAGCCGCTTGAACAGATCCATGATCTGTTTACTGCGGAAGTGTGTGAAAAGGTTTGCTGCAATGTGCCGCATGCACCAACGGCTGCGCACGTCCTCCCATTTGTACGGAGCATCTGGGGCCCCGCGCATTACCTCAATGGCATGGAGCAGCCCTCGGTGGCGGTCCGATATGATGCACACCTTCTCTCGATCACCAACAACCGCCCGCTTCACGTTGACCAGAAACCACAACCAACTTTCCGAGTTTTCAGACTCGACGATGGCGTACGCCAATGGAAGTAGTTGGTCGTTAGCATCCGCAGCAACAGCAATGAGGAGACAGCCCTTGTACTTTCCAGTCAGGAACGTACCATCCACGCATATGACTGGACGACAATAAGCAAATGCCTCGATGCACTGGCGGTATGACCAGAATAATCGACGGAGTACCCGAGTGTTCTGTATGGGGCTACCATCTCGACGTGTAGCTGACTGATCGAAGAAATCTAAAAATGTGCCTGGGTTGGTCTGAGCGATGTTGCGCAGCAACCGCATCACATTGTTGTAGCCGTGGTCGAATGTGCCGAACATGCCCTCAATTGCCTTCTGTTTTGCTCTCCAGGCCTTTCCATACCTTATAGTGTACCCACACCTATCGGCAACTTGCTTCATTATTTCTCTCGGCATTATCGAAATGTTCTCTCGCACAGCCGGCTGGATGATATTACCGACGTACGCCGACGTCAGGTTCCTGTGTCTGTCCAGCGCCTCCGTGAGCAGGCATGTGTGTGCGGTAACCCTTGTCACCACAAAACCGATGTCGTCCTTCGGCCGCATCGCACGAATCTTCTATGGGCAGCCTGCTGTTACACAGGCTGCGACAAAAAGGTTGGGGTTTGACTTGACGACCTTATATTGCCGGTTAATTGCGAGGGACCAGCTCGCCACGGCATTCTTCAGATCTTCCTTGCTTTGAAACTCCTGCTCTACTTGTAAGCCACCGTGCTCGAAAGACCACCTCGAACCCTGATCCGTTGGCAACACAGCTTGACTGTATGCTGAGTGATCTAGCCACTCCTGCGGAGGACCAGGAGTATCGTCATCAGAGCCATCGGATGCCTCTGAGTCCGTCGAATCATCTTCGTCGGACACTGATGGAAGGCAATCCAGTACCTCGCACACATCTACGCGAGTATGGCAGAATACATCCGACCACTCGCTAGCCCTGAATCTCGCAGGACCGGGCATGACGCTTGGCTCACCCTCCACCGCACTCTCGGCTGCTCGTACGTTGCAGAACTGCACATACATCGCGAACTGGCCGAGCAGTCCGCCATGGGGGTCTTCCACTCTTCGAATAAAAGAACTCCAAGATTTGTCCCCTTTAATTTCGCGCAGCACCCAGTATGGCTCATTATCTACCTCACGAACGATGAGCCCTTCGATTAGAGCCATTTCATCGCGGGGCCGCTTCCCGAACATATTCAGGATCCACAAATTCAGATCTAGAAATGAGGTGTTATGTACACTCAGCTCGCCCGTCACATACTGGCAACGGCTCATATCAACCCCGCTTTGCCCCTCGCGAATTATGCCGTCACCATAAAATATGGAAATTTTGTTCGGACTATCCATTCCCTACACACATTCATCTCACGCGTAAATAACATGACACCATTACACACATGCACATAGATCCTAAAACCATACATACACATATACATTTGAAAAACATAATTTATAAACATAGAGATGTATACATGCATGTAATTGAAAATAACCTAGTTTTATAATTTCTAAATACATACACATATATATTTTACAAAACCTAATTCTTAAACATAGAGTATGCATGTGCACAATTAAAAATAACCTAATTTTAAAAAACATAATTTCTAAACATAGAGCGTGCATGCATGTAATTGAAAATGGTCTAGTTTCATAATTTCTAAATACATACACATATATGTCCAAAACCTAATTTTTAGACATACAGTATGCATGTGCACAATTAAAAATAACCTAATTTTATATTTTCTATTGTGTGCACATAGTTTCTAAAACGAAATACACATACATTTAAAAACCCTATTTTTCCAAACATACAAACATATAATTAAAAAACCTATTTTTCCAAACATACACACATATATTTCTAAACATACAAACATATATTTAAAAACCATATTTTTCCAAACATACACACATATATTTAAAAACCCTATTTTTCCAAACATATACACATATATTTCTAAACATACAAACATATATTTAAAAACCCCTATTTTTCCAAACATACACACATATATTTCTAAACATACAAACATATATTTAAAAACCCTATTTTTCCAAACATACACACATATATTTAAAAACCCTATTTTTCCAAACATACACACATATATTTCTAAACATACAAACATATATTTAAAAACCCTATTTTTCCAAACATACACATATATATTTAAAAAAACCTATTTTTCCAAACATACATACATATATTTAAAAACCCTATTTTTCCAAACATATACACATATATTTCTAAACATACAAACATATATTTAAAAACCCTATTTTTCCAAACATACACACATATATTTAAAAAACCTATTTTTCCAAACATACACACATATATTTCTAAACATACAAACATATATTTTAAAACCCTATTTTTCCAAACATACACACATATATTTAAAAAACCTATTTTTCCAAACATACACACATATATTTAAAAACCCTATTTTTCCAAACATACACACATATATTTAAAAACCCTATTTTTCCAAACATACACACATATATTTCTAAACATACAAACATATATTTAAAAACCCTATTTTCCAAACATACACACATATATTTAAAAACCCTATTTTTCCAAACATACACACATATATTTCTAAACATACAAACATATATTTAAAAACCCATATTTTTCCAAACATACACACATATATTTCTAAACATACAAACATATATTTAAAAACCCTATTTTTCCAAACATACACACACATATATTTCTAAACATACACACATACATTTCAAAAACCAATTTTTCAAACATACAAACATATATTTAAAAACCCTATTTTTCCAAACATACACACATATATTTGTAAACATACACACATACATTTCAAAAACCTATTTTCCAAACATACAAACATAAATTTAAAAACCCTATTTTTCCAAACATACACACATATATTTCTAAATATACACACATACATTTCAAAAATCAATTTTCCAAACATACAAACATATATTTAAAAACCCTATTTTTCCAAACATACACACATATATTTCTAAACATACACACATACATTTCAAAAACCTATTTTCCAAACATACAAACATACATTTAAAAACCCTATTTTTCCAAACATACACACATATATTTCTAAAATCTATTTTTCAAACACACATACATTTATAAACAACCCCTATTTTCAAACATATACACATTCATTTCCAAACATACATACACACATACATTTAAAAAAATCTATTTTACAAACATACATACAAATGCACATATTTCCTAAACATATTCCTAAAAACAACATAATACCTACTCTTCTATACACATAAACATAAATATAAACCCTAATCACGTCATTAGCAACATAATTAACAGAATCTTAAATGCATTTCGAAAAAAATTACCTCTTTTCGAAGAACTCGCAATTCTCTACAACTTTCCCTTCTACACCAAACAAATTTATCGGACGGATTTTGCTAGATCTAGGGTTTAAAAATAAAATGTGTATGTGTGTTCTTGCTGCTGCTGCTGTGTGTGTGTGAGTGAGGTACATGGCAGGGGAGGGGACCAAATAAATGGATGGACCAGCAGCAACTTGTCGAGTTCTGGAAACTCGACAAGTTACACAATATTACAATATATACTGCACATATGTCAAATAAGTTTCGTAGCTCAGCTGGTGGGAGTTCTCTGCAGCAAACAATCGGCTCGGGTTCGAATCCCCGCTGCAGCAAAAATATTTTTTACTTGTCGTGGGTTCGAAGCTCGACAAGCAGTGCCACACATGTCGCGGGTTCGAAGCTCGACAAACAGTAGCACACATGTCGCGGGTTCGAAGCTCGACAAGCAGCAGACACATGTCGCAGCTTCGACGCTCGACAAGCAAGCAACAGTAGAGCTAGTCGTGTTTTTGGAGCACGATAAGTGGCAGCCGTGCGACTACTCGCTTGTCGAGCTCCCAGAGCTCGACAAGCTGACGTGGCAGGCCATTTTTGCAAATTACCGCAACTGTGGGTTAATTTCGAAATTTTTTTTTTACTCTGGGTTAACAGTAAAAAAAACTCGCAACTTTGATATTTCGATGCCGTCCTGTCTTGGCCACATACCCAAAACCTTGGATATAGGCATATCTGTACAAATGACTGGCGTGAAAAGGTTGTTGACCATACAAGGAAATGTGCAGAATTTGTGACCTATTTTCTCCATTATAAAATGAAAAAATTGGTTGTATACTCGTCTATTAGGATAATATTTGTTATTTATTATTGTAAAAATATGGTTTTGTTAAATATTATCGTGTTAGAATACTAACTTGTTGTATACCACCTTTTTTATTAAAGTAATATTTTTTTCAATATTTGAAAAGAGATTTCATATTAAATAATTATTTTATTGTCAAAACCTATGGACGTGGACACAAAAATATGATGGTGCATTATTTGTATATGTATAAAATGAATGATCAAACGAGTAACACTGTGAAGGTGTTCTAGCAAAATAGGTCATATACGACCTCAAAATAATATAATGATATTCTTTTAAATATAAAATCTTCTTTCTAAAATAATATATATAAAAAACTAAAGAGTAGTATATACCAATCTTTGAAATGTCCACTAATAAATTTTTTGTCAGATTAGAGTCAATACATTTCTTTGGACCCGTGTAAATACTAGTAGAAATTCTTGTGTCAATCATGAAAAAGAAAAACTACTAAAAATTCGTACATTAATTAGAAAATAAAAAATATCTAACCCATCAATACAATGGACCTTGGTTATAACACCGCTCAATAATTTTGTCTAAGAAATAAAAAGGAAACTTATCTAAATGTGTGGCTTGGGCTCATGCGTTTGACATAATTGTTTTATAGGTAAATCTTAAATTTTTGTAGTGTTATAACATAAATTATCCCAAGATTTTAGTATGCCTATAAGAATTATTTTTTTGATTAGTTTCTCATAGAATTGGAAAGATAAAAATAAAACTTCATATCTTTGAGAAACACGAATAAAAATTTTAAATCATATCGAGATTAACCGAACAAAATTTTTGCTGGTTGCTTGTTGTATGTGTGCCTATTTGTCTCTTTTATTTCACCATCCTCGCAGATGGGGCGTCCGGTCCTCCAAATGCCATGAGTTCGTACATGTCATATAATAAGGGAGCTGCCATAGGTGCTACCTTTGGGATGCTATGCTGGACGCGGGTGCTCATCAGTCTACCACCAAAGGTGTTAATGACTCGTGGAACAGTCCAAGGATCGGTGAAGATCACGCTCACTCGATCTCTCTCAGTGTGTGTGTGTGTGATGCGATAGCAAATGAATTTCTGCAAGTCTTTGCTTTAGTGGCCAATGCGATAGCAAATGAGTTAGCTGCTAATGTGTCCTTTTGAGTTAGTGGCACTTTTTTTTTAGTACGATATATCTATTATATAATCAATTCTAATGATACTATATTTATTCTGATCTCACATAAAAATATTTAAAATTCTCATGTTAATCCTATAATAAGAAAAATTACCAATAATTCTCACACTAATTGAAAAAAGAAAAAATTTGTTCCATTCATTATATTTATAATAATATACATTCATAATATGAAAAATCATATCCAAAACTAATTTTATCTTTATTATAATACAAATTTATGTAAAAAATCATATCTAAAACAGACTCAATCTCTCTTATAGTATTAAAAATGCACATCTCTCTATTAAACGTAAATAAAATTTTAAATCATATAAAGACTAGTCACGCAATTACGTGAGATTTTGGCTAGTTGAAATAATTCCAGGACTATATCACATATAGGGGTGAATACGGATTAGGCATAAGCGGATAGTAGTTATATCATATTCTAACTCATATATTTTCTCGAATACAAAAACATATACAAATATCAACCAAATCTGAAGAGTTAGAGATTGCAATATGGAACACATACGGATCATATGCGAATGTGATTCTAGAAATAATGTAAATATTATTATGCAACAAGAATATATTATAATTTAGAGAACTCCAAATATGAAGAACGTATATTTTTTATAAAGTGTGACTAAATTACTCACAATTCTTATATAAAAAAATGGATATATTAAGATACTTATAATTCTTACTCACCAAAAAATTAGATATGATTGAGATACTCATAACTCTTTTTAAAAAATAAATATATTTGTACAATAGTCATTCCGAATATTTGGTTAATTACTATTTGGTTCACGGACTCATCAGAATACTTCTTGGTGATGCAGTTCAGATTTTATCAACGTTTAGGAAGTTTTATCTAGACATTGTTAGTTTCAAATCATGCATCAATTTGTGTAATTTATAGCTTTTTTTAAATAGACCACGAACGAGGGTCCAGGAAAAGGATATAGAAACCATCAAGCATGCAGCGCTAAGGGATCGAAATTATTTTCTTTTACCATTTATTACATTGTTCTAAAATAATGTTAATTTTTTTAAAAAAATTCATAAATATTTGTCATTTTAAAAACTCTAGACAAACCTTCTAATACTATTTCTATTAAATTAGGTGGCTGTGTTATGTGTGCATGTATAATTGAAGTTAAAAATTTATTAATTATATTAGATAAAATTAATTTGCATATATATTTATTAAAAACATTCTTGTTACTCTCTCTATTTCTAAATACATCTATTTTGGTATAAAAATAAGACATGAAAAGAAAATATTATAATAGTTTTATTTAATACACTTTATTAGTGTTTCTCTTAACTTTTCAAGTCACATGTTTGTCTTTCTAAAATATTAAATAAATGGTGTGTAGTGAAAGTTATGTGTAAATGTTTGTCAAAATCGTACAAATACATATATTTGAAACAAAATTAAAATATTAAAATGACATGTATTTAAAAATAGAGAGAAATGCGTTCTAGTATTAATAAAAAAAAGGGTATATATTTGCGTACGAATGTATTACCTGTGCTAGAATCTCAAAGCAATTTCTCACATGTAGGCAAACCGAGCTATATATGGGTGGGAGAAAAGAGGAACTAGACGGAACAATAATGGTCACGCAGCCCACGGCGGCCCGCTTGTTGGAGATGCCACAGTCGCAGTCTTCTTTATGCTACCATGGCTCTTACGCCGATGACCTTGAGGTACTACGGCCTGCATGGTTGCCACTGCCGCACAAGTGCACAGACTAGGCAAATATCTATGAACACTACAAGATATAATTTAAGTAGTACCACGGCAACCCATATGGCGGGCCGGGCTGGGCTGATTTTACTCGTCTCCATATTGATGAGAGGATGGATAAAACATTATGGGGTTTGGTGGATCTTCTTAGATATACCCACCACCCTTTCGGCTTACAGCCTAGGCCAGGCCAAGACCGGGCCTGATATCAACATGCCAAGCATGTCCCCAGCCAGCTTGGCCGAAAAAAAAAAAAACAAATGGACTGAAACTGAAATGTCTGGGTTCGTCGTAGAGCCTATAACCCCAGCCGCCCAGAAAAAAAAATACAAAATATATTTATTTTTTATAAAACATTAAGCTACACTAATATGTCAAATAAAATATAACAATAAACTATAAACATATATACAATTTAAAACTTATTTTTTAATGCTATTTTGGGCTAGACCAGTTTAGATAACGCTCTTTCCGAGCCTAATATCTAAAGCCGGAGCCCAACCCAACCTACTCCCAAAGATGGGGCTTCCGACTTTTTGGGCCCAAGCCATGGCCGAACATGATGCTAGCCGGGCAGTGTCTACGGGATTATTCAATACTCCCTTTTTTATTTATCATTTGATATATCAATAACTCAAAGTTTTTAAACTTTGATCACTCATATACCTAATTGTATTAAAATTTATCATATGAAAATAACATTATATATTTGTTATCAAATTAATTTTCATCGAAATGGCTATACAAAAAACATTTTTTAGTTTATTTGCTTCTATTTTTGATGTCAACCAATATATTTTGATCCAATATCGAATTTTTTTCAGATAGTATTTTCTTATATTAAGTTGTTGCATTTTTTTGGTTGTCGTATTTTTTTAGTTGTCGCATTTTCTTCTTTAAGTTGTTGTACTTTTTTAGATTGTCGCATTATTTATTTTATGTTGTTGCATTTTTTTTAGATTTTTCATACACAATTTTTTTTAGATTTTTCATATTATCTTATTTTACGTTTTCATAATTTTTTCAGGTTATCGTATTTTATTATTTTATGTTTTCATTTTTTTAGGTTATCGCATTTTTTGTTTCCTTTTTTTATTTTTGCATTTTTTTTAATTTTAGATGATTGTATTCTTTTTAGATTGTCATATTTTTTTAGAAAATTTTTTATATGTAAAAGTTGTAAATACTTTAGTCATGCTCATGATTGTTTTATAATTTTTATGATTGAAATTAATCTAAAGTTGTATTTTGGAAACTGTAAAAAATTTGAAATGACATATAAAAAAGAACGGAGATAGTATATGTGATTAAGTGTGAAAATGAAGCAGATAATACCTGCCTAATCCAATTATATGTCTATAGTATTTTTACTATAGATTGTAATTTTGAGATCTAGACAATATAATATGGATCTGAATTTTATTTATTTTTTTCTGGATACAAGTTAGGATGCAGAAAGAGCAATATTCGATTCCGTATTAAAATTCACTAAAATGAGAAAATGGACATCTATTTTGATCCTAAAACCATATTTCTATACTTATTATCAGTATATTTATTACTTCATTTTTTATAATAGGCATTTGGACCTGCTCAATAGTAATTATAATGTAAATTAAGAAACTTATAAATACAAAATGGCTATGATACAAATGTTTTTACTGTATTTTGACTTTTTTTATATAAGAGTTGTGATTACCTCAGTCATATTTATATATAAGAGTTGTAAATATCTTAATACACCAAATTTTTTTATATACAAAAATTATGAGTATTTTAACCACCTCATAATTATTTGACTATGCTAAATGAGACACCTTCACCTAGGGATAGTACACATGCCTGCAATGGGGAATATTTTATATAAATAACCTAATTAAAAAAGAAAAATACAAATCTGACCCTGTGTTTGAAATATTTACAAACATGACCCCCATTGAACTGTGCGGTTAAAACAGGAGATGACACATGGCTATATGGTGTGCAGGTGAGTTCTCTGCCGCACATGGGGTGTGCGGCAAAGAAATTGAGTCTACTGCATACCCCATGTGCGGCAGTGTGCAGTAGAGCAGCTGATGTGGCGGCAGACCAATTTGATGTGCGGCAGTGGAGTTGACGTGTGGCAAATAAAAGGATGAAGTATGGCAGACCGATTTCACCTCTCTTCTCTCTTTTATCACCTCCCTTCTCTCTGTTGTTCTTTTTTCTTTGTGTTTTGTTGCTCATTGTGCATATATGTGATGCATACCTGATATTTATAGATGAATGGTGTGCCTACATGTGAGTTCTCTTGACCAAATTGATGTTTTTTTGTCTACATTGTTGAAGAATCCCTACAGAAGAATCCCTACAGAAGAATCTTTGCCCGCATTGTTTGTTGTCTCTGCCGCACTGCATGCCTCTGCCACACGTCATGTTGCTCTGCCGCATTCCACAAATCACTGCCGCTTCACTACTGCACATGAGGTCTCTCTACCGCACATCTGGTGTGCGACAGAGAGGCTGCTCCCTCCACCACACAGTCCAATGTCACGTGTCATCTCTTGGTTTAATCGCAAGCAAGGACAGAGGTTTTTTTTGTAATTTTTTCATACACAAGGTTAGATTTGCATTTTTCTTTTTTTTGGGTTATTAATATAAATATTTCCTGCAATGGGTTAAGGCTAAGTCCAATACAGGTGCTTGGATAGGCACCCTAAGAAATTTTTTTTATTCCACCACCTCACTAGAGAGAAGGAAGCTAGTGCTTCCTGAGGTACCAACAACTTGCTCAATTTTCATGCCAACAATATTGTATACAATCTTTATTTTGTAATTCATGTAATGATCTAACTTGAATTAGATCTTGATTATATTTAGAAATTGTAGTTCTTTAAGTTATCTTTATATAGTCTAAAAATAACTTATATTTGATTTCAGAATTAAAAGTTATTTGTGTTTTACTAAAATCATTTAAACACGTGGGCCCGCCCAAGGAGTCCAATGAAACATTAGTGCATTGGAGTAATCGGCGCTTTAGACGGTGCTTCGCATGTGTGGCATGGAATATTCCTCTGAAACACCTCTTTCTTGATGCTTCTATTAGACTTAGCCTAATTGACCTATTGTTACCTACAGTACGCTAAGTCAAGTATTATATCCAACAAAAATGTTGTGTGTACTTCAGATTGACCCGTGAAAGAAAATCTGTAGATGACCTCTATGTTAGTGATATGTCCTAGAGAAAATCACAAAGATATTTTTATCTTTGTTATATTATGTTATGAACATTTGAATAATATGTTATTTTGATTTTTAAATGAATTGTTATCCTTCTTTGATTAGCATGTATGTTGCTTATTCGTGAAACTCTTAATTTATTTGATGATGTTATTTTATGAAATCCATGATCCACTATTATTGAATAATACATTGTTGATTAATACATTAGCATATATATATATATATATATATATATATATATATATATATATATATATATATATATATATATATATATATTGATTCATGGTCACATTTCATAGATCATGAATATAAAATATCAAATCAATAATATGGATATATGTTGGAGAACATAATGTTGGATTGACCCACTTTGAGATACTATTTGAATTTGTCATATAAATACCACTAGTTGTTCTCAAATGATGTTTATGATTAATCCTTAGACTTGTGATCGTTATAATTTTTTACATGTGTAATAGTATACTTTGATACTACCCACAACTATTCTTAATTGAGTGACAATAAATGTAATATTTGAATATGCTATGAACCATGTAGAGGAATGTGAATAGTTAAGATGAAATTTACCTGTCACATATAATAGGAGAGATACCTCTGGGCCTCTCAATATAGATAAATTGAAAAGTGCATTGTCATGACATTTGTGATTGAGTGTTAACTACAGAGAGATTAGTTCACTATGAGATCGAGAAAAAAGTGAACCGTACGTGCAAGGATGGTACGTATCCTGTCTTGAGTTTAATCTAATATCGTATGACAAAATGACCAACATGAGTACATTATATAGGTTCGTTGAATTTGATCTTCGTGTATATTCGGATAGTCGTTATATCTTGTTAAGAGCCACTATCGACTCACAATTCGAATAAGTGTTCCCGGGCCGTGATCAAATATACATAAACTGACAAGGTCATACATTTAATGGGTTGGAACAACTCAATTTGGATTGGATCTATTATTGGGTTTCTCGTATCACATTAGGAGACCTAATATAAGACTCCTCCTACAGTTCTGATAGGATTTATTATGTGATTTCGTATCACATCGAGAACATTAGGACTCCTCATACAAGGTTCTATATAAAGGTAGGCATGGTGGACTTTCAGAGATGAAGAAAAACCCTAGCCGCCACCTTCACTAGAGCGATAGCCCCTAAATCTTTATCGTGCATGTCGTTGCTAGCATACAAATGTGTGACGATCCATCTCAGAACGTGTGGATACCAATAGAGGAACTACTGCAATTGTTCACTGATCAGGACGATCCACAAGCGGTTGCTATCATCTACGTGTATTGATCTGCACGATCCACGAGCGTTCGCTGCATATATTGTTGAACCGATCACTTCATCAACTCTCTTTCTGTTGCTAGTAACAATCTAATCTATGGTCTAATACTTACAATATTTGATTAAAATTTTTTGAAATTTTGCTAGCATAGTCTACTCATTTTCCTACACTCTATACTTCATAGTTATTCTATATTTTGAATGACGGGGATTATTTTGTACATGTTCGACCCTCATAATTGAAAATTGTGGCTCTGCCCTTTGCTTTCATCCACAATGAATTTGGGCATCCATGTCTTCGTCCAATCTCGTAATATATATGTGGAATCCATATAAACTAAAATATTGTTTTACAACTTATTAAATAAAGATGCAGCAGAAATAGCTAAAATATGAATATTGTTATTAATTGATTTGAGATATATAATGATCATTAAATATGAGATTTAATTGAGCGCAATTAATTATGTGAATGCTAGTTTTAATAGATTGAAGTAGCAACAACTCACAATATTGACTATTAAATATCTTAAATTAATGGTTAATATTGTTGGTTCATATAGCTATAAAAAAAAGACAAACCTTAATTAGATAATACTATCCCTACGTAAACTCTTCTTAATTGGATGGTGCATAAATATTTTGTACAAATAAATCTTTAAAGAAAAGAAAATAATAAATTTAACTTCTAATTGATAGAATTTTCAAAAATAACTCATTTTTTAAGCTGTAGGAGTGATAGACACTTGCACACACCACGTATGTGACAATGCTTTGCACTTGCATGCATATGCGCACATGCATGTCAAATGGTAGCCCTCTAAACCTTTGCATTGCATTCCCAATGGATGCTCCAAAGTAGGTATTGAGACATCACTTGGTGGTTTACTTGTTTTATTTATTTGAGTGGTTGTTATTCCTCGACACCCACAGAGACATATGTGAGAGGCAGTTCATTCAGCTCGCTAGACTTATTGTGGACTCCGAGCTGGGATATGTGCCGCAATTCAGCTTGGGCTCTGCTATGTTTTGCCATATGTGTAGGGGATTGTGTGATGCCATGAGCAGAAACCAAGATGGATCACTGTTCGCAGGGTGCGCCATATTGCTACAGATGTGGTCCTACGAGCATTTCCCCATCAGGTGACCAGTGGTGTTGCGGGATCAGTGTGCGTTGGGACCTGATATGAGAGACGACCCACTGATGGGATGGAGGTGGTCTAGAGTGAGTTTGCGATGGGCTGCAGATCAGATGTACCTGTGTTATCCTTCTTATGCCATGAGCTTCGATTTGCTTCTCGACCTCAGTTTTATCTAGCGTCTGTGGACACAGAAACTCATATAGTCGGTCGCACTGCAGGGCCTTTTGTCTCTATGCACACAGAATTCAGCTTATAGGTGTACTTAGGTTCTTTTGGTTTTCGTACACATGGTTGAGGGGTACTCGCCTGAGTGGATTATGTGACAGTTCAGCCTGCGCCAACATGTCCTTGTGCCTCCACCCCGTCAATTTCCACACCATGTTCACGAGTACGTAAATGTCACATATGTTTTATTTTTGTATCGTATTTCCAAAATAAATTTTGTCAATAATTTACTGATCGTGTAGTATAAATTTACTGATTGTATATTATAGATATATATTATATATTTTTATCAGTAAATTTACTGGTCATATAATATAAATTTACTGGATGTGAATAAGACGTGGGAGCGCAGTGAAGAAGATGAAGAGGCGGTTGGTGCGGATATCGATCAGTAACAATAAAATATTTCAAATATTTACTATTGTTATGGAATAAAATGATGTTAAATTCTTTTAAACAGAGGATAACCGCTATCTCTCTCTAATGGTTGTACTTTATTCTAGTAAGTTAGATCGGACGGTTTCTAGACTGGGTATAGAATAACTATCTAGGGGTGGGTGTAGAATAGTGTTTACATATATATGGAACTATTGTTTACTAGGTGCGAGAAGTTGGTTCACGGTGAAATTGCGAAGCTACAAGGGCCTTGGTGCAGAGATTGATGAAGGTCGGAGGTGAACTGGTGGAGAGGTTGAGTTGATGGCTTAGACGGACAAGCACAGGCGACAAATTTGGTGTTTTTGACTTATTGTGATAGAAATATTACACTGGGAGGTGACTTATCCTTAAGAGATCCATGAATGATCCAAGCTTAGGATCTGAGTGATGGCAATCCACCGCCTTCACACTAGATGATGTCGATTCACCGCCTTTGCACCTAGGGTGGATGCTCTGCTGCCTCAGGGTCCGCTGCATGAGGATCTAGGACTTCGCCTTCACACCTAGGATGCTCCACAACCTCAAGATCTGCCGCCTCAGGATCTAGAAATTCTCCTGCACACCTCCTGCTTCCCACAGATGCTTCGCCGCCTCAGGATCAATGATCTAGAACTTCACTATCTATAGCTAGGGTTTTGCCAGAGAGTGTTCGATGATTTTGGAGGGCTCGATGTTGTGGGTGACGTGTAAAGGTTATGTGTGTTTCAATAAGGTCAGGGACATAACAGGTATTTTTGAAAAACCTAACATGCCCAGTATTTTAATAATAAAAAAACTCAAATCTTATTGGCAAAGTGTAACGGCATGTCATTTTCAAAAATTATTTTGAATTCGAGTGACATGTAATCAATTCGTCTTTTTTAGTGGTATATCTCAAACTAGGTATTTTCTCCGTGACACAGAGCAAGTGTTTCCTTTTAATATTAGTAGACAAGTTTCTTGGGAAAGTAAACTTTTTATTATTAAAAAAAGGCATATAAGGAAAAAATGTACAAATTTGTCTCAAACTTGTAGACATTCTATTCGGAAACAAAATAAGAAAATTAGAATGGCATCTATTTGGAAACGAAGAGAGTAGTAGATGTTAGTATCCCTGTTAGATAAATTTGGAGGGGTGTAAAAAAGTATTTGTGGAGGATTGAGAAAGAACATTAAGGAGAGCACAGTTATAAAGATTCATTACAATATTGCATTGAAATTATAAGTATGATTATACTCTCTCTGTTTTTTTATTTATTTGATATATATACAAGTCAAATTTTTAAACTTTAACCACTAATATAAAAAAAATATCAAGATTTATCGTATAAAAATAATATTTGTAGATTTGTCATTAAATTATTTCATTACTATTGTTTTATAATTTATATTAATATAGTTATAAAAAATAATAGTCAAAATTGTATTTTTGTGGTTGTGAAAAGTCGAAAATACAAATAAAAGAAAAGAAACAGTTTTGTAAAAACATCAAAAAACGAAAAATAAACTTATATTAAATGCAAGGCCCCACGACCATGTCCATCCACCCGAGGACAACACAGAGGGCACCGAGGAGCTCCTCGGCCACTCGGTCATCAAGAGGGAGCGCGTCCTCGACGCCGCGCACGGGCCGGCGGACTCCGCGAGCGCAATGTTTTCAAGATGGCGGCGTGCGCTTTATGTTGAAATTTGGCTTGGAACATGTATAACTTGGTACATCAAAATATTTAGTCCTGCAAGTCATTCGTACATCTTACCATGTCATATGTTTAATTTTTTTTATTAGTCAAATGGACTAAGTTGACTCATTTTACAAAATAGAAAATAAATTTGATCTTTCCGAAAAATGTGAGATCAAAAAGAGCAAAAATGTTCTTATCTCTAAAAAAAAGCTCATTAACTGTAGTCTTATTTTTTGTGATATATTATATTGTAAAACAAGGGAAAAGGATAACAAAGTGCTAGAATTTTTTTTTAGACCAAGCAGAACCTTACATTTTGCTATATACTGGTCATTGAAACGTAGACGTAGCATGCAAATTTCAGTTTAGTAGTTGCACATTATGGCCTAAGTTGCGTGTCCTATGCTAATACATGCAAATTTTTTTCCCCAGCAGATGCTGGTTGCTTTGTTGTGCGTGTGCTTATTGCCTTTTTAAGTTCACCATACTCGCAGTCGCAGATGGTTCGGTCCCTCCTCCAGGTGTCAGCTCTCCATATTTTCCAAATGGTCGACCTTGCACAGCAATCAACCATTGTCAAATTTGATGAACACGAAAGATATCTTTTTTATAAAAAAAACACGAAGAGGATATAAGAGGCGAACGTTCTTGCTCCAGCAGCCTCGGTGGGTGCAAAACCCTAGCGACAAGATGTTCATAAAGACATAAAACACTTACAGGCTCGCAAAATTTCACCGTGAGTTTGTAGAATTATTGCTGCGTCGTGTGTGTACGCGTATTGGACTTTGTAGTTAAATATTATGTTGTTTCGGCCTTTCGGGTGATATTGGCATGTCTATTTGTGTTACTCTCTCCTCTCGAACGTCTGAATTGTTGCCTTCATCGACAGTCTGGGATGTCTTAGGACTACACACACGAGACAGAAGAGTCGTGGTTAAACATTCAGCAAGCAGGCACCAAAGCACCAATGGGGTGTGTGTGCTCCAATGCTGCTCATGGTCTAAACTAAGAGGCTGTTTGCCTGTTTCGCAAAGCTTAAGACCTCCTATATATAACTCCCTGATTCTTTACCTTTACCTTCCCAACAAAAATAACTCCCGTTGGTTGACATATACTATGCGAAATTCCGTCACGAACAAACAGCTCCTAAAGAAGATTGAAACGTAAAGAGTGGGTGGCTTTAGATGTAATTCATCTTCTACCAGCTTTTAACCTTCGAACAATCCAATCTTCTCATCTTCGTTTTCACCAAAGAAGCTGGCCATGTCCTTGAGTTAACCATATATTACTTAAGTTAGATGCTCCAACATGTTATATCTGCTGCAAGCATTGCTTGGGGATCTAGGGCTTACTGCATTATCAGTCTATCACAGCAACTCTATAAGATCAGAAGACTAAAGACAAGTTAAAATGGCAATAAGGCAGGATGTATGAATGATGACGCTGTCGTTTGTGACTGTCACGATCACGCCTGAATTGCTGCGCCAGAACACCAGATCTTCCAAATTTATGGTGCCTGATCGATCATGGCTTCTGGTACATAACTGGTGGCTCAGACAATTTGTTTGAGCTCTCCGGATCAGCCTTGGCACTGCCTGCTGGCTCCTCTACAGCCATCGGGCTTGCATCTGTAGGCTATAGATGACAAATACCAAAGGGAGAATTTGTCAATTTTGGTTAAGAGTGTTCTAGGCCTGATGCTATAATCATGCGAATCAGAGTTCTTGCAAGACTATATGTTCACATATAGAAATAACAAACTTACATGAGTTTGTTTGGAGGGACTAATGTCCTCAGCCATGGGTTCTGTGCCTCTGGTATGTTCAGTTACTGCTCTATTACCACCCTGCAGAATATAAATCGAGAAAAGAATATCAACAGAAAATGACACTATCATAACAAACTTAAAAAAGATCAGTAGATGAATGATGCTCATGTTCCATATTGCAATTTAGTGATTTACTCAAGAAGAGTCACTTGTTAGACACTCCCAATTTATAATGTACTAACAAGTACCAGAAAACAAAACTTCAAACTAAACCTTCTCCAAGATGAATGATTGCTCCCTTTCAGGTAGAACAACCATGCAAATTATAACCAATAAAAAAAAATGACCTACGAAAAGTAATAAGCACATCCTAGAGCCATTTTTTAGTGATCATCAGATATCTAGAATCAAGCATTCCTTAGACTGCCATTAAGTATTCCAATGAACAGCACATAGACCTACACCATGGGCTTGACAAAGTTCACTCACTAAAAGCAAAACTAGTCCAAAACACCTCACCCAAAGATCACTTCCCTATACACAATCTTCCAAGCATAATTAGTGTTGAAGTTCATATCTAGGGTTGCGCCAACACTGACACACAAGAATGGTACATGATATGGCATCCCCCAGCCCATAAAAAAACCAAAAGAAAAAAATTACCAACATGGAGACACTGATATACAAATTCATATGATTTTATTTTTTTTAAGTATTATTGGCATAACTATATCGATGTTATGCTGATCACATTTAGTTTTAAAAACAAAATATAAAAGGTATAGAACGTAAAAAAAAAAAAAAAGCAGTTATCCATCTCTATCATTCTTCTAATATAAACCACAGGCTGGGTTATACATAGCAAACACCTAAGATTAAAAACTTAAGTCATGTTGATAATAGTCTACCAAATTACCAGAAAGGTGTCAGTGCATAGAGTCAAAGGTTTGTTGGAAATGTTTTTTTTTAAGTCAACAAGTAGACCAGATCCAAAACCAATATACGCCAAGTTAAGAAGGTGGGTCCAGCATCCGACACATCATCTAGTAGAATTGTTGGTGCAACTTCATATTCTAAATGCTGAACACATAACTAGAAACCTACTCTTCGTAAATGTTGGTCACAGCCAGACACTGTGCAATATGCTATCTAAAAATGCAAAAAATATAATAGTCAGCAAATTCAGCAAGTTATAGCAGCATGCATTATACACCAAAAGTATAGTTACTTCCATAGTTATCCTAAATAACCCCATAATGATGAAGCAATGTTTTCAAAATAAATTAAAAGAAAAAAAAAGCAGCAGCACCAGCAGGGAAAAAAATGACAGAACCAATTAACTCTCAAGGAATGAAAAATATCTCTAACTTTATGCATATAATCCGCAAGTGAAAATAGGTAATTACCGGATCAGTGGCTTCAGCTTCAGCAAATTCTCTCTTTAATTTTATGCTCTGAATATTGCTTCTCCTACAAGTAAAATATGGCATGCTGAAGGGTACATACAATAAATCACATAAGGTGATTGAAAAATCAAATACAAACAAATACCTTACTGAGTTCTCCAAAGACTTGGGATCATCCATTTCCATATCAGAATCACGGTGGTGCCTTTCATCTGGATCCTCCTGATCTTCATCCGGCTGTACCAAACATACATGAAAATTAGCCAACATATGATGAGTTCTTAACATGCCACTTCCAAAAAATAATTATATAGTCACTTAGCACTACTGATCACATCTAAACCCACTTCCTCAAGAATAACTTCGCCAGTTGATCATTAATGGCTTGTCTGCGGTAATGTCAAGATCAACAAACTAGAATGCCACCTGCGCAATCGCAGCTAGCTATGCATCCCTAGTTCTTTAGCCAATAAAATATGCGAACAGAGATATAGTTTTTGTATAGCTTGGACATTTAACAACACTATGAAAGGATAAGACTATTAATTGTACCATAGTAAACAACTATTTCTTTTTTGTTAGGAATTAACTCAAATGGTTTATATTCAACTTGACAAATTCAAAATTTGTTGAGCATTGTGGTGAGATTGTTAATTTTACAGTGCAGGAAAGGTTAATTCAAACTCAACTAGACTAACAAAAAAGAACAAATGATGTATAGATAGGGTATCACATGAACTAAAAAGCACCAATGACGCATGAGCTGATAGCATAAAAATGTAAATGAAAGACAGAGAACTTTCTGTATTCGAAAGCACGATCTCAACGAATGATTTATCCTTCTGTGAACCACAAAGGTACACATGGCAAGCTGAAATAAAATAACCAGCAAGGGAAAATACAAAAAGCAACTAGCCGCTTAAAGAAACTGACAAAAGTATAAATTACATGAGCACACCACTCAAACTCGCACACTGCATACAAGCATATGAAATAGGTAAAGCAAGAGCAAGATAAGAATTAAACCACATAAACGCCTCCACACCCCCATAGTACAATTGTTAAGGACCTCTAATCACTCAATAATAATTGATAGTCCAAAAGGCTGCGTTCATAGTCAATATCACAGACTACCTTAGTACTATCACCATCACTACTGGTGCAACAACATTTTTAGCGGAGTTCATCAATCATTACATAATATATACCAAAACGTAAATTTGTATCTCTACATATCAATAACCATACAGGTCTCTAAAAAAATACAGGTCGAAATATCACAAGCCTTCCACACAACTTATTTTTTTCTTTGAAATTACCCTGAGAGCTGCTTTAGAAACATGCACAGCAGAAACTAGGAAGGCAAAGATTTTCCATATAAGAATGGAAAAACATGATTAGTTTAAATAAAAAAACACTGGCAGTTGCCAAAAAAACCAAATGGGTGCCACACATTCCCCCAGCAAGCAAACTAAGATCTACATTGAAGGGGGAAAAAAAGGATTCATGCAAGTATCTTTCCTTTTTTTCAAGATGGATGAATTGAAGAAAGCAAGAATCTTTAGATGAAGTAAGCAAATGTAAACATATCTACAAGTACTTAAGTAGGAAAATTGGCACCTAGTTCAACTATCCTAAAAAAGAAATAGCATCAAATTTCTATAAGCTTTCAATTCCAGCACATGCTAATAGGAAGATACTATCGACTATAATTCTATAAACTGTCTGCTGATTTTTGTTAATCACTACCTGTTATACTTAAAACACAACTTTGCATCTGGCGAGGATGTTTTTTTTCTTGCTATTGCCAGTAGAATGATTAGCAGTCAACAACTGGCTTTCATATAAATCATTAAGTGGCATTGTTCACAACAACTATATCGAGGTCACCTTTGGTCCTTGTATAGGATAGACTTTAGAGATTAAGAGGACATACAGCTAATTTCTTGATTGAATAGGATACTTACCTCAGGAACCTCAGCGTCAGGAGGCCGCTCTTGAAATTGGACACTAGGGGCATGACGAAGTTTTGAAAGATTATCGAGAAGTTTTGCTCTTATATCGTCCAATTGCTGACTTGTATTTTTGTTCTCCATGTTACTTGGTGCAACATGAAGAGTAAAGTCTGGACCATAATAATCATAGTACTCATTATGTGGCATCTTGTCATTTAGCTCTTGGCCAAGTGCAACTCCTGTCTGCTCAAGGTTAAAAAGAGAAAAAAAAAGTGTGAGTTACAAAGCAATAGCAGAAACATCAAAACAGGAAAATGAAATGTGATATTTTCAATTCACACACACTAAAACAAAGGAAACAAAAAAATAAAAGCCCCAACTAGATGGATAGGGGGTGAGAAGAGGTAGAGAGATTCATAATTTATATCTTACACGTCCAATTTCATTAACTAAAATAAAATTGCTCATATATATTAGCAGCTTGACTCTTGCCCAGTATGATGGCTGCATCAAGCGGAACAAGCTCAATCCTTTATGAACTAGTGAGTAACATTATTATAGAAGGCTTTGAAACCTATCCCAAAAATCAGGAAATTTTCAAAGAAACAACAAACAGATCATTTGCTTATGCATTAGTATTTTGCCAAATTAAACCCACTCAGGACCTATTAATTACTGAACAGTGCATTAATGTAACAGTTCTGGTGGCATCTGAACAAATTCATATACACATCACGTATGCATGTTTTCCCAAACTACATCATTTATGCAGGAGGGTAGGTGGGTAAGAGTGAGGTGGGAGGGCATTATAGCCACAACCAAAAAAATAACTAATTACATAGTTAAGGATGGTAATAAGAGCTAAGCTGAGTTATATTGTAATTAAACCCTCCTGATTATGCTGTAAGGGACATGGAAGCTAGCTGTGGCCATTTCAAATAGCCCTTTGTGTAGTCATCAGTCCTGGATGAACATTTGTGGAATATAAAAAAATTGGATTGGCGCATGTTCAATTCCCCCATATCAAATCCGTGATACACTGTTAGGTATAGTGTTGAAGCTACATAGTCTACTAATCATATTCCAGTAACTTATTGTACATGTTTAGATATTTTTCAAACCTGATTTTTACACATGAAATGGTTATCATACCTCATAGCACCAACACCGTGCGACATTTCTTATGGTATATCCACCACCACCAAGCAGCAACAGCGGGACGTTAAACGACCTCATGAACCTCACGCATTCCGCGTGTCCTCTAATGGAGAGATTGAAGCAACCCAGCCGATCCCCAGACAAGGAATCCGCACCACACTGAAGCACCACCGCACCAGGGCGGAAAAGCTCCATAACCTTGCCCATGATTGGCTTGAACAACGACTGGTAGCTCTCATCATCAATCCCATCGTCCAAGGGGACATTCAGTGAGTAATACTTCCCCTTAGACTGCCCAATGTCGCGGATATCCCCCGTCCCCGGGAAATAGTCCCCAAACTTGTGGAATGAGACAGTCATCACCCTCTCCGTTGTGTAGAACGCCTCCTCCACGCCATCCCCATGGTGGATATCAATATCCACGTAAAGCACACGCTGCAAGGCAAATGTCAAGACGATAGTTAATAGCTCCCTATATGCCTGCAAACTAAACAAGGTATATGTATGGGGTGATTTGATATAGCTACCTCGTGGTGCTTGAGGAGCTCGAGAATGGAAAGGACGATGTCGTTGACATAGCAGAAGCCGGAGGCCTCGCACTTCTTGGCGTGATGAAGGCCACCGGCCCAGTTGATGGCGATGTCATGGCCGTGGTTAAGCTTGACGGCGCCGCCAACGGAGCCGCCGGCGTAGGTCTGGCAGAAGGGGAAGAGGCCGTCGAAGACCGGGCAGTCCTCGCCGACGTTGAAGCGCTTGAGCGAGCGGATCTGGTCCTGCTGGTTCTCAGGCGTCACCGAGCGGAGGAACGCGACGTAGTCGTCGGCGTGGAAGCGGCACAGGTCGCGCTCGCGGGCGGGGTGCGGGCGGAGCACCTGCATCTGCTCGAGGAGGCCGTAGTGGGCGAGAAGCGAGTGGGTCATGCGGATGCGGTGTGGCTTCATGGGGTGGCCCTGCCCGTAGTAGTAGTTCCCCACCTCCGAGTCGTAGAAGTAGCAGACGCGGCGCTTCGTGCCGTCGGGCCCCGCTGTCGGGAGGGAGTTGCCCCCGCCGCCGGCCGAGGGGTCCATCGGGGCGGGTGGCTCTGTGTGAAAGCTTCGGGTTTTGGAGGAGTTTTGAGTTTGGGAGTGGTGGGGAAGAAGGCTCCGGCCTTCTCTGGGTGGGAATTTGGGGGAGCCGGGGGGTGAGGGCTTGGGTTGTGATTTTTATTACTTTTTTTGTGTTAAGGGGATTGGAAGACCGTTTTAGTCATATGATAATATAAAATTGATAATTAAAATTGATTAAGAGATGAGTAAACCCTAATTTATTATCTGACCATTAATTTCAGATCAGACGGTTGGACTAATTCTTCTATCCTGAAGCTGGAAGATATTATAAGAAAAAAGATCTGGATATGTATAAAATATAGGAAGTAGTTATAAAATATAAGAAGTGATTTCATAAAATTCTATCAGTCGATGGAATTATATATCACTCGATATAAATATGATGTATGAAGTTTACATGGAGTGTGTATAGATTTTCATTCTTCCATAAACATAGCACTCTTCTTTTATTTATGCATATTGGTTGAAAGAGAGGGATCTATTAATGGAAGAATTATATGTGTTGTTCCATTAAATAAGAGGATGCGAGACCTCTTTGATGACTGTTCGTGGTATTAATAGAGGACTACTACAGTATTGCGTTTTTTGAGAATGCTGTGTACAAAATCTTACTCTTATTTTCATTAATATTTTGATGTAGTGAAAAGTTGATACATATATACAACTATGAATGGTACTAGTTTCAGTTAAAATACTTATTGTTCTAGATATGATAACACATAACAAGTAATAACGAAAATACCAATCTTGATATATTGTCTTCAAATTATGAACATTTCTCTCTAATTAAATTGATATTATTAGAGAAGTATATTTATAACCACCAATATTTAATAAAAATAAAATGCAAAACGAGGAGTATTTGTACATCAAAACTTGTCTACTAAAACGACAATTATTTTAACTCGAAGATAGTAAAACATTACAACTCTTTACCTATTAGTTTCTGAGGCTACAAGTCCGCTATCTGCTATGAGATTCCCAGTCATATGTGCCTCTCATATGCTTCTAAAAATATTTTTTTGAGAAATTAAGACAGGAATTAGTTGGTATTATGTGTAGTAGTTATTATACAAAATAAGTTCATAGCTTTTTGAGTTTTCAAAATAATTTAGAAAAATTAGTGGACATACAAAAAGAAGACGAGCCTCACAAATATTCATAGTAAAACATGACATTAGGTCAAAGAAACAAAAACAAGCAACTGACAAAACTATATTTGATTTGAGCTTTATTTTTTTATCTTACACATAGTCATGTTCTATTATGAAATTTTATGAGGCTCCTTAATAAACATTGCTTTAAATTTGTTAACTTTTCCAGAATTTTGAAATTTTAGGACCTATAAACTCGTTAAGTATAATAACTCCTTATGGTACTAAATATGTTTTAAATTAAGACTGGCTCTGGTTGTCCCTTGACCATTATTAATGCTTTTTTATTCTTAAATTTGTATTATCAGGAAAGTATTGCACGTAATGAGAAAAATCGGCAAGTATTAATTGAACAACGCTCCTTTATTAAAAAAAATATATTCAGAGGTGCACAATAGAATAGATAATAGGAACATTTCTAGTACAAATCACTAATTGATCTAATTTTAGACTACAGATTTCTTTATTTGAGCAGATATGATCCAATACAAAGTCTAACAATATTGCCCGTTTGAGCCAATTTTAGGGTCAGGTTGGTTGAGTTTAGAGCACAGTAGCCGTGCCAGATTTCAACCAAATTATGTTTTGTATCATAGTTCTTTTAGAGTGAACCAATCACTGTAAAGGTTGCAATATCCACTACCATCCACCATCTGGCTATATTTAATGGTCCAAATTTTTTGGCCCCACCATACAACAAAACAACATTTTACTGCACAGCTTCTTCCTCGTCAAGACACTTAACTCACATGAAACTTTGTCATCAACCATGCGATTACAAGAAAAGATGTTCAACTTGTAGTATGAAGCAGAAAAAACTAAAGAAAAAAATTGTGGATTGCAGCATATACCAAAGGGTAGAAATAATGTCAGCAAAACAGTCGAAACCATAATTTTTTTTCAGCCAGATCTTTTGTAAAACTCAAATATTGTTGTAGTTCTGTACAATCCATTCATAATATTCCACAATTCCAAATGAGGGAGGCTAAATTGGCTCTAGTCTCAGATCATTTTCACAATTGAATGTTATTGTCAAAATTGAAATGGCACAATCCAAATCCTCTGCAACTCTAATGTTCTTTTTCCAATTGAAATTGTATAGTTGATCAAGTCATCGTGGACCTCTAATTCAAAATGTCTTAATTGTACAAATGTACCACAAAAATGTTTTATTGAGAGTTGGGACACAAATGTATTCAAAATATATTTCTATTATATAATGAGTATTACAAATTTCACATAAACTCTTACACTAGCACTCTCTTTTCATACTTCCCTAAACTATTATTCTCTACTTGAGAGAAGCTTGCTCTCTTGCTAGTACGGCTCTCTCTTACTCTCTTCATATTTTTACTATATTGTTTCTACTCTTGTTGTTTTTAAATAATAAGACTGATAACTATTTATAGTGGTGGAGGGGTGTGATGAGATAGTTCTAAAAAAATTCTATATCCTTTCATCCACAATAATAATCAGTTACCACCAATGATTTTCTGAACAAAATACAGACAAAACATCCGAGGAGAGGAATATACTAGAATCTACTGAAGAGTTGATGTTGCTCTTTTAAGTTTTAAAATGTTCTTTAGGGGCCACAACAGAAAAGAGTGAGATGCGCAAATGCAGAGCGAACATACGAGTTGTTGCAGTGACTGATGCATGAAGCCATCATCAAGAGAATAGAGATGCTGAAATTAAAAAGAAATCTTTGCTTGGTCTCAATAGTCTTCATTTGTAATAGAATACCGCTTCTCTTTTTTTTTTCTTCTTCATCTCTTCTTCTTTGTACATATTTCTTGTAAAACCTTCTTTTAATATAAATTTATAACCAATAGGACTGTCACTTCTTGTCTTCTTTCACAAAAAAAAAAAACTGTAGAGTCACGGAGGTTGCCGGTGGAGGACAATATTGAATAGGCCTATCTCCAACTCATCGGCGCTTCGCGAATCTCTAGTATATTCTGTGTCACGTGTGCGAAACAACACCTGAAACACCCCTCGATTCCAATGCAAGGCGTTTTGCGAGGCGCTTCGTACGGCCCACAAGTAAATTAAATTTATATGGTTTTAGTAAAATATTAATAATTTTTAATTTTAAAATCGAATATATGCGATATTTGGTCTTCATATGAAGATAATTCAAAAATCTATAACTTTCTCAATATAATCAACATCTAATTTGAACTAGATTAATCATAAATTAAGAAATAAATATTATATCTAATTTGATTGCACATAAACTGAGACGACGGGCCCACATGCATAACCAAATTTCTGACGCCTCAGCTGATGTCTTCTCTCTTCCTTTGACCAAAAAATATTTTTTAATTAGTGGGGCCACACACAGAGCATCCAAACTCCTGCGTTAGAGTTGGTCTAACATTGGAGCTCAATGGAAGATAGGAAGAGGTGGCATCGTCAGCCATCAATCACGACGAATTTGGGAAGGAACGGGGATGGTCTATAAGCATTGTTATCTCTGTGGAAGCTAATGGTATTCAGAGAACCTGTGCTTTAATAAAACACATTACTTAATGTTTGCTAAAAATGGAGGCCATTAGGTGTAAATGGATGGGGGGTTGTAGAGGGTACTGTCACTTTTACAGTTACAATTGCATAGTAGTGGAGCCACTTCTATTTTATCCATCTATTAGGCCAGACTTGGACCACCTCTTACCTGTCCGAATGCAAAGGTTTTAAAAACCGGAAACGAACTAAAGTTATTTAGAGTCAATTTGGCCTAATTTATCATAGTTTCAATTTCTTAAATAAATTTAAAATAGATTAAATAAAAGATTTAAATTTCAGATTTATCATTAAAACTGAAGTCCCATTTGAACTAAAAATTCCAAAAATTTTAAACCCCTTCCTACCAACTTATTGATTTTATAAGTTTAAATCAACTTATAAACTTAAGTTAAGTTGCAAATAAACCTCTTATAATACTTTATGAGTACAAGTATCAGTAGATATTGTAAACTGCTTACAAAGAAAACTCGCGTTAATATGCAAAACATTGCACTAATCAGACATCACAAAGATGAAAGATTTTTTTTTCTTTTGTTACACCTAGATTTTTCTCCTAGTCTTTCGATCATTATGACAGGGTGAGAGTGATGCAAATCGACATATTGAAAATTAAATTTAACTTGAGAAATAAACAAGGGTGTGTTTGGTGCACTGTTTTATTTGAAGAATACAAGATATTTTATTACAATCTTAGAGGATTCTTATATTTGATTAAAAAATCACGTAAAGTTTGTTGGAAAAATAAATTACAGGCCTTAGAAATGTGTATCTTATATTAAGGACTCTCTATAATCTCAATATGCAACAATTATCTCTTCCCTAGTTTTTCGAATTTTTTTTTGAAATAACCCTATAAAAAAAAACAATTGCAAAACTAACTATTAACTTTTTAAATTTGTAAAAATGGCTTTCAGTCGCGAAATCCCCTTCGCGACAGTCTTCAGTCGCTATACGGTATAGCGACTGAAGACGTGGCACGGCACAAATGCCCCGCTGGCATCTGTGCCGTGCCAGCGAGGTTTCAGTCGCTATACCGTATAGCGACTGAAAGCTGCGGGTTTCAGTCGCTATACGGTATAGCGACTGAAAACTGGTAAACTTTCTCTGCTCCCTCTTTTGCCCTGTGGTCGCAATCGAAACACTTCATAATAATTTCATTTGAGAAGTAGGACTTGTTTGTAAATTCTGAAATTGGGATGGCTGATTTGAGATCTAATCTCACACACAAGTGTAACTTTATTTCTGGAGCATATTCAGCAGAAGTTTGAATGAAATTTGGCAAGATTTGATGATTTTGTGATAATTCGAAAACAGGGTACTTTAGGGTAATTAGAATTTCAAAAAATGACGAGACTTGAAACTAAGGCGTCGGATGAGATTTTGAAAATCTTACAGAAGGGAAACTTGGTCAGAATAGTGAATGGGAGATACTCCTTGAATTAGATCGAAGTTTGGAGATGAGATGTGGGTTTTAGCCTTTTTAGGTTCCGAGGAAAATCTTTAAAAGGTATAAGCCGCGATAATTGTAGGCTGATTTGCGAAAAGGAGTAAGACGACAAAGTTTTGCCATCTGGTCCGTACAAGTACATACCAATTTCGCATTTATACCGTGCTTTTGATACCTAGTTTTGTCTCGTTGGTTCGACGCATTTGTACGAAACCAGACGTCTCGGCGCAAAATATGGTAGGTGCAAAAGTCGCAAAGATTAATCATACGAAAACAAGCATCAGATGAATAGGTAAAAGCTGAAAAGTAGAAACGCAAAGTCATACAAAAGTAGAACAGTAGAAAACATAAAACCCCAAAAAGTTGGAAACCTAACAAAAATATACGAAAACTGAACAGTCTGAGAAAAGCATACATCGGACTAGTGCTCCCTCCTGCCCCTCTGTGGGGAGGGCTGATACTCTGATGGTGTGTACCGAGAGGGGGGCTGACGATACCTGACGCGCCGCCTCCTTACTGGTGGTGTCTGCGCAGATGGCGTAGACTAGGAAGGCTGTGTCGGCTGCGTAGGCGGCGGAGCATCGGGAAGGAAGCTAAGAAGCACATGTGTCGACTGTGTAGGATGCTGCTGTGCCTGGTCAGGAGGCTGGTGCCATGGAGGAGTATCGAGCTCGTCATCCGAAGAGCTGTCGGCAGGCACGAAACCCGTGTGCAGTGGTGGAGGGCGCGACGACGACGGACGGTCCGCTGGTGGCACATGCGACGAAGGACCTGGCGCCGACGGTGATGGTGGGGGAATCACGGTCAAGTGAGGTGGCAGCAGCACTCTGAAACCGACTAAAATCTGATCGACCCGCCGCTCGACCTCTGAACAATATGCGTACACATCGTCGCTGGGCATGGTGGGTCCGCGGCGGGACAAGACCATCATGTCTCGTGCACCAGTAGAGATGCCACCGAGGATGTCTAGCTGTGCACACGAATTAATGCAATTATAGAACGACAATCCATGCGAAAGTAAGGTTTCAAAGAGCTAAGGAACTCACAGAAGAGTGGATTCGCCCAGTTAGGCGTCGGTCGTAGCCGTCATCGAGGGTGGCGGGAGGGATGGGCTCATCAGGCGCGGCGGGTGGACCGCCCGTCAATTGGTAGATCGTGCGAGGTCAGTACCAGGACAGATAGGAAAAATGGATGTCGTGGCTGTATGGCCTGTGCTCCTCGACCGTGCGTGTGTGCGCCCAATCCATCCACTGCTGCACATAAGGCTGCTGTCGACGAACGAAATCGTCCCTCACTCGACCCTTCCTGGATTGCCTGCGGACAAAGAAATTAGGTTGTGATGGAAATTATGTATAAAATAACATGTGAATGTAATGCATATTTGACGTACTCGTGGATATGGTGCGGGATCTGTCGAGGAGGCGGCACGGGGACAGCCTGGCGTAGGCCAAACTGGCGCATAACTCGCTCAGGCGAGTAACCCTCAACCATGTGCGAGAAGACGAGTAGAACCTGGGTGCGCCAGTACGGCTCATCCTGCGTACAAAAAGAAGAAAGGCCGGCTGGAGCGACGGATTGGAGGTTTGCGGTGGTCCACGGATCCCAGATGACGCTGTCGTCGAGAAGCAGATCAAAGTCTGTGGCGTACGAAGGATAGCAGAGGTGCGCCTGATCTGTGGCCCACCTCAAACTCAGCCTAGCCCACCTCCATCCCATCACGGGGCCGTCTCTCCCATCCCCGACTAATGCGAACTGATCCCGCGGAACCAGCGGTCGACCGATGGGGAAATGCTCGTACGACCACATCTGCAAGAGAATGGCGCACCCAGCGAAAAGAGAGCTGACCTGGTCTCTGCTCGTGGCGTCGCACAACCCCCTGTAGGTGTGGCAGAGCACAGCGGATCCGAAACTGAACCTCGGCACGTGGCCCAGGGCCGAGTCGGCAATACTCCTGGCGAGCTGAACGTACTGCCGCTCGCAGATATCTCCGTGGGTGCCAGGGAAGAGCAACCACCCAAACAGGTACAGCAAATACGCCTCAAGGTGGCGCCTGACGACCTCCTCTGGAGCGGCCACGGGGAGCGCATCATCGCGCACTGCGCGGAGGTAACTATGGGGAACTCCCGCGTCCTGCGCAAACCCCCCCGCTGGCCCTACTCCCTCGAAGCGCTGTAGGAAATCGAGGCGCCATGCAGCTCTCTCGGTGGCCGCTGGGACATATATCTCCCCGCGGATAGGCAGGCCAAGTAGCATGCTGACGTCCTGCAGCATGACAGTGAGCTCGCCAAAACTGAAGTGGAACGTGTGCGTCTCGGGCCTCCACGGATCCACAAGCGCAGTAATGAGGGCTCGGTCGAAAGGGAATCGCCTCGCCCGATCCACCATGCGAGCGAAAGGCAACAGTCCGGCCTCGAGCAAATAAGGCGCGAACCGCTCATCTAGAGGCCACATCTCACGCGGTGCCCTCAGACGCAAGGCTGGGAGAACGATGCCCTGTAGAAGGCGTCGAGCACGGTGACGCTCCTGATGGTGCTGTGAAATCAGCTCGGGAAGCTGATGGTCGTCCGCCATACCTGCAGTTGTCACATATTGGTTGAGAAGTTGAAACATTGAGTACATAAACAAACATTGAGTAAATAAAAAAACATTCAGTAAATTCACGAGAAGACATTAGGGAAGTTAAGTACAACTGATATATGAAAATTCGGTACAACTCACAACAAAACATTAAGTACTTGAAATAATACAACATTTAGTTTTGCGACGAAGATGGTGCGCCTGTCACCCGCGGGCATCGATTTCTTCTGTGACCAGGCTGCCGGCAAGCGCTGCATCTACGTACGTCATCTTCACGCTCCGCTGCATCCATATTGTTATTTATCCTCCTGGATCGACGTCGGCCGACATGGCCTACGAGGAGCCTCTTGTCTGGGATCCACGTGATGGCATCTTCCGGAGATAGTTGTCGATAGCTTTCCCCCGCCGCAAACCCATTGAAGACACCATCCCAGGTCTTCCACAGGTACTGCAGAGTATAATAGGTTGATATGTACCGCGCCGGATCGATCCCAGGAACAGAGCAGGCAGCGATGACATGCGAGCAAGGAATGTGCAGCAGTTGAGGCTTGTTGCATGTGCATTGGGCATCTGCATTTGAAATCCGACATTCGTGGACCCGACCAGCCCGCAGTGTGCCATAGACATGTCTGTGCCTTAGCCGAACCTCATACTTCCCGTGCAAGCGACTCAGTACTGTGACATCATGTGTCAACGATTTCCTTGTCCGAAATTCGAGGTAATCATTGATCTTTTTGGGCCAGTGTGCTAAGGGGTCATGCAAAAGCCTTGATGCCGCCAAACCCCTGCTGTCGTAGTACGCTACTGTGCGATAGAATGTCATTTCAACTATTGCAGTGAGTGGTAAGCATCGCACACCTTTGAGGACGAAGTTGTACACCTCGGCCAGATTTGTCGTCATGATTCCGTATCGAGCCCCACCTGTGTCATGAAGCAACGCCCACTTCTCCATTGGTTTGGGCTGAATCCACTGACTGAATCTGAGACGACCCCGGCGGCTTCCCGTGCCAGTATCGCCGCGATCTTCTGCAACCCCTGCTTCTCGCAATTCCGCCGACGTACTTTCCTCCAGTGACTTCCAGATTTGTGAGAACTTTGACTGTTGGTTCTGTTTGGCAAGCCGTTTGAACACGACCATCAGGCGCTTGCTCTTGAAACGACTGTGAAAATTCGCGCCAAGATGCCGTGAGCACCAACGACTCTGCAAATCATCCCAACTCAGCGATGGATCCTCTCCTGATTGCATGTACTCCATCGCACTCAGCATTCCTCCATTTCGATCATGAATCAAGCACACGCGCTCCCGGTCTTTCACAATCTCATTCTTCAAAGTGCCCAAGAACCACAGCCAACTGCTATAGTTCTCCCCCTCGACCACAGCATATGCTATGGGGAGAAGCTGGTCGTTGGCATCAACAGCCACAGCAGTCAGCAGAGTTCCCTGGTATTTTCCAGTCAAAAATGTTCCGTCAATGCAAAGCACGGGTCTCATATACCTGAACGATGCAACGCACTGTGCGAATGCCCAGAAAAATCTCCGCAGTACCATGCACCCAGGAATCACAGCACCCTCGGAGCCGATTGCCGGCGTATCAACAATTGCGGTGACTGTGCCTGGATTTGCTTCGCATATCCGCCGCAACAGCCTCGGTACTAAGTTGTATGCCTCAACATATGTACCAAAAAGCTCCTCCAGCGTCTTCTGTTTAGCCATCCATGCCTTCGGGTAGTTGATATTATAACCGTACTTCTCCGCGACATGTGCAATTATCACCTTCGGTGTGATTGCCGTATTTGCCTTCACTACTGACAGAATCAGACTGGCAACAAAACTGGAAGTGATATTTCTATGATGCTGCACCATGCCCTCAGCCAGACATCCGTGGTCGTCAACTCTGGTCACCCGAAAGGACGGGTCATCTCGTGGCCGCCAGACACGTACGTACCATGGACAATTCTGGATTAAGCACCTCACAGTCCACAGACTCGGATTTGATCTGACCACCCGGAATGGCCTATTTAGTGAGACAGCCCAGGCAGTTATGGCTTACTTTGCATCCTTTTTACTCCGAAACAACTGTCCAAGCTGGACGGTTGATTCATTATAAGACCATCGCGAACCCAGCTCATCATGAACCACAGCGTTATTCAAGGATGACGGATCAGTCCACTCACTCATAGGATTATGCTGTTCCGTGGGTTCATCAGGAGATTCGTACATTTCCGACGGATCAGTATACTCCTCTTCATTAAAATTCTCCTCCAATTCTGGTAATTCTTCAGCTGCATTTACTTGATGGCCACCAAATTGAGTTGTATTTCCTACACAAGTTGTGTTAGGTACACTGCCAGTTGCACTGGCATTGGTACTGGCACCTGCACCAGTATCGACATCGCCACCGCCATCGCGACCTCCTCCAGTACAGATATTAGTGTTTTCTCTTTCAACCGAATGGCTGCCCTCCGAACTATGTACTGACATTTCAACGTACAGTATGATGGTTCCGACAGCATAGCCTGGATTTGTCACAATTCGTCCAAACGAACCCCATGATTTGTCACCTTTCAGTCTCTTCAGCACCCATTTGTTTCCATCCGGAACCATGCCTTCCACTTTGAGATTATCCGTCGTAACATTGAGTTGTAACAGGTGAACTAACCACATCTTCAAATCGTTGAAAGACATTGACTGTGGTTGTCTCATTTGACTGCAAACATACATACAACCACCAAGATCATCACCGTTTGGTCCATTACGGATTACACCGGCTCCGTAATAAACGTACACTGTATTGGGTTGCTCCATAGCTGTACAAGAGTGTATAATTAGAGAACTCACATTGCTCATTGTACTAAAAAAACATGATTTTCCAAACAACAGAAATTTTCCCCTCCCTCTAAACCCATGCGGGAAAGGCCAACACGTTGAGGGCGACAGCGGTGATGACTACGACAATGAGGCCGCGATTCCTAACCCTAACCCTAACCCTAACTGATTGACAACCCTACCCCTAAATCTAACAAAAAAACCAACCCTTCTCTTCTCTTCTCCTCTCCTCCTCTTCCTTCTCTTATCTTTTTCTCTCTGCCAATTTCAGAATTTTCGGAAAAATGAAATGGCCGTACTGTGTGAAAGCGACGCACGGTGTTTAAATACCGTTTCAGTCGCTATTGTTTGGTTCACGATTTTTCCCTACAACCCTAAAAAAGATAACCTCTAAACCCGTGCGGGAAAGGCCAACACGTTGAGGGCGACAGCGGTGATGACTACGACAATGAGACCGCGATTCCTAATCCTAACCCTAACTGATTGACAACCCTACCCCTAAATCTAACAAAAAAAACCAACCATTCTCTTCTCTTCTCCTCTCCTCCTCTTCCTTCTCTTCTCTTGTTCTCTGTGCTAATTTCAGAATTTTCGGAAAAATGAAATGGTCGTACTGTGTGAAAACGACGCACGGTGTTTAAATACCGTTTCAGTCGCTATTGGGGAACACGATGTTTCCCTACAACCCTAAAAAAATAACCCCTCTCGCTCTAAACCCGTGCAGGAAAGACCAAGACGGTGAGGGCGACAGCAGTGATGACTAACCCTAACCCTAACCCTAACCCCAACTAAAAGAAGCGACAGCGGTGAACCCTAACCCTAACCCTAATAATAACAATCATTTTAATATACATAATCACAAATGTTTACATCTACATATTAACAAATATTTTAATCTACGTCCATACTAATAAAATTCAAATTTGAAAAACATCACATTTTTTAGTGGTTCTTCAAATTTTTTAATCTGCGAAATCCTAAATTTTTTAATCTGCGAACATACACTAACCCTAATCTGTGAACATACACTAACCCTAACCCTAACCCTAACCCTAACTCTAAATTTTTTTTCATCACATTCACGCATTTACCATCACACTAACCCTAACAATCATTCTAAATCATATCTAAATACTACGAGTTTACGATCTAATTAATTTAAATACACGAGTTAAAAAAATATACCTCAGCGATTTGAAGAATCTCCGAAAAAGAATTTTCTGCTCCTTTTTCTTCTCTTCCTTCTCCTCCTTCTCTCTCAGTAATTTCTGTAAAATTTCGAAAAAATGAATTGAACTGTACTCTGAGAGGGACGGCTGGGGAATATAAAGCGTTTCAGTCGCTATACCGTATAGCGACTGAAAGCTGCGGGTTTCAGTCGCTATACGGTATAGCGACTGAAACCTCGCTGGCACGGCACAGGTGCCAGCGGGGCATTTGTGCCGTGCCACGTCTTCAGTCGCTATACCGTATAGCGACTGAAGACTGTCGCGAAGGGGATTTCGCGACTGAAAGCTATTTTTACAAATTTAAAAAGTTAAGAGTTAGTTTTGCAATTGTTTTTTTTATAGGGTTATTTCAAAAAAAAATTCTAGTTTTTCTCTTTGTCATTCTAGTTTGCTTGAAATATCTCCAATTTTTTTTTTGACTGTCTAGCATTGGCACCCATGTTACACTCCAACATAATTAATTACAAAAAATCTTCCTATATCACCAAATATAGTAGTTAAATGTTTTCAGTAATGATATCAATTTTATCAAACATAATAATTTTAAATTATATATTATCTTATTTAAAAAAAATATTACGAGAAATTTTGAGATAATCGAAAATGCCGTGCAACAAACGCAAATACAAGAAATAACCTAGCCACTAGCGGATACTACATGAAACCATATTTCTGTCCCTAGGCAAATCTCATTGTTGTTAAGTCAGAATGTTATGGAAAATTTCGGTATATACCACTGCATCTCTCCAATAATCATTTAATGAATCCCGGATTATAAGATATTTGGATTCGTTCAGAAGTAGAATTTATTTCTGCCGTGGTAGAGGAGATGTTCTGATACATGGAACACAACATATATGCAGGCTAGGAGAAACTAAGTGTCCTAATCTGCACAGATGTTCTTGATATATTGTCTTCAAATTATGAACATTTCTCTCTAATTAAATTGGTATTATTAGAAAAGTATATTTATAACCACCAATATTTAATAAAAATAAAATGTAAAACGAGGAGTTGATGTTGCTCTTTTAAGTTTTAAAATGTTCTTTAGGGGCCACAACAGAAAAGAGTGAGATGCACCAATGCAGAGCGAACATACGAGTTGTTGCAGTGATTGATGCATGAAGCCATCATCAAGAGAAAAGAGATGCTGAAATTAAAAAGAAATCTTTGCTTGGTCTCATAGTCTTCATTTGTAATAGAATCCCGTCTCACTTTTTTTTTCTTCTTCATCTCTTCTTCTTTGTACATATTTCTTGTAAAACCTTCTTTTAATATAAATTTATAACCAATAGGACTGTCACCTGCTGTCTTCTTTCACAAAAAAAAAAAAAAAAAAACTGTAGGGTCTCGGAGGTGGAGGACAATATTATATAAGACTATCGCCAACTCATCGGCGTTTCGTGAGACGTTTCAACGGAATATTCTCTAATATATTTTGTGTCACGTGCGCGAAACACCACCTGAATCACCCCTCTGCTCTAATACAAGGCGCTTCGTACGGGCCACAAATAAATTAAATTTAAGTGGTTTTAGTAAAATATCAATAACTTTTAATTTAAAAATCAAATATATGCGATGTTTGGTCTCTATATGAAGATAAATAAAAATCTACAACTTTCTCAATATAATCAACATCTAATTTGAACTAGATTAATCATAAATTAAGAAATAAAGATTATATGCAATTTGATCGCATGTAAACCGAGACAACGGGCCTACATACAGAGCCAAATTTCCAACGCCTCAGTTGACATCTTCCACTCTTTTTTTAACTGAAAAAGTATTTTTTAATTAGTGAAGCCCACGTGCAGAACATCCAAACTCCTGCATTGGAGTTGGTCCACCGCTGGAGCTCAACAATGGAAGATAGGAAGAGGTGGCATCGTCAGCCATCAATCACGACGAATTTGGGAAGGAATGGGGATGGTCTGCAAGCATTGTTATCTCTGTGGAGGCTAATGGTATTCAGAGAACCTGTGCTTTGATAAAACACATTACTTAATATTTGTTGAAAAATGGAGGCCATTAGGTGTAAATGGATGGGGGGGTTGTAGAGGGTACTGTCACTTCTACAGTTACAATTGCATAATTGTGGAGCCACTTCTATTTTATCCATCTATTAGGCCAGACTTGGACCTCCTCTTACCGGTCCGAATGCAAAGGTTTTAAAAACCGGAAACCAACTAAAGTTATTTAGAGTCAATTTGGCCTAATTTATCATAGTTTCAATTTCTTCAATAAATTTTGTCGTGTTATTAAAATTACCCCGGCAGGTTTATGACGTGCGTAACACGTGTTCCACAACGCGAGATGACCGTGTGACGGGTCGCCTCGTATTGGACAATCTCAGAGATTGACACAAGGGTTTATACAGGTTCAGACCTCAGTGGAGGCCCTAGTCCTGTCGACGTGCTCCCGGCACGAGTCGGCTAGGGAAGCTCTCTTACGAGAAGAGTGTTCCTAAGCACGCCCTTTGATTTTTTGTATTGGATGCAAATGAATTGAACTTAGGTTACAAGAGGAGTTACAAGGGTATATATAGACCCCAAAAGACGCAAATTACAAGACTGCCTTAGCTGGAACCGTCGGATCGAGTGCGTTGCGGTCTTTTTGTACGGTACGATGCTTGGATCTTTGACATGTGGCCACTCCAATTCCCGAGGGAACTCCCGGGAAAGTGAAGCCCCTTACCCGGGCCGAGTCCGGGGAAGAGAGGAGCCCTTACCCGGAACCACGTCCGGGGAGAGTCCCTTACCCGGAACCAAGTCCGAAGAAGAAAGGGCCTCTTACCCGGGGCCACGTCCGGGGAGCCCCTTACCCGGGACCAATTCCGGGGAAGGGAGGGCCCCTTATCCGGAGCCACGTCCGGGGAGCCCCTTACCCAGGACCAAGTCCGGGGAAGGAAGGGCCCCTTACCCGGGCCCACGTCTGGGGAACCCCTTACTCGGGATCAAGTCCGGGGAAGGAAGGGCCTCTTACCCAGGGCTACGTCCGGGGAAGAGAGGGCCCTTACCCGGGACTAAGTCCGAGGAAGAGATGGCCTCTTACCCGGCGCCACGTCCGGGGTGCCCCTTGTTGCATCTAGGCCTTCATGCCTAACCCTAATTTTGATGATTAATGAAAACAAAGTGTTCCGGACTAATTGTGCTTTTGAGATTGATTGATACAGGGATCAGTTGGGAAGAAATACAAGATGATCAAGATAAACCTAACTTGAAGTGAAGCACAAGATGCAGGAGAGCAAAAGACTAGACGCAAATCATGAAGATGCAAAAGACCTCAGGTATTATGAGTTTTTACTTTTACCGATCTCGGCGTTTGGAGATGATCGGTTAGGGAAATTCTTTTCTAGTTTTAACCGTACTATAAAGAGGGGTAGCGAAAGTCCTCTTTTTATCTCCAACACAAACCGAGAATTCTAGGTCATTGCATTGCATCATTTCTGGTTGGATTTGGTTTTGAACTTATTTGAAAAATCTGGTTTTTCAGTTCAGTTTTTGACAGCAGAAGAGTATTTGCAATTTTCAGAAAGATCTAGGCAGATCTGGCTTTTTCTGTTGACAAAATTGTAGCCCTTAAATTATCTTTCAAACAAGCTATTAAACACCTCTTTTGGATTTCTGGATTTAAAGTTATCTCCGTTTTTGTTCATGCTGACTGTCAGTTTGCTAAACTGACTGTCAGTTTGAATGTCAGTTCGTGTTAACTGACAATTGTCCAGAGAGAGTGTATTTTGGGCTCAAATTTTTTGTACTAATCTGACTGTCAATTTGTCCATACTGACTGTCAGTTGGGGTTTCGACCAGAGAGTTTTTAACTGAGTTTCTATTTGATTTTGGTCGAGTTTGTGGTCGAACTGACTGTCAGTTTGTGTAACTGACTATCAGTTGTGGGTTTCAGCTTTCCATATACGACCACGAACGGCTAGCAAAGTTTATTCCGTAAATTTTGTCGGCCGTTGTGCACTGAACTGACTGTCAGTTAGACAAACTGACTGTCAGTTTGGGTTGCTAATTTTCAGCCCTAGCTCCAACGGTTCATTTGCTTCTTGAGGCTATAAATAGGAGCTTTGGGCATGTGTTTTATACAATAAGCAGCAGCATTTCTTATACACTCTTGAGTTTAAATTTTCTACTTAAAATCTTGATCTTTTGATCAAGTCGAGTGCTTTCCGATCCACCGAGAGTTTCAGTTCTTTGCATTTTGCATTCACTTAGCTTCTCGGTGCGTGTTTGGAGGTCAAGAGAAGACCTCGCTGCCTATTACTCTTGGTGAGCGCCCTCACCTAGACGGTTCGGAGGCGTGGCCGTTGATCTCTCCAGAACGGAGATTGTTGGAGAGGCTCGGCAAGTTTGTACAAGGCATCGGTGCTCGCCTTTCCGGAGTGGACAAGGAGCAACCAATAATGATAATATCCTTTGTGGATATTGAGGCAAGACTCAAGTGATTTGAGTGCTTCAACGAAGATTAGTGGAGACTGGGCGAGTCTCCGATACCTCAGTAAAAACCGTTGTGTTCGTTCTCTTTCCCTTGTTTATATTATTTGTTCTTGATTTGTTCTTTATTTGCTTTAAGTTTTTAAGTTTTTAAAAGCCTCCTATTCACCCCCCCTCTAGTCGGCATCATTGATCCAACACCCCTTACCCGGGACTAAGTCCGGGAAAGAGATGGCCCCTTACCCGGGGCCACGTCCGGGGAGCCCCTTACCCGGGACTAAGTCCGGGGAAGAGATGGCCCCTTACCCGGAGCCACGTCCGGAGAGCCCCTTATCCGGGACCAAGTCCGGGGAAAGAAGGGCCCCTTACTCGGGGCTACGTCCGGGGAAGAGAGGGTCCCTTACCCGGGGCCACGTTCGAGGAACCCCTTACCCGGGACCAAGTCTGGGAAAGGAAGGGCCCCTTACCCGGGTCTACGTCCGGGGAAGAGAGGGTCCCTTACCCGGGGCCACGTCCGGGGAACCCCTTACCCGGGACCAAGTCTGGGGAAGGAAGAGCTCCTTACCCGGGGCTACGTCCAGGGAAGAGATGACCCCTTACCCGGAGCCACGTCCGGAGAACCCCTTACTCGGGACCAAGTCCGGGGAAGGAAGGGCCCCTTACCCAGGGCTACGTCCGGGGAAGAGAGGGCCCCTTATCCGGGGCCACGTCCGGGGAGCCCTTTACCCGGGACCAAGTCCGGGGAAGGGAGGACCTCTTACTCGGAGCCACGTCCGGAGAGCCCCTTACCCGGGACCACTTTACTCGACGGGGACGTCATTTTTCCCCCAACAAATTTAAATCAGATTAAATAAAAGATTTAAATTTCAGATTTCTCATTAAAACTGAAGTCCCATTTGAATTAAAAATTCCAGAAAACTTAAACCCGCCTTATAAGTTTAAATCTACTTATAAACTTAAGTTAAGTTAGGTTGCAAATAAACCTCTTATAATACGAACAAGTATCAGTAGATTATAAGATATTTGGATTCGCTCAGAAGTAGAATTTATTTCTGTCACGGTAGCGGAGATGTTCTGATACATGGAACACAACATTTACACAGGTTAGGAAACTAAGTATCCGTGTTCTACTGTTAATAAGATTATATCGTAAATAAATCTTGTCTTATAAAATTATATGAGATTTATTTTTTAATTACTAAATCACATTATTTATGATTAGGAGCTGAACATGAATACGTAATATGAATTACAATTCTAATTAATATAAATTATGAATATATCTCAATCACTAATCATAAAATCTAATATGTAAAATAAGTTTTATATATCTTTTTATATGAGACCGGTCTGATAGAATTTGCTTTGAGTGACAGCTACATTATATAAACATGCCTAATAAGCACAATTTGGCTGGAATGCTGTAAGAGAATAGCAAAGATCGTCCATCAAATATGTTTGATCTCTACTGAAACACCACACGATGCAAGCTAGCGAAAATTGGTCATCTGACATATGATATCTTCTCAAAACAACAAAGTCATGCAAAGAATTTTTAGAAGAATCAAAGATGTGTTTGGTTGTTTAACAAATCATCTAGTGTGGAATGAAATATGATGAGTAGTATGTCATAGATTGATTCAAGAGATGTCTTTAGTTGGTATGAAATAAGATATTTAGAATTTTGTTTGGTTAGTGGAATATGTTGGTCCATAATGAAACGAAATGTTTTTTTTTTTTTTGATTTGTGTGTTTTTTCTATTAGAACAAAATATTTGGTACGAATGAGTGAAATGAGATGGTCTAACATATTAAATAAATATTCTCTGTTTTTAAAATCTCTCCTCTAAAATAATAAGAGAATCAGAAAAGACCTCCCCATATATCCTAGGTTGGTCCACAGTGGGTGAACTAAGCACACCCAAGGAGACCACTGTAAGTCTGTAACAAACCCTCTACACACGCAAATTAAACCAAACCAATCTATACGTTGGCGAACTTCTCAGATATAGAAGCAAGAAGATGCTAGTCTGCCAAGTGCTCATTAATAATTCTAATCCTCTCATGTGGAAGTCAGAGATGCCCAAATGGAACGTTTGTAACCCACCATGCAAAGTATAACCTGCTCTCATCAGCGACTGATTTATGGTTTGTTTGTCCTGGTCTAATTTTTCTTGCGCTAGTCTAACTTCTCAGATATAGAATGTTTTTTGGATTTATGAAATATAAACCCAAAAGCTACCTTATGTGTAACAAAACAAAAAAGTTGTTTGGTCACATTAGCCCAAAATTCAAAAGATGGGAGGAGATATGGTAAATAAATTATATAGGTGATACGTTTTAGAAGGGTGTGTTTTATTAAAATCGAAAGTGGACAATTTATCGTCGAGTACTTGAGAGTTGAATCCACAGAAAATTAGTGAGAAATCAATTTTTGGATTGAAAGTTATTAAACTAAATCTACGGTTATTGAATGTTTTTGTGAGTTAGACCTAAAACTATTGAAATTGGAAAGAAATCAACGAAAAAAAATCTAAAGTTTTAGGATTTCTGTCATGATTTTTGACAAATGCATTAAACCGATGAATTAATTATTGGGATTTCTAATGAGACAATTAAGTTGATGACTTAAAAACTATACATCAGGGGATCATGTCTATTATTCTAACTCAACTTGACACAAAACCCTTTCGACAGTCATATACTACCCTAACATACGAATATCAATCGTCTTATAAAATATGAACAATACATCAAATGAAACACAAATATAGAATTTAGAATATAAAAATTTAGACAATTAAATCGACAATCTTTCAAATAAATTAGAGCTAAAATTATATCTTTCAGATTAGATTATCCCTAATCATACAACTATTAAGAAAAATCAGTGAATAATATAAAATAAAATATACCAGACTAAATTGATGAAAGAAAAACAATCGTCCATACCAACACAACTTCTCAAAAATTAGACTAAAAATTAAACTAAAGTTAGACTAATAACTAACCCTAAGCTTAAGAGATGAATTATTTGGATGATTTTTAGGGTCAAAATATTATGTATATATAATCTAAACAAGAGTCTTAAATAAAAACAAAAGAATCCCTCGAACCACATGCAACACATGACAACAAAGATGAAAACTTGCACTCGGCGAGCTGGGAGGGGGGCAGCACACCCGTGCTCCTCTATGAGCGCAGACGTGTCGTACCCCGTGTCGGTGTCTGTTGTCCATTTTTTCACATATTTTGTTCGGATTCGTTCCTATCCATCGTCTTTTGTTGTGAAATAAATAAAAAATATTTTCTATAATTTTATCCAACTAAGATAAAGAAATACAAATAATTCATGAATTTTATATGATTTTCAAGATTGAAAAGGATTATAACTCGAGATATATATATAGACACACACGCACACGCTTATCAATAAGCTACGGTAGAGCAGCTTCAACTTATATCCTATATAAACTGAAGCCTCTTAAAACCCATGTATTTGCCCAACTTCAGATAATCCAGTTCAAAGGCACCCTTACACCAACAATAGTTCACATAGGATCATTCAATTTCCAGGGGAAGACTTTTCCATTCTTTGTGGAAGTCTGCTACACATATGGTTGGGTAAATCCACTCACTCTGAAGTTGATTAACAACATGCATGCAGCTTAAATGGTTATGCTCAAGATATTAAGATAGAATATACCTCATAATTCAATCGTATACACGAAAGAGTTTCTCTGCACTAAAAAAATAAAGATGAGTGCAACATCATTAGCCAGACATCAGAACTACCGGAGTAGCTTACTTGAAATCGAATTTGTTAGAAATGTTCTTGTTACTGCTTCATCGTCATCATTAAAGTTTTTTTATTAGATTTTTCTATTCTCATTCTTGGTATTATACATATATAGATCATATCTCACGAGATTAGATCTAATCTCAAATCAAAACTTCTATTATTTCTAACATAATTGATACAAATATTTCTTCTAGAGTGGGCCCTTTTCACATTGCCATGTCACTCATTTCATTTTCAGAGTATGTATGGAGCTCCTTAAATCATGCTTCTCAACAAAGTATGAACGAGAAAAAAGAGGTGGTCTTGGCCAAGGCAGGACAGTGGAGTTGACTACAGCATGCAGGGGTTGAAACTTGAAACCTATTTAAGACAGGCGAGTTCAGCTCTTCTTAAATGCAATTCTTACATCTCACCTCTTAATCATCTTAGAGCTATGGAGTTTAGGAGTCATGGCTGCCCTACAAGTGCATCTTGGTCAGTAAACTTTTTGCTTGGCATTAGTTTGCTCTCAATCCTCCCATGCTTTTCATCCTCCATGCTCAAAGCCGTAGCTCCTGACACTACCTCCTACAACTCAGACCGCTCCGCCCTCCTCTCATTCAAGTCACTCATAACCCAGGACCCCTTAGGAGCACTCAATTCATGGGGGAACCAGTCACTCCATTACTGCACATGGCAAGGTGTGACATGCGGCAAGCGCAGGCGGCGTCGAGGCCGTGTCATTGCCCTCGACCTTAACTCGCTAGGGCTAGCTGGTCGCATCTCAGCTTCCATGTCCAACCTCACATACCTCAAGAAGCTTCACATGCCATACAACAACTTCAGTGGATACATCCCATATGAAGTTGGCCTTCTCCGCAACCTTAAGTATCTGAACCTGAGTATCAACTCTCTTGAGGGGGCAATTCCAGCCTCTCTATCTCACTGCCCCTACCTCCAGACCATCAGCCTTTGGTATAATAACCTCCAAGGCAGCATTCCTTCCAACCTTAGCCGCTGTTCAGACCTCCAAGCCATTGAGCTCTTTGCCAACTATCTTGAGGGGAAGATACCTCGTGAGTTTGGTTCTCTCCAGAATCTCGAGTTACTCAACCTTTTCGATAATAACCTCAATGGAAGCATTCCCCCTGAGATAGGAAATCTCAAAAACTTACATTGGCTTGCTTTAAGTTCCAACAGCCTTTCTGGCTCCATCCCTTCAACACTTGGCAAGCTTCAGAGTTTGCAATTGATGGACTTAGGAGACAACAAATTTTCAGGATCCATTCCAGCTTCCTTAGGTAACCTCTCCTCACTAACTTGGCTAACTCTGGATAACAATAGTCTCACTGGAATCATTTCACCATCTCTGGGTGGTCTCTCTTCTCTTAGTATGATCAGTTTAGCAGGGAATAACCTTGGAGGAGACATCCCTCCTTCATTAGGAAACCTTTCTTTCCTTACTCAAATAAACTTTGGAAGAAATCATCTCACAGGTTTGGTCCCTTATTCCCTGGGAAATCTTTATGCTCTAAATCTTCTCTCTGTTTCAGAGAACATGCTCACAGGTACCATCCCTCCATCTGTTGGCAATCTTCTTAATCTTGTTTTTCTTGGTCTGCAATTCAACAATCTCACGGGGATGATCCCTCAGTCGCTATTTAACCTCTCCTCTCTTCAGGTGTTGAATCTGCAAAACAACAAGTTTGGTGGCCGTTTGCCAAACTATGTTGGAGATAGGTTTCCTCAACTCTGGGGTCTTGCTTTGAATGGAAACAAATTTCATGGTCTCATTCCTTCATCGCTTACCAACTGTTCGATGCTTGAAATAATTCAACTAGACAATAACTCATTCTCAGGTACAATTCCCTCGGGTCTAGGAAGCCTGAAGAGCTTGTCCAAATTGCGCCTTGACTACAATAAACTAGAGGCAAATCAGGCTGCTGATTGGGGCTTCTTGAATGCTCTGGCCAACTGCAGCAATCTACAAGTTCTACAATTAGGGTTCAACAGGCTTAAAGGTGTGCTACCACACTCCCTTGCGAATCTCTCTACAACTTTAGAGCGCCTTGAGATGCTGTACAATGAGATAGGAGGAAATATACCTGAAGGAATTGGAAGGCTTTCCAATTTGACTGCACTTTACATGAATTCTAACCTCCTCACTGGTGCCATACCTGCTTCTCTTGGTGCACTTGCAAAATTGCATGTGATAGCACTATCAGAAAACAGATTATCAGGAGAGATCCCACTGACACTTGGAAATCTCACTCAATTGAGTGAACTCTATCTAGCTATTAACGCACTTACTGGGAACATACCTTCAACCCTTGGAAAATGTCCTTTAGATATATTAAGCCTTGATCACAATAAACTTACTGGTAAGATACCAAAAGATGTTCTCTTATCCAGCACATCTAGATCCATAAGCTTCCAAAACAACCTGTTAGTAGGGCCGATACCTCCAGAGCTTGGTCTCTTGAGAAATTTGCAGGTTCTTGATTTCTCAAATAACAAGCTAACTGGTGAAATTCCCATCTCCATTGGTGCATGCCAGAGCTTGCAATATATCTATGCTAGAGAGAATTTATTGCATGGTTCAATTCCCTCAACAATGAGCAAGTTGACAGGCCTTCAAGTGCTAGACCTTTCACGCAACAACTTATCCGGCTTCATTCCCGAGTTTCTTGGTAGCTTCACTGGTCTCACTTATCTGAACCTCTCCTTCAACAACTTAATAGGTGAAGTTCCAGGTGTTGGGATATTCCGTAATATAAATGCGTTCTCAGTTGTTGGAAATGATGGGCTGTGTGGGGGTATTCCAAAATTAAGTTTGCCACGATGTCCAAATCAACTTGAAAGGAAGAAGCATAAATTCCCAAAGCTAGCAGTAATTTTGTCAGTCTCCATAACAATTTCGTCTCTTCTTCTCATACTATCTTTGATTGCCTTTCGATGTCAGAGGCACAAATCTAACAGAGGGCAATCAGACTCCACAACCACCACAGATCAACTACCAAGAGTTTCTTATGGTGAATTGGCCAGAGCAACAAATGGGTTCTCATCTACAAATCTTATCGGCGAGGGAAGATTTGGTTCTGTGTACTTGGGAAATATGAGTTATGATCAATACAGTGTTGTTGCAGTGAAGATACTCAAGCTCCAGGAGAGGGGAGCATCTCACAGTTTTCTTGCAGAATGCCAGGCCTTTAGATGTCTCCGACATCGGAATCTTGTGAAGATCTTAACTGCCTGCTCAACTATTGATCCTAGAGGCAATGATTTTAAAGCTCTAGTTTTTGAGTTTTTACCGAAAGGCTGTCTGGACAAATGGTTGCATATGCATACAGATGAGCCTAGTGAACAAGGAGTCCTAAACCTTTGCCAAAGGCTAAACATTTCCATTGATGTGGGTTCTGCACTCGAGTATCTTCATGACTACAAGCCGATGCAGATAGTTCATTGTGATCTGAAGCCCAGCAACATTCTTTTAGACAATGACATGGTGGCTCATGTGGGTGATTTTGGACTGGCCAGGTTCATACATCAAGACGACAGCAACTCGTCTCAAATAGCATCCAGCTGGGCTGTGCTTAGAGGAACCCTTGGATATGCTGCTCCAGGTGCACATTTGCCACTTTCTCCAAATTTATATTCTCTGCATCTAACTGTATTATCAGCTATCAACTATCCTATTCCATATTCTGGTCTTCTCTTGGGAAAGTTCAAAGTATTTATCTTCGATACCCTATTTCATAACATTTCACGGTGCATCCCTTCAGATCCAAATGCATTCCATAATTTTTTACCCTTGAGGACCAAGTCATTTTGTGCTATTTTTTGTATGGCTTGTTGCACTGACACTAACAAATTTTCAGAATATGGGATTGGCAATGAAGTTACTACTCGTGGGGATGTTTATAGCTATGGGATACTTATACTGGAGCTGTTTACTGGAAGAAGGCCTACGGGAGAAAGTTTTGGGGAGGATTTCGACCTTCACAGCTTTGTTGAGGAAGCATTGCCTGATCAAGTTGAGGGCATTGTGGACCAGAACCTGATGCTAACAAGGGAGGATAGGGAGAGGGATCAAAACTCACTTCTGAACAGGACAGCAACACTGTCATGCATCACTTCCATTCTAAGGGTCGGCGTCCTCTGCTCGAAACAATTACCTGCAGAACGGATGCAAGTACGAGCTGCGTTAAGAGAACTTTACAGAATCAAAGAGAAATTTTATCCTTTAAGAACCAGAAGGGAAAGACAAGCAGAAGAAAGAACTCATCAGGTGCAAACAGAGTAAATATGGGCATACCAAGTTTGTGAAGCTAGTAATAGAATCACACCACAGTATAGCAAAATACTTCTATGAATAAAATGATGATTTGCTCGACACATTATTCAGTCTTGTTTTCTTACTATTTTTCTGCTTTAAGTAGAGCAAATATCACATTGTATGTATGATTGACATGAGAAAAGAAGTTTCTAGGTTTATCAAATGATGATAAGTAGTGTAATGCGGTCAGAAAAGCGTATTGTATTTTGTATTTTTTAATACATACCCCGGAAAAAAGATTTACTGCTATGATCAACTTATTTGTGTTGGAATTTGTATCTCTAAGTTCAAGCATCTATCAGCACAATTTGGGAAACTATCATGCACCACCAGAAAATTTAAGAAACAGTACCAGTAAAGAACTAATGCAAGCGTACCTGGCAACAAGCCATCAAACGGTAGAACCAAAAGGTGATATGCCCACAAGTACAAGGGTGGCTCGATCTTTATGTAGTAGGAACTTTGATAATATATTGATTTGTAACACTAAACGATGAGGTAGTCAACAACAAAAGAACATACGCGAGCAACATATTTCTTATTATTGAGATAATTATTCTTCCATACACCGATAAAACCAATTCACACAACCACACCATATAGACATGAAGCACCAATAGGATAAAATTGAAGTTTTCATCTCACAAATCCAATTCAAGAAATCAAAAGAATACGGATCAGAAAATGCGAATATGGTTCCAAAAATATCCCGGATATTATTAACAATAAAAACACATATTATTAGATCGGATTATGAATTTATGATAGTTTCAAAATAAGGTAGGATAAGGATAAGATTATGATAGAAAAATTAAGATTCAAATGAGTTCATCCATAAACAATGAGTATTTATTTTTTTCCTCTATCTTCTATGGTATTTAACCCTCTTTATGGTCCAAATGAATCTCATTTGGATCTAAATGGGTTGAATTTTAAGAAATGAAAATAGGTAAGAGTTAGTTTGGTAAGGTGTTAGCCTCTTAGGGTAGGATTGGATTTTAGGAATGATTTTTTGATTGGGTTGGGACTGGATACTTATGAATGATATATAGATTAAGATTGTGTTGGGATAGAGTTTAAATCCATCATCAAGCCTAGGCAAGACTAACAATGACATATCTTTCTGAAGCCAAAGTGTCTTTGGTTTTTTTCAAGTTGGTCTTTAGTTTTCTAAGAAATAACAATTTAGTCTTGTTCTGGCATATATCTTTGCTGATTTTTCTTAACATAGGCCCACCTATCTTCTTGTGGGCCACCACACACTGTTGAAAGCTGACAGGTGGGCCCCAATTTAAAAAAGACCAATAAAAATCATAGTCAAAATAGAAGGACTAAAATATTGTTTTTCAAAAAAATAGGAACCAAATTGCAAAAAACCAAGGGACACTAGGTTCCTTTCTATGTTAACCAAGATATGTCAGAATTTTGTCATAACTCTGTGACATCATCATATTAAGTGAAGAGTTGTATAAAGTGAAATACTTATTTAAGTTATTGGATCTGAATATGAAGTCTTTGAGTTCTTGAAGTCAAATGAAATTTCAATACAAATTTATGATCTACAGTGTAATTAACTAAAAATGTAAACTCATGATCCGAACCATCCATTCGTCTGATTGCCGCAAGGAGAATATTATAAAATTATAGATTTAACAAAAAGAAACATTGTCACACTAATTGAATGACTTGATTAATACTTTATATTTTTTTCTATTTTAAAAGTTCTCACTCGATATAGAAGGCTCAGATTTGAGACCGTGTTGAGCCATCCGGTGAAAGTATAATCAGATGACAAACTATTAGTTAGAGTCCCAGAAGAGGCGTTCCCACAAAAGAAATTTTCCCTGATACACCCTTGGTGGTGGCACTTCTGTTATTTGCCTTTTGTGTTCTTTTCATCTTGCTCTGCCTCTGTGTACTTCAAATATTTTACGAAAACTTTATTTGAACAAATCCCACCATTTATAGCTCCCAATATTCTAACCTAGTCTTATATCGGTGTTTATTATTCATGATTTGAAATCTACATATATTTTTATAATTTTATAAAAAAATTAATATTATTTATATATTGATATACAAGTAAAAAAATAAAATAATATTTTATATATTTGATGACAAATTTAGTGATATTATTTTCGTAGGATAAATTTTGATATTACTTTTGCATATTATTGATCAGAATCTTAAAAAGTTGACTTCACATTGAAATCAAGGACGACTAAAACAGAACGGAGGGAGCAGAACTCACGACACTAGTCTTCAAGAACCAGATGCGTCAGACAGACAGAAAAGCAGAAAACCTTTCCCCTCCAATGAAGTCCAGGTGTCCATTACTCCATGACCACAGCACGACCAAGAATAGGAATTGAAGTTTAGACACACCAAGGCACCAGCGGAGCACCCGCAAGCTTCATCTCCAGAAACCAAGCGTGGGTCACCTGTCTCCTCGCTTCTCCTCCTCCCTAATTATACCCACCTCCCCTCCAACTCCTCCCTTTATATAATCCTCTCCGTTCCTCCGTGCAACGACCGAGCAATGGAGCTCTCACGTTCCTACATTCTAAACTAGGCTCGGCTCCTCGACCCATTAGTACTACAGAACTCTACCACCGCAAAATCACATATACATACCTGTAAAAGTCGGTAGAGAAAAGGTTATCATGGAGGGGTTCCAATGGAGCAGACCCAGCTCCCTCGTCTTCTTCGCCGTCTTCTTCCTGTCGTCCGCGGCCGTGTCGCGGGGCCACATCGGGGAGTTTGATGAGCACTGGCAGTGGCGCCAGAAGGAGGCCGACGCCGCGGCCAGGGCCACCTACAAGACCGACCCCATCGAAGTCGCCAACGGCCTCAACCTCGCCGTCCACAGGCACGTCCTTCCCTTGCTATTTTTAATCATGGTGTCACCGTCACGTAACATATATGTAGCCATGCATGTGTGGTCCGAGTGCAACTTGCCGTGCATAAACGGTATACATGCTTGTACTTCTGTCTCATTGCACGCCAGAGCGGATGTCACAGTTCGCATAGCCCTATGTGTCTCCCACTAGTTGACACACCAGGACACACATCACGGTCCGCACGGTCCTATGTGTCAACCAGCGAGGAGCAACTTGCCTATCCTTGGGCAATGTCTGGGCTTGTACTTCTCACTTGCTGATCACACACCATGCGTGATTAGACGTGTAAATTGGGTCGGACTATTGTTGGGTCAACCCGAGACACGTAAATTCAGCCTGGCACATAGCACGGTCTGAATATGAACGCTAACAGGCTGTACCGGCCCAACACGGGTTATTGGACTGTGCTGGACCGCAAGTCTCAGCAAAATGGACGGCATGATACCGCAGGTTATATCTGGGCCGGCACGGCCTGTTAGTATGCGGGTCAGCCTACCCCATTAGCATACTGCCATGCCCTCCTCAGCTCCTCTCAGTCCTCTACTCTTCTGCATGCCTTCATCTTGCCCTCCTCTCCGGACATCGGTATCCTTCTCTCACCATCTCGCGTAGCACGCCCTCCTCATTCCTTCTCAATGGCGGCACAATCCGTTAGCATGCCCTCCTCTCACGTGCTTGCGCCGTGTCGCGAATTTTTTTGCCTAATAACCCATTAAAAAAATCAATTTCGAAAACTAACCCAAACTTTAAAAAATTGCAAAACTGATCTTCAGTTGCGAGATGGCCGCGCGACTGATCTTCAGTCGTTACGGCCACGTACACCACTGGCCCAACTCGCGTGCCACGTCTGCTTTCAGTGGCTAGCCGGGCTAACGACTGAAAAAGATATAAAACCATGCCATGGCAATAGGTTACAAAAATCGCTTGTAGTCTAATTGGTTAATGGTCTTTCTACAGAGAGACCATAGTTCGAATCCCGCTCCGCACAAATATTTGTGCGCTTTTTAGTCGCTAGCCCAGCTAGCGACTAAAACTCAGTTACGCGGCCCATCTCGGAATTGAAGTTTAATTTTGCAATTTTTTAAAGTTTTAGGTTAGTTTTCGAATTTGATTTTTTCAATGGGTTATTAGGCAAAAAAATTCCTATGTTGCTGCAAATTTAGGCCACGTGCGGAGAGAAGGGCCACAGAATTGGGTCACAACAGAGTGGGGCTGACAATGGATCATCGGGCTACTTGTTGCTAGATATACCGGATTTGCTCCACCCAAACCGCCTCCTTCGTCCTCTCCGTCGTTGACGTCGGGCCTTAGGATGGCGACACCTCTCCTAATTCCTCGTATGGCCGCCCTTAAGCACTCCTGCGTCCTCTCCGTCTCTGGCACTGAGCCTTCGGAGGGCGACGTCTCTACTAATTTGGTAATTCCTCAATCCTCATCGCCACACTTCTTTGCTAGCATCGCCACCTCCTTTTTCTTGCCATCTTCTCTCACCACCGGTGAATCGCCTCACACGTTGTAGATCTCACGTGCTCGTCGATGATCCATTGCCGTTCCCACTTCACACAGTGTGGCCTCGTCACTGCGACGATCCTCATCGACGAGACGAAGACCTTGACCACCACTTTGAAACGGGCCATATCTGTGCTGACCCACATACACTATGGCCCATCGTACCATATCGAGCCTCTCCGCCAAACTACCGGGCAAACCCGACCCAAGCCACCGGCCCGACAGACTCGTGCAGTCCGCAGTTCTATGCATGACGCATATCATGCAGCCTCATGTATTTGGTGCTTACTAAAGTGAAACAAAAATGCAGAGAGATGGACCAGAACAACTCGAGGAGGGGGCTGATGGGGAAGAACAAGTACAATGGGGAGTGCATAGCGACGAACCCGATCGACCGGTGCTGGCGGTGCCGGAAGGACTGGGCGACGGACCGCAAGCGCCTTGGGCGGTGCGCCAAGGGCTTCGGCCGCAACACCACCGGCGGGCTGGGCGGCAAGTACTACATCGTCACCGACCCAAGCGACGACGACGTCGAGAACCCGCGCCCCGGCACGCTCCGGTGGGGCGTCATTCAGACAGAGCCGCTCTGGATCTACTTCGCCAAGTCAATGATCATCGAGCTCAAGGAGGAGCTCATGATCGCCAGCGACAAGACGATCGACGGCCGCGGCGCGCATGTGCGCATCACCAAGGGCGGGCAGATCACCATCCAGTATTCCAACAACATCATCATCCACGGCATTCACATCAACGACATCGTCTCCCGCCCCGGCGGCATGATCCGGGACTCGCCGATGCACTTCGGCTTCCGAACCGAGTCCGACGGCGACGGCGTCTCCCTCTTCGGCGCCACCAACATCTGGCTCGATCACCTCTCCCTCTCAAACTGCCAGGACGGCCTCATCGACATCGTCGAGAAGTCCACCGGCATCACCATCTCCAACTGCCACTTGACAAACCACAATGATGTGAGTATTCCATACTGTTCTGCCATCCATGCATGCCTTTATTTGATCTTAGCGAGCACTATATGTGAGAGGAGAAGCAACTTTATGTAAAGACCACTCATATATGAGACCACTCAACTATCATCGAGTCTTGATCTATATTATAAGTAGATCACAATCAAATAGTTGCTGAGTAGGATCTCACTTGAGAGTTTTCATATACCTACCATTATCCATGCCTTAGGCCTCATTAAGCTATATGTATACATGTGGGAGGGGAAGCAACTTTTGTGTGAGAATCCTTATGTGCAAGATCCACTTAGATTATGATATAGATATATAATAAACATGTCACGCCCCAAATAGGGTCTAAGTTTAACAGTCGTCACACGTTTATCAGACATATTTTTAACTGTGTAAGATTTTATACAAGATAGATTCAAGTCGAAAGGATATCATAAAACTGATTTTATTCATTATATGGATGGAATACATTAGTACATGATATGAAAGGAATAAAGTATAAAGTTTCTAGTCGAATCCCTCTTAGTTGATTTAGTCTACTGTTCACACTCATCATCCGATGATGTTTTAGCAACACGATATTCAACTTGTGAATTAACGGGGATGAGTATGACAAATAATACTCAGCAAACTAGCATACACAATAATAGATATAGAAAAATAAAATGAGGTCTTATATAAAAATATTACAAAACACTTCGCATTAAGTTAAATTAAGGAGAGAGTAACGTAAAAATATAATAACAGAAATAATAATACAATTCTGATGCCACACATGACCACAAACATTCTCAATCCTGAGAGTTACCAAGGTAAAATTTGACACTTTACACTCTATAGGCGGTTCTCAAATATTCATCACCATATACCCTCATGGAACATTAGTCATTTGTTTTTATATCCAATAAAATAAAGTCATTTTACTTTTGCAAAACTTTAGTATAAAAGTGATTAAGATAGTAAAAGTGCAGGCAATAGAATAGTATATAACTCAGAATAGTTGCGACAGAAGAATTTTAAAAAGACAAGGTGATAATAGTATATGCACAACTTGTCTTATACTCCATAATCTTGAAGCCTACTTCTGATAGTATTTCAACTTAACTATAACTTTCTTTCTTGACTTGTTTCTACAATCGATCAGTGTCTAAAAACCCATTTGCCATAAACATACCAAGGAATGATTCCTATTTATAGGGTCTTAAACCTTCAAGAGGTAAAACACGTTAATGTGGAGGGCATGCACGAATGATACTGGCGAGTCTGGACACGTTGCTTGGTGAGTCAGTTTGTTTTTGTTTTTTTAAATAAGAAGACAATTTGAATTTCTATTCTTCAAGAAATAGATAATTTAAACTCTATCTCTTAATAACATATACACATGTATAGTTATAAATTAAAATCCTATTCTTGGGTAGATGTAGGTAATTCTTTTTTTCTGTAGCACTTAAAATTTTTTGATCTAACTATAAAATACTGATGGTCAAATGTCACTAGAGACTTGACCTAAACGTTAATCTTACAATTTATTGTTCTTACATAACCTTACATTTTTGTCATAATTATCCTAAATTCAATCATGCGATAAATTAAAATATCGCTCAAAGAATTATTACCCGATTGGTGTCGGATTTTTACCTAGTTGCTATGGTTGACAGTCTAACAATACTATTTGGTTAATAATATATATATTAGTATAAGTCCAAAGTATTACAAAACATATCACAATTTGATGGCTATTGACTAGAATCGACTGAGATGATCTTCTCACATAAGTTTTTTTTTACGTAAGATGGTGTTTTAAATGGGTGAATTATCTATAGGTTCTAGATTTAGATGGCTGAGGGTGTGTTTGGTTAGCTATTAAAATTTATCAAATCAATTTGTGGTCATAATCAATTGTGTAACACGATCAAAATATGAGCTAACAAAATATGTTAGGTTTATAGTTTAGCAACATACTGGTTATTTGATTACTAAAGTGTGACAAATAAATCATCCACCACATATTTGGTAATAGATGATGTATAAAAGTCGTCAAATCTCAAATTCTGATTATGAAACAAATGAAAACTAAACAATATTGGCACTAACAGGATTTGACTCGATAAAAACTAGGTATCAACTAAACGTACCCTAAAAATCCACTGTGTATTTACAACTGGGCCATTCTCCTAGAATTTGATCATCCACACTCAATGTCATCCACGATCATTATTGAATGATTTATATTTTTTAGATGAGATGGTTAATACATAAAGCTCAACACCCAACTAACTCCATCCATGTATATATGTCTCCAGGTGATGCTGTTTGGTGCAAGGGACAACTTGGAGGAGGACCAGATCATGCAGATCACAGTGGCCTTCAACCACTTTGGAAGAGGACTTGTGCAGAGAATGCCAAGGTTTGAGACGACGAGCCTATATGTCGCCTCTAGTACTTTTTTTTAGGACACATAGATTATGTTACGTGTTATATTGTATTTTAAAAATTATGTTTGATACATTATTTTTTTAAGATATAATTACTCTTTAATTACATATATAATAATAATATCTTGACATGTCAACATCTTTTATAATTATCATACTAACTAATTTGTACAACACAAATGAACCTATCCTACATGTGAATGTGCCAATTAGATGCCGTTGGGGTTTCTTCCACGTCGTCAACAACGACTACACCCACTGGCTGATGTACGCCATCGGCGGCAGCAAGAACCCGACGATCATTAGCCAGGGCAACCGGTACATCGCCCCGCCGAATCTCGCGGCCAAGGAGGTAAAATCAATGTTTTATAAGTTACATCGGTTAACATATACATGAATCCATGTCAACAAAAAAAAAATTGTTTTACAACTAATTAAATAAAGATGTAAGAAAAATAGCGAATATCATTATCGGTTGATTTGATCTTATATCCATTATATGTGGAGTTTAATGGAGCATAAATGATTTAATAGGTGAGTTTTTAAAATGCATTTGAGGTAAGAATAATTTAGAATATGATATATGAAATTAATAATTAATACTGTTTGGATTAGACAATCATAAAAGAAAAGAATTTTTACAAATTGAAAACTCATACATTATATATTAATACAGATATATACTTATCGGTTGATTTGATCTTATATCCATTATATGTGAAGTTTAATGGAGCATAAATGATTTAATAGGTGAGTTTTTTAAATGTATTTGAGGTAAGAATAATTTAGAATATGATGTATGAAATCAATAATCAATACTGTTTGGATTAGACAATTATAAAAGAAAAGAATATTTACAAATTGAAAACTCATTCATTATATATTAATACAGATATATACTCCGTATCTTTTAAAAAGAGATCTCAATTCTTTGAAAATCCCAAAAATTGTGCATTAGTGAAAATATTTGCTGAGTGTGCCATTATGCGCATCATGCATGCAACAGGTCACAAAGCATGACTATGGTAATGGGCCGAGTGAAGATTGGAAGGATTGGGTGTGGCACTCGGAGGAAGACCTGTTCATGAATGGAGCCGTCTTCACCACGTCCGGCGGTGGCATCAAGAGAAAGTACTCCAAGAAGGATCTGATCAAGCCAAAGCCAGGCTCGTACGTCACACGCCTCACGCGCTATGCGGGAGCGATGCCGTGCAGAGCCGGCAAGCCATGCTAAGCAGCTGGCCGGCGGCGCCGCGGGGGAGAAGATGGAAGGAGAAACAACTGTGTCTTGTTCGTATGAGAGGGGAGCCTCCCACACTGCCACACATGCATACAGGAATGGAGGGATGGGATTCATTTGACCTGGCTATTTGTGTTAAATATGTTTTCAAAATTGATTTGTTTAATTATTATTTGGAAAATTTCATGAAAATAGATATATTGTTTCTTTTCAAATGTTGTACAATAAAGTTATACACATGCAAAGTGCTTGCAAATGTTGTTATTTTTTTCCGTTTCTTTTTATATACTCATGCGAATGAAATGAATATTCATGTACAAAATATATTTTCGAGAAGATGTGTGGTGGAATGTGTAGTTGTATTGTTTTGTGAAATTTGTGATAAATGATATAAGTTGAAAATATAGAAGTATGAAAGATATAAACTAGGTACCCTTCTACTACTCATTCTTTTTGTTCAATTAAGCTCCTAATTTTGAATTTTGTCATTCAAACCACTCTAGTTTTAATGTTTGTCTAATCAGATCTCTTTGCTTGTATATTTGTGTAATCAAATCTCTTCGTCTGTTTGACAAATGAAAAAAATATAAGACTCAATTTGAGAAACATATGAAAAAAAAAGTTCAAATCGGACAAAATCCAAATAGAGGTTAACTGTATTAAAGTAAATTGTAAAGGGTCATGAGTACATTAAATTTGAATAAAGAGATTCGAATCTCCGAATGACCTCTAATGTAAATTTTTAATAAAATATATATATATATAAAATCATGGTACTTGCGGTAAGTTGGTTAGCTAGCAATCTATAACTTGTTTTGATAGGCATGCTACCCTGAGAGAGTTATGTGCCAAGATGCTTAAATTAGCGACCAATTACGATACATTTTACATATAGAAGAACATTGATGAATCTGAAGAAATAATATAGGAGAGACTGAGTATATCATGAACTAATAGAAACCTTCCAATTTGTGATAATTCTCATATGGAAGATTCATATGTAAATTTAGGTGATACAAAAAATTAAAGCATGGATTTTGGTTTGGCTCAAACTTGATCTTGAGCTTGATACTTAATTCAAGCAAAATTTAAGTTAAGATAAGTTCAATTCAAATACAACAATCAAGTCTGAGTTGAAACTATATAAGACTATTAGATTTTATCTTATAGAGTTGTTAAGTCTATTCAAACTGAGTTTGAGTTTGAATGCTAACTATATGTCTCTAATTTTCACGATATTAACATGTAGACATGTTTCTCTAAGTCGATCTTGATACTTTCTAAAATTTTTATTGTGTCGAGTTCAATCTCAATTTCAAGTTCTAATTTGAATTATTTAAGATAATAATAAGATTCATTACTGAGTTAGTTTGATTGGTTGTAAACCTACTTACTAATTTACTTTACTGAAGCACAAGCAGGCCTCGAAGAACCAGGTTTTAGAAAATCCTCAACTCGGAGGCAGCCGCAGCGCCTCCGTCTCCTCTCCGATCTCAGATCGATCTGAACCCAACACCTCTCTAGTCTCTACCCCTCCTCGCCGACCAACCATGCATCGAACCCTAGCCCAAACCCTACCTCTCCTCCTCCTCCTCCTCGTCTCCCTCGCCCTCACGGCCGCCCCCGCCGCGCCGCCCGCCTTCGCCGGCCTGGACGCCTTCCTCTCCGCGACGGCCTTCCGCGACCCCGCCGCCGGCAACGACACCTTCGGCTCCCTCCCCAGGCAACTCCTCCGCGCGCTCTCCTCCCCGTCGCCGCTCCTCCCCTCCCGCCTCCTCTCCCTCTCCGTGGCCGTCCCCTTCTCCGTCCGCCTCGCCGGCGCCTCCTTCCCCGCTTCCTCTACCAGCGTCCTTACCTCGCTCGTCTCCTCCGCCGTCTCTTCCTCCCGCTTCCTCTCTGCGCGCCGCCCGCACCTCCTCGCGCTCTCCCACCGCCTCCACCTCGACGTCGCGCCGCCCTTCGCCTCCGCGCAGCTTGCCTCCAGCGCCGCCGCCGCCGTCCGCGCCCATCTCGACGCCTCGCCTGCGCCGTTCCACTCCTCCGAGCTCTCCTCCGTTCCCTTCGCCCTGGTGGACGAACTGGTTGCTGCCGACTACCGCAAGCTCGCCGCCTCAGCCTCCTCCCCCGCCGTATACATCTACCTGCTCGACCTCAGGACCCAGCCCCGCCCCTACGCCTACACCGCCGCCTCCTCCTCCAGCGATGCCTCCTCGCCGGGGTTCTCTCGCTGCCTCGGCCCCGTCTGGACGGGCAAGGACCGGTACATTTGGATCGACCTGGGCGCCGGACCGGTGAACTACGGCCCGGCGCTCTCCGGCGAAGGTGTGCTCCCCCGCGGTGAGTTCCACCCTCTTGCCACCCTGCACGGCCGGCCCAAATCAGAGAAGGGTCTTCTTGCTGACCTTGCTTCGCTAGTTCTCAGTGCTTACAAGTCTTTGCTAGTGCCTTCACTTAGAATCCCCGTGCATTATGAGAGCTCATTGCTCATTCGGTTCGTCCACATCCATGGGGATGAGAAGGATCCGGCTGGATTGGATTGGGGTTTGATTGAGCAGGCCATCCGGGATGGGGATCTGCGGTATGATGGACAGAACTTGAAATTCGATTTGCACAGGGTCAAGTATTCCGACTGCCCAATTTGCTCGTTTGCAATTGCCCGGTCATCAAATTCATTCACATCAAGGTTCTTGTTTGATAACTACACAATGATAGTGAGTGAGTACTTGGACTCAAAGAGGTTGAGGCAGGTGCTGTCTGACTCATCAGAGGAAATGCATCGGGTGGCCGATGTTCATGATAATGATGAGTATGATAAGGTTGTGCCAGTTTTTGTGTTTGATTTGGATTACGATAAGCTGCTGTTGCTTGATAGATACCACCAGGCGGTTGCTTTCCGGGATATGGTGGTTGCCGTGAGGACGAGGAGCTCGCAAACGGTGAGTGACTATAGCTGTAATGGTCGGCATGTGATTACGATGACTAGGAATCTTGAGAGGCCGATCATTGGCTCGGTGCTTCAGACCATGTGGGGTGTATCACCGACACACCTGTCATGGAGCCCAGAGCATAATGCCACAGTCGTTGATTACACCTGGAGCACCGGGCATACTCCATTTGGACCTTTCTCAGAGACCAAGTCATTGTCTTTTGTGCAGAGGGATGCAGCCCAAAGGAACGTTCTTCTTACCACCCTGAACTACACAATCACTAGTACGATTGATGTGTTGGAGTCGATGGCTGCACATGGCGGGGAGAAGATACTTCTTAGAAAGAAAAGGCGTGTTGAATTCATCCAGAGGTGGAATCTACTCACTTATAAATTGGAGAAGGTGGTCTCGGCCATGTCTCGCTTGGATTACAAGAAAGCAATGTACTTTTTGAGGTCTTCCGATCATGATCTCTATGCTATTCACCTGTTGGTGTATCAGGCTTCTCTGGAGCTCGAGGCTTCATTGATTTGTTTCAAAGATCTGCCATTCCCGTGGTTCTTACTTTCCGTTTCTGTAGCATGTGTTCTTAATTTATTTTATTTGTATTCAAAGAAGGATGAAGTATTTAGGTGCAAAACGAAGCAGTTTTGATGGTAGTTCAACTCATGGATACTGTGAGCAAATTTCAGCCTGATGATACCATAGTTGACACCTCTCATGAAGTTTCATCCTTTCATTTTACATGGAGCTGTAGGTGGACAACGGGTGCATATTATGTCAACTAGATATTACTTGTAAGAGATATACTGGATTTTTTAGTGGGGCGATGGTTCCACTAGTTCTTGTAAGTTTCATGTGCCTGAATTGTCCTTGACACTCTTTGATCTAGATTTTGCATACATGCATAAATGTTTTGTATTATGGACTAGCCCGTCTCCTGTTGTATCTGCTGAATGGATAACTTTGGTGGATTATATGCTTGTGTCTAGTTCGAAAGTGGTAAATTGGTAACAGTACAGATGCTTTCTAGAAGTTCTGACATTCTTTGTGTTGCTCATGTTTTCACTTCAACATAGTACATACCTCATTTACTGGTCTTATGAGCTCACATATTACAATTTGAATATTCCAAGGTAGTTATTTTGAACTAATTGCCCATATTTTCTGTAAGTTTGATTTGTCTGAATTGACCTTGTTACTTCTAATCTAGATTTTCCAGACACCCACCCAAGTGTATCAGTAGCCTGCATTTGTCTGTCAGCCAACAGGGAATAAACTAGTGGTTTGCAAATTAACTCATTCAACATTGTTGCTCTATCTAAAGGTAAATAGCCTTCTAATTGATTCTATGGGGTTTGCACATAGAGATGTTATCCTAGCAACAACAGGTTGCTTTCCTTGTAAAATACAGCACTTTTTCCTAATAATATCAGAAAGCCTAGCTTAAAGCTTCCCCGCCCCCAGGCGCGCGCGCGCACACACACACAAAGGTGCCGTTGCTATTTGCAAGTACCTGAAATAGTTCTCCTTGGGTATGATCTGGGATTGGAGCACGACTTGCCCGGGAACGTACAACAAGCCTAAGCCTAGTGTGAGCAATGAGCCGCGTTAGTGGTGTGTGGTCCAACAGTGGCGGCGGCGGCAACAACAAGCAGCCATCACCGCGCCGTCATCGGCAGTGCCCGCATCACCAACCATAGGTGGCAACCCCTGGAGAAACAAAAAGATACTCCCTCTATTTATAGATATTTTAGATTTCTTTTATTTATACATATATCTCGTTCTATATTTTTTAGAGAATTTTTCACATTTTTTCTTTTATGTTCTCTCTTTCATTAAACTTATCTAACTATAATTAATATTCTGTACCAATTTTAATAGGGTTAGACTGGTAATTAAGCCATATTTTAATTCAAATTCATGAAACTAAATTGACATATTTATAAATAGAGTATTTTTTTTAGCCCAACGCAAGTTGTGTAGCTTGCAGCAGCTACGGGTGCAATGGTTTGCATACTGTGACTGAATTGAGCATGATGTGACTGAGTACGGGTCCTACAATGAGTTTGCATACTAATGCAAAGAGAGAATGGATCCCACATGAGTAAACTAAGGCTTACTCTAATGGCGACGGCAGCGGCGGCTCGCGTCGATGGCGGCGGAAAACTTCTCGGCGTTTGCTCGGCGCGAGGTGACGTCCGCGTTCTTCGGGATGAAGTGAACGGGAGGCGAGGTCGCGGCGAGGACGCACTCCCGTTGGAGAAGACGAAGATGCGAACGGCAGTGCTTCGCGGGCCCCACCGAGACGATGAACGGCGACACATACCCGAATAAATAACTCTCTGACATGTGGGACCAGCGAATAAAAGGCCCCACATGTCATTCATTGGGTGCAGCTTTCAACGGTGCAGAGATTTTGTAGCGTGGGCCCCACGCGCACATATATCGTGCCGGTGTCAGTCCCCGCACGCACCGCACCAAACCTTGAAAACTTCGCTGACATATGGGCCCCATGAGACGCGTCCCCACACGTCATAGGGGGGTAAAGAGTAAAGCCGCGTCGCACGCGGTTTAAATACGCGTGGGGCCCGCCACTCGGGAGTGCGCCGCGTGGATGACGTCGGCGACGCGTGTTTGTTTAGCTGGAGTCACTGATCCGTGGGGCCAGGAAAATTGATGGCCCACCTGCCATTGAATGGTGTATACGAATTAACCGTACAAGTAATAACCGCATATATGTTTAATGAAATATTTATATACCTAATTAATTACAGCCGTAGAAGCTTACATGTGGGGTTGGATTTATGATGGCCCACCTGTCAGCGAGTGAATTAGAAAAAAGAGCCGTTGAGGAGAGAATAAATGCGGGCCCCACCTGTCAGCCTCAGAAAAAATAGCTGTTTTTCCCAGCCGTTTAAAAATAACCGTTGGAGTGCTTTATAATTCATTTTTGTCCTAAAAAATCATAAAAAATTCCAAAAAATTCCAAAAAAATCACAAAAAATCACTGAATTTTTTCTCAGCTCTCCCCTATATAAAGACATGCTATTTCACCATTTTCACTCACACTTCTTCATCCATCCACACCCAAAACCCCTCCAAAATTAGTACAAAAATTTCCAAAAATTTCACATGGATTCTAATCCACCTGGCGGTTTCGTTAATTGGCTTGGCTCTTCCCAATCTCCCGGCGAAAACACTGAAACCCCAAACACCCAACAGCAACCCGGTTTTTCGCAGCCACCGACTTATCAGCCGTATCCACCGAATTACCAAGCGTATCCACCGAATTACCAGCCATATCCACAATACAGCCAAAATTTTCGTCCATATCCACCACACGGCCATGCAATTCCACCGCCTCCACAATATAGCCAAAATTTTCATTTTGTCGGCATGCCACTGACATGTCCGCAATTTTCCCCACCTCAACCGCACTCTGCATCTGTCTCCGAGAACGGTACTCCAGACTATGCTCCGGCCAATCTGGAGGCCTGACCTGTCATCGATGACACCAACACCAGAGCTGCTGTGGATGCTGGCCGAAAGCCGAAGCGCTTACCGTGGTCCAACGATGACGATATAAAACTGGTAACATTTTGAATTTTCATACACAAGTGCTACGAAAGAAATATATTTAGGTCGACTTCGATATCCAAATTTTTTTAACTACATGCAGATAAGCTCTTGGCTCAACAATTCGCTCGATCCTATTGATGGAAACAATAGGAAGTGCGATATGTACTGGAGCAACGTAGCAGCGGCATACAACGACACAGTGCCGGCAAGTAGGAGAAGGGAGACCAAACACTGTAAGGACCACTGGCAACGAACCAATAAAAAGGTGGTCCAATTCAACGGTGTTTGGCTCCGACTTAAGGAAGTCTATGCCAACGGTCGTTCAGACGACCAACTCATGGCGCAGGCTCGCGAGATGTACAAGACGGAGATGGGTCATTCGTTTGTGTTGGATCATTGGTGGACGGCGGTTCGCGGTCAACCTAAGTGGTTCGCAGCTTATGTTGATCCTCCCAACAAAAGAAGCAGATTGTCCGAGTCGGGCACATACACGTCATCGTCCAACAACGATGACGTGCCACCAGCGCAGACACAGCCGGAAGGACGAGACGCTGCTAAGGCCAGGCGCAAGGGTAAGGGAAAGGTCGATGGCTCACAGGATTCTACGGCGTCAACGAGAGCAGATCTCGATGCCTTCATCCAAAATGAACCCAACCGAGCCGAGAAGAGGAAGGACATACTCCGTATGTCAGATAACTTGCGCGACGTGGCGAAGGCGAAGGAAAGGTCCGCCTTGTATAAGGCGTGCTGGAAAATGACGAGTCTCGACAAATCCATCTTTGACGATGCGCAAAAAGCGGAGTACAATGCAGGGCTGAAGATTCTAAGGGAGAAACTTAATGCTGGCGATGATTAGTTATTTTATTTTGAATTATCTCTTATAGCCAACCATGTATCCTCTGTTATTAATCTATATATGATTTTCTATTTAATTTTACTCTGATATCCAACTATGGAATCTGGCCGTTGGAATATAGCTGTTGTAAAATAGACGTTCAAAAATTGTCGTTCAAATATAGTCGTTGGAATATAGCCGTTGCAAAATAGACGTTCGAAAATTGTCGTTCAAATATAGCCGTTGGAATATAGCCGTTGGACTCTTTGTCTATATATTCACCCCCTCCGCAAAACTTCTCTTCACTATCCAACTATCTTCTCAAACGACGTAGCTCTTTAAAAACCCAGTTTCATTAGCCACTCACAAAATGTCTTCTAGCTCTAGTTCCAACACACATAGCTCCGAGGAGGATGCCATGAACCAAATTGAGGATTTCTTAGTGGAATTCATAGAGGAGGAGGAGGAGGAAGATCGTATCATCGCCGGTCTTTACGCCCGACTTGATGCTTCATCATCCCGTGGACGCCGCCGAAGCAGCAATAGGAGATATGTTGACAGAGATCGCGAAGAGGGGCATCAACGGCTCCTCGCCGACTACTTCTCCGAATATTCCGTCTACCCTGACAATATCTTCCGCCGGCGTTTTCGGATGGCGAGACCCCTCTTTCTCCGCATCGTTGAAGCTCTAGGTGGGTGGTCCCCCTACTTCACCGAAAGAAGGGATGCCACTAATCGTCGTGGACTCTCCCCTTTACAGAAGTGCACCGCAGCAATGCGTATGCTCACGTACGGTGGCCCCGCCGATGCCGTCGATGAGTACGTGCGGATTGGGGAGTCCACGGCGATTCAATGCTTGGAGCACTTCGTACAAGGTGTCATCGACATATTTGGCGACCAATATCTTCGCAGCCCCACCGTCGAGGATACCCACCGCCTACTGCAACAAGGAGAGTCCCGTGACTTTCCAGGTATGCTGGGAAGCATTGATTGCATGCACTGGGAATGGAGAAATTGCCCCGTAGCATGGAAAGGTCAATTCACTCGTGGAGATTATGGAGTCTCGACGATTATACTTGAAGCGGTAGCTTCGTATGATCTCTGGATATGGCATGCTTTTTTTGGTGTTGCAGGCTCCAACAACGACATCAATGTGCTAAACCAATCGCCCTTATTCACCGATGTGTTGAAAGGGCGGGCTCCTCATGTTCAGTACTCTGTCAACGGCCGACAGTACAACATGGGGTATTATCTCGCCGTTGGTATATACCCGGAGTGGGCTGTCTTTGTGAAGACGATACCCCTCCCACAGACGGTGAAAGATCGGTTGTTTGCGCAACAGCAAGAAGGAGCGAGAAAAGATGTTGAGCGGGCTTTCGGAGTTCTACAGTCTCGATTTGCCATCGTGCACGGTGCGGCACGATTTTGGCGACAGTCAACTCTCACGAAGATCATGCGGGCTTGCGTCATCTTGCACAATATGATCATAGAGAACGAGTGCGACGACAATGCCGCCAACTATGACTACAATGATCATCCGGACACATCCACGGTAGTACCGCCTGTGATTCACACTGGGGGTACACCTTTATTCGAAGATGTACTCGAAGAAATACTGCCATCCGTGCTCAACCTAGGCACACGCAACTCAAAAGAGACTTGATCGAGCACATTTGGCAATGTTTCGGACGAAACGCCGACGAGTAGCATCTTACCGGATTTTGTAGTAGGCATTTGTTTGCAAATTTAATTTTTTTGTATTTCGCAATTATGTCATGTACCGCTATTCGAATTTTAATATCTATTTTTTTTTCAAGTGCAATTTTTAAATCCAAAATGTCGAATTTATTTTTTTTGTCGCAAATATCGAATTTAATTTCGTAGGTAATATATTAATATATTGATAATATTGAATTTAATGAATTAATACAAATTCGTTGAATATATAATTGTTAAATTGTATAGAGCCAAGCAAGAGCCAAGTCATTGGAGTGCTTGGCTCTTGCTTGGTGTTTGGTTGGTGGTTAGGAGTGTGGGGCCCACGCTAAGAGCCAAGTAAGAGCCAAGCTGTTGGAGGCTTGGTGCTTTGAGATGGTGTTCGCACACATGGCAGGGAATATTCTGTTTAAGAGCCAAACAAGAGCCAAGCCTGTTGGAGATAGCCTAAGAGAGAGAGAGAGAGTGAGTTTCAACTCAGTCTACTTTGCGTCTTGATGTGTTAGAGATGCTCTTAGAGGTAAAATTTTTTTTGTATGAAATGGTAGGTCATGGTGCCATGAAAGCCATTTAACAATATTATTTAATGCTTTCTCAATCTTATTCAACAGTGAATCAAGAATTTATACTCGTCGGATTGGCCATAATTTAACTTTTAAATACAGGGTCATTTCTATTTAAATTTCTAGTTTTATAAATTTTAACACAAATATCAATAAAAATTGAACTATTTTACAAAAACCTATAAGGTCACTTGGCTCTACATGTTTCAACCTCCATCCACCACTGATCTCATTTGGTTGCATTTATCGATTCTCACATCTGCAACAATGTGTGTGTATTATAGTTCTAGATTCAAATTTTTATACATTTTTTTTCATAATTGAATTGACATCTCCATACTTAATTCTAACTCTCAAGAATTTACTTATTCTTTTTTTAGTACTCTACACAGTAGTTAATTTGTGTCACGGGTGGTGGGGTGGTCTGATAATGATGGACAATACTGATGGGACGATGTCAACTGAGACGACATCGGTGATTTACTGGTTGAATGCAAGGGTGGGGGCCATAAGTGGCAACAACTAAAGAGGGGTTGAATAGAGATGAAATAGAGTTTTAAATCAAAAGGCAGAAAAGACACAAGTTTCTTTAAAAAAATAAATATCTACACTCAAATAACCTTTTGACAAATAAAAGTGCACCCATAACCGTGAGGTACTCGAGAAAAAAAAAAAATAATTCATCACAGATCTTTCTCTTGGATAATTAAGGGCATCATTACAAACTCATCACACGGGAACAATCGCAAGTTATTTAACACTTATTTCATATGTTATATGTATTGCTTCAATATTACTGACCAGTATTCAGCATAGCACTGTGCAATCTTACAACAAATCTGATCGTCGGCTCGGACGTGAGTACGTGAGACATACGCATGTTGCCATGCATCACAATATCACAAATGTGCAATGCAAGAAAAGGTTTTTTTTTTATTTTTTTGCAAAACAAATAACGTCTATTTTGATTTCTTATTTTATTTTCTGTAAACTGGTACTAATTAAGCTGACATGGCATGTCATGGCCGAGGAGGATGGATGGGAGGATGGGGGTCCAGATCTGCAACAATTGTATTCTCACCATTACTTTTTGATCAACAGAGGCATGGAGAAAGAGATAATATTATGCACAACTAGTATAAAATCCTGTGAAATTACATAATATATCTTGTTATTAAATTTTAGAGTAAAAACATACAACAATATGTAACAAAAGATAATACTATTATATGTATATTTATAAGGGGTTAAGTATCAAGTGCAAACCCCTAATTTAGTGTAAACTTGAAGTAGGAGTTACTGCTAGTATAGAGGAATATATTTCCATAATTATGCAAAATTAATATGGCAAAATTACAGTAAAGACCCATCTACTACTTATATTTGCTCATTTATATCATTTTTACCTGAATTCTGTCTAATTTTGCCACTTCACAATTCAATTTATTTGATTAAGCCTTTTTACCTTAATGTTATATAATGATTGTCCCTTTATTTTTCATGTTTGTCTAATCAAACACCTCTATTTTTCATCTTTGAATAGATAAAAATGCTTGATTTAACAAATATGCACAGTAAATTGATCTGATTACATAAATGCACAAAACAGAGAGGTCTGATGAGACAAAACTTATATAAAAGGGATTGATTGGATAAATATGAATTTACATAGATATTTTAGACAATTCAAGGAGGACTCAACTAAATAAAATGATTATTAGGGAAGTCTACAGCATAAACTTTGACTAATTAGTTGTTAGTTGGCATAAGCGTTCAAGTAGAACAATGCGTAGACTCATAAAAAAAATGTACGATACAACCTAGAAGTACCGTCAAATAATATTGTACTACCTACAGATTCACAAAATGGCTTTTTCTGTCAATTGCATAGTAAATTTGGCGTAAATGCTTACCTTCTATCCGCTCGCAACCTGCAAATTACTTAGAAATAGTACAGCATAAACTTTATACTTGTTGATCAACATAAACATATAGAGGATGAAGTACCATCAAATTACTTAGAAATAGTAGTATTGTAATTGATCTTCTTGTTTACTCAGTATTAGAGCAACAGGTGTAGAGTCTGTCTGATATTTGATTATATGTTAATGTTTAACTCGAAAAAACACTGTGTCCAGCCCTTAATAATAGACGTAACATTGAAGTAGTAAAGACAACAAAGGGGAAGATGGCAATTTTTTTTAGAGTTTGAACTGTATTTAAGATAGCATATATCAGAAAGTTGTAGATGCAAATATTTGAAGAAACTTTTGTGCAAGAGATTACTATGAAATAGTGGGAATCTATTTGTGAATTCGCATTATTTGGGAAACAAAATAAAAGAAGCTCTAGGGCTGTGACATACCGAGGAGGGTGCGGGCAGCAAGGAGGCAGCTGCTGCTAAGCATCAGCACGACCATCACCATCCACAGGTGCAAGAGCACCCGAGAAAGAGCACCCGTCATGGCGAAATGAGCCCACAAGTACAAGAGCACTGTGAATTTCTATAGGTGTGGTTCTCTCGAGGCATATGTATCATGCAGAGGCCACTCTGACCGAGGATGGTCTCCCAAAAAAAACTGACCACCTTGGCGAGGACAGATACGATGACCGGAGTCATAATATTTTATCTGTAGGGTCACAAATATAATCTCTTATTTCAGCGGGTCAGTTTTTATTTAATTTTTATAGTTTGATGAATTTTTTAATAAATTTTTACATGTAATGAGTATTTTTCAAAAAAGACAATGGGGTCAATTGACTCCACTTGTAACATACTGCATCCATCACTAGACAGATGATAAGGACGGTCTTTCACATGAGAACCGAATAGTCTTCACATGAGAAATTACTTCTTTAAAATTAGATGATCATCAACCAGAGTAGTCCTCGTATAAGCTTTCTTTTAAATAACAAGCAAGTTTGGAAAGTTTTGAATTTTTTTTAGAAATAACCTATCAAAAAAATAAATTTCAAAACTAACTCGAAACTTTTAAAAATTGCAAAACTAACGTTCAGTTGCGAGCTGCAACGCGCGACTAAGCTTCAGTCGCTAGCCCAACTAGCGACTGAAGATGTAGCAGTGCGCATCGCACCGCTGGCCCAGCTCGCTCGCCACGTCAGGTTTTAGTCGCTAGTCGGGCTAGCGATTGAAACCCGCAGCTCTTCAGTCGCTAGCCAGGCTAGCGACTGAAACCAATGCAAAATAACCCAGTGCAAATTAAGGGGTGGGAGTGGGATTCGAACCCGGATCAAAGGAGGCAAAGTTGGAGGATTGAAACTAATTAGGCTAGAATATGTTTCTGAAAATTATGCTAGTTACAAATATTAATACTTTTTTCTTGAGGACAGCCATGGAAGATGTGTATATTTGACATTTATCCTTCTATTTTACATATATATTCACCTGCATCCATCGCAAAACACATGTATATGACAATTATCGTTGTAAAATTATAAATATATGAGATAACCTTGTAAACCTAAAATAACAGATTTCGTAGATTTCGTACCTTGTCGATGCTAATTAAACAAAATATCCATCAATTGCAAAACACATGTATATGACAATTATCGTTGTAAAACTAGAAATATCTAAGATACCATTCCAAAACCAAAATAATAGATTTCGTACCTCGATGCTAATTTATCGAAATATCCTAAACAATAAGTAGAGAAGTTCAAAAGTATGAAAGATGCACACAGAAAATTGGATTGTTGGTAAAACTCTACATCAAACTAATGCCTCTGTGGCTGGCCCTGATACTCTGATGGTGTGTAGCGAGAGGGGGGTTGACGATCCCTAACGTGCCGTCTCCTCGTTGGTGGTGTCTGCGCAGATTGCGGAGCCTGGGAAGGCTGTGTCGGTTACATAGGTGGCGGAGTATCGGCAAGGAAGTCAGGCTGCGTAGGATGTTGTTGTGTTTGGCAGGGAGATTGGTGCCACGCAGGAATATCAATCTCTTCATCTGAAGAACTGTCGGCAGGCATGAAACGTGGCTGTGGAGGTGGAGGGCGCGGCGACGAGGGGTGGTCCTGAGGCAGCACATGCGACGAAGGACCTGGCACCGACGGTGATGGTGGGGGAATCACGGTCATGTGAAGTGGCAGCAGCACTCTAAAGTCGACCAAAATCTGATCGACCTGCCGCTCGACCTCTGCGCAATATGCGTAGACATCGTCGTTGGGCATGGTGGGTACGGCGCGGGACCTGATCATCATGTCTCGTACACCAACAGAGATGGCGCCGAGGATGTCTAGCTGTGCACACGATTTAATGCAATTATAGATTGATAATCCATGTCAAAGTAAGGCCGTTGAGAGTTTAGGAACTTACAGAAGAGTGGATTTTCCCTGCAAGGCGTCGGTCGAAGTGCTCGTCGATGGTGGTAGGAGGGATGGGGTCATCAGACGCGACTGGTGGACCACCTGCCAATCAGTAGATCGTGCGAGGTCGGTACTAGGCCAGGTACGAAAAATGGATGTCGTGGCTGTACAGCCTGTTCTCCTCCATCGTGCGTGTGTGGGCCCAATTGATCCACTCCTCCACATAGGGCCGCTGCCGAACAACGAAATCGTCCCTCACTCAACCCTTCCTCGATTGCCTGCGGACAAAAGAAATTAGTTAGTGATAGAAATCATTTATAAAGTCACGTGCAAATGTAATGTATATTTGACGTACTCGTGAATATGATGCGGGATCTGTCGAGGAGGCGGCACCGTGACATGCTGGCATAGGCCGAACTAGCGCATAACTCGCTCAGGCGAGTACCCCTCAACCATGTGCGAGAAAATCAGAAGAACCTAGGTACGCCAATAAACAACATCCTACGTACAAAGAGAAGAAAGGCCAATTGGGTGACGGACTACAAGTTCGACGTGGTCCATGGATCCTAGATAACGCTGTCGTCAAAGAGCAGGTCGAAGCTTGTGGCATACGAAGGATAGCAGAGGTGCGCCTGATCTGTGGATCACCGCAAACTCAGCCTCGCCCACCTCCATCCCATCATAGGGCCGTCCCTCACATCATTGGCCAACGCAAACTGATCCCACGGTACCAGCGGTCGGCCGACGGGGAAATGCTCGTACAACCACATCTGCAAGAGTACGGCGCAAACAGCGAAAAGAGAGCTCACCTGGTCTTTGCTCGTTGCGTCGCACAACCCCCTGTAGGTGTAGCAGAGCACAGCGGATTCGAAACTGAACCGCGGCACATTCCCTAGGTCGGAGTTGGCAATACTCCTAGCGAGCTGAACGTACTGCCGCTCGCAGATGTCTCCTTGGGTGCCAGGGAAGAGCAACCACCTAAAAAGGTATAGCAAGTACGCCTCAAGGTGGTGCCTGAAAACCTTCTCTGGAGCGGCCATGGGGAGCGAAGCATCCCGAACGGCGCACAAATAGCTTTGGGGAACTCCCGTAGTCTGCTCAAAACCCCTCGCTGGCCCTATGCCCTCAAAGCGGTGCAAGAAATCCAAGCGCCATGCAACTCTGTCAGTGGCCACGGGGACATATATGTCCCCGCGAATAGGCAGACCGAGCAGCATGCTGACGTTGTGCAGCGTGACGGTGAGCTCGCCGAAATTGAAGTGGAAGGTGTGCGTCTCGGGCCTCCATCGGTCCACGAACACAGTAATCAGGGCTCGATCGAAGGGGAATCGACGAGCCCGATCTACCATGCGAGCGAACGGTAGTAGTCTGGCCTCGAGCAAATAGGGTGCGAACCGCTCATCCAGGGGCCACATCTCCCACGGTGTCCTCATGTGCAGAGCTGGCAGAAAGATGCCCTGTAGAAGGCGTCGAGCACGATGACGCTCCTGATGATGCTGTGCAATCAGCTCGGGAAGCTGCTGATCGTCCGCCATACCTGTAGTTATCACATATTGGTTGGTAAAGTGAAACATTATATTTAATTAACAACAATGCATAGAATAATGAAATTTTTATTTAAGAAAATTCACAACAACCCATACAGAATGAAGTCAATTACTTCAGTTTCTTGGACTAGCTGACGTGGCTGGCACCTGCGGGCACCGGTTTCGTGTGTGCCCAGGCTGCCTGCAAGCGGTGCATCTACGTAGGTCGTCCTCACGCTCTGCGGCATCCGTATCATTGTGTATCCTCCTAGCTCGACGTCGGCCGGCATGGTTCACAAAGAGCCTCTTGTCTGGGATCCACGTGATGGCATCTTCCGGTGATAGCTCCTGATAGTTTCTTCTCGCCACAAACCCGTGGAAGACACTCTTCCAAGTTTTCCACAGGTATTGCAGACTATAATAAGGTGAGATATATTGTGCCGGATCGATCCCAGGAATGGAGTAGGCGGCGATAACATGCGAGTAAGGAATGTGCAGCAGCTGAGGCTTGTTGCATGTACATTCGACATCTGCATTTCTAATTCGACATTCGTGGACCCGACCTGCTCTCAATGTGCCATGGACATGTTTGTACCTTAGCCGAACCTCATAATTTCCGTTCAAACGACTCATCACTGATACATCATGTGTCAACGACTTTCTCGTGCGAAATTCGTGGTAATCATTAATCTTTTTGCACCAGTGTACTAAAGGGTCGTGCACAAGTGCTGAGGCCGCCAAGGTCCTATTGTCTTAGTATGCTATTGTGCGATAGAATGTCATCTCAACTATGGCAGTGAGTGGTAAACATCACACACTCTTCAATACAAAATTGTACACCTCGGTCAGATTGGTCGTCATGATTCCGTACTGTGCCCCGCCTATGTCGTGGAGCAACGACCGCTTCTCCTTTGGTTTGGGTCGAATCCACTGACTGAAACTGAGACGCCTTCTGCGGCTTCCCTCACCACTTACGCCACCACCTTCTGGTTCACCTGGCTCTTGCATTTCTTTGAACGTATTCTTGTCCAACGACTTCCATATATCTGAGAACTTGGACTATTGGTTCTGCTTTGCTAGCCGCTTAAACACCTACATCAGACGTCTACTCTTGAAACGAGTCTGAAAATTTGCACCAAGATGCCGAGAGCATCAACGACTCTGTAAGTCTTCTCAACTCAGCACCGGATCCACTCCCGTTTGCATGTACTCGATCGTGCTCAGCATTCCTGTGTTCCGATCGTGAATTAGGCACATGCGCTCCCGATCTTTGACAACCTCATTCTTTAGTTTGCCCAAGAACCACAGCCAACTACCGTATTTCTCTCCCTCGACCACTGCATATGCTATGGGGAGAAGCTGGTCGTTGGCATCAGCTGCCACGGCAGTCAGTAGACTACCCTGGTGTTTTTCAGTCAAAAATGTTCCATCAATGCAAAGCACGGGTCTCATGTACCTAAACAATGCAACACACTGTTGTAATGCCCAGAAAAATTGCCGCACTACCATACACCTAGGAATGACAGCACCCTCTGCGCCGATTGCCGGCGTATCAACAAGTTCGGTGACTGTGCCTGGATTTGTTTCGCATATGCGCCGCAATAGCCTTGGTACGAAGTTGTATGCCTCAATATATGTCCCAAAAAGCTCCTCCAATGCTCTTTGTTTAGCTCTCCATGCTTTCTCGTACTTGATCTTGTACCCGTACTTCTCTGCAACATGTGCAATAATTACTTTCGGTGCCATTGCCGTATTTTCTTTTACTATTGATAGAATCAGGCTGGCAACAAAGCTGAAAGTGATATTTTTATGATGTTGCACCATGTCCTCCGCCAAACATCTATGGTCTGCGACTCTAGTCACATGAAAGAAAGGCTCATCTTGTGGGCGTGTGACACGTACGTACCACGGACAATTCTCGACCAAGCACCTCACAGTCCACAAGCTCGGAGTTGATCTATCCACCCAGAATGGCCTATTCAGTGAAATAGCCCACGCACTGATGGTTTTTTCGTATCTTTCTTACTCCGAAACATCTGCCCAAGCTGGACGGTTGTTTCTTTATAGGATCATCACGAATTCAACTCATCAGGAACTACAGCAGAAATCAAAGATGATGGATCAGTCCATTCATTTATAGGATTCTGTTGTTCCGTGGGTTCTACGAGAGATTCATACATATCTGACGCATCAGTGTACTCCTCCTCATTTAAATTCTCCTTCAATTCAGACAATTCATCAGCTACATCTACTTGATGGTCACCAAACTGAGTTGTACGTGCGATTCTTGTTGTTCACTTAGGTACACTGGCAGTGGTACTACCAGCGGCACTGCCAGTACCACCTTCAGTACTGAGACTAGTGATGCCACCTCCAATTCCCACGAAATGACTTCCTACCGAACTATTTGCACTTAAGATTTCAACATAAAGTATGATCACTCCGCCGCCATACCCTAGATTTGTCACAAATTGTCCAAACGAACCCCAGAATTTGTCACCTTTCAGTCTCTGAAGTTCCCATTTATATTCCTCCGGCACCATGCCTTCAACCCTAAGAGTATCTGTCGTAAGATTGAGTTGTAACAAATTGACTAACCACATCTCCAAATTATTGAAAGACATTGATTGCGGTTGTGCCATTTGACCATAAATATGCATACACGCACCCAGATCATCACCATTTGATCCATTACGGATTATACCAGCTCCGTAATAAACGCAAACCATACTAGGTTGCTCCATAGTCTAAATAGTTTGTCATTATGTGTTAGAGTGAAGCGAACAATTAAATTTAAATTGACATTTCTATGCCTAGGGTGAAGCAGAAATTTAAATTTTCATACGTAGGGTGAAGCGAGCAATTCAATTTCTAAATCCTAAAAACCACAAACCCTAAAACCTGAAACCCTAAAACCCGGAAATCCTAGAATACCTGTCATACGGTGAAGTTGTGAAGCAGAAATTTAAATTTTTATATGTAGGGTGAAGCGAGTAATTCAATTTCTAAACCTTAAAACTCACTAACCCTAAAACCCACAAACCTTAAAACCTGGAAACCCTAACCGTTGAACCCTAAAACCTGAAAACCCTAGAATACCTGTCCTACGGTGAAGTAGAAATTTAAATTTTTATACGTAGTGTGAAGCGAGCAATTCAATTTCTAAACCTTAAAACTCACTAACCCTAAAACCCACAAACACTAAAACCCGGAAACCCTAACCGCTGAATCCTAAAACCCGAAAACCCTAGAATACCTGTCCTGCGGTGAAGCGGTGAAGCAGAAATTTAAATTTTCATACGTAGGGTGAAGCGAGCAATTCAATTTCTAAACCTTAAAACCCACTAACTCTAAAACCCGAAAACCCTAGAATACCTGTCCTACGGTGAAGCGGTGAAGAAAAATTTAAATTTTCATACACAGGGTGAAGCGAACAATTTAATTTCGAAACCCTAAAACACAGAAACCCTAGAATAATTACATTTCTAAACTCTAAAACAATATTAAACAAATATTACAAAATATTTAAACGTACGTAATATCTACGAGTTAAAAAAATATACCTCAAGTAGACAAATTGTCGAAAACTGCTTCTCTTCTCTTCTCTTTTCTTCTCTTCTCTTCTCTTCTGTTTTTTTCCGAAAAAACTGTAAAAAAGTCTGTGAAAGCGACTGGTTTCTGCTGGCGTTGGATTATATGCCGGTTTCAGTCGCTAGCCCGGCTAGCGACTGAAGGGCTGTGGGTTTCAGTCGCTATCTCCGGCTAGCGACTGAAACCTAACGTGGTGGGCGAGCTGGGCCAACGGTGCGGTACGCGTTGCCACGTCTTTAGTCACTAGTTGGGTTAGCGACTAAAGCTCAGTCGAGCGTTGCAGCTCGCGACTGAATGTTAGTTTTACAATTTTTAAAAGTTCTGAGTTAGTTTTGAAATTTATTTTTTTTAATATGTTATTTCTAAAAAAAATTCTAAAGTTTTTAGGTCCAGCTATCCTAATGGAGAAAATGGAGAAAAGTTTTTTGAGAAAATTCTCATAGAAGAGAGTACGAGAGCCACTTCTTGACCACTAGAACATGTGACTAATGAATGAAATTTGATCAGGACTGCCTGATATAGAATGCACAACTACGTCTTAGCAACTCTTTCATATTTAGTACAATCCAATAGATAAAAGTTGGGGACTTATGATTTTTATCATGAGATTAGTCATATATAATTTGCTTTTAATTCTACTAGTTTTCTTGACTAACTATAGAAGTCTGCATGACAGTTGTCACAACTGATTTATATCGAAATTAGCACGAGTCCATCCAAAGAACGACAATGTGTGAGTTTGATTGATTAGAAGTGCTCTGATTTGTGAGATCACTATTCCATTGTGCCGCATTGCATGACCACATCGTTTTAGTCTTTTTTTGGTTCTTTCTTTCTTTCTTTTTAACTTGGACTTAAGGTTTAGCCTTTGCTTGATCCAGCCTTACTTTTCTTTTCATCCATTTGTTGGTCGTTGCAATGCAGGGCTTACGAGCTTACCCTTTTCAACCCATAAGAATTGTCACCTAAAGGAGTAACGCGTCTGCGGCCAATATCTGCCTCCTCCTTTTCTTACTGGGAAGACGGAGTTATATAATTTTAATATTAAATAGACTAAAAATAAGAGTTTTGATGTATTTAGCAAAAGGTTTTGACTTTTTTATTTGATATTTATATCTAATGAATATATTATAGTTATAATTATAACCAATCTTATAGTTATATATTTACTTTCATTATATATTGTAAATTTAAAAGTTGTAATTATTAAAGCATCTCAAATCCTGTCTAGTTTTCTAGTGTAAAGATGACGCTATTCTACCTCGACTCTACAATTTAGAGAAAACACTAATTGAAACCGCACTGTTTGGTTTAGCTACTCCAACCCCAACACAAAAATTAGTAGCTGGAACTCGGGTTCCAAAGAGGATCTACATTTCACTTTGGAAGTGTGGCAACTTGAACTAAAAGAACAATAACATGGATTTGGTATTATAAATAATGTGCACTACATATAATTAGTTAATATATTTTAAAGTCTTAAAAATATTAAAAAAATAGAGGACATAGAGGCATGTATATTATGAAACCCACAAAATTTCTTAAATAAATATGACTATATGTAAGAGAAACAAAACACAACCTCAGACTAATATATATATCTGTTAGTTGCTTGTTTTTTTAATCCTACTATGATTATATTTTCTCATACAATTTTGTGGAATATTATAATATTTCTTCCTCTATGTCCTTTGATTTTCTTAAAATTTTTTAAAACTTAGAGATATATGAATTTGTTGTATGTAATATTTAATAACTCTAGTACAAAATAATTATCTAAACTAAAATACAACAACATATCACAAGAAAAGTGCAACACACTAATATAAATATTATAACATAAAATAAAGAAGTGAGGCAATTTAATGGACTTGAAACAACCTAGAACACAAAAGTGTGACAACCAAAACATAGAGATATGACAACTTAACGAAAATACTATTACCTAATAGAAATGCGGCAACCTAATGCCTTTTAATTTTTTTAACACCCACCCCATCTTTGTTAAAAAAAGAAGACTAAAAAAATGTGTTTGACTACCAAAATTTGCAAAGCTAATATGAAATTGTAGTCGATTGTATGACATAAACAAAAAAATCAACTAAGAAAATACATTTGGTTCATAGTCAAATCACATGATAAACATGTCATAGACAAAATTGACGGACAAAATATGATAGGCAAATTAAACGCCACATATTTAGTTGCAGTAGAAAAGTTGTCAAAATCCTAACTAAATTTGTTTGACTTACCAAATATTAGCAACCAAACAAATAGAAACAAAATTAATTTCACACTGCCAAATTTTTGTTTGATAAAAAACATATGTCAGCCAAATATACCCTCCATCTAACTATCTTGGGCTAAAAGTGTTACCATTAACGGCGCATCGAACCATGTTTATTATTCCTGAAAAAAAGTCCCTGACATGATTAAGTTCTTACACTCATTTCTCCGCAACGCAAGATATCAGTCCTCCAACGACTTTATTTGCTGCAAGCCTGCAAAAGTCTGTCACAAGCCAAGCAAGAAGCTCTTCAATTACATATGTTATATCCTTATCTCTCGCACCCCTTCTCCCTATCTAATCTCTATCTTAAAAAATTTGTATTGGGAATCTCTAAAGTTTATTTATAGATTAAAAAATAGTTTTTATCTTTTTCTTGGTCTACTAATCTCGACCATTTAATCCGCTATGATAAGCAATATATTAATAAATATCTCTTCCGTCTTGAATAAGTTATTTGAATTGGGGCAATTTGTTGTCATCATACAACTATTATGACTTGCTATATTAAACTAGAACAATTTTGTGGAATGAGGTGGGATTGTTGATAGAATAGAACACTTACATTGCTTCCATGCATGACTCTGTTAAGGTTTATTTAGAAAAGTGGAGCATGTTGACCACTTCTAACTAATGGAACAAAGTTGATAACTATACTACAGGATGGTGTCTCATCAGAAGCAAGAAATTATTTGTCAAAAAATAAGAAATAAGAAATTCGCACTAGAAATATGAACTAACACAAAAATTTCAGTTTTGTCCAATTTTTTTCAACTTTGCACCACAAATCCCACATTGCACACAAAAATTACAATCAAGTTCATGTTTGTTGAATTCCACAAATAAAAAATAAAAAATATTTTAAATTACTTAAAATTTAATAAATTCCTAAGGATTTAATTTTAGATAATATTTATATGTTTAAAAGGCTACATGCACTATAGCGACAGTACCCAGAGTGCAATTTGCATATTTTTGGTATTTGTGTATAGTTTGTATTCCTCTCTATGCATGGTTTGTGAATCAGATCATGTGGTACAAATCATCAAGATTTACTTGTTAGAGAAAGAAACATAGAATTATTATACACAAAAAAAAAAAAGAACATAGACGTCTCAGTCGTACACACGCTTGACTTCAATCTTTTACTTGACTTCTTGATTGAGTTCTTTAATGTAATTGCAGAGAGATTACCTCATGCATTCAAGATAGCAACTAATTCGACTTAATGCTTTGACTCCCTTGACTGATTCTATAGAAATTTACCGCGTCTTGAACAAGGGATGGCCTTTTTCGTCTGATGAATCGCAACAAATCTAGTTTCCTGTGTTTAATTAATTGATTGTACGTAGTTTATTTGTCTTCTAGGGTTACTAGTTCAATACAAATTTTTTTTTTGACAGCAGGTCTCATATAACTGAATTTTTGGTACAGAAAACTCTAATTAAAATAATAATTACGTAAAAAACACAAAAGAAAAAAATATTGCAGGAATAACCACAGTCGCCAATCGGGCTGGCGACTTAGACACGCGCATCCTTTGTCGCTAGCCAGGTTGGCGACTGTGTCTCGCGCGTCCTTTGTCGCCAGCCGAGCTGGCGACTGAGGACACTATATAACCACCAACCCGTGGCGGCAGAGGGGTGCGCCACAAAAAAAAATCAGTTCGAGAGAGGGAGATAAGGAGAGCCAGAGAGGGAAGAAAAAGAGAGGAAAAGAGGAGGAGAGGAGAAAAGGAAAGGAGGAAGAAGAAGAAGAGGAAGAAGAAGAAGAAGAAGAAAGAAAGAAAGAAAGAAGAAAAAAAATGAAAGGTAAGTTTTTAAAATTTTTCTAATTAAATCTGTTTTATAGATATGTTTTTAAAATTAGGTTAAAATACATATCTGTTTTAGAAAATTAGTTTAGAGTATATATCTGATATAGAAATTTAGTTTAGAGTATAGATCTGATTTAGAAATTTATGGAAAATACATATCTACTTTAGAAATTTAGTTTAGAGTATAGATCTGTTTTAGATTTTTGTGGAAAATACATATATGCTTTACAAATTTAGTGTAGAGTATAGATCTGCTTTCGAAATTCGTGAAAAATGTGGTAATGACTTAGATATGTTGTGCGAACCTTCATGCAAGATGTGATGTGTACGTAAAATAATTTAGATCTGTTGTGTATTTATAAATACGATGTGTATATAATATTATAGATGAGCTGTGTGTTAAATTATACCTATAAGAAATAAGATTATTCAAAAAATAAAGCAAAGATTAATTTTAAATTTTTGTCGTAGACAATGTCAGAAAGAAGAATAGTGTATGTTTTTCACTGGGAACAAGTAATCAAAAACGGACCACATGGAGATGACCTATGTAGCTGTCATCGTGTAGACATGGTATTGAATGATCTCAGTGCAGTTAATTTTGAGGATTTTAAGACCCGAGTCGTGGACATACTAAATATCGACCCATGTAAACACGAAATTGTCATAGAAGCGTTGGTGCCTGTTGGTGAAGCAGGTAGTTGGAAATTATATAAACTTAAAGGCAATCGGTCTTGGGGTTCTCTAGTTAGGAGAGTGTTAAATCCCATTCATGGCCCAGATGACTGCGCGTTGTATGTAACTGTACTAAACATCCCACCGGCGGAAGAGGTACCTCAGCCAGTCATTGATCCAACAATAGCATAAGAATCTGCCAGTGTCCCGAACACAAGATTCGTGAGTGGGCATTTCTGGACTGGGGACGAGGCTTACGCCGATGAATGTGAAGACGAGGGAATGGAATACTCAGGCAGCAAAGGTTTGGAGGTGGATGCAGATTATGTGGATTCGTCTAGCGAAGAAGATTATGGTGGGATGGGACCTCCGCAGCAATGGTTAGATCCAAGTGGTTTTGATCATGCATGAATCAGCGATGATCGCAGTTCAGAGTCGGCATCCGATGAGCAAAGATTAATTTTAGGACAACATTTCCGAAGCAAGGAGGAGGCAAAGCAAGGCGTGGCGATGTGGTCCATTGCACTACGTCGCTCTTTCAAGGTGGATAGAACAAATCCGCGGCTGTACGCAATGAAGTGCACGGTGGAGGGATGTAGATTTTATGTTCGTATTGCCCAGTACAAGGATAGTGAGCACTTTGTTGTTTTGAGAATTACCGAACATGACTGTTCGGTCACAGAAGCCTCACAAACCCACAGGAATATATCATCCGCTTTTGTGGCAAATGTGATTTTGGCGAATCTTCATGCAAATCTGGACATGGCACCAAAAGAAATTGTCGCTCAAATCGCCGACACTTTCAGATACAGCATTCAGTACAGCAAGGCATGGAGAGCGAAACAACTTGGCCTTGAGATGCTATTTGGATCTTTCTACGATTCATATAATTACGTGCCCAGACTGATACAACAAATCGTCGATACCAACCCTGGCACTGTAATGGACATGGTTCATAGCCTAGTTGTGGGCACAAACGGTGACGTGGTGCATGGAGCGGAGTACATGGAGCGTATATTCTGGTCATTCGGGCAGGCTATCTCTGTATTCAAGTACATGCGGCCAGTACTTTGCGTGGATGGCACATTTTTAACTGGAAAGTACAAGGGAACTTTAATGACAGCTGTTGGCGCAGATGCAAACAATCAGCTACTTCCGATGGCGTATACTATCGTAGAAGGCGAGAGCACAGACAGCTGGGTGTGGTTCCTTACAAATCTGAAACAAGCTGTTGTGAAGGATAAACGGAATGTGTGCGTCATCCATGATAGACACAAGGGCCTGTTGAGTGCCATTGAGTTCATGTTGTGCACAGAGGACCCACAGTACAGATGGAATGACTTGATAAGTCGGTGGTGCAAACGACATCTTGCGGCGATTTTTTTCACACACTACAGAAACACAGGCCTGATGAAGAAGTTCAAGCGGTTGTGTGATCAGAACCAGGGCCATAATTTCCAAAGAATTTGGGACGAGCTAGAGAAAGATACCTCGGACCTAGCTAAACCTCAAAGATCTGAGGCAAGCAGTTCGCAACAAACGGAGGATGGAGAAAATGTCGTGGGAACTTCAGATGGGCCGATACGTCGCAGCCGGAGATCAAGAACAAAGAAATTTAGTGAATAAATCGGTGACAAATCTCAGAGAAATGGTCACTACTGCACGATAAGGAAGGAGCTAGATACGGAATAATGACAACCAATATGGCGGAGGTCTACAACTTTGTGTTGAGGGGGGTGCGAGGGCTTCCGCTCACCGGAATTGTGGAATTTACATGGCATCGCACTGCTAAATACTTCCATGAGAGGGGTACAGCTACAAGAGCACTACTTGGGGTCACACCATCAAAATATTCTCACGAAGTGCAGAGGTACTTAGAAATGAAAGCCGCGGCCGCTCACAAACACTCAGCCCAGTGCATTCCAAACAGCAAAAGGCAAAGCTGGATTGTTTATCTGAAGAGTAAGAACGTGGGGGGATGATACATGCGGTCGATCAGAAAACAAGGTGTCATTTTTGAAGACGGCGTCAAGTGCACTTGTAACAAGCCTGCTTTGTTGCATAAACCGTGCTCCCATGTGATGGCAGCGTGTGCGCATGACAACAAGTCGATTGAGCAGTACATATCACTTTACTATGGCACACGGTTCTTCGCTAAAACATGGACTGCAGACTTCGAGGTCTGGGGAACTCAGGAGCACTACAGAGAGCTGTCACGCAGAGCAGGGCAGATATTGTATGTTCCACCCCCACACCTGGAGCGGAGAGGCCCTGGACGACAACGAAAACTTCGAATCAGCAACGACATGGATGATGCAGAGCGCGATGAGCTACGAAAGTGTGCTGTTTGTCAACAGCCTGGCCACATAAGGAGGACATGTCCTAATGCATCCGGATCGCACTGAACATGAATCAATCAGCACTGTTGTGCAATGCGTAATCATTCCTCTCATGTATTTTATGTTTGTTTGTCACTCATTTCGTATGGCGTATTAACTCAATGTTCCTGCTTGCAGACATGGCTCATGATCGTAGACAGCTTCCTGAGCTACTGGATCAGTACTACGATGATCGTCATCGAGCTCGAGCCCTTAGGACCGGAGAGGAGCTTCAGCCGTTCCGCCTACGATCGCCGGGCACGGCCTGGCCTCTTGACATGAGATACATCGCACGGCTGAGGGCGGTGGGACTTCTTCCTTTTGTCAGGACGATCACCAGACAGAGGCCTTCAGGCACGATCGATCACTGGTGTCTGCTCTGGCGGACAGATGGAGACCAGAGACACACACATTTCACTTCCGGTGGGGGGAGATGACCATCACCCTGGAGGATGTGGCGATGTTATTCGGCCTGCCGATTCGCGGATAGGCCTGGGTACCACCACCCACTCCTGCCAGGTGGGATGTGGCATTCACACAGAGGTTTCACCCCCTACCTCTAGGACACGAGTTCTTCCACCATGACGCGGGAGTTCCTGCAGCCTGGCTCGCTCACTTTCGGATATGCCCAGCAGATGCTGATGAGTGGACAGTCAGCCAACACTTCGAGGCGTACCTACTACACCTGTTTGGTAGCTTCATGTTCACTAGTACGCTTACTCATGGTACATACACATGTATGTTACTTACTGCATTTAAATCTTAACTTCCTGTTTGTTTTTGTTCGCAGGTACGCACGGCGACACGGTGGACCGTTGGCTTGTTCCACTCGAGCAGATTCCACAGATCAGCTGGGGCTCGGCGGTTCTGTGTGCGACGTATCGAGCGCTGTGTGACACCTGCGTTCGTCGTGCCCGGCAGGCAGTTATGGCTGGGTGTCCTCTCCTTATTCTCTTGTGGTCGTACGAGCACCTTCCTGTAGGACGACCGCTCGGCATTGATGTCCCCGTGCCGCTGCCGGAGGGGTACCCGCCCAGGGATGCGGAGGACGAGGCAGATCACCCGACCATGGGGGATCGCTGGTTGCAGCGCGAGCTACAATGGGCCACGGTCCAGGTGCACGCATGCTACGGGGCGTACAACGATGAGCTGGAGCTGCTCTATCCCTCGCGTGTTGTCTGGAGGGCCTGGACGGCCACCTACGTTGAGAGCACAGCTGCAGGCGGGATCTCATCGATATGTACAGGGGACCGGGACTTATGGCTCACCCGATGTGTTCTTGTCTTCAGCCAAATGTTGGAGGTATACGCTCCATGGGGGGTGATGTGGCAGTTTGGCTTATTTCAGCCTGTCCCTCCTGTCGACGCTCCACATCGGTTGTCGCACGCCCAGCATGAGTAAGCTCGCGATCATCTCTACCCATAGTGTTTCCGCTCCACGAAAAGGCTTAACACTTTTGTTTTTCCTGCAGGCAAACCCGCAAGGGCAAGAAGGCTTTCACTTGGGAGGATCAGCAGGCTCCGTACACTCGCCGCTGGGAGGAGAGAGCAGGGATGGATGTAGTGCGCGAGGATAGGCTATACGATCCGAGGACATATGGCGACTACCTTCGATGGTATATTGGCCGCACCATTCCTCGCATTGCCCCACCAGCTCCAATGCCTGCCGAAATCCCTGCCCCGAGTGTGCAGCAGACGTACGATCCACACCACGCATCCCGTGTGCACCGCCAGGTACGCACAAATACTCAGTTTCTTGCTTGTTATTGTTATTTTTGCTTACCATTGTGTTCTGGTCTTGTAGGTTGACGGCCTTTGTGCGATTACCTCCACCACGCAGCCGCTACTCCATCGGGACGAGTCACGTCTACCTATCACACCCGAGGAGTACAAGAAGGCCATCGCCTTCATTCATCGAGTTGCGACGTAGTTATTGCGGGAGAGTTCCGCTACTTCGTTGACATCTGTTGCACCTCCTCCGCCGAGGGCCCCTCCCATTCAGACACCGTCGCAGCTGGCCGCTCATCCGTCGGATGCACCCGAACCGTCAGGTACGGCCATCGACGCCCCTATTTATCTTGGTGTTGTTGATCGAAGGATGCCGATTAGAGGGGGGGTGAATAGGCGATTTTTAAAATTTTACTTTTAAACTAGTGTTTAACAATCTAAAATTGCAATAACAAACTTCTAAAAATATGAATGACAATTCAAGATGAATGTTGCAATTTCTAAAAGATTAAGAGAAGCAATTCAATCTCTAAGAAAATAAAGCAAGTAATAGAAATAACCGAAGAGATCGAATTTTTCCCGAGGTATCGAAAATTTGCCGATTTCCACTAATCCTCATTGAAGCGCTCTTCACTAGAGCTTATGCTTCGATTGCACTATGGGTAGCCCTTCTCCACTCCGGATAGGCGAGCTCCGAGCCTTTGCAACCAATCGCCGGACCTCTCCGACACACCTTCGATGGAGAGATCGCCGGACCTCCCGGGTCGTCTAGGTGACGGCAATCACCAAGAGTAACAAGCCTAGCACCTTGCTTGATCAACCTCAAAGCTTGATGAACACAATGCAAATGCAAAAAGGCTTGAAATCAACTTCACTCAACTAGCACTCAAGGTTTACTCAAATTTTGACTTCAATTGCTAGAGAATGAGTGAGAGAGAGTTTGCACACTGTTGCACAAGGGTTTAGAGATGTATTTCGTGTGTGTATGGCATCTACAAACAGTGGGATACTTATACTCTCAGCAAAACGGTCGTTTTCAAGAAAATTGGGCGACAGTTGTACTAGCCGGACATTGTCCGGTCACTTCAGACATTGTCCGGTCAGTACAAAAAACTTGACCGTTACTCACGTGTAATTCGAGTGTCAGTAGCCGTTTGAACCAAATTGTGAAGGCTGGACAAATGGTTTTGTCTGGACAAAATGTCCGGACAGATGCATTTGTCTCTGTTAACACCCCTGTTCAATAATACTTGTACACACCGGACAAATCGATTTATCCGGACAAATGTATTTATCTCTGTTGACACTCGAATTAAAACACTCCAACTATTTGTATAGGCCGGACATATGGGATTTGTCCGGACAAAATTCCGGACAAATCCATATGTCTCTGTTAACACATGCATTTTCAATTGCTCAGTAGTTGTATTGGCCGGACATTGTCCGGTCACTTCGGACAATGTCCGGTCACTTCAGACAAAAGCCTCCGGACAAATGCATATGTCTTAACTTAACATGCCATGAACATTTGTATTGGCCGGACATTGTCCGGTCACTTCGGACAATGTCCGGCCTTCATCGGACAGATGCACCAGACAGATGTATATGTCTCTGTTTAACGTTTTGCAGTGTTCAGAAGTTATTTGTATTGGCTGGACATTGTTCGGTCACTTCAGACACTGTCCGGCCAGTACAAAACGAAAATAGAAATCTGAATTTTTACTCAATTTTGATTTGAGGGTAAATGCAAATGCAGCTATGCTTCTAAACACTTCAAAGTTGATCAAGAGACTTGTGCTAAGGCCCCTCTTAATAGTACGACCATCTCACCTAGAAATTTTCAAAACAAGAAAGCGCTAGGTTTAGACATCTGTACTCTTGTCGAGGTTTTCGTCGTTTTTGCTTCATGGAGTCCTTATAACCTTGCTTTGCTCTTTCTTGATGCTTTCTCCTCTGATTTACCTGAGTCTCACACACAGAGGTTAGTCGCAAATCTCACGGATGTCATTAATCACCAAAACCCTAATTAGGGCTCAAAATTCAACAATATCCCCATTTTTGGTGATTGATGACAACCGTTATGCATAAAACATATGGATATCGAAAAAGGAGTATGAACAAATAGTGCTCCCCCTGAATCTTACATTCAAGTGCATAAACATATTCATAACAAGGTATAACAGGATATCCATACGTATCAACACATACAAATCCATAAGAGATATAACCAAGCAACATTTTTATAACATAACTATATCCATGTTCATACATTCATACACCAATCCATAGCAAGACATAACCACCGACATAACACATATATCCATAAACACTCCATAACATAACTCTCCCCCTTTGTCATCAAACATCCAGAAAGGGAGAAGGCATATATACAAGGAGCAAAGATAAAAAAGGAAACACAGATCTAGGATGGCGGAGGGTGATCAGAAGAAGAATCGCCGCGACGACGATGCTGATACTGGCCTGCGTCGAAACATCCCCGCAGCTCAGAAATGTCCTGACTCATAGAATCAATGCGAGGCTCGATGACGTTGAGGCGATGGTCGATGGAGCTCAGTCTGGAGTCAACCTCATCGAAACGAGTCTCGAATCGCATGGACATCTGATCTAGCCGCTCCATGATCATCATGTATGGAGCCGAGACGTCAGGACTCTGAGAGATGGAGTAAGACTGAAGTGGAGAAGGAGCTCCCGCAACCGGAGACATGTGCTCATCTTCATGAGCTGGTGATCCAACTTGGTTCTCGTAGCGAATAAGGATCCCCAGGCTCTTCATCCGGTTATACTCCATAGAAGTGGGGCGGGATGCTCGATGCAATCCAAAGTAGGTCAGAGTATGAGCGATGAAAGGTGCGAAAGGCAAGAGCCTATTCGAGTCCATCTGAACCTCCTGCATCTCATGAAACATGAACTCCACAATGTCAAACGGAGTCTCGTCAACTTGGGCTCTTAATAGTCATAGCATGGTAGATGTGACAGCCTTGCGATCTCTTGTTTTTGGCAAGATGGTCATGCGGTTCAGCTTTTCAAGAATTGCCACCGGAGGGATCAGTTGAGAGGCTTTACCGATATTTGGATCTGGATTGTCGAAGAGGTGAACAACGTCTTCAACTCGAACTTCATCAAAAGCGAAGAGGCTGGTGTCGACATGCTCGATCTGCAGAGCCTCTTCAAACTGTGCCTTTGTGAGAGTCCTCTTTGAGTTGTTGTTCATGAAAACGACGTGGGATCGATCCGAGGCAACATGAAGAGATGCGAAGAACGAACGGATGACGTCCACGTTCCACTTCCAGTCTTCCTTCATCTCTGTGAAGGAGAGCAAACTGACTGCCATGAACTTGCCCCTTAAAGGATAGTTAACCTTGCTTTCGATCAAGTTCCAATCAATGGCCTGATGCCCAAAGACTTTGGCGGAGGAGAATCTGGTGTGATACTGAGACATCTGAAAAGCATTCCAGAAGTTCCTCTTGGTACATGTCCTCGGGTGCTCGTAGGGGTTCTTTCGACGAAGACGCCGAATAGACCTAGCGGTGAAAGTCTGATGGCCTCTAGGTTGCTCATCATCACTACTATTGCTGCCATCATCCGAGTCAAAATCATCAATAGGAGGCCCTATGGGAGATGCTGGAGCTGCATCATCCTCATCAATAGCCAAGGAATCCCAGTCAATGGGTTGAGCCTGTTGAGAAGATCCAGGCCCATGACGACGGCTGGTTTGCTTCATTCTTCCAGACATAATGACTCTGGTAAAAGGAGAGATAGAGAATTGGATCATGATATGACTCGAAGAAGGTGACAAGAGATGCATGAACTGATCTTCATATGGATATGGATGCATGACCTAGTCCTTATATGATTCAATTTTACTCATGCATTTACTAATAGAGGCTGGCTTGTACTTCATATCATCCTTTTCTGCTCTTTGATTCAGCTTTGCTCTACTCAATTTGCTTTGATCATAGTCAAGGATCTAATGCAATCATAGGAAATCATCTACGATATACTCATCTAATCACTTATCTTGTGCATGTTTAATCTTGTACAAATTTCATGTGTATCTAAGTTTTAGCAGTAGATTCAACTAGATAATTTCTTATCCAAATGAAACAAATTTGATTTTATCACAAAACCTAACCCTAGAAGGCATATTGTTACTCATGTCATGCATGTCTATGAAAAACTCCAATTTTGCATAAATCAACTTAAATGTGATCACTCATAGATGTCAATTTCATGAATCTATAACCAGATTTGACATGCAAAATTATTTTGTTAATTTCAAACCCTAGAATCACTATGAAGTGCAATGCATGAACTATGAAGAAAAGGGGGAAAACTCACCCAAACCAAAGGAGGAGAGGATGCACAGGAGATCAAATCCGAGGCCGGACGGGAGAAGATCGGACGAGATCTTGTGTCCGGAGGAGAAGAGATGAACAGTGGAAAGGGGAGAGAACAACAGCAACAAAACACTTCGGTGGATTTGGGGAAGAAAAGGAATCGGGAGATTTAATAACCGATCAGATGTGCACATACCGGACAATGTCCGATATGGCCGGACATTGTCCGATATGGCCGGACAGAGTCTGAACTGGGCGGACAATGTCCGGTCAGTTCAGATAAAATCCTGAAGTTTCTGAACTTTTCAATTTTTCGCAAACTTGACTCAACCAGGGGTTTGATTTCAGGATAAACTTGAATATCATATTTGGAATATAGCCAGATAGTCTTGAGATTGATATGGGAGAAGAAAATCTCAAAAAGAACCTTCATAACAGGTTTTCGGGTAAAACGAGTAAAAACGGAACGGGATTTCACCAAATCGTCAAATCTCAATGAAACTTGGATTTTTCTGAGATATTTGGACTTGTATGAATTTAAAATACTATTTCAAACCAAAACACGGAAGAGATCTTGGCTCAAACAGCGAAATTCACAAAATGTACGTTTTGGGTATTTTCGTGTCAAAGCTCGTTTTCGGGCGACTTGAAAAATGTGATAACTTGCAAACCATAGGTCTTTTGAGAAAAAGTTCAACATGGACTATCTTCGAATGACTGATCTCTAAGTGTTTCATGTATAAAATTTTTGTCAAAACTCAACCGATTTTGATTTATGGAAATAAGTCATTTTAGGCCAAAACAAGATCCCTAAATGTTCAATTTTGTCAAAATTCAACATTTTAGCTCGAAATCCTTTCTTTTCACTTTCAAAACCTTTGAGAACATATTTGAAAGGTATTTTTGAAGATTTTGTGTCATTTTTTACATATTTTGAACATTTTGGCACTTTATCGCCCCTTTTGATTTAAAAAAGGCCCTTTTTAATAAATCATGCATGTTTTTCCTTTTTGTACACAATTTTGAGTATACAAGCATTCAATGAGCTTGAAGTTGCTCCCCCTTAATGTGTTGTCCAAGTTTTGTTGAGAAATGACAAAATGGTGAACTTTTGGTCTTTTTCTTCAAAATAGAAAGTGATTGGCATAGATGCCTACATTGATTGAATATATATATATATATTTATATTTATATACATATAGGCAATAGTATATATGCTAGATATAATCTAACTAAGAATCAATTCAAGACAAGCAAGAGATCAAATAACATTTGAAATGTCAATAACATTCAATTCATTTCTTAATTTGCTAAATCTTGACTCATCCAAGGGTTTAGTGAATAGGTCCGCTAATTGCTTTTCGGTTGAAAGATGACTAATCACTATATCCCTTTTTGATACATGATCCCTAAGAAAGTGATGTCTAATGTCAATGTGCTTTGTTCGAGAGTGTTGAACGGGATTGTTAGCAATTTTAACGGCACTCTCATTATCACATAAAAGTGGAACACAATTGACTCTTATGCCATAATCTAACAAGGTTTGCTTCATCCAAAGAAGTTGTGCACAGCAACTACCGGCCGAAACATATTCCGCCTCGGCGGTTGAGAGTGCAACTGAATTTTGTTTCTTTGAAGTCCAAGAGACTAATGATCTTTCTAGAAGTTGACATCCATCGGAAGTACTTTTTCTATCAATTTTGCAACCGGCATAATCAGAATCCGAATATCCTAGGAGATCAAAACTATCATTCTTAGGATACCAAAGTTCTATGTTTGGTGTATGTTTTAGGTATCTAAAGATTCTTTTTACTGCAGTTAGGTGACATTCTCTAGGAGCAGCTTGAAACCTAGCACACATGCATACACTAAACATAATATCCGGTCTAGAAGCAGTAAGATATAATAAACTACCAATCATAGAACGATATAATTTGAGTTCTACTGGTTTACCTCCCTCATCCAAGTCCAAATGACTATTTGTAGCCATGGGAGTTTTGATTGGCTTTGCATCATCCATGCCGAATCTTTTGAGCAAATCCTTCACGTATTTGCTTTGACTCACAAATATACCTTCTTTGATTTGTTTAATTTGGGGTCCGAGGAAAAAGCTCAATTCTCCTATCATAGACATCTCAAATTCCTTGGACATGGTTTCACCAAAAGCTTGACAAAGAGACTCGTTAGTGGAACCAAAAATTATATCATCGACATAGATTTGGCAAACAAAGAAGTCATCGTCTATGATTTTGGTAAAGAGAGTTGTATCAATTTTTCCAACTTTAAAACCTTGTGAAATTATGAAATCTCGCAATCATTCATACCAAGCCCTAGGGGCTTGCTTAAGACCATAAAGGGATTTTGAGAGTTTATAGACATGATTTGGATATTTTGGATCTTCAAAACTCGGTGGTTGCTTTACAAATACAAGTTCCAAAATTTCACCATTTAAGAAAGCACTTTTAACATCCATTTGAAATAATTTGATTTCAAAACATGATGCAAATGCAAGTAAGATACGAATGGCCTCTAGTCTAGCTACGGGAGCAAAAGTTTCATCAAAATCTAATCCCTCAATTTGAGAATAACTTTGTGCTACCAATCTAGCTTTATTTCTTACAACTATGCCATTCTCATCTTGCTTATTTCGAAAGACCCATTTTGTACCAATTATATTGTGATCAATAGGTTGTTCTACAAGTTCCCAAACATTATTTCTAGTAAAGTTGTTTAACTCATCATGCGTAGCATTTACCCAATCCGGGTCCGCTAATGCTTCATCAATGCATTTAGGCTCAATACTAGAAATGAAATATGCATGTTCACAAAAAGATGCAATTCTAGACCGAATTTGGACACTTTTACCAACATCACCTATTATTTGGTTGATGGGATGATTCTTCGTGATGGTTTGATGAAGTCTTGGATTTTGCAATGCTTGATCTTCATTTTCCTTCATTTCCGAATCAAGATCAACTTGAGTGGGGGCCTCCGGAATCATGGAAGCTATTTCATTTTCTTGATTGGGTGACTTTGAATCTTCATCCTTGGGCTTGATGTCCCCAATCGTCATGTTCTTCATAGCTTCTCGTAATTCCTCATTTCCTACATTCTCAAAATCTTCATACTCTTCTTGAGAGCCATTAGATTCATCAAACTCAACATTGCATGTTTCTTCAATGCATTCGGTTATGATGTTAAAAACACGATAAACTTTACTAGTTGATGAATATCCAACAAGAAAACCCTCATCAACACGTCTTTGAAATTTTTCAAGATGCATGCGTTTTTTAAGAATGTAACATTTGCAACCAAAAACTCGAAAATATGAAATATTTGGTTCTCTTTTAACAATTAGCTCGTAAGGAGTTTTGTTTAACAATGGATGAGTATAAAGCCGGTTTATGGCATAACAGGCAGTATTGACGGCCTCGGCCCAAAACCTAGTGGGGGTTTTATATTCATCCAACAAAGTTCGAGCCATTTCGATTAATGTTCGATTTTTCCTTTCCACAACACCGTTTTGTTGAGGAGTGTATGGTACGGAAAATTCGTGTTTAATTCCAGATCCATCACAAAGCTCAATAAAATCCGAATTTTGAAACTCTCCACCATGATCACTTCGAAGTTTCTTGATAGAGAATTCAAATTCATTTTCAACACGTTTTGCAAATCTTTTAAACACACTTGGAGCATCGGACTTATGATTCAAGAAGAAAATCCAAGTAAATCGAGAGAAATCATCAACAATGACAAAACAATAGTTACTACCACTAATACTTTGAGTTTCCGATGGACCAAACAAATCCATATGCAAAAGCTCCAGTGGTCTAGATGTTGATAAAACGTTTTTAGCGGGATGAGTATTAGCAACTTGCTTTCCCGCTTGACAAGCACTACAAAGCTTATTCTTTTCAAACTTTACATTTTTCATACCTAAGATCAAATCCCTTTTTAAAAGTTTGTTTAATTGATGCATCCCAACATGAGCCAAGCGACGATGCCAAAGCCATCCCAAAGAATTTTTAGCAACCAAACAAGTTGAAATGCAAGAATCTTTTGAACCGAAATCCACCAAATACAAATCTCCATATCGAAAGCCTTTGAAAATTAAAGACTTGTCTTCCAAGCTTTCAATGATAACACCGTTTGGTTCGAAAATGCATCTAAGACCCAAATCACAAATTTTTGCAACCGAAAGCAAATTGAAATTCAAAGATTCAATAAGTAATACATTTGAGATGAAAAGGTTGTTTGTGATTGCAACTTTACCTAACCCAATTACCTTTCCTTTGCTATTATCACCAAACGTGATTTTATCAATGTCATTGCAACCATTCTCAAATGAAGAGAACCGACTTCCATCACCGGTCATGTGTTGGGTGCATCTGCTATCAAGCACCCAATGCCTCCCACCTGTTTTGTAGTTCACCTAAAAGGAGGGTTAGACGCTTTTAGGTACCCAAACTTGTTTGGGTCCTTGAAAGTTAGCAACAAGGGTTTTTGGAACCCAAATTCTCTTTTTATGTTTATTTTGATGAGGTAAACCAATGAATTTTGCAATTACTTTTCCGTACTTTGTTTTCTTTAGCATATAATGGGAGTGATACTTATTTTCTTTAGCTCTAGAGGTTGAGGGGCAATTATCCGGCACATAGTCTACATCATGACATTTGTGACAAAACATATTAGTGGCCTTAACAAAAGTCACTTTAGTACTCAACTTCTTTCTTTTGTCCAGTTCATATCCTAAACCTTTCTTTCTAAATGAACATCGCTGCTCACTAAGAAGTTTGTTTAAGATTTCTTTTCCTTTAAAGCATTTTGCTAATCCTAGATTTAGTTTTTCCACTTGTGCCTTAAGTTCCAAATTTTCTAAAATCAAGTTTGAGTTGTTACCATCAATTTCATCACAAGCATTTTCATGATTAATTTCTAAAGCATTACAAGTGATTGATTTTGAATGAGAGACAATATGAGATGATTCATCTAGAATATCACATGTAATTCTTATTTCACTAGTTTGTTTGGTCATTTTTATAATTTTATTTTCTTTTATGTTTTTTGTGAAATTATTATTTTAATTAAGGTTTTCCGTACCAAAAATTCCATATAACTCAGCACTCCCTGACACTGAATCATGTGAATGTGATCTATTAGAGCAGGTTCTTGCCAAGTGCAAGTTGCACGACCACTCCGAGCCTCCAATTTTGATTAAGACCCAAAATGTTTTACTATCTGAGATGTGATAAATTAGTATTCTTAATAATATCTCCTACCAACATATCAGTGCATGCAAAAAAAAAATTAACATACATGCAAGTAACCAACCAAATGTTTTCATCTCATATTTTTTTCTTATTAATTCCTAATTTTCTGGTGTTCTCCTATATTCTTTCTTAAAGAATCATTTCTTCTCTAAAAAATAAGTCTTTAAAGCAGTCACCACTCAACAGTCAATGATCTCATCTTGTCTCTTCCACCTTCTATCTCTTCTTCATCTTTTAAATTGCATCCAAATAATATGGCAGAAAGGTCCAACTTGTCACTTGCATCCAAGCCAGCAACTCAAACCCCCCACTAGTCCATCTCCAACTTTCACCCATCCCTACAACTACAAGGCCTTGAAAACTTCACTCATTCATTGTCGACCAACTGCTTGCACCAGGCAAGCAATAGTTCCATGTATTGTGATCGCTACGTATTCTTTAGGTATAGTTTACATGCTATTTTAGTTTTGAACAGGCCTCAAAATGTTTGAGCCGGTCATGTGATCTATTGTTGAGTTCTCGACACAAATATCTAATATGGATCATGAATCTACCTGACAATGATCACAATTATTTCTTAACCACTTATTTGTATAATCTAACAGAGAACGGTAGATCTTTCCCCGGCCCTAAAGAGAATTTTCCCTCCTTGAACAAGTGTTGTTCAAGAAAATCACCATGAGTTTGATTGATTCGAACCCACGGGACTTTATGCTTGCAACTATGTGACAATGATCATAATTATTTTTTAATCACTTATTCATATAATCTAACAAAGAACGGCGGGTCTTTCCAGCTCCTAAAGAAATATTTCCCTCCGTGTTCAAAAAAATCACCATGAGTTTGATTGATTGGAACCCACGGGACTTTGTACTTGCAACTATCTGACAATGATCATAATTAATTTTTAATCATTTATTCATATAATTTAACAAAGAACCATGGTCTTTCCCGCTCCTACACTAATATTTTCCTCCTTGTTCAAGAAAATCACCATGAGTTTGATTGATTAGAACCCACAAGACTTTGTGCTTTTGACTTGTTGGAGCTGATTTGACTTGTGAGCTAACTAGTTCTTTGATAAGTGGGATTATATGGAAAAGTTACTATTTCTTTCAAGAAAATAAGTTAGTTACTGCGAATATAACACAAATGCACAATGTATGAGAGAAAATAAAGTTTCCGTACATGAAAATTTGCAGTTTTATTCGTATAACTATGGACCTAGTGGAGATTATCAATATAGTATATAGGAGACATCTTGGTCTCTATCCCGATATATCCTCAATTAAAATTCTGAGAGAAAAATTTTTCTGTCCTTGTCCCTAGTCAAGAAACTCTAAAGGTGACCAAGAAAAATGGAGAACATTACAATCCTTACTCCTTGACTATGTCAAAGCTTTATTCATATAATTTTGGATCTGGTGGAGATTATCAATATAGTATATAAGAGAAATCCTGGTCTCTATCCTGATAATATCCTCGATTAGAATTCTGAGAGAAAAAATTTTCAATCCTCAACTCTATCCGAGGAATTCTCTGTAGGGGAATGAAAACATGAAGAACATTACAAATTTACAATCACTACTCCTTAACTAAGTAAAAAAAAATCATTGACTAAGTGCTATAAAATTTAGCACAAACCTTTTGTTTGAATGACTTCGTGCATTCTATTGACTGCAACCGATTTGATTTTGTGCTCCTGATTGATTGCAACTAATTTGTCTTCTAAGGTCGCTAGCTATCTCCTGCTTGACTAACTGCCATAAAATTTAACACAATCCTTTTTGTTTGAATGACTTCCTGCATATGCACTTGATTGATTGCAACCGATTTGACTTCTAAGCTCGCACAATAGACTTCCCCTGTTTCCTCGTAATTGGATGGATAATATTGGTCAAATTTGATTTTATATTCGTAAAATTTTAACACTCAGTATCTAGGGATATATCTAACATAAACCACTCTAGTTTTCTAGTAACAAATCAATAAAAAGAAGTGTTAAAAATTATGAAGTTAGCCTCTAAAAGTATCCTATCACTGTGTTAGATTTCAAGTCCAAATTTAATCAAATATAGGAAAAAATAATTCCTGATAAATAAATAAATTAAAAAAGGAAAAAAAAGATAAAAGATAAAAACTACTGATTTGTCCTTTTGTTTCTCTCAAACACCAACGGAAGTCAAACTTCAAATTTTAAAAATTGATACGTCACTTAAAGACTATCTTCCCAAATTTTTTGAAACTTTTTGTGTTGATTTGATACATAAATTGACGTGATATCCATGCTTACACTATATTGATAGTTTGCACTAAATATTTCCCTATCAAGACTAATTAAAAAAATCTCCACCATATACTAATATTTGGGTGGAAAACGAGAATGACGTAAAGTCAATAATGGCAAGTAACCTCACTTGGGGGTTAGACTAAAATTTTCCTGAAGTGATATGTTAATTTAATTGTTGGAAGAGTTTATTAGAGCGTGTACTTGTAACTAAGACTTTATAAATAAAAGATCATAGAATCAAAATCCCACCTATAATAAATAATCCACCAGATTAAATAGATCCCTAGTCAATTAGGCTAAAACTAGCTGACTACGTGATATCTTTAATTATCTAACTTAAAATTCTAAAAAAAAAAAATAGTGGCAAGCAAATTGCTAAGAATCTCCTTCCTTGCGCCTTCATGGATCATCATATCTGCAAGTAAGGTATACACTACTATGAAATTTCATTAGTAGAATGTGTAATATTAAAACACCAATCGAACATATATGTTGATTAGTTCAAATAAAACTACGCAATAGACAACAGTTATACAAAGATATTGTAGAAATTAATGTGTTATACTTCTCCGGTCAAGAAAATTTGTTACCGTGAGATCGTGCAATAAATTTTTTTAATTTTGATCAATAATATATTTGTAAATATTTAGATTAACCATATAAAATTGACGTGACTAGATTTTCAAAAAAAATACTTTATGATATTATAAAATACTTATAACTTTTACTAATATATTGAGGTAAAGAATATTGATCAATTAAAGTTACATTTTGAAGACTGAAGAGCAAAAAAAATATTTTTTTTACCAGAGGAGTAACTTTTTTAATAATTACTGTAACATATAATTTGAGCTTCTACAATATAATTGAAGCATCGTCATAGCAAGACACCGAAAACAACAAATTAAAGCAAGTTTAACATTTGGATCCTTGGACTCAAAAGTATAGACTTTTTTTTTTTTTTTTATCTCTGCTTCAGTTCTCCAGAGATTTATAAAGTTCAAGTGCAAATTGAGCTTATCAGCAAAACAAACTCTGTTAAACTTGACTTATAGTTATTATAATAAACTGTCAATGAAATGCAGTGGCATTATTTCTTTCCAATGTGTGTAAGTTGATTAAGTTTCATTTGAGATTGTAATGCGATGAACTATAATACAGTGGGATATAATAATTATAGATGATATTTATTATATCTATTAAGATATCATTATATAGACAGTTAATAAATAATCACATCTAAAATTATTATATTAAACGGAGTGTGTGAAATGCACCAAAACAACAAAGAAACAGCCTTACCAGTTATCCAATTTGTTATATACTGTTCACACTTCACACCTCCCTTACAACTCGCAAGTTAAAAGTTGCTACACCCTTTGTACTCTCATAGTACAATGAGGACGACAAAATACACAAGTGCATGCAGCAACATGCTTCCTCCCGTCCATGTGTTCCTCCTCCTTCCATGTCTCCTGACTTCCCTCTTGTCCCATCACTCCGCAATGGCGATCGCCATTAGAGACACCATTGCCTCCACCTTTACACCACAACAAGCCGCAGCCGTCGTCGCCACCGACGCTGACCGCCAAGCTCTCCTCTGCATCAAGTCCCAGCTGTCCGACCCCACCGGCTCCTTGGCCTCGTGGAGCAGCAACACTTCGCTCCATTTCTGTACCTGGCGGGGGGTCACTTGCAGCAAGAGGCAAGCATCTCGTGTCGTTGCGCTGAACCTAGACAACTCCCTGCTCTCCGGTGGCATACATCCGTGCATCGCAAACCTCACCTTCCTTCGAGCGATACGCCTTCAGCGTAACAGCCTCCGCGGGCCAATCCCGCCGGAGCTCGGGCAGCTGCAGCAACTCCAATACCTCAACCTCAGCACCAACGCTCTCGACGGCGATATACCGAGCTCGCTAGGGGGCATTCCATCTCTGGTCTACATTGATCTAGGCAACAATGGCCTCACAGGTCAGATTCCAGGAAACTTAGCAAACAGTTCTTCACTGCAGTTGCTTAGGCTTAGGCAAAACAATCTTGGTGGGGAGATCCCACAAATTCTTTCCCAGAGCTCATCACTAGTCAGAATAGATCTCTGGACCAACAAACTTACTGGACACATACCACCCTCACTGGGGAACATTTCTTCCCTCTCGTATATCTACCTCGCAGAGAACAACCTAATCGGAGGCATCCCGGAGAGCTTGGCCAGTATGAAGAACTTAAAAGGACTAGCCCTGGCATCAAACAGGCTTACTGGGACGGTGCCGCCATCTCTGTACAATGCTTCATCACTACTCTTTCTCTACATCAGCCATAACTTACTCTCTGGGGCCTTGCCGCATGACGTTGGCAACTCACTTCCAAACATCGAATCGCTGATATTGGAAGATATCAACTTCGAAGGGTCAATCCCAGCTTCACTTGCCAATGCCACAAGCCTGAATGTTCTTGACCTTGCCAACAACTCTTTCTCCGGTGCAATACCGTCTTTAGGGTCCATACATAATCTGCTGTACTTAGATTTCAGTTATAACCACCTCGAAGCGAAAGATTGGGCCTTTCTCTCCTCTCTGAGTAGTTGCACTCAAATGACTGAACTGTGCCTGCAGTCAAATAACTTAGAAGGAAGCTTGCCAAGTTCAATAGGAAACCTTTCCACCACGGTTTACACATTGTGGCTAAGCTTGAACAAGATATCTGGAACCATACCTCTGGAGATAGGAAACCTCAAGAGGCTCAATTATCTTGCGATGAGCGACAATCTGTTATCAGGAAGTATACCTTCTGTTATCGGAACTCTTCGCCGCATGTCCATCCTAAACTTGTCCAGAAACAAGCTATCTGGTCCCATTCCAGATTCTTTTGGCAATCTTGAGCAGCTGAGCCGGCTTTATTTACAAGAGAACGAGCTGAATGGAAGTATACCTAGAAGTTTAGGCAATTTCAAGCATTTACAAATGCTGAACTTTTCCCACAACGCCCTGGATGGAAGCATACCAAGTGAGCTCCTAAAAATTTCTTCGCTAACCCTGGGTTTGGACTTGTCACATAATAGTCTCACCGGGTCTATACCGCAAGAAGTAGGTGAACTCGCCAATCTCGGCATTCTTAGCATCTCATACAACCAGTTGTCTGGCCAAATTCCGACAACCCTCGGCCAATGTGTTGTGTTGGAGACCCTCCACATGGAGGGAAATATTCTTGAAGGAAGGATCCCACAGTCTCTCGCGAGCTTACGAGGCATCAAGCAGATGGATCTTTCTCAAAATAACCTATATAGAGAAATCCCAGAATTTTTCACATCCCTCACTTCATTGCAGTACCTCAACCTATCATTGAATGATTTTAGTGGCGCAATACCAACTGCTGGTGTTTTTACAAATGCCAGTGAGTTCTCAGTCCAGGGAAACAAGAGGTTGTGCACAAGGTCACCCATGCTAGGGCTGCCTCTTTGCTCTGAAGACTACAAAGGAAAGCACAAGTCCTTAACAACAAAGATAGTGATCCCACTTACCATTGTTGCCATGATATCACTCTTGTGCTTTGCCGCTATCCTTTTGAAAAGAAGAGCACAACCACCACTAGATCACTCAAAAGAGAAGGTGAAAGTGTCATATGAAGACATCGTCAAAGCAACAAACAGTTTTTCCACTGCCAACCTGATCGGCTCAGGGTCTTTCGGAACCGTTTACAAGGGCATGTTAGCGTCCACCGTAAACACACTGGCAATTAAGGTGTTCAATCTGAACCTCCATGGAGCTTCTAGGAGCTTTCTTGCAGAGTGTGATTCCTTGAGAAACATTCGCCATCGGAATCTTGTCAAAGTCATCACTTCATGCTCCACTGTAGATCCTACAGGTGCAGAGTTCAAAGCCCTCATCTTCCAGTACATGCCCAATGGGAGCCTAGACATGTGGCTACACCCAAAATCACACAGACCTGACCAGAAGAGGGTGTTGAGCTTAGGTCAGAGAATAAGCATAGCTGCAGATGTGGCGTTTGCTCTTGATTACCTCCATAACCAATGTGTGCATCCGTTGGTTCATTGTGACCTGAAGCCGCACAATGTTCTTCTGGACTATGACATGACTGCATGTGTGGCTGACTTTGGGCTTGCAAGATTTCTATGCGCCAACTACGCCAATGTGACTAATAGTTCTACAAGCTTGGCTAGCCTAAAAGGATCCATTGGATATATTGCACCAGGTAAGGCAAATCCTCTCATTATTCTCATCCAAATATTTCCTTATGACAATGAAGTCTTATATAATCACACTTTATCCAAGTTAACAAATTTCAAATGTCAAATTCAAATGCAGAGTATGGGATGGGGGGCCAAATTTCAGCAAAGGGGGATGTCTATAGCTATGGAGTGTTTTTGCTAGAAATGCTTACTGGAAAGCGGCCTACCGATGAAACATTCAATAATGGCTTGAGCCTTCACAACTTTGTGAATTCAGCATTTCCAGATAGGATTGGTGAGATATTGGATCCCATGATACTGCAGGAGAATATGGAAAATGAAAATCAAGCACTCATGAGCATGCATAGTTGCATCATCCCTTTGGTTAAGCTAGGCCTCTTGTGCTCCATGGAATCGCCGACAGATCGGCCAAGAACGGGGAATGTTTCAACTGAAATTTACTCAATCAAAAGCTCCTTTTCAAGCCTAAACGGTTGGTGATGAAGATGGACCATTCTATATAAGTAATAATCACATAATGTAATGTACCACTATTAAGTACTAACACACCTCTTCCGTACAACGCATGCCCCTGTGCTTTATTTGCCTTGTTGTAGCTGAAGATAAGTGAAATGAAACTGTTTTTGTGCGAGTGTTCCCTTCTGCTCCCAGGTCAAACATCAAAGTAGGAAGAAAAAGAATTTTAAAAGCAACTATATTTGACATGGATCTGGTTCATGGCGCAAGCAACAGAGAGAAGCCGACCTTCGGCTCTTGTCGACCGCCTTAATGCAGCCTCACCAGAGACTGCCACTCAAGCTGGATAACCGTGCTTGCCTTTCCATAGTTGTCAATGCGCGCCTTGAGCACTGTTAAAGCATTAAAACAAAACTGAGGGAGCAGTTTTGTGAGGATCGGATAGCTTGCTACGAGGGCGGAAATCAGATCTGTAACAGAACATAAAAGCACAAAAAAAAATACATGCAGATTTTACAAAGTTCGGCACGCCACATTGCGTCCTACGTATCTGCCTAATAACCCTGTTAGGATTCATTATCACCGGCTTTCGAACACACCATTAGAAATCGTCGCAAATATTTTTGACTTACATCAAGTCCAAGAATATTGGGAGCCCTTACACCAAGTCTATAACTATCGAGAACCCAGCGGCCTTTCAACTTATATCAACTTGGGACAACCCTTTCTCTCACACATGAGATAAAATGGCTTTTGCACGCATATAGGGTGGCTGAACACGACCAAGGTTCTATCCTAAAAATCACTAGTATATATGATCAATTACAAAAAATATTACATTGTAGCTTCGATAGCTGATGCCTTCTGCCATTGGTTTACCCTCCGTTTTTATAGGCGTAATTTGCTCATGTTTAAATTTGAATAGAATATGTAGGGGGAAATGTCTCTAGTCCGAGAAGTCGGGGTCCGTAGCACTGTGCCCTTCCCCGGAGACTCAAGTCGTCCCCGTAGAGGGCTACGGACTTTTTGGCTCCGAGTGCCACGGGACGCCCCTGCGTCTGGGTCCGTGGCACCGTGCCCATGCCTATGCCCGGAGGATCGCGTCATCTATGAGGAGGGCTATGGGCCTCTTGGTCTCGAGTGCCCCGGGACGCCCCCGAGTCCAGGTTTGTGGCATCGTGTTCGTGCCTGGAGGCTCACGTTGTCGCTATAGAGGGCCACGAGCCTCGGCCCTGGGTGTCCCGAGACGTCCCCGTGTCTGGGTCTGTGGCACCATTCCCGTGCTCGTGCTCGTGCTCGGATACTTGCGTCGTACCCGTAGAAGGCCACGAGTCTCTTGGCCCCAAGTTCCCTAGGACACCCTTGCATCTGGGTCTGTGGCACTGTGCCCGTGCCCGGAGGCTCGCGTCGTCCCCGTAAAGGGCCACGGGCCTCGGCCCCGAGTGCCCTTGGACGCCCCCGCGTCTGGGTCGTGGCACCGCGCCCGCGCCCGGAGGCTTGCGTTGTCCCTGAAGAGGGCCACGGGCCTCTCGATCCCGAGTGCCCCAAGACGCCCCCGTGTTTTGGTCCGTGGCACCGTGTCTATGCCTGGAGGCTTGCGTCGTCCTCGTAGAGGGCCACGGGCCTCTTGGCCCTAAGTGCCCCGAGACACCCCTATGTTCGGGTTCGTGGCACCGTGCCCGTGCCTATGCTCGGAGGCTCGCGTCGTCCTTATAGAGGGCCACATGCCTCGGCCCTGAGTGCCCCGGGACACCCCCGCGTCCGGGTCCGTGGCACTGTGCCTGTGCCCGAAGACTCACATTGTCTCCGTATAGGGCCACGGGCCTCTTGGCCCCGAGTGCCCCAGGACACCCTTGCGCCCGGGTCCGTGGCACCGTGCCCGTGTCTAGAGACTCGAGTCATCCCCGTAGAAGGGCACGGGCCTCTTAGCCCTGAGTGCCCTAGGACACCCCCATGTCCGGGTCCATGGCACCGTGCCCATGTCCGGAGACTCGCGTCGTCCTTGTAGAGGGCCATGGGCCTCTTGGCCCCGAGAGCCCCTGGACGCCCCTACGCTCGGGTCCATGGCATCGTGCTTGTGCCCAGTGACCTTGGTAGTCCCCGTAGAGGCACGAGCCTCTTGGCCTCGAGTGTCTCAAGATGCCTCGAGAACCGGTGGCGACACTTGGCAAGCATCCAAGCCATTCCCCCTGTGAAAGGGCGACGATGCCCCTCGATTCAACAGCCGCAGTTTGAGCACTTTAGTCTTTTTGCGTCTTTTGAGGGCTATATATACCCCTTGTATGCCTCACTCGTAACTAACCCGAATTCATTTTACACACACTCAAGCAATAGGCACACCTTGGAGATCTTTCCCCGCGAGAGAACCTCCCCAACTGATTTACGTCAGGGGTGTGTCGACAAGACTAGAGTTCCCATTGGGACGGTATGTCGTTCTCATTGGGACCTGAACCTGTATAAACTCTCCGTGTCAATATTTGTGATTTCCCAACGGTTGGTGACCTGTCGCACGATCAACTTGTGTTGTTGTACACTTGTTATGTACATCTAAAAATCTGTCGTGGGATTCGTAATACCATGAGAAAATATAAGATTGTTTTACTACCTTATCATGAACAACCACACTAGATAAGTCTATCCCAAAATATCTCTTTTGAATTTTTCTTCATTTGATATTTGGATGGTTGGTAAATCACTCATCACAAAACTCTAGTTCAACAAGCCCCCGCTCAAGCAGTAAATGAGTTTTTACAATTTTAAAAATCAGTTTGACTACAATCCATACACTCTGATACTGATCCCAACCAATATTCAGAATAAGCACCTATTCTAGATAATGAGCACACCACTCAACAACTAAGAAGCTAGAATTTCTCCTCAAAAATATAATCATGGAAACTTATATCTATTCTCTTATCCTCTAAAAATATATAAGCTATAAAACTCTGGAGAGGGATGGATGAAACCTTCTATTCTGGTTCCTATCATCCTATGTATAGCCTTCACGTCGAACCACTCAAACAAGAAAATCGGATATTGGATGAGCTTTGATAGCTTGCATTTATCCAGTACTTATCATGTGATTAATTAAAAAGAAAAACAATTAAAATTATCCAAAATGAGCTCGCATTTATCCTGACTTAATTTATTATATTTGCATAAGTTGGAAAAATATCTCATCAACAAATAGAAAAATATACTTAGAAATAATTTTACAATTATATTGAACAACATATTTTCTTGTTGTGATCCCCTTGATGAAATGATTTGAAAATTTTTGCAATGGGAGTTTTGAAATAGAATATGCAATGTCAAATGGCAAAAACTTCCAATTTTCTCCCCTTCGACAAAACATGAATAAAAAATTCTAAACTATAGAGATCACTTTCTCACAAAAATAGCATTGTATAATCAAGAGATAGCGTATGACAAACACTAAACATGAATTTTCATCGAAGTATAATAAGATATGAAATGATGTTCTTAACAAATTAAAACTATGCAAAGTTGGAATATATATTGGCTTGTCAGACATTCCACATGACATAGTTTTATATGATAAAAAAATACTATACAAGAAACTAGAAATAAATTTTTATAAACATGTTAACAAGAATAATTTTGAGTGACCGTTGTACTTGTATTGCCACATATAATGTACCAAGCACCCTACTTGCAAAAGATTATTAATTTGAAATAATAGCGCTTATTAAATATTTTTTACCTTTATTTTTATGAGAATGGTAGAAAGCTTCACCTTTTTTTAATAAAGATTTGACTACCCACATTTTTTACAAAAACCCCCACTTTTCTTTTCCTTTTTTAAAAATTCTTCGATCTTTGTTTTTGTGAAAGTTTGATCTTTACATCTGGCAACTGTGAATCTACTCATGGTCATGATGCGGTTCCCTCGGGATAATCCGTTAGTGACCACAGAAGTAGGTTGGAGAATCATTTTTTTTAATGAAAATGCAAATTTTCAATTGAAGTTGATTATTTTTGCAAGATAGGTTATTTTGAAAGATATAACAAATACATGTAGATGGAAGATCCAAAATTGCCTCGAGCTAATATATCATAAATAGCACATTTCTAGCAGTTATAAAGATTTAAGCACATATGATTTATATTGATGGGATTAGAGAAGACATATATAAACCAATTAAGCATAACAATAATTAAAACAAGCAAATATGTCTCTCTTATTCAACTCAACTATAATGTTTAAGTTAATTTAGTATTTCTAATGTATATGGAGACGTATGCAATGCTATCATGAGAAATCAACTCTCTGACTTATTTTCACTTTTATTTTAGATTTTTTTGTTTTTTAAAAAATATGGCCAAACTTTATAAAAAAATGAAAACTAAAAAATCATGAATGATCAAAGTTACTACAAACTACCCTTAAATCAAATAATTTTTGCAAATATGATCACAGTAGGGTTACTTCAAATGGAAAGGATCAGAAAGATCTCACCATTAACACACAAGATCCTCCCATCTCACTCGCTCTAAGTTTGCAAAGGAGATTTACGTATCCAAGTTTTGGATCCTATAAGTTAGTCAAAAGATGCTTTGGTACCCAAACTTGAATTACCTTCTTTGGTCTTTGATAGTATGCCCGATCATAAGTATGAGCATCAAAATAAGTTCCGTAAGTATGTGTGTGCACATATGATCGAGCATGTCTAGCATGTGGAGGCACATAACACTTAGTTCCAGTATAATAAGAATCCTTATCAAAAGTTTGTTTATGTGGTGAAATATAAGAATTGTTAACATCTTGTTGCTGAGAATTTTTCACAAAGCAAGTCCGAACAAAATGTCCAATTTTTCCACACTTGTTGCATTGTGAAGAGCTAGTCTTTTTGAATTGATTTATAAATAATTTAAAATGATTAGATTTGTGATCAATGCCCTCTTTGTTGAATGAACACTTTGAAGTATTTTCTCTAGCCATCTCCATCTTTTCAATAGATGATTTCAGATACACATTCTGTTGTGCAAGTGTAGGGAATTTGTTACAAATGTATGAATAGGTTATTTTTCTATAGAAATCATCTTCTTTTTCAAATCAGTAAGATTTTCATAAGAAAAATTCTTTGTTAATGATTCAATTTCTTGCTGAACAAGGCACTTTTTGCAAGCATAAAATTCAATTTTGTTTTTGAAATCAGGAAATTTTTCACAATATATATTTTTCAAATCATCTAGTCTTTTTTTTTTTTTCAATAAATCCAATTTTTCCAAATTTTTCTTTAAAGATTCACAAGAAGTGCAAGTAGCATTCTTTAGGTCTTCAATTTCTTTCTCTAGATTGAGGGAATTCAAGCATGAAGGAATTTCTTTTGAATATTTAAGTTCAACCAATTCTCCTTTGAAAAAATCACAATCATGGCACTCAGAATTTGCAATCATAGCATTTTTTATCTCTAAAAATTTTGATATGAGACTTTTGTGCACTTGCTCCATCATTGTCAATGTTTGACGAGATTTTATAATGAAATTCTTCATGTGAAGTCCCAGTTAATCCAAATGACTAAAATAAAAAAAATATACATATGTATGAACTACTAAAAAAAATCAAAACCTAGTCGAACTTAACTGGTCGAGTCAGACTCGGATTAGGTCTAGTCGAGTCAGACTTGAATGGGAGTTGGTTGAGTCAGACTTGAATTCGGGTCTTTTCGCACCTGACAGTCGTGCCAAGTAGGGGTGTAATTGGATCGGATTCGGTTGGATAGTGGTCATACCAAATCCACATCTTATTAATTTTAATCGAATTCAAATACAAATTCGGATATACTCAAATTTGGATACGAATCAGATAGTTATTGAATTTGAATTCGAATCGAATTTTTACTCCATTCGGATCAAATTTGAATGTTATTCAGATTATACTGTTGTTTTAAGGTTTTAACATCATCTTATTTCCACAATATTGTCAAATAAATTGGCGGCCGCAGGAGGAGGCTGTGGGAGGAGGCAGTGGCATGGACGGGGTGAACGGGGGACGAGGGCAGTATGGAGGCGGCGAGGCAGGTAGGCGGGAGGAGGCGGTAGATGGGAGAGGAGGCGACAGTGGGGAGGCGGGGGACAGGGGAGGAGGTGGCGGGGACAAGTCGGGGACAGGGTAGCGGTAGGGACAGATGGGGCGGACGGGGGACGGAGAGGAGGCGGACGGCAGGCCGTGGGGACGGGGGTGGTGGGGAGGCAGCGGCGACAAGGATAAAGGAGGAGGTGGCGGCACCAACGGACGGGAGGGAGAGGAGCAAGCATGGGCTAAAATGAAAACCTAAAATCTAAACGGATGCGGATATTATTAGAATATGAATCCAATATTCCATACCAAATCCAAATTCGTATCCGAATCCAGGAAAATAATCAGATATATATCTGAATCCGATTATATAATCGAATATCCGAAAAGACATCTGAATTCGATTTTTTCAGATTCGGTATCCAGATTATCCAATTACATCCGAATGCAATTACACCCCTAGTGCCAAGTCAGCCTGAATTTGAAAGAGATTATCTCTAACTTTATCTCTTTAATTATTTAAATAACAGAGTTTATCTCCTATTCAAATTCAAAACCCCCAAATATCTTTAGTTGTTAGGTGGTTGCAACCGACCTAGAACCTCTATAAATTGAGAGGGGTATTCATCTTTGCATGCGACCGGGTGGCAGGTGAACGAAGGAACAACGAGGAGGCTTTTGAATAGACACATCGAACTTTCCCTTCTGCAAGAGGAAGTTCTTGAAGCCACAAAGGTTGCCATGGGTGGGTACTGCTCATTTGCATAACATGCATCATGCATTGTATGAGGAGGGTGGATGCCTTGTTCGTTGATGCACGTGCTAGTTGTTCATGAAGATGGTGAAGAGAATGGAGCAGTTATGATGTCATCTGAAGGTTCCAATCGTCTGTGCAAAGGAGCCCCAATCCAGTGAGAGCCTCAGCAAATTTTAATTTTGTAGGTCAATGAGAGATTGAAGACTAGCAAGATCATCGATCAAGATCAAGTTCTGTTTTCGGTTGAAATCTTAAGTTTTACTTTCGGTCAAAGATACAAAACCGCTTCGATCAAGATCAAAGGTCGTTTTCGATTGAACCTTAAGTTTTAATTTTGGTCAGAGATCCAAAACCACTTCGATCAAGGTCAAGTTGCAGCAATTCGACCAGAGACAAAAATTACAATTCGATTTGAGATTTTAATTTGTCCCATGGGAGAAGATCGATGATAACTTCTCATCCAGAAGTCTGATGACCCCAAATTTTTATACAGGATAGAAGACTCTATGTGCAACATGTCCACCAAGTTTCAACCTAATCAAAGGCCTCCAAGTTACAATTCGACCAAAGAGAGTTTCTGATTAAGGAAATTTCAGTCTGTCCCACTGAAGAAAATCAATGATAACTTCTGATCCAGAAGTCCGATCGATATCAAATTTTAATGTAGGACAAAAGACCCAATTTTCAATATGTCCACCAAATTTCATCTCGATCAGAAGACAAGAAGGTCTCCAGAAGATCTTTGCAAATAGTCTATATTTGCTAAATTTCAGCCTGACAAATGAGCGATGCATTGAAGATAGCTTCTAATCCGACGGTTGGATTGATCTCAAAATTTGATGAACAATTGAAGACCTGTCTTGAGGCTACTCCACCAAGTTTCAACTTAATCAGAGGTCATTGAGGTCACATTCGATCAGAGAACGAAGGTTGCTAAATGCACTTCTAATCGATGAAAAGTTGTCGATCTTCGCTTTGATTTGAACAGAGGTTTCTAATTGCACTTCTAATCGATGAAAAGTTGTCGATCTACACTTTGATTCGAACGGAGGTTGCCAATTGCACTTCTAATCAATTAAAATTTGTCGATCTACACTTTGATTCGAACAGAGGTTGCTAATTTCCCTTCTAATAGATCAAGAGTTGTCGATCCGCACTTTAATTTGATCAGAGGTTGCTAATTACACTTCTACCCAATAGAAAGTTGTTGATCTATACTTCGACCTTGATCGGGAGTCAATGCGACCAAAGATCAGCCTGATACATGAGAAGATCAGTGATAATTTTTCATCCAGAAGTCCAATCGACTCCAAATTTTCATGGCAAACAGAAGAGCCAATGTGCAAGATTTTCGCCAAGTTTCACTTCGATCCAAAGTTGGGAAGACTTCTAGAAGATTGTTGCAAACAGGCTCTATCTTCCTAAATTTCAGTTTGACATATGAGTGATGCATTGAAGATAGTTTGCAATCTGACAATTTGATTAATCTCAAATTTTGATGAACAATTGAAGGCCTGTCTATAAGCTATTCCACCAAGTTTCAACCCAATCAAAGGCCTCCAAATTGCACTTCAACTAAAGATCATTGCAGAGAGGTTTTGTCCAAAGAAATTTCAGTCTGTCTCATGAGAGAAGATAGATGATAACGTCTCATCCATAAGTACAATCGACCCCAAATTTTTATGGTGAATAGAAGACTTAATGTGCAACATGTCCACAAAGTTTCACTTTAATTGAAGGCCTCCAAATTGCAATTTGACCAAAGACAATGCAAAGAAGCTCTATTTAGATAAGTTCCAGCTTGATATGTGGGAGATGACTGATGATGGCTTTTAATCTAAAAGTCTGATCCACCCCAAATTTTTATGGAGAACAAAACGTTCATTCTGAAAAAATTTCTCCAAATTTTACCTTGATTAGAAGTCAAGATGAAATCAAGAATAAGTGTTGTTTTGTTATCTAGCACAAAAATTAAAATATTAAATGAAATGATTATAGTAATGTTATTAAAGACAATTTTTTTTCTCAACTAGGTATTGATTGTACTAGTATTAAATAAAAATATATAAGAAAAAAATTGTATAAATATGTCTCAAAATTATAAAATATTACGTATTTGAAAACAAAATTAAAAGACTAAAACAACACTTAAAGGAAGATAATAGAAGAAAGAGTAGTGTTTAGAGTAGCATAAGTGTGGCTTCGTGTTTGCTTTTCGTTCTTCCAATTTGGATTGTATTCATTATTTATATATGGAGCTCTAACACAGCATGGTGGCCGCGATCGCGGGACTCAACACGTGTTGTTGAACAACGGCGAGGGGCAACCTCGCTCGACAGCGTGGGTGCACATGACCACAAGGCGGCAGTGACCACGAGGTACTATCATAGTTGTACATTTGGTATATAAAAATTCAAATCGGTCTAATTTCTCCCCTCACGGAGGAAGAAAAAATTAAATCCTCTCAATTCTTCTTCGAAAAATTCAAATTTTAAATTGATATATTATATACATTTTATATTAACTATGATACATTTTATGACAAATCATATACACTTCATAATAATATTGCTGTAATATCCCGGACTTACATTATTATATGTTATTAGTCAAATAGTATTTTTAGACTGTCAATTATAGTAATTAGACAAAAAAAATCCAATACCAGTCGAGCAATAATCTTTAAGTGATATTATTTGGGATAACTAGTTGAAAGACACGATAAAAATGAGATGTTGTGGTAGAACCATAAATTATAGGATTTACGTTTAAGTCAAATTTCTAATGATATTAGACTACCAGTATTTTATAGTTAGACTCAAAAAATTTTAAGTATTACAAAATAAAAATATCTACATAGGATTTTTATGTTAATAACTATATATATGCATATTATAAAGATATAGAATTTGAGTTATCTATTTTCTAAAGAATAGAAATTCAAATTGTCATCTTATTGAAAAGAAAAAAAAGAGAGAACAAACTACCTAGCTCATCAAGTAATGCGTCCACATGCCCAATAGCATTCATGCATGTCCTCGACATTGAGGAGTATGTAGTTTACTTCATAAAGGTTTAAGATACTATAAATAGGAACCATTCTTTCATATATATGTTAATGGCAATTAGTTCCTAAACACTTATCAATCGTAGAAACAAATCAAGAGAGAAAATTGTAGTTAATCAAAGTACTATCACAAATAGATTTCAAGATCAGAGAGTATAAGGCAAATTATGCATATATTATTATCATCCTATCTTTTTTAAGATTCTTCTGTCTTAATTATTGTGAGTTATATGTTATTCTATTGCCTATATATTTACTATCTTAATTTTTTTTATACTGAAGTTTTGCAAAAGTAAAATGACTCTATTTTATTGGATATGAAAAAAGGATGAGCTAACGTTCTATGAGAGTATAATGTGATGGATCTTTAAGAGTCACTTATACTAATTGAGCGGATAGCAATAATACTAAAAATACGATCAAGTGATTGAACACAATGTTTTTCCTATTTGATTCTACTTTATTTTCAGTGATAATATTAAAAAGAATGGTGTATTATTATCTCTTTTTTTTTTTACTTTGTTATTTTTTAACATTGTAAAAGAATTAAACTATTATTTTATTTTACTCTCCGATAAGATAAATAATGCACGTCCCATTATGTTTTTTTTCTTCTTTTTCTTTCTTGTTACTTTACACAACAGAAAGATAGTGTTGTGTTTTTAAGACGATATATGTATTTTTATATATTTTTTCTTTTAAAAGAGTTATCATTGTAAGTTTATATTTTTTTCTTGAGTGTAAATCGGTGCTACGATGACAAACGTATTGGTCACAGTTCAAGTATAAACCTGTCTGAGCTCTCTCTTAGGGATGGTTCTTTTTTGAACAAGGTACACATCGATAGATTTGTAGGAGTGATAGGTACTAATAAGTCGAGGACGACAGTTTTGGATGGACTAAAGAGTTTTATTCTTCTAGAACAAAAATATCCTAAGAGTGACTGTGATGTTAGAATACCCATCTGTAGAGTATAAAGTGTGAAATTTCACTCTGATAACTCTCAAGATTGGGAATACTTGTGGTCATATGTGACACCAGAGTTGTATTATTATTGTTATTATTATATTTCTATGTTACTCTCTCTTTATTTTAACTTAATGAGAAATTCTTTGTAAATAATTTTGTAATATTTTTATATAAGACCTCACTTTATTTTCTATATCTATTATTGTGTATACTAGTTTACTTAGTTTACTTAGTATGACTTTTCATACTTATCCTTGTTGATTTTAAATTTTTACAACTTTTAAAGTTGGAGATCATATTGCCAAAACATCATCAAATCATGAGTAATAGTAGACTAAATCAGTTAGGAGGGATTCAACTAGAAATTTTATGTTTTGCTTCTTTTATATTTTGTGCTAATATATTCCACCTACATAATGAATAAAGTCAATTTTATGATACTCTTTTGATTTGAGTCTATTTTGTATAAGACCTTACATGATTATAGACTCTGTCTATAAATATATAGTGATTGTTACACCTAAACTTTATTTGCAGGCATGATAATTACTGAAGTTGCACAAATCTCAATGAACAAATATATGGTATATGTGTTGTAAATATATATATATAGTGCATAACCACTATGTCAATTCACATCCTTTGACTATTATGTTAGTCATGTGTTCAAATTTTGAGGCCTAATTTAGGGCCTATTTATATTATTACACATGGGTCCCAAAATATTTAGGCCAGACCCAAGACCCTTGGTGGTGGAGCCATCCAGATAAGACATCTTATCCATTCTATATTCATCCCTATCCACAGATGTCCTTGTGGACCGATGAAAACCAACAGCATCATTAATCGTAGCAATCGCCTTCTCAAAGTGACACCCAGGCCTGGCTGGTGAAGACACGAAAGGCTCTTGCTGTGTGCATTCCACCATGAAAACTGCTCATTTCCAAGTGTTAGTTTACTTATCGGTGGCGGTGGCCGTGTTGCTCATGCTTAGCCGCAATCTCCTCCGTGACGGAGGTTAGCACTCGCTTCTTGCGCCGTCTCTATGTTGACTGGGATAATTTATTACTCGCTTCGTCTTTGGTTTTTGAGATGAAATTTTGACATTAATATATATATCATCCTATATTAGTAATAACTTCAAAAAATATGATATTGTAAAAATATTTTTTATAGACGATTCTACTAACTATTTTTATTTCACTTCTCTTTATGTATTTTTGAGTAATTATTAGTCAAGGTTTACAAAATTTAAAATAACCATAGAATTATGTGTGAGCCTCACATTCTGAAACCCAAGAAGCACTTTAAAGTGTTTTCAGATGTGCTTTTCACTCGTTGTTGTATAGACCCTCGTAATTTGCACTAACAATATCAAGATATATGATCAAATCCCAATAAATTTGGTATTTAGCTAGACAACTGAATAACACACTAGCTGCCAATTAGGCTACCAACTAGTTGGCTATCATGAAATCTTACTTGATGTATTGTAACATTTGCAATGATTGCTATGACATTTTTATTTGAGCTACTGCAATATCTCATTAAAACTTAAAATGAACCACAGTAAGGTTTTCAATAACTTTTTCAATTGTGCCTCTTGCGTCATTAAACTTGCAATTTAGTGTAACATGTACTTGAACTTGCTTCCATTTGCCAATTAGTGATTAAAATACTTCCACCAGTCACAAAAACTTGTCAATTTTTACTTTTCTTAGTTTTCAAGATATAATTTTGACTATTAATTTTCACCTAAGTATATTAGTAAGAGTTATAAAAATATAGTTCAAAATTATTTTTTGATGATGAACCGATTTAGATTAGAGCTTATACCAATTCATATCATATTTATAAGATGGAATTTTGAGTTTTTCTATTTACTTTGTAAAACATTAAAACTTTACTACCTCTATTCTTTTTTATTTATAAGAAGATTTTATAACTAAAAGAACATTGTTTTACAATTTTTGATTTGAAATATGACTTTGTTTTCCTAAAGTATTATCATAACTATTAATTCACTTGATCATTAATTAATTTGATGCAAATAGCTTACCTACCTTGTTAATCATAAGCAGTAGGAGTATACTTTTAAGTTTACACTATTGCCTTAAAAATTTGTTTAGAAAACTAAAACAGAAGTAAAAAGGATTAGAGGAAGTGCAATGTGAATAAGTAAATGATACAATTCAAATAAGATAGTACATCATTTTGTTATTATTCATCCAATGATTCGTTAACAAATGAAACATGTTTTTATTCTCCCAGATTTGGATTCAAATATGGGAATACTAAATCCACAAACATATTTTTAAGATAGATTTGGCTTGAGAAAAAAAGGGTTATTCGGATATAGAAATCTTAAGTAGATTTGTATTTTATCAGATTCCGTAAATATGATTTTGGATAATTGGCACCCAGTTTACATACCTATCCGTTAATCGTTATATATAAGAGTGTTATGCATTAGATAGAACAAGTAGCCCTTGTATAGTTGTATCCTAAGTCTTAACCTTCCACTCTGTCACAGAGTAGATTCATTGCATTTTTTTTTTCTCTTTATTACATTTGTTGCAGAGTGTCCCGATCCTCGCCCCACCCTTCCTAGTCCAAGCTGTGCACCTCCCGCCCCCTGACCAGTGGTCTATACGAGGCTATGACTTTGATGGAAGGATTATAGCTATAATAGTTTTTTGGATTATGGATATCCACTAAGTGCATATATTTTACAATAATTATCTTCTCATATGACATTGTACGGTATTGCTCAAAGTAGATGAACGCTTAAGACAGCAAGAAGTGCAATGAACAAAAGCATTTATAGTGCATTGCCTATGTAACCATGCATGTATGCTTACATTAATTGTTAGGGTAAATGAAAATTTTATTTTAAAATAAAGCACATGAAATTACAACATCTACTATTTATATAGATCTAAACTTTAGAGATAGAAATAAACTAAAAATACTTATAATAATCAGGACTCTTACTACAATTCAATTTAAACTCCTATTTGTAAGATAAGAAGCATCCTAACATTAATAATTAGTAGCATGTGTAATTTATCTTGACTATGTCTTTCCCTAGCCTCTCTCAAGTGATGGCAGAGCGTCTTGTGTTTTTCCCCGATCCTTCTTGGCGTCCTCACCCAACTCTGACGACTTCCCGCGGCACTCTCTCGCAACCTCAGCTAGCTCGTCGCCGCCTCATCACCTCCTCTCTCTCTGGGGTTTAAGATCTCACTTCTCTGGCCAAATCTGCACACTTCTCCAACCAAATTTCACGCCACATCCTTAAACCTAAGTAGTTATGTCACGCAAGTTCGCAAACTTAAAATTTAGTGATAAGTGCTAATTTTGACCTATATAAAACCATTTTGATGAGGATATCCCTAACACAAATAGCAGTAGAGCTCGATCCAAGTAATATAAAAAACCAATCACTCGAGCGAAGGTCAGACAATTACATCAGCAGGTAACTTTGTTCCTTAAAAAATTAAAGTATGATGAAAACATACTGCTACCTAATAGATCTTGTTTAACATTGATCAGGAATAGAGAGGGAAAACATAACAGAAAGAATATAGTCACGTATGAGTCAAATAACTTCATTGAATCTAGTCGTATACCTACTGAGTGGAATGAGGATTTACTAAGCTTTCCAATAAATCCAAGATCTCTCGATTCCGTCAAGAATTGCAACCACTCAACCAAAAGAATTTTGCTCGGCATGTAGTCTGCTGACCAAACGACAGTCCAACTTCAACTAAGCACCATTCTCAACATATATGTCCAATTTGGTTGTGTGAGTACTTGTTGGAAAGGTATTCAAAAGACTTTTCCAACGCATCAAGAATCATTAAATTCTGATAATGTATGCAACTAGGAGACCCAAAAGAGTAATGACTGTACGGAAGAAAAAAGTCCCTTGCGAATCTGAATCCAACTCGGAGAAGATTTATTCCGAACTTCTTTTATCTTTTATAGTTTGTTAGGATTTTTATTCTATTTTGAATTAGATTCAGATTAAAATTCTAGTTTAATTCTTTTATCTTTTGTACATACCACTCTCTATAAAAGAGAGGCATGATCATATAAGACAAATTTCAGATTGAAGTCTTAGTTTTAGTTGAGAGTTGAAGCTCCTTTTTTGTTTTTGTGATTTCCTCCAGAATTGTTCGAACGATCTTCGTGGTCACCCTATCTGTGCGCCAACTCCGTGCGTGGCCGTGTGGATAGGTAATTTAGAGTGTTGTTGAGCGAATTCATTGATACACAAGTCCTTGCTCTGCAAGTGGTTGGCTATCTCGTTTTGTCAGGTCATACTAGTTATCCAGGTTATATGTTGTGACGATCGGGCCACCTTCTATGAACACGTCCTTCATCGGTGTATTCATATCACATTTCCTATCCATCTTTGTGAATTATTGCATGAAAACTCTTGATTGAATGAAAATATTGTTGATGTTGTTTTCTATTTAGTTTTAGAATAAAATACAACGAATTTTATCAAATCTCGCATAAATATGCAAGAAACTCGAAAGAAGACGGTGTTCCGAAGACAAACAAATAGCCGAGGACAAAAAAAACGACGTTATAGGGGAGAAAACGGCCCAAAAAACAGGCGGTATTTAGTTGTTCAGGCGTCCAGGGCCAACCACAGAGCAAAACACGGGTGTGCAACCACAGAGGAAAACATGGACCATAAGGCCCAAAACACGGCATGTGTTTTGCGCACGCATGGCCATGTTCAGGACCGTTTTCTGGTTGCATGACTCAGTTCCGCAGCTGATCTAATCCAGTTTTCACCACGGAGTTCGAGGTGAACTCAAATTGTATTGATTATGGGCTCACACCTATAAAAAGAAGGCGACCACGCATCAAATGAGGGCATCGAGAGTTTTAGATTAATTTTCCATTTTTCAATTTAGGAGTTTTTATATTAGTTTCAGATCTAGTTCGTCTTCCAATTTCCTAACAAATTTTTTTTTTATAAATAACCCATAGAAAAAAACCAATTGCAAAAATGACTCACAATTACCATATTTTGCAAAAATAATCCATCACGTCAGTCTATCGAGTCTTGGAGACTCGACAAGCGACGTGTCGCGTTGTGGGGTGGAAATCGGCTTATCAAGTGGCAAGAACTTGACAAGTTACTTGTCATGGCTTCAGAACACGACAAGCGGATTGTCGAGTGCCCACTACTTACAAGCCCTCTGGCTCTTGGTCGTGGTCGTATCACTTCAAAATTGGTCGTATCAGTACTAGACCTGGTCGTAGTCATATCTGTACAAAGATATTCCGCATGAGTGTCTGCTCGAATGTAGACTTCAACCAGTACTTTGCTCGAATGATAATCATAGGGCTTGTCAAGTGCTGGGCACTTGACAAGCCACTTGTCACAACTACAGAATGCGACAAGCGGCTTGTCGAATGCCCAGCACTTAACAAGCCAAGTGTCACGTTTTAGAGTCGCGACAAGCGGCTTGTTGAGTCTCCAAGACTCGACATGCTGATGTGGTGGACTATTTTTTGCAAAATATGGCAACTCTAGGTTATTTTTACAATTAGTTTTTTCTGTGGGTTATTTTTAAAAAAAATTATTTTCTGACGCTAATCAAGATAGTTGTTATTTTAATTCATCAATTCAGTGTGTTTTTTTATTTTACATTTATTTTCTCTTGTTTTTCTTTGATCGTGTGTGAATAATTTCTCTTTGTGGTCCGAATGAATAACTTGATCCAATTGAATATTTAGTGTATTGTCAAGACACACGCACAAATTGTTGTAGCTAAGAGAGTAAGAAGAAACAATTCTTTTATTATGAGAAATACTCTTTGTACTAAAAACGCACACTCTCCACTAGAAAAGAGATATATGCTAACTAATTACAATGCAGTGTATTTAAAGACTACTAATTAACCAACTGCGAAGTTCTCGGCCGTGTGCTGTACGTGCTGATGCCACGGGCATTCGAGAGTTGCGCTCATCCACTACTAGCCATGCGCGTCCGAGAGTTGCGCTCATCCACTACAAGCCTTACGACTCGTCCACCAACAATCTCGGCTCGACCATCGACCAAGTGATCAACCAACGACAAAGTTTGGTCGATATGCCAACTCAACTCAACCATTGACCAAAAACTTGACTCGACCAGTGACCAAGTCTTTATTAATCTGAGATCTTCTCAGATCATGACTCCCCCTTTTTGAAGAAAGGAACCAACTCCCGTTGGTGCTCAAAACTGAAGATGCGGGAACTGAGCTTGGCTATTCTCGCGTATATACCATCTTGTAGCACTTTCTCATTGACCTTTTTGTCCAACCCAAAAATTCTCTCTTGTGCCACAAGGAGTTGTTGTCACCTTCTATTCTAAGACCACGTCTTCAGTAAAAGGTGCCTCCTGTTGGTATATCAAATCTTCTATAGATGGCACCATTGTGTTGGGCTCATCATCCAACATGGATGGTTCAAAGAGTTTGAGGTGTTCGACATTAACTACAGAGTAAATGTCCATATACAGAGGAAGTTCGAGCCAACAAGCATTATCACCAATTTTCTGTAAATTATTGAATTGACTATAATGGATTTGTTTGATCTTTTTACCTTCATCCTTGAGTTGGTCCTTGCTTAAGTGGAGCCAGACCAGATCACCTTCGTGAAAGTTGGCTTCAATTCGGTGTCAGCTATGTCGCGCCTTATATTTGAGTTGGACCTTTTGTAGGTTTTGCTGTACTTCACCATGAAGTCACCAGATGCCCTCTAGGAAACATTGGTCACACTCCTCCTTGGTAGTTGGTGATGAGGTAGAGATCATGAGCTCCAAGTCAAATGGGCTTTGTGGTAAGAAACGCAAACATACGTCAAAAGGAGACTTCTCTGTAGAACCATGTATAACTCGATTGAAAGCGAACTGTAAATATGATATGCTCTTGTCCCACACCTTGGGGTGCCGTGAGTTGTAACCCCTAAGCAAATATAGAACCATACGGTTAACCACCTTGGTTTGACCGTCAGTTTGCGGATGGAAGGCTGTACTCTGCTTCAAGTTGGTGTCCTCTAACTCAAAGGATCTTTGCAAACTAGGTAACACAAGGACGAGTGCCTTGCTAATTTTCTTCTTTAACAAAAGGAACGTGTCCTCATGTTTTGTAGTCTACTCAAATTTTTGGTTGGGTTTAGTTAAAGAATGTAAAGGAGAAGCCAAAATAGAAAAATGTCGAATGAACTTACGAAGGTACTAACATGCACCCATGAAGCTTCGCACTGAAGGAAACTAAGTAAGCTACACTAGCAAAATTTCAAAAATTTTTACTCGAAGACTGCAAGTAATAGACCATAGATTAGATTGTTACCAACAGCGGAAGCAAATTAGGTAAAGCGATCAAATGTACCTAGCCACTGTTCGCAGATCGTATTGATCAGCAGACGTAAATGACAGCAACCACTCGCAGATTATCCTGATCAGTGCAGCAATTGCAACAGCACCTCTACCAGTATCTACATGTACCGGGATGGAACGCCGTACGATGGTGTGCTAGCACTAATGCGCATGACAATGATTTAGGGGTTATTATTTTAGAAGAGATGGCAACTATGATTTTTTGTGATGTTCTCAAAGTCCATCATACTTCTCTTTGTATAGAGCCCTGCAAAAAAAATCCTAACAGATTAAGTTTCCTAATATGATACGAATCTTATCCGAACTACATGAGGAGTTTAACATTAAGTCTCCGTATCTGATACGAAAACCCCATAACAACCCAATCCAAATGCAGAAGGAGCTAACATTAAGTCTCTGAATCTGATACGGTAACCCCATAACAAATGCAATACGAATGCATAAGGAGTCTAACATTAATTCTCTGAATCTGATACGGAAACCCCATAACAAACAAAATCCAAATGCAGAAGAAGTCTAACATTAAGTCTCTGAATCTGATATGGTAACCCTATAACAAATCCAATCCGAATGTATAAGGAGTATAACATTAAGTCTCTAAATTTGATACTAAAAACCCATAACAAACCCAATTTGAATGCATAAGGAGTCTAACATTAAGTCTCTGAATCTGATACGGAAACCCCATAACGGACCCAATCCAAATACATAAGGAATTTAACATTAAGTCTCCGAATCTAATATGAAAACCCCATAATAGACTTAATCTGAATTGCATTGTTCCAACCCGTTAAGTATGTGACCTTGTAGGTTCATGCATATATATCTAGTCACAACCCGAGAATACTTACTCGAATTGTAAGTCGGTAGTGGCCTCTGGTAGGACATAACGATCATCTAAATACACACGAAGATCATAATCAACGAACCTATATAATGTCTTCATGTTGATCCTCTTGCCATACGATACTAGATTAAACCTAATGTAAGAAATGTGTCACCCTTGCATAGTTCAATCATTTCTCGATTTCATAGTAAACTGATCTTTCCGTAGTTAACACTCGACCATAAACGGTATGGCCATGCACTTCTCAATTCATCTATATTAAGGGACCCAGAGATATCTCTCTCATTATATGAGAGATGCAAATTCCATCTTAACCATTCACATTGTCGACGATTGAGACTTTCTTCCTTAGTTGAGCTTATGTAAAAAATTAAGAGAAGTGTGAAGCCAATCTAAGGTGTTGTATCAAGTAAATCACGATATCTATGTCAAAGGGAGAGAGGATTTTATACAAGTTCAGGCTCTCTGATGATGAGTAATAACCCTACTTCCTGTTGGGATTTCACTATATAAATTGAGGTTACAAGAAGAGAATCAAGAATGTTCTTAGATAAACTAAGGACAATCTCGCCCTCTTTCGCTTACAGTGCAAATTGATCTACTATCTAAATGGTTATCTCTCTATCTTGCTCTTTTGTTCTGATGCCTTTTCTCTCTTGACAATCCTCCTTTTATAGCTCGTTGCTGGACTTCGGTTACGGGAATGAAGGGTCGTCGAGAGGTAAACGTGTACCAGCTATAATGTGTAATTATACCTGGTCATTAGTGTTTTATTACCTTCTTGATGGTTATAAGGGACTTAAAGAGTTTTAAACATACAGACGACGGTAGTGGTAGGATGGTTCATCTACTGCACATGATCGAATAAGACTAATAATATAACCGTCAGTTGTTTTAATTCTCCAATGAACCGTGGTCGCGTATTAGCTACAACAATGCTCAGTCTTCACGATTTGGGCGACAACGGGAAAATATCTCCATATCCGCAGTATTCATGAGACCATAGTCTCCGCGACTTCAGGATTTGTAGGCTACAAATCCCGCGATATCATAGGTTGAGACCATAGAATGGGTTGTGTCCAGTACATCTTAGACTATTCTATTATCCCTCTCTTGGAGACTTGAGGCCACAGAGAGGTTAAAATCTTGTCCTTATAGCCTCTACGACTATAGAATGATATTGGTGAATAAGTCGGGTTATTATCCTCATCACACATTCCTCCATATGGCTCATAGCGTACCCGAATATTACCTTTATTACCACTCAATTAAAAGTAGCGTTTGATAATATCAAACTATACTACTACACATATAGGAAACTATGATGGTCTCAAGTCTAAGGATCAATCATAAACATTATTTGAGACCAATTGATAACAGTTAAATGACAAATCCAAACAGTGTCTCAAAATGGGTCTATCCAACATTATATTCTTCAATATATGTCTACATTATTAATTTGATATCTTATATCCATAGTCCGTGAAACATGAACATTAATCAATATATGTGCTAATCTATTAATAATAATATCCTATTTAAAGATAATGGATGAGAGACTTTATAGAATAATATCATCAAATAAATTTAGAGTTTCACGAACAAGTCACACACTTGTTGATCAAACTAAGATGATAATTTATTAAAAAAACATATTATTCAAATGTTCATAAATATAACAAAGATAAATACATCTCTATAATTTTCTCTATGACATATCACTAACACACACCTTCGTCACGGATCGTGGTTGTGGCCACTCGCGGATGGCTTTCACCTTGTCAGAGTCGATCTACAGCTTCCCATCATTGACCACAAAACCAAGGTACAATAGAGTTTGCTTCCCAAACTCGCACTTCTTGCCATTGAGGCAGAGATGATTTTGCCTCAACTGATCAAACACCTTTCGCATATGTATTAGGTGCTTGTCCCACAATTGACTGTAGATAAGGATGTCGTCGAGGTAGATAATCACAAAGTCGTTGATGAAAGGCCGTAGGACGTCATTCATGAGATGCATGAAGGTGACCGGGGTATTGCAAAGTCCAAATGGCATGAAAAGCCACTCAAATAGGCCTTGACGTGTCTTGAAAGTGGTCTTCCAAGTGCCATCCTCAAAGATACGCACTTGGTGGTACCTAGATTTTAGATCCAGCTTGGTGAAGAACATGGCATGCTTCAATTGGTCCAACAAGTCGTCGATGCGAGGGGGAGGGTCACTATTCTTGATGGTGATTTTGTTGAGTGCATGATAATCGATGCACATATGCCAAGCACCATCTTTCTTAGGAACAAGCACCACCGGGGATTCGCAAGGAAAATTACTTGGCTAGATAACGCCAGTATCAAGTAAATCATTGATTTGCCTCTTGATCTCCTCATTCTCCAACATTGAGCTGCGATACATGCCAAGATTTGGGAGTGGTGCAAACGAGTTGGATGTCGTGTTCGACCGGTCGTCTTGGTGGTTGACCATGTACTTCTTCGAACATCTCGTCATATTCTTCGAGCAGGCTCACCAATTTACCATTATTCTCCCTACAAGACAATGTTAGTTCCGAGAAATCACCATCATCTTGGTTCACCAAGTGAATTATTATCAACACATATTTTTGGCATGCATTGACAACTCGTTTTGCCTGATTTGCTGTCATTATGTTTGTGGTGTTGATGTGGTTGTCCTTGGTGATGACGAACCTTGTCCCATCTTTTGTGAGCTCATACTCTTGAGCCCTTCGGTGGAAATGGGTGTCACGATCATACAAGAAAGGACTAAAAATCACCTAGCAAATGTCAACGGGAACGACATTGCATTGCATCTCATCAATATAGAGAGAGGAGATAGCAAACCATAGAGTGTTGGATCAAGGATGCCGACTAGAGGGGGGGTGAATAGGAGGCTTTTAAAAACTTAAAGCTTAACTCAAATAAATGCAAGTCAAGAACAAATAATATAAGCAAGGGGAAAAGAGAACGAACACAGTGATTTTTACCGAGGTATCAGAGACTCGCCCAGTCTCCACTAGTCCTCGTTGAAGCACTCAAGTCACTTGAGTTTTGCCTCAATACTCACGAAGAGTATTATCAACTAAGGTTGCTACTTGTCCACTCCGGAAAGGCGAGCACCGATGCTTTGTACAAGCTTGCCGAGCCTCTCCAACAATCTCCGTTCTGGAGAGGTCAACGGTCACGCCTCCGAACCGTCTAGGTGAGGGCGCTCACCAAGAGTAACAGGCAGCGAGGTCTTCTCTAGACCTCCAAACACGCACCGAGAAACTAAGTGAATGCCAATGCAAAAGAACTGAAGTGCTCGGTGGATCGGAAAACACTCAACTTGATCAAAAGATCAAGATTTTAAGTAGAAAACTAAAGCTCAAGAGTGTGTGAGAAATGCTACTGCTTGTTATGTAAAATTTATGCCCAAAGCCCCTTTTTATAGCCTCAAGAATCAAAAGAACCGTTGGGCAAGGGCTGAAAATCAGCAACCCAAACTGACAGTCAGTTTGCCTAACTGACAGTCAGTTCAGTGCACAACGGCCGACAAAATTTACGGATGAAACTTTGCTAGCCGTTCGTGGTCGTTTAAGGAAAGCTGAAACCCACAACTGACAGTCAGTTCGACCACAAACTCGACCAAAACCAAAAAGAAACTCAGTTAAAAGCATTGTGGTCGAAACCCCAACTGACAGTCAGTATGGACAAACTGACAGTCAGTTTAGTACAAAAAATTTGAGGCCAAAATACACCCTCTCTGGACAATTGTCAGTTTAATCAAACTGACATTCAAACTGACAGTCAGTTCAGCAAACTGACAATCAGCCTGAACAAAAACAGAGATAACTTTAAATCTAGAAATCCAAAAGAGGTGTTTAATAGCTCGTTTGAAAGATAATTTCAAGGGCTACATTTTGTAAACATAAGAAAAAACCAGATCTTCCTAGATCTTTCTAGAAAAATGAAAAACTCTTCTGTTGTCAAAAATTGAACTGAAAAATCAGATTTTTCAAATTAAGTTCAAACCAAATCCAACCAAAAAATGATGCAATGCAATGACCTAAGTTTCTCGGTTTATGTTGGAGATAAAGAGAGGACTTTCGCCACCCCTCTTTATAGTACGGTTAAAACTAAAAACAACTTTCATAACCGATCATCTCCAAACGCCGAGATCGGTAAAAATAAAAACTCATAATACCTTAGGTCTTTCGCATCTTCATGATTTGCGTCTTGTCTTTTGCTCTTCTGCATCTTGTGCTTCACTTTTTGTCGGGTTCATCTTGATCATCTCGTAATTCTTCCCGAGCAATCTCTGTATCAAAAAGTCTCAGAAGCACAGTTAGTCCAAAACACTTTGTTTTCATTAATCATCAAAATTAGGGTTAGGCATGAAGGCCTAGATGCAACAATCTCCCCCTTTTTGATGATTGCTGACAACAAGTGTTTAAAAAATAAATAACTCCCCCTGAGTATGTGCATCTCATCATATCAGAGCATAAATCATCACGCATACATCAGAGAATCTCATACATACAAGCACTCACAGAAATACATATATCACCAAGTCATATCAGAGCATACAAATCTCAAAATCAAGATATCATATATATATCAAGGTGTCAGAGCTAATCAGAGCTACACAGATAAACACATCACACACAGACATATATGATAAGCAAAAACATTTCCATAATATAAAACACCATCTGTCCAAAACATCAAAAGACTACTAATATCCAAAATACTTCTCCCCCTTTGACATCAAGCACAAAAAGGGAGGCAAAAACATAAAAATGAGCCTAATGCTCATCATCTGAAGACACTCCTAGAACATCTGTATCCCCGGAGCCTGTTGAAGATCCAGATGCGTCGCCCACAGGAGACAGAGGAGGAGTAGCGGCTGGAGCAGAAGCAACTGGAGCCGGAGCTGGTGCAGCAGGAACTGGATCAGCTGGTCCGGAAGCTGTGCTCGGTGAGGACGAAGCCAAGCGGGCCCTCTTGCGAGGGACCGGAGAATCTGACACAGGCAGACGTCGCAGTATCTCCTCCTGCTGTGCAACCAAACGAAGCAACATCTGGTGATGCTCCGCTTGGGTGCTGAGGATCTGCTGTTGGGTCTGGAGGACCTGCTGGAGCAAGGAAGGTGACGCCGCGGAAGATCCGGCACCAGGGTCTGAAGGAGGTGCTGGGTCGGACTCCTGAACTGGAGCCTCATCCGCTGACTCCCCCGCAGCATCATCATCTGATGCGGGAGAATCAGGGCCAGCAGCTGTAGCGGGGCGAGCACCGAGCCGGCGATCTGCCTGGCCCAGAGGATAAAAGAGCAAAGGATGATGAGGCCGTGGGAGCTCAGAATCCACAGCCCGGATATGAAGAAGCACCGCCATGATATACGGAGTGTATATCAGCAGACGGCGCGGGGAAAGAAGAACGTGCTGAATCTCACTAATGATGAGATCAGCAACGTCGAACGGCTCCTCCTGAAAGATGGAAATCAGGACGTGGAGGGCCAGATAGGTGACTCTAGCCCTATCTCCGCTCATGGGGACCAGAGTGAGACGGAGGATCCGTAGGGCTAGGTCTACATCGCGGCGCAGGCCGGCAATGTGACGGAGCTGGAAGGGGCCGGAGTAAAGCATGACCACCTCCCGATGTTCCAGATCTGGAAGGGTATGGAGCTGGCGGCCAGAAGGAGGGCGCACCAGTCCAAGCGCTGACTCCAGCTGCTCCTTCGTGACGGTGTAGACCTGGAGGCCCGTCATGAAGGTCATGAAGTCGCGCTGAGGGGAGATGAAAATGGTGGAATAGAACTGGCGAATGGGCCCCTCAGCCCAATGCAGAGAGGAATCGGCGACTAAGTCGCGGATCCCTACAGAGCCGAAAAGGTCTGCGAGAGTGGCTATGCCTGTGCGAGAGGCGATCGTCCCCCACGACAGAGAGCGGTGGGCGAAGATGGGTGCGCGGCTATAGACGCTGGTGAACAGGTCTAGGTGGAGGTTTGTGAAACAAGTGAGGACCTCGCAAGCGTCGCGACCAGTGGGACGCGGCGAGAGGTACGAGTTTGTGGAGCGGAGCGTGCGAAGGCGGCTCGCGTGCCACCGTGAATAATCCACGGGCACACGCTCAGGCGGAGGCGAAGGCCGGTTCTCGGACATTTGGCCCGATGAACACTGGCTGTTTGCCGCGTTCTTCCGTCGGGCCACACGGCGAGAAGGACCGGGCTGATCAGACATGACGAATTGAAAAACAGAGAAAGAAAACAGGGGAAGAGGAAGAGACGACCTGAACAGAGCCGAATAGAGGAACTGAACCGAGAGGCTGAAGACGACGAGGCTCCACAGCACGATGACACACTGTGAGGAGAGGAGCAAAAGCCGGCGATCTTCGGCACAATGGTGCACGAAAAACCTCAGGCAAGGGGAGGCACAAAGTGGTGGTGGCGGCGGCTAGAACGGCGGTTAGATGCGGTGGTGGAGGCGCAACAAAGACGGCGGCGCACGGCGAGGCGGTGCAGCAAGACGACGGCGGCGACACGGCGAGGTGGAGGCGCAAACGGCGAAGGCAAGGAGGCGCAAGGAGGAGGAGGCAAGAAGAGGAAACGGTGGCGAGAAGAACCGAAGAGACAAAAACCAGATCGAGGGTTTTAAGGGTTCGGGAGACCCAAACTGACAGTCAGTTCCAAACTCAGAGACTTGGAACTGACAATCAGTGTACCACACTGACAGTCAGTTCACAAAACTGAGTTTTGAAACTGACAGTCAGTGTATGAGACTGACAGTCAGTTTGAGACTCGAACACACAGAGGAGTTACGACCAAAATCAATTGTACATAACTGACTGTCAGTTTGTGAAACTGACTGTCAGTTAGGACAATGACTTCGACCAGAGACTAAGACCAGGCTCCTAAGCACTAAACTGACTGTCAGTTATAGGAACTGACTGTCAGTTTGGTCAATTTCAACCAGAAGCAATCTAAGGCTAGAGAGGGAATAAAATAATATTATTTTTATACAAACAACACTTTTAGCACATCAACTAGCATTTGATATATCAATAATGTTCAGTTCACCCCTTAAAAAGCAAAATCTTGATTCATCTAGGGGTTTAGTGAAGATATCAGCTAGTTGCATATCAGTTCTAACATAATTTACATCAATATCTCCTTTAGCCACATGATATCTAATAAAGTGGTGCCTTATTTCAATATGCTTAGTTCTAGAATGTTGAACTGGATTATTAGCAATTTTAATGGCACTTTCATTATCACATAAGAGTGACACTTTATCAAATATAATCCCATAATCCAAAAATGTCTGCTTCATCCATAATAATTGAGCACAACAACTGCCTGCAGACACATATTCAGCTTCAGCTGTGGAGAGAGCTACAGAATTTTGTTTCCTAGATGACCATGATACTAAGGATCTCCCCAACAGTTGACAGCTACCAGATGTGCTTTTACGATCAATCTTGCACCCAGCATAATCAGAATCAGAATACCCAATTAATTCAAAATTTGCCTCTTTAGGATACCAAAGGTCTAAACTGGGATAGCATTTTAAATACCTAAGGATTCTTTTAAGAGCAGTTAAATGACATTCCTTAGGATCAGACTGAAATCTAGCACATAAGCACACACTGAACATGATATCAGGCCTAGATGCAGTAAGATATAAAAGACTACCAATCATAGACCTATAAAGTTTAGAATCGACCGATTTGCCGCTTTTGTCCATGTCCAGATGTCCATTGGTCACCATGGGAGTTTTGATTGCCTTAGCGTCTTCCATCCCAAATTGCTTGAGTAGGTCCTTCACGTACTTTGTTTGACTCACGAACGTACCGTTCTTGAGTTGCTTGATTTGAAGTCCGAGGAAGAAACTCAGTTCGCCAATCATGGACATCTCGAACTCTCTAGACATCATCTCTCCAAACTCATGACAGAAATGTTCATTAATAGATCCAAAGATAATATCATCAACATAAATCTGACAAATGAACAAATCTTTTTCAATTTTCTTTGTAAAGAGAGTTGTGTCAACCTTCTCAATTTTAAAACCTTTTGATAATAGAAAGTCTCTAAGACGCTCATACCAAGCCCGAGGAGCTTGTTTGAGACCATAGAGAGCTTTTGACAAATTAAATACATGGTTTGGAAATTTAGAATCTTCAAAACCAGGAGGTTGTTCAACAAAGACTAGTTCAGAAATTTCACCATTTAAGAAAGCACTTTTAACATCCATTTGAAAAAGTTTGATATTAAAACATGATGCATAAGCAAGAAGAATGCGAATAGCTTCAAGTCTTGCTACAGGTGCAAAAGTCTCACCAAAGTCTAAACCTTCGACTTGAGTGAAACCTTGAGCAACAAGACGAGCTTTGTTTCTAATTACAACTCCATTTTCATCTTGCTTATTTCTGAAAACCCATTTTGTTCCAATTACATTATGATCCTTGAGTCTTTCTACTAAAGTCCAAACTTCATTTCTAGCAAAATTATTAAGTTCTGCATGCATGGCATTAACCCAATCAGGGTCATTTAAAGCTTCATTAACATGTTTGGGTTCTAAAGAAGATACAAATGAATGATGTTCACAAAATGCAGCAATACGAGATCGAGTTTGAACACTCTTACTGACGTCACCCAATATTTGATCTAGAGGGTGATCCTTGGTGATTGTTTGATGCTGCCTTGGTGCTTCATCTTGACCTTGTTCTGGAGGATCAACATGAGATGATGATACATCTTGATCAACATTCTCAACATTGACATCATCTTCTTGATCTTCTTCTCTTGGCTTGATGTCTCCAACGGTTATGTTCTTCATGGCTTCTTGAAGATCTTCACCTGAAACTTCACAAGAAACTTGCTCCTTTTGTGAGCCATTAGTTTCATCAAATTCGACATCACCAGATTCTTCAATGCAACTTGTATTTTTATTGAAAACACGATAAGCTTTGCTAGTGGTGGAGTATCCGACTAGAAAGTCTTCATCTACTCTTCTTTGAAATTTTCCACCAAAATTTCTTTTCTTAAGAATATAACATTTGCATCCAAACACTCGAAAATAAGAAATATTTGTCTTACGCTCAACAAGAAGCTCATAAGGAGTCAAATTTAGAAGAGGATGCAAATAAAGTCGATTTATAGAATAGCAAGCGGTATGCACGGCTTCAGCCCAGAAGCGAGTAGGAGTATCATACTCACTTAGAATAGTCCTTGCCATTTCTATAAGTGTTCGATTTTTCCTTTCAACGACTCCATTTTGCTGTGGAGTGTAGGATGTGGAAAATTCGTGTTTGATTCCAAGAGAGTCACAAAAATCAAATAAAGTTGAATTAACGAACTCTCCACCATGATCGCTACGGATTTTCTTGATGGATAATTCGAATTCAGTAGAAACACGTTTTGCAAAACTTTTGAATACATCGGGGGTTTCGGATTTTTGAGAAATAAAGAAAACCCAAGTGTAGCGTGTAAAATCGTCAACAATCACAAAACCATAGTTACTACCCCCGATACTTTGGAACTCGGAAGGTCCAAATAAATCCATATGAAGGAGTTCCAAAGGTTTACAAGTAGAAAGAATACGCTTAGTTGGATGTGAAGTAGCTACTTGCTTGCCAGCTTGACAAGCGCTATAAGGTTTGTCATTTTCAAAATTCACATCCTTTAAGCCAACAACCAAATCATGTTTTAAAAGTTTTCTCAACTGATGCATTCCAACATATGCGAGTCGTCTATGCCATAGCCAACCTTTTGAGGTTTGAGAGACAAGACATATTGGCAGAGATGCATCTTTTGAGTGAAAATCAACCAAATAAAGATTTCCAAAGCGAAAGCCTTTAAAGATCAAGGTTTTATCTTTTAAACTTTCAACTAAAACTTCTTTTGGGAAAAATGTGCAACTAAAACCAAAATCGCAAATTTGTGCAACGGAAAGCAAATTGAAATTCAGAGATTCGACCAACAAAACATTCGAAATAGAAAGATCATTAGAGATTGCGATTTTACCCAAGCCTACCACATTTCCTTGACGGTTGTCGCCAAAGGTAATCTTTTGGTTCTCGCTTGAGTTATCTTTCAGCGAGGTGAACAACTTCTTGTTACCGGTCATGTGTTCGGAGCATCCACTATCGAGCACCCAATGCCTCCCACTGGTCTTGTAGTTCACCTGCATACAAAGAATTAAGTTCTTTTAGGTACCCAAACCTTTTTGGGTCCTTCAATGTTAGCAATCAAAGCTTTGGGCACCCAAATAGATTTCTTCTTTTTATTTAACATGGGTGCACCAACATACTTTGCTATAGCATAACCTTTCCTCGACTTTTGAAGCATGTAGCAAGTATCAAAATAATTAGAAGTCATTAAGGGACATGCTTTATGCGAATGACCAGTTTCATGGCATTTATGACAAAATGTGTTGCATGCTTTAACAAATATAGTTTTAGAATTTGGTTTCTTCCCTTTCTTTTGAAAATATCCTAAGCCTTCTTTTCTAAAGGAACACTTTTGTTTACTAAGGATTAGATCAAGAGATATTTTACCTTTATAACAGTTCTCTAACCCTTTTCCAAGCTTTTCTACTTGAGCCTTAACTTCATTATTTTCATTCAATATGTTATCATTAGAAATACGTGGATTATGATGACTACTAGAGGGAGAATCATCCAAATTACATGAAGTTGAAGCATCTATTTTAGATGAGATATTTGTAACATCTTTTATGAACATGCTTTCATAAGAGTCTTTAAGCTCGGAGTATTGAGCGCGTAGGGAAGAATGTTCTTCCTTAAGCGCCTTATACTTCTTTTTAGTTTTTCCAAAAACTTCATTTAATTCGGTTATTATTTCAACTAAATCATCATAAGATGGATCGTTAGAGTGTACCTTTTCATCGCCTTTGGCCATAAGGCAAATGGATGAGCTAGTTGAAGTGTTGATGTTGCCGAGAGCTAATCCGGCCATCTTCTTGGAGCAACTTCTTTCATTGTCGGAGTCGGAGTCGGAGCTCTCGCCTCCAGACATCCACTCTCCAAAGCAGGCTTCTTTGATTTCTTCATTCTTCTTCTTGAAGAACTTCTTCTTCTTATTCCATGCCTTGTTCTTGTTTGGGCATCTTGATGCTATGTGTCCCTTCTCATGACATCCATCGCAAATGATGTCCTTGAAGTTGTTTTGCTTTTGTCCCTTTGGTCGTGTGCCAAGATTGACACCCTTTTTATGCAACCTGCGAAGAAGTTTTTGAGTATTTTTTACCATAAGTGCGAGGTCTTCATCGGAGGAGCCATCGCTTGAATCGTTCCTTGCGTTTGCTTTGAAAGCCAAAGCTTTCTTCTTCATCTCCGAGGGTTCGGCTGCTTCCTTCTTCTCCTTCTTGTGCATCTCATGGGTGATGAGGTTCCCATAGAGATCGGTTGGTGTCATGGTTGACAAGTCGGAGTTTGTGAGAACCGTCACAAGCGTGTCGAAGCTTTCAGGTAAAGCCCTAAGCATCTTTCTCACAATTTCAAGATCAGTAAAAACGACACCAAGTCCCTTGAGTTCATTTACAATGTTATTCAACCGAGTGAACATGGAGTCCACGGATTCAGTTGATGACATGGTGAATGTCTCATATTTTTGCCTCACCATTAGCAACTTTGCCTCTTTAACCTTTGTTGTGCGCTCGTAAATTTCTTCGAGGGTGGTCTAAACCTTATGAGCAGTCGTGAGATTGCTAACACGGTTGAACTCATTCAAGGATAAACCGGCAAAGAGAGCATTTTTCGCACGGGCATTTAAATGCAGTTTTCTCCTATCGTCCTCAGACTGACTTGCCGGATCATCCGGAGGAGTAAAACCGAGTTTAACTATATCCCATACATCAAGCCCTATAGCTTCTAGGAATACCGACATGCGCACTTTCCAATAAAGATAGTTTGTCCCATCAAAGATAGGCGCACGACCGGTATGACCAAGAAGAAAATCTCCATTTGACGACATCCTCTCTCTAGGCGGTAAAGCCTAATGATTCGAGAGACCAAGCTCTGATACCACGTGTTGGATCAAGGATGCCGACTAGAGGGGGGTGAATAGGAGGCTTTTAAAAACTTAAAGCTTAACTCAAATAAATGCAAGTCAAGAACAAATAATATAAGCAAGGGGAAAAGAGAACGAACACAGTGATTTTTACCGAGGTATCGGAGACTCGCTCAGTCTCCACTAGTCCTCGTTGAAGCACTCAAGTCACTTGAGTTTTGCCTCAATACTCATGAAGAGTATTATCAACTAAGGTTGCTCCTTATCCACTCCGGAAAGGCGAGCACCGATGCCTTGTACAAGCTTGCCGAGCCTCTCCAACAATCTCCGTTCTGGAGAGGTCAACGGCCACGCCTCCGAACCGTCTAGGTGAGGGCGCTCACCAAGAGTAACAGGCAGCGAGGTCTTCTCTAGACCTCCAAAACGCACCGAGAAACTAAGTGAATGTGAATGCAAAAGAACTGAAGTGCTCGGTGGATCGGAAAACACTCAACTTGATCAAAAGATCAAGATTTTAAGTAGAAAACTAAAATTCAAGAGTGTGTGAGAAATGCTACTGCTTGTTGTGTAAAATTTATGCCCAAAGCCCCTTTTTATAGCCTCAAGAATCAAAAGAACCGTTAGAGCTAGGGCTGAAAATCAGCAACCCAAACTGACAGTCAGTTTGCCTAATTGACAGTCAGTTCAATGCACAACGACCGACAAAATTTACGGATGAAACTTTGCTAGCCGTTCGTCGTCGTTTAAGGAAAGCTGAAACCCACAACTGACAGTCAGTTATGCAAACTGACAGTCAGTTCGACCACAAACTCGACCAAAATAAAAAAGAAACTCAGTTAAAAGCACTGTGGTCGAAACCCCAACTGACAGTCAGTATGGACAAACTGACAGTCAGTTTAGTACAAAAAATTTGAGCCCAAAATACACCCTCTCTGGACAATTGTCAGTTTAATCAAACTGACATTCAAACTGACAGTCAGTTCAGCAAACTGACAGTCAACCTGAACAAAAACAAAGATAACTTTAAATCTAGAAATCCAAAAGTCAACCTGAACAAAAACAGAGATAACTTTAAATGTAGAAATCCAAAAGAGGTATTTAATAGCTCGTTTGAAAGATAATTTCAAGGGTTACATTTTTGTCAACAGAAGCAAAAACCATATCTGCCTAGATCTTTCTAGAAAAACGAAAAACTCTTCTGCTGTCAAAAACTGAACTGAAAAACCAGATTTTTCAAATTAAGTTCAAACCAAATCCAACCAAAAAATGATGCAATGCAATGACCTAAGTTTCTCGGTTTATGTTGGAGATAAAGAGAGGACTTTCGCCACCCCTCTTTATAGTACGGTTAAAAATAAAAATAATTTTCCTAACCGATCATCTCCAAACGCCGAGATCGGTAAAAATAAAAACTCATAATACCTTAGGTCTTTCGCATCTTCATGATTTGCGTCTTGTCTTTTGTTCTTCTGCATCTTGTGCTTCACTTTTTGTCGGGTTCATCTTGATCATCTCGTAATTCTTCCCGAGCAATCTCTGTATCAAAAAGTCTCAGAAGCACAGTTAGTCCAAAACATTTTGTTTTTATTAATCATCAAAATTAGGGTTAGGCATCAAGGCCTAGATGCAACATAGAGTACACTGACTCTTGATTTGTTGGCTCACATCAGACGTGAACCATCCCAATGGGTATGGTCGAGGATGTGTGATCGTCTTCAAACCAAGTCGGTGTACTAGACCGGTGGAGACCAAATTTTTCTGACTCCCGGGATCAAAGATGGCTGCTATGACTTCATGCTTCACATGTATGTTGATGGTGAATAAATTCTCCGTCGGGTTATGGTCTATTGACGAACCCGAGCCTATCTCATTCAGCATTGTCATCAAAGACAAGGTCGTGTCGCTTTACCGACCGAATTTAACTGGGCGGTATCCTTTATTGGCGGAGCCGAGGTAACCATGGCTGTTCATTTTCCTAGTCCATTCTTCCTTATTTTCTCTGGTCGAAGCTCAGGATGAAGTTTATAGCACTTCTCTTTTGTATGACCTGCAACTTGACGATGCTTACAAGTAACACTCGTACTAGACTTGGGGGTACCTTTTTTGGAGTCTGTCTTTTCCTTTGATGTGGTCGAAACCTCCTTCATGTTTTTGTCGCTGCAGGACTTGTTCTTTTTCTCGATCGCCATAGCAGTGGTACTCGCGCACGAGATGTCATGGACGCCAAACAGACTCAACTCTGTGCTGATCGTCTTCTGGAGCCTCGACGTGTATTTCCTAAACATATGGGGGTCGGAAAGCGATATGCCAAGGACAATCACTTGTCTCCAGAATTCTGTGGTGTAGTCTTGGATAGTTTGGTCGCGCCGTTGATACAACCAGTGCCACCGGTCCCACCTCTCTTCGAGGTAACCCATCAGATAAAACTCCTGCAGAAAGAGCCGCTTGAATTGGCCCCAAGTGCGATTGTCGGCTTCCCCTTCGGCGACACGTGCCTTCCACCACATTTTGGCGTGGTCTTTCATCTTTAATGGAGAAAATTTTACCTTTTTAGAGTTACTGAAACCTCGAAGGTCAAAATAGGTCTCAGGTTGGTTGATCCACGAGTCCAGCGTGTCGTCATTGATCGCCCCAACGAACAGTGGTATGTCGACCTTAGCTTCGACCTTGAAAGGCTCGTCAGCTAGGGAAGACATATTGGCGTCGTCGCCGGCGTCAAGGTTGTCCATGTTGTCATCATCTACCCGTGTACGCAAGCTACTCCCAGACCTCATGTCAGGCGTCACCTTTGCCTTATGGGCATCAACTTCTGGATGTGAGGTCGTGACCTGCTGTTTAATCCAAGCAAGTATGATATCCATGTTGGAGGAGAGTTTGGCCACTTGGTCGGCCAAACTAGCTTGAGTAGTGACTTCATCAGACATCATCGGAGACGTGGTTGTTTGTGCCGTTGAATATTCACCTCGAAAAGTAGCAAGGTGTTCCGGAAGCTCGTCGGGCTTGTCATAGCCAAGGCGAGTTTTAACCATCCACAGGGCAAGACAATGCTCTAATACCAACTTGATCCGAATGGATAACTTGATCCAATTGAATATTTAGTGTATTGCCAAGACACACACAAGTTGTTGTAGCTAAGAGAGTAAAAAGAAGCAACTCCTTTTATTATGAGAAATGCTCTTTGTACTAAAAACGTACACTCTTTGCTAGAAAAAAAAATATATGCTAACTAATTACAATGCAATGTATTTAAAGACTACTAATTAACCAGCTACGATGTGTCCAGCTGCGAGGTTCCTGACCATGAACTATACGTGATGATGCCACGCGCATCCGAGAGTTGCGCTCGTCCACTGCAAGCCTTACGAGTCGGTCCACCAACAACCTCGGCTCGACTATCGACCAACAACAAAGTCTGATCGATATGCCAACTCACTTTATGATTAGGTATGGCCTAATCTAAGAGCACGATGTCAGCTACAATTTATTTCTAAGATTTTTTTAATTGTTAAGATTTTCAATCTCTAAACTCTACATTGGTTCTTCATCTTTGGTACGTTCATACTCCATGAAACGATCAGTATTTATATATTAGGGCGATACACAAAGGCTCCACTCTAATGATTAACTAAGGTTTGAATTGATTTTTGCACCTAGTTGAATTAGAACGATGAGTGTAATCTTTTAGAACCATTGCTTTGGTTTCTAAGCCAATAATCTTGTGGGTTCCGATAAAAATTTTAGTAATTAATTTGATAATTAACTACCTTAATTGTTCATCATGCCTAACAGTGTTGGATAATCTCAAAGTCTTAGTCTCTTATAATACTAGATTAAATCCAAAACCCTAGTTTTTATAGTAGTCTTTTAAAACCTTAGTTTCTTGTAGTAGTAGATGTAATTCTATAAATCAATTTAGATTTAACTTAATAATTTCAAGTCAAACAGTAATTTATACTTGTTTCCTATGAATTTAACTCTCAAATGCTCTACAATCACACATACACTTATGGTATAACGAAATACACCCTTCTAGCTAGGTCATGTCATTTAACTTCAGGGCCCTAAATTTGTTCGGTCATTTCTCTTGAGACCATCTTTTAATTAAACTATTGAAAATTGATGTAACATCATGGAGTTTTTTTTACTGTTAACCCAGAATTAAAAATTAATTACGAAACTAACCCGTAGTTGCAATTATTTACACAAATGGCCTGCCACGTCAGCTTGTCGAGCTCTCAGAGCTCGACAAGCTGCTAGTCGCACGGGGTGGTACTAGTTGTGGTCGAAAGGCACGACTAGGGCTTGTCGTGCCCCACGACCACGACAAGGTCACCAAAACTTCTCGCATCTGCAGAATTCGACAAGAAAAAAAATTAATGATTAAATTGTGGATTTATTTGTAATCTGATTTCACAAATAAATGTAAACTTATACATTATACTCATCTAACAAGAGATTTGATAAAATACGACTTGATTTGATGATTTTCGATATAAACTGAAAATAGGGTACTTTAGGGTAAAATAAGATCTGAGTTTTGTCGATTTTGAATTATGGTCTTTAAAATGTGATTTTGTAATCTGCACAGAAGAGAAAATTGTATCAAATAGCATTTGAAAAAGATTTGCTGAAGAAATTTTGAATTTGGAATTAATCTGAAGATTTTAGCCTTTTTGGGTTTCTAGATATCAAATAAAGGACTAAATTACGATATAATTTGGACTGATATGTGAAAATGGCTTAGATGATATGATTTGGCTACCAACTTTCTAGATTAAGGTATTGACATACCCATGATCATAATCCAAGAATAATCTGATCTGGATTAGGTCAAGATTTAGCTAAATCTGAGTTCTGAGTATTTAGGGTAATTAGAATCCTGTTTTCGAAAACAGAATAGGATTGATAGATCTGAGATTTAGAGATGGAATTGAATCTGGCTTCTAAAGACTTTTATGTTTGGCAGTAACAAGATCAGTTCAACCCTAATCTATCTCAAACCCTAAAATATCAAAATCTATCCTGTGAACCCAAATCAAGATCAGTGGGGATTCGAACCCAGGTGGACAACGAGGTAGAAGAGAGTTCCCACCAGCTGGGCTAGGAGTTTTTCCCATCATACTGTACATACATAAATACATACATACTGTATAGATATATATATATATATACACATGCACATATATATATATATGTATATGTATATGTATATATATCTATAGAAATATACGTAAGTATGTATCATATAATAAAAATATTTAAGAAATCTAGTGAACTGCATGATTCATTTTGAATGTAACACACTGGAAAATAAAAGTGTTAGTACATGTTCGCTATGGGTTCGGACGACCCCTCTTATACCCATGCCCATGTCTATCTCTCTGAAAAGGCGATGGTGAGTACGGATCAGGTGGCACATGTGATCGCTGTCCAACCGCGGTAGAAGGACCATGCCGCTCAGTACCTGCATGACCCTGAGATGGCTGTGTCGGTGGAGGGTGATCTTCGAGTTCGCTAGGCGTCAACTGATCCGGTTGGTAGTACTGATGTGCATGAGGGTCGTGCAACCCTAACATGCGCGAGACCCACTCTTGGTTGTCCTGCTGTGGTGCCACCCAACTGGGGTCGGCCCCCTGCGGAGCGTAGTACTCACGATCGTCATCCACATCCATGTGGTCGTAGGCGGGGTCCCCCCAACTGTCCCAAGTAGACCCCCCAGGGACTGAGTATCTCTGTCCCTGGAGAGCCTGCTCAATATGAGCCTGGCCCCAATCTTCGTCAGCCGCAAACCGCTCTGCCAACGCCCTACTCGCATCGTCCCTGTCTTGACGATGAATGTCGTCCTCGTGTTGACGACGGATGCCGTCGTCATCATCAGAGTCATCTGAACCGGGAGTGCGATGTCTCGACGGGCCCCCAATATGCAGATCTCTGCGTCGAGCACTGTGCATTGACGAGGAACGATGAAGCCGAGACAGGCCGGCGGACGTCCCTGGTATGTCACCTCCCCAGGTCGGCGATGTGTCACGATGACTGCGCCGTGCTGACGAAGTGCTCTGTCGAGCACCACCCAGGCTAGGCCGGGCTGACATCGGGCTGGGCGGCCGGGCCCCTCTCCGGTGCGGAACCGATGCATCTGTCTTTCGGCCACAAGTAGCGTCGAACAAGATTCGTTGTGCTGCTACACGGATGGAATGTAGGGCAGCACGCGCCATCGCCTTGAAGCGTGGAGGACCTTCCAAGCGAGACGACAGGTTTGCCGCTTGGCTGTCGATGCCCAACGCTAAGTCACCCTGCACATGCGAAACTCATATGGGAACTATGGAAAAATAGATAAGATAAGAGACCAACATAAGTATCCAGCGAAGACGAACGTACCGAGCGATGTATCCGGCCTGGGAAATGAACATCAAGGCCGAGTCGAAGACTGTCTTGATGTGATAGTTCTGTCGGCGATGGGGGGGCCGCACGAGTGAGTCGCGTGCGGGTGCGCGGCACGTACCACTGAAGATAGGCCTGGAACGTCCCAGGGTCATACGGCCGCTCCTCCACAACAACATCCGTCGCCGCGTGGTTCTCCCACTCGTCGACCCATTTGGAATTCTTGATCTGCCAGTTGTCAGAGTGTTTTCCTCTACGTGTTTGTCTGCAAAAGGTGACGCGATGCACATAAAGCAAAGAAATAAACAAATATGAGTGTGTACATGAGATATAGAAAATGTTCGAGGCATACACGTGAATCTGCCGCGGGAGATGGCGTTGTCGATTTCTTTCCGGGGGCGGTATCTGCTGATGTAGGCCGAATTGGCGCATCACCCTCTCCGGAAAATACGGCTCCACCACATGTGAGAACACCATGTGCCGGCGTGTAAGCCAGCAGTCCTGGCCCGCGGTGCAATGCGAGGAAATGCCATGCGGTGCAACCTGCGAGATGTGCTCCGGTGTCCATGGCCGCCATATGACGCGCGCGTCCGATAGGAGATCAAACTCTCCCAGGTACGCCAAGTAACAGCGGTGAATCTGTGATGATGACCACCTCGGCCGACCTCCCAGCCAACGGGCTCCCATAGTCGGCCGGTCCACCCAATCATCATAGTCGGCTGGCGCAACGTACGGATGGATGGGCCGCTGTAAACGCGGCCGACCAACGGGGAAGTGCTCCCATGACCACAGTTGCAGCAGTACAGGGCATGCGGAAAGCAACGATCCAGCTGCGGTCCTGCATGGAAGGGAACAAAATATACTGCAGCGTCACCAGCAAGTACGCGAAGAGATGCTGGCGAACTACATCGGCGGGGGCATCATCGGGGCACTCACAGTAGCGCGCCAGAAATCGGTGGGGGACACCACGCCTGGATGCCGGGATCTCGTCGGCGTGGTTAGCGATGTTGAATCGGAGGTGCATCTGTGCGCGCCAATCCAGGCGTGCTGGCCGGGGGACGATGGGATGTCCACTGGCAGGTAAACCAAGCAGCATGCTCACATCCTCCAGCGTGACTGTCATCTCCCCCCAGCGGAAGTGGAAAGTGTGGGTCTCCGGACGCCATCGATCTACCAATGCGGTGATCAACGACCTATCCAGTGTGAGATGCTGACCTATCTGCAGCATACGGGCGAACAGCAATAAACCTGCAGCCCGCAGGATGGGAATATAGCCCTCATGCAGAGGACAGTACTCCAAGGGAGCACGGACTACCAGCGGCTCCAAGTCCCCGCCCTCGGACAAGATGCGGCCGCGATGGCCACGATCACATGTACTGCTCAGTAGCTCTGGAAGATCTCTATCCCCGCCAACCATACCTGTCAAAACATAAAACATGAACCATTATTGAAAGTAACATAACATACATCGGGAACCGTTATTGAAAGTATCATACCCATGGATAGCACACGACATGAAAGTAACATAACATGAATCATATTACAAGGTTTTAAACAGATTACAACAATCCAATGCAAATGATAAGCGTATTACAAAGTTTATTATAAAGTTTATTACAAGGCTATGTCGATGGTCCGGGTGCATTCAAACAATCCTTCCTGCTATGTCCGGGCTGCCTACAGATCGAGCATTTCCTAGCTCGTGAGCTACCCCCTGTGACTCATCCATGTCATTGTGTATTCGTCGTGTCTTCCGTCGCCCTGGACCCGTTCGCTTTAGATTTACATCTGGGATCCAGGTAGTCTCGCCAGCAGGGATAACTCTGTAGTCACCGAGCGTCATAAAAACTCTCCACATGCCACTCCACGTGTTTGAAAGGTTGTCAAGGCTGAAGTACTCCGAAAGGTAAGGCGCAGGGCTCACACCGAGCGCCGCACATGAAGCAAGGACATGAGAGCAGGGCTTGTGCAGTAGCTTCGGTTTGTTACATGAGCACTCAGCGACATCCCCAAGAATGACCTCGTGCACCCGTCCAGGTCTCAGTTGGCCGCTCACGTTCTTCTGCCGAAGGCGGACTTGAATGATTCGGTGCAGTCTGTTTATAACTGTCACCTCGTGCCGCTGGGCCTTGTCTACGCGGGCAGTCAAGTACGACAGCACAACATCTGGCAAGGTTCTCATGGGATCGTCGACTAGCGTTTTGGCGGCTACACTTCTGTTGTTGAAGTACTCGGCTGTGCGGTACCATGTCATCTCCACTACAGCAGTCACCGGCAAACACCGGACTCCCTTCAACACATAATTGCACACCTCTGAAAGGTTCGTCGTCATTATCCCAAACCTTGCGCCATCTTCGTCGTGCAACAAGGACCATTTCTCGATGTCCTTGTCCTGAATCCATTGGGAGAATTTGCTGACGTTCGCATCATCGGCAGCATTACTGGCCCTCCTCGTGGAGTACTTCACTGTCAGCGCCTCCAATTTGTCGAACACAGCCTGGAACTTCCTCGGTTGATTTTGCATGCACAGCCGCTTGAACAGATCCATGATCTGTTTACTGCGGAAGTGTGTGAAAAGGTTTGCTGCAATGTGCCGCATGCACCAACGGCTGCGCACATCCTCCCATTTGTACGGAGCATCTGGGGCCCCGCGCATTACCTCAATGGCATGGAGCAGCCCTCGGTGGCGGTCCGATATGATGCACACCTTCTCTCGATCACCAACAACCGCCCGCTTCACGTTGACCAGAAACCACAACCAACTTTCTGAGTTTTCAGACTCGACGATGGCGTACGCCAATGGAAGCAGTTGGTCGTTAGCATCCGCAGCAACAGCAATGAGGAGACAGCCCTTGTACTTTCCAGTCAGGAACGTACCATCCACGCATATGACTGGACGACAATAAGCAAATGCCTCGATGCACTGGCGGTATGACCAGAATAATCGACAGAGTACCCGAGTGTTCTGTATGGGGCTACCATCTCGACGTGTAGCTGGCTGATCGAAGAAATCTAAAAATGTGCCTGGGTTGGTCTGAGCGATGTTGCGCAGCAACCGCATCACATTGTTGTAGGCGTGGTCGAATGTGCCGAACATGCCCTCAATTGCCTTCTGTTTTGCTCTCCAGGCCTTTGCATACCTTATAGTGTACCCACACCTATCGGCAACTTGCTTCATTATTTCTCTCGGCATTATCGAAATGTTCTCTCGCACAGCCGGCTGGATGATATTACCGACGTACGCCGACGTCAGGTTCCTGTGTCTGTCCAGCGCCTCCGTGAGCAGGCATGTGTGTGCGGTAACCTTGTCACCACAAAACCGATGTCGTCCTTCGGCCGCATCGCACGAATCTTCCATGGGCAGCCTGCTGTTACACAGGCTGCGACAAAAAGGTTGGGGTTTGACTTGACGACCTTATATTGCCGGTTAATTGCGAGGGACCAGCTCGCCACCGCATTCTTCAGATCTTCCTTACTTTGAAACTCCTGCTCTACTTGTAAGCCACCGTGCTCGAAAGACCACCTCGAACCCTGATCCGTTGGCAACACAGCTTGACTGTATGCTGAGTGATCTAGCCACTCCTGCGGGGGACCAGGAGTATCGTCATCAGAGCCATCGGATGCCTCCGAGTCCGTCGAATCATCTTCGTCGGACACTGATGGAAGGCAATCCAGTACCTCGCACACATCTACGCGAGTATGGCAGAATACATCCGACCACTCGCTAGCCCTGAATCTCGCAGGACCGGGCATGACGCTTGGCTCACCCTCCACCGAACACTCGGCTGCTCGTACGTTGCAGAACTGCACATACATCGCGAACTGGCCGAGCAGTCCGCCATGGGGGTCTTCCACTCTTCGAATAAAAGAACTCCAAGATTTGTCCTCTTTAATTTCGCGCAGCATCCAGTATGGCTCATTATCTACCTCACGAACGATGAGCCCTTCGATTAGAGCCATTTCATCGCGAGGCCGCTTCCCGAACATATTCAGGATTCACAAATTCAGGTCTAGAAATGAGGTGTTATGTACACTCAGCTCGCCCGTCACATACTGGCAACGGCTCATATCAACCCTGCTTTGCCCCTCGCGAATTATGCCGTCACCATAAAATATGGAAATTTTGTTCAGACTATCCATTCCCTACACACATTCATCTCACGCGTAAATAACATGACACCATTACACACATGCACATAGTTCCTAAAACCATACATACACATATACATTTGAAAAACATAATTTATAAACATAGAGCATGCATACATGCATGTAATTGAAAATAACCTAGTTTCATAATTTCTAAATACATACACATATATATTTTACAAAACCTAATTCTTAAACATAGAGTATGCATGTGCACAATTAAAAATAACCTAATTTTAAAACACATAATTTCTAAACATAGAGCATGCATGCATGTAATTGAAAATAGCCTAGTTTCATAATTTCTAAATACATACACATATATGTCCAAAACCTAATTTTTAGACATACAGTATGCATGTGCACAATTAAAAATAACCTAATTTTATATTTTCTATTGTGTGCATATAGTTTCTAAAATGAAATACACATACATTTAAAAACCCTATTTTCCAAACATCCACACATATATTTAAAAACCCTATTTTTCCAAACATACACACATATATTTCTAAACATACAAACATATATTTAAAAACCCTATTTTTCCGAACATACACACATATATTTCTAAACATACACACATACATTTCAAAAACCTATTTTCCAAACATACACACATATATTTAAAAACCCTATTTTTCCAAACATACACACATATATTTCTAAACATACAAACATATATTTAAAAACCCTATTTTTCCAAACATACACACATATATTTAAAAACCCTATTTTTCAAACATACACACATATATTTAAAAACCCTATTTTTCCAAACATACACACATATATTTAAAAACCCTATTTTTCCAAACATACACACATATATTTAAAAACCCTATTTTTCCAAACATACACACATATATTTAAAAACCCTATTTTTCCAAACATACACACATATATTTCTAAACATACACACATACATTTCAAAAACATATTTTCCAAACATACACACACATATATTTCTAAACATACACACATACATTTCAAAAACATATTTTCCAAACATACACACACATATATTTCTAAACATACACACATACATTTCAAAAACCTATTTTCCAAACATACAAACATATATTTAAAAACCCTATTTTTCCAAACATACACACACATATATTTCTAAACATACACACATACATTTCAAAAACCAATTTTCCAAACATACAAACATATATTTAAAAACCCTATTTTTCCAAACACACACACATATATTTGTAAACATACACACATACATTTCAAAAACATATTTTCCAAACATACACACACATATATTTCTAAACATACACACATACATTTCAAAAACCTATTTTCCAAACATACAAACATATATTTAAAAACCCTATTTTTCCAAACATACACACACATATATTTCTAAACATACACACATACATTTCAAAAACCAATTTTCCAAACATACAAACATATATTTAAAAACCCTATTTTTCCAAACATACACACATATATTTCTAAACATACACACATACATTTCAAAAACCTATTTTCCAAACATACAAACATACATTTAAAAATCCTATTTTTCCAAACATACACACATATATTTCTAAAATATATTTTTCAAACACACACATACATTTATAAACCCCTATTTTTAAACATATACACATTCATTTCCAAACATACATACACACATACATTTAAAAAAATCTATTTTACAAACATACATACAAATGCACATATTTCCTAAACATATTCCTAAAAATATAATACCTACTCTTGTATACACATAAACATAAATATAAACCCTAATCACGTCATTAGCAACATAATTAACAGAATCTTAAATGCATTTCAAAAAAAATTACCTCTTTTCGAAGAACTCGCAATTCTCTACAACTTTCTCTTCTACACCAAACAAATTTATCGGATGGATTTTGCTAGATCTAGGGTTGAAAGATGAAATGTGTATGTGTGTGTTGTTGCTGATGCTGCTGTTTGTGTGTGTGAGTGAGTTAGCTAGCAGGGGGACCAAAGAAATAAAGGGGGGACCAACAGCAACTTGTCGAGTTCTGGAAACTCGACAAGTTGCACAATATTACAATGTATACTGCCCTTATGTCAAATAAACTTCGTAGCTCAGCTGGTGGGAGTTCTCAGCAGCAAACAAGTGGCTCGGGTTCGAATCTCCGTTGCAGCAAAAATTGTTTTTTCACTTGTCGCGGCTTTAAGGCACGACAAGCAGCAGATGAGTAGTCGTGGTCGAGAGACTCGACAACCACGCACAGTACACGACTTGTCGTGGTCGTGGGGCACGACAAGCCCTAGTCGTGGCTCTCGACCACGACTAGTACGTGTCCGTGCGACTACTCGCTTGTCGAGCTCTGGGAGCTCGACAAGCTGACGTAGTAGGCCATTTTTGCAAATTATCGCAACTGTGGGTTAATTTCGAAATTAGTTTTTAACTGTGGGTTAATAGTAAAAAAAACTCAACATCATGACATGACACTTCTCAAGTTAAGATATCATAACAACGTCAACTCTTGTAGTATAATATTGTGCCTCATAGTATGCCACACTATCTTATTAATGACCTAGCACATTGAAATGGTCAATGATGTGGTATTATTTTCATTAAATACTTAAAAATTAGCATATAAGAGATGATACAATTCAATAATAAACATTATGATTTGTTAAAATACAAAATTTGCATTTAATTCTAGCATTTAACTAACAAAAATTATTATTATTGACTAACATAGAAAAATTTAGAGATCAAATTGATTAACATTGACAAGTTTACTGGCCTGTAAAACGCAATTTCAAGTTCATGGACCTAAAGGTTGCGAGTTTTTGTTGTAGTATGATCTACGCTCTCCAAAGATCGATCAATCCAAAGAAGACTCCAGTCTATTTGAATTTGGTATATTCTTAGATAAGTAAAGATTCCTAGAGTCAGAATCTCAAAAGATCACAACATAGAGATATCTTTATATCCGCCTAGGATACAATAGGATTGGAGATCTAAAATTAAGAACCGCCATAAAAAAACTCATCATCAAAGAATCAAGAAGAAAAAGCCAGCTTGCAGTCTTGGACTGATTTCCCCAAGTTGAGGTATGGTCATCCGGGATTGTCCTCATCTGGTATTAATCTCACGGAGTTGTCTCTGAACACTTGGCCTAGATTATATCTATTGTATAGATTAATCACTAAACTGCTCATAAGTGTTATTGAGTGCTTTACGGCCACTCTGTAATTCACCCATGTACTTCATATTTCTTAATACAATGCAGTTCAACTTGATATCCTCTCTAATTACTTCCTCCGGGGCAATCTAGAGAGGGGTATTGATAGAAGGTAGAGGATAGCTCTTTATATCTAAACCTGTATGAAATCTTGGTCTCGTGTTGACACATGTTTCTGAGTCCCATGTTCTCGCTGACATCTAATGTGTATATCAGATATTTGAGTCTTTCTGTGATTTCGATATACAACAAATTTAAAGACTCAAAAGTACAATTAATTTACTCTTTCCGAAAATGGTAGCTTCTGTTGGAAGAACACAATGCCCCTATAAATAAGATACTTCTTCTCGAGCAAGGATATGACAAAACGGTCTGCTTTTAGGAACATCAAGAACAAGCGACAAAGACAAGTCACAACGGAACAGCGATGAACACCGGAAAATCACTGTCCGTTCAAAAATCTTTGCTTTGTTGTTTCTCCTAAACACAATTGAGTTCAATAATGAAATTTTACAAATTCATAGAACATTCACACCTACATCTAGCAATTTTTTAAGAATTTTTGAGAGCTTGTACGAAAAGTTCACATGAATTACATCAGATCCTAATAGATGAACATAGGAGAAACGTTACCTAATACACAACGCACGCTCTCTTTTCATCCCCCAAACATTTGTGTTGAAAAGAAACTTTTGATGGCGTAGACTTCAGTTGAAACATGCCCCATTGTTGGCCGAGTTTTCGGCGATTCCTCGGAGCACAATAGGCCTAGCTTGATCAGAGGGATGATGCAACTGTGCATGGTCGGGATTGCTTGGTTTTCATTTTCTCTACTCTCCTGCAGTATTATGGGATCCAATATCTCGCCAATTCTATCTGGAAATGCTGAGTTCACAAAGTTGTGAAGCCTCAGGTCATCCTTGAATGTTTCGTCAGTAGGTCGCTTCCCAGTAAACATTTCTAGCAGAAGCACTCCGTAGCTGTAGACATCACCCTTCGTTGAAATTTGGCCACCCATTCCATACTCTGCATTTCAATTTGACATTGGCATTTGAGAATAAGACTTAATTTGCTAATATCATAAGAAAAAAAAATTTAAAGAAAGAACAATAATGAATGGATTTGCCTCACCTGGTGGAACAAATCCAATTGATCCTTTAAGTCCAACCAAACTTGTAGAACTATTAGTCGCAGTGGCATAGTTGGTGCATAGAAATCTTGCAAGCCCAAAGTCACTAACACATGCAGTCATGTCATAGTCCAGAAGAACATTGAGCGGCTTCAGGTCACAATGAACCAATGGAATAACACATTGGTTATGGAGGTAATCAAGAGCAAACGCCACATCTGCAGCTATGCTTATTCTCTGACCTAAGCTCAACAACCTCTTCTGGTCTTGCATGTGTGATTTTGGGTGTAACCACATCTCTAGGCTCCCATTGGGCATGTATTGGAAGATGATGGCTTTGAAATCTACTCCTGCACGATCTACACTAGAACATGAAGTGATGACTTTAACAAGATTTCGGTGGCGAATATTTCTTAGGGATTCACATTCTGCAAGAAAGATCCTAGAAGCTCCACGGAGGTTCAGATTGAACACCTTGAATGCGACTGGGTTTATATTGGAGGACATTAACGTGCCTTTGTAAACAGTTCCGAAAGACCCTGAGCCGATCAGGTTGGCAATGGAAAACCTATCTGTTGCTCTGACGATGTCTTCGTATGACACTTTCACCTTCTCCTTTGAGTGATCTAGTGGTGGCTGTGTTCTTCTTTTCAAAAGGATAGCACCAAAACACGATAGTGATACCATCGCACCAACGATAAGTGGGATCACTATCTTTGTTGTTAAGGACTTGTGCTTTCCTTTGTAGTCCTTAGAGCAAAGAGGCAGCCCTAGCATGGGGGCCCTTGTGCATAACCTGTTGTTTCCCTGGACCTGGACCTCACTGGCATTTGTAAAGACACCGGTTGTTGGTATTGCTCCACTCAAATCATTGAATGATAAGTTGAGATAATGTAACGAAGTGAAGGATGTGAAAAACTCTGGGATTTGACCGGATAGGTTGTTCTGAGAGAGATCCAAGTGTTTAATGCCTCGTAAGCTTATGAGAGATTCTGGGATCCTTCCATCAAGAAAGTTTCCCTCCATGTGGAGGGCCTCCAACACAACACATTGGCCGAGCGTTGATGGAATTTGGCCAGATAATTGATTGTAGGAGATGCTAAGAAGGCCAAGATTGACGAGTGTGCCTACTTCTTGCGGTATAGACCCAGTGAGGCTATTGTGTGACAAGTCCAAAAATACAGAAAGCGAAAAAATTTTTAGGAGCTCACTTGGTATGCTTCCATCTAGGGAGTTGTGAGAAAGGTTCAGCTTTAGTAAATTCTTGCAATTGCCTAAACTTCTAGGTATGCTCCCACTCAGCTCATTCTCTCGTAAATAAAGCTCGCTCAGCTGTTCAAGACTACCAAAAGAATCTGGAATGGGACCAGATAGCTTGTTTGCAGACAAGCTTAGGATGCTCAAGTGGCGAAGAGTTCCAATAACAGAAGGTATACTACCAGATAACATATTGTCATGCATTGCAAGATAAGTGAGGTTCTTGAGGTTGCTTATCTCCAGAGGTATGGTTCCAGATATCCTGTTCAAACTTAGCCACAATATGCTAACTGTGTTTGAAAGGTTTCCAATTGAACTTGGCAAGCTTCCTTCAAAGTTATTTGACAGCAGCCACAGTTTAGTCAGCTGAATGCAACTACTCAGAGAGGAGAGGAAGGCCCAATCTTTCGCTTCGAGGTGGTTATAAGCGAAATCCAAGTCTAGCAGATTGTGCAAGGACCCCAAAGACGGTATTGCCCCGGAGAAAGAGTTAGAGGAAAGGTAAAGAAATTTAAGGCTTGTGGCATTGGCAAGTGAAGCTGGGACGGACCCTTCAAATTTGTTACCTAGCAAGTTCAGCGCTTCGATGTTTGGAAGTGAGTTGCCGATATCATACGGCAATGCTCCGGTGAGTAAGTTACCGCTAATGTCGAGAAAGACTAGCGATGAAACGTTGTGGAGAGATGGTGGCACCGTCCCAGAAAGCATGTTTGATGCCAGGCCTAGTCCTATTAAGTTCTTGATACCACCCAAGCTCTCTGGGACGCCTCCAATTAGGTTGTTCTCGGAGAGGTAGAGATATGAGAGGGAAGAAATGTTCCCTAGTGAGGGGGGTATGTGTCCAATAAGGTTGTTATGCCTGAGATCTATTCTGACTAGTGATGAGCTCTTGGAATTAATTGATGGGATCTCCCCACCAAGGTTGTTTTGCCCAAGTCTAAGCAACTGCAGTGAAGAACTGTTTACTATGGATCCTGGAATCTGACCTGTGAGGTTATTGTTGCCTAGGTCAATGTACACCAGAGAAGGAAAGCCACCTAACGAGGTCGGTATAAAGCCGTCGAGAGCGTTGGTGCTGAGGTTGAGGTACCGGAGGCGCTGAAGCAGCCCGAGCTCCGGGGGGATTGACCCGCGGAGGTTGTTACGCTGAAGGTGCATCACACGAAGAAAGGTGAGGTTTGCGATGCAAGGAGGTATAACGCCGGTGAGCTGGGAGTTGTCTAGGTCCAGCGCAACAACACGAGATGTTTGCCTCTTGCTGCAAGTGATCCCGTGCCAGTTGCAGAACTGGAGTGATGTGTTGCTGCTCCATGAGGTTAAGGACCCACTGGGGTCAGAGAGCTGGGACTTGAAGCAGAGGAGAGCTTGGCGATCGGCATCGGCGGCTTCAGGGTGTAGCGGAGTGGAGGGGGAGGTGTTGGTGTCTCTAATGGCAATCGCCATTGCGGAGTGATGGATCGAGAGGGAAGTGAGGATACATGGAAGGAGGAGGAACACATGGACGGGAAGAAGCATGATGCTGCATGCACTTGTGTATTTTGTCGTCCTCATTGTGCTATAAGAGTGTACAAGATGTTCCAACTTGTAACTTGCAAGTTATATATAGCCAATTGGAAAGACCGAATCATTTTTTATAAATAACTCTTTTGACAAAATTACAAAAATAATCCACCAAAACTCCGATATGCGATTACAAATGACTTGTAGCCGCTTATCACGATTCTTATAAGCTGAGCCAAACAACTAATACGCCACTCTTCAATATTAAAAATAGAGAAAAAACAAAAAATAAAAAAAATTCAAAATTTAAATCCATAACCTCTTATTTTAAAATACCTATCCTAAACGGTTAAACCTGAGTTACTTTAAAAAAAATTTGGGAAGGCCACGAATGTACTTGAGAACAGCTTATGGTAACAACGACATGTCATGTTTAAGAGCGTTTTTTCTTTCTGCAAAGTCCAATTTTCACATTAACTTCATTAATTACATCGGAGAAAACTAGAGCATAGAAAAAGAAGTCTTAATTTATACTGAGTCCTGAAACTAAGTAGGTGGTGAGAGAGGTGGCCCATGGTGAGCTGTTAGCTCAACAGTGAAATCAGCTGCTACTAGTGAAAAGCAGCAGTCAAACACGCGAAGTCTTTGTACAAACACGTGAAGTCTTTGTGCAAACACCAAGCCACATCGGCGGCCATCAATGAAACGCGTGATGTCCTTGTACAAACAAAGAAAAGACTGCCTAGGTCTAGTCGGACTAAGAACGTCACTGATGGTTAATGATTGAGGTTCTTTCATTGCAAGAAATAATAGGTATTCCTCTAATCGATTTTACAAACTTATCTTAGCCATTGACACACCCTTCAATGCTTATAAAATTGTTTGAGAGAGCAAATGTCAACCTAAGCATAAGTTATTTCTATGGTTGCTCAATCGATTAAATTCTCGAAGTTTCTTCATCGAAAAGGTATTTGGAATGGAAGCCCGGTTTGTTCTCTTTGTCAATCGGATGCAGAAGAAACCTTGCTCCATCTTTTCATCCAATGCCCGGCTGCAGGAGATATTTGGTTCAAACTCAAGTTTTCTATTCCAGTCGTGTCGCAAGTTTGGATTGTTGTGATTCGGACTTTCCCTCAAGCTAATCCTGAAGTTCGGCCTTTCTACAAAGAGCTCTTCTTTCTTGTTTGTTGGCTCATTTGGCTTCGGAGAAATGATAAGATTTTCAACTCTCACTTGCAACCTTCGTCTATCACTTTCTCCTTGATTCGCTCGGTGATACTTCTTCTTCATGCGAGAGGGAGTGAAGCTTTTGGTGGAGCCATTACTCAATGGCTTTGTTCTTTGGAACCGGACTAATGTTTCTTGGTTGCTTTCTTTTGCCTTTTTTTTTTTTTGGTTTTTCAGGCTTTGGCCTTTGTTTATATCTTTTTGAGTAATCTATAACTGGGGCTTTCCTGTAGTCTTTTCCCCTCAAAAAAAAGTTATATTTTATGTTATGTGGACGAAGAGTCATCTTCACTCTAATATAAATAATTTAGAGAAACTCTTTGTGGGGTTCATGTGTGAAAAATCTCTCCAAAAATCAAATACTCCAATGATTTGATTTTTCATGAAGCTCTTCGGTAAGTCACACGTATTAAATATCTAAATGAGCTTTTTTATATCATATTATTGATTAAATAATTGATAAAAATTAATAAAAAAATTGTACAAGGATAATTCCAATAAATAAAAATTGAACTTGCCGATGAAAATTCGACATAACAAAAATAAATATTTTTATTAAATTCATACGATTAAACATAAAATTAAACATGCAACATTAGATACATTTGGACATTTAAATTTAAAATTTAACATCAACATACTAATTAAAAATATTCAAAAAACGACAGATAACAACTATTTGCTATTACCACCTCCAAAACACTATCAAATGTGCTCAATCAAATTCTTTTTGAGCTAAGCATGTATCGGTTGAACACAAATGTTGGAGCACCATGTTGATATGAGGCGATGTTATGTTAGAAGTCTCTTGACCATCGTCGAAATTATAAAGTGGACCATCAAACTCTCGTTCATCCTCAATAATCATATAGTGTAATATGACACATGTCTTTATGATTTTCACGAGAGTTTAGCGTTGCCAAAAGTGGGCAGGGCCATGGAGGATGGCAAATCGGAATTGTAGAACTCCAAATGCTCGCTCTATATCCTTCCTCGCTCCTTCTTAATGATGTGCAAACAATCTGAATTTGTCTGTCTAGGGCAGAGGTATCGTCTTCACAAATGCAGTCCATTCTGAACATATACCATCTGCAAGATAGTATCGCATGTTGTACTGTTTTCCATTGACGAAGTATTGAATTTGAGGAGCTCGTCCCTACAAAATGTCAATGAACAAGAGCGATTGGTTCAACACATTAATATCATTGTTGGACCCGGCAATGCCAAAGAAGGCAAGCCATATCCAAAGATCCTGAGAAGTGGTCGCTTCTAGTATGATGGTCGAGACTCCATACTCACCACAAGTAAATTGTCTTTTTTATGCTACTGGACAATTTCTCCATTCCCAATATATGCAATATATGCTTCTTATCATTCCCAGAAAACCACGCACCTCTCCCTGTTGCAATAGGCGTTGCATGTCTTCGACACTTGGTCGTCGGAGACATTTCTCGCCGAACTTATCGATTACTTCATCAACAAATTTCTCTAAGCACTGGATTACTATGGATTCCCCGAGACGTACGTATTGATTAACAGCATCAGCAGGAGAGCCATACATCAACGAATGAATGGCCGCAGTGCGACTTCTGTATAGGAGACAACCCTCGGCCATTAGTAGCATCTCTTCTTTCAATAAAAAGATAGACCACTGATCACCAAGAGATCTGACGATTCGAAGAAAGAGGGTTCTCATCCAGAACCTCCGACGAACAAAAAGTCGAGGTAAATTAGATCCTCAAAAAAGTAGTCCGCCATGAGGCGATTATGGCCGTTTTCACGGTCTTTGTTGATGTATCGCCTCCGCACTGACAACGGCGGGAGGTAGAAACTTGTAGTCTGGCTTGCATATATACTTGCTATAAGATGCTCTTCTAACTCTACCATGGCGGGATCTTCCTCTACGAATCCCCGAAGGAAATTCTATAAGGTATTGATGATCTCTTCCTCTTCATTACATGTGTTTGAGCTAGAGTTGGACAATATTTTTGAGGAAGAGGGATTTGGAAAGAAGAATACTCAAAGATGAGAAGTGTGGGTTTTGAAATGAGTATTGCTGAGGATGAGAACTATGTGTTGGGATGGTTCGATTTATATAAGCCAAGTCAAATATTTCACTTGCTAGTTTCCAATTGCAATGTTCCAACAACTATTTTTCAAACAAATGTGTCTAATAGCTATTTTCCAAACAAAAGAGTACAACAGATAGTATCCAAAGATATTTTAATTGCACAAATGATAGATATATAGTTTTAGAGTTACATTGTGAAAATAAAATGATACACGACATAGTCTAGTCCAGATTAGCCTTCTTGATCAAGTCTTTAACAAACATCAACGCTTCCACATGACCCTTCATTTCGTCGTCGTTGAATTTTAATTTGTCTGTTGTTACCAATTTTGTGAATGACTTGGCAAATACTGACTTTCCCTTAAACTTGTCGTGATCATTCAGAGAGGAGGCCGCATGGTCCACTGCCTCCACGCGCTCAGTGTGAATCTTGACGAAGGTTCGTAAGTCTTCTTTCACATCCATATTGGATGAGGGAGACTGTTTCTTACCTTTTCCTTTCCGCTTCTCCTTGGCTGTGTAGCGACCTTCTGGCCGCATCTCCTCCACGAGGAGATTTGGGTTGGATGAGGATGATGTGTGCGCACAGTCTTCATTCAACCTTGCTTTTTTGCCGGTGTTGATGTAAGTTCGATTCCATTTAGGTTGGCCCCTAACACCCATCCACCAATGATCCAAAACGAATGGGTGCCCCATCTCCTTCCTGTACAACTCGCATGCTTGTGCCATTAGTTGGTCATCTAAACGACCACTGACGTAGGCTTCCTTAAGCCTGTACCAACAACCATTAAATTGAACAATTTTTTTTTTGTTGTTCCTGTCAACTGGGTCAAGAGAATTACTCAACCACGCACTGATCTGTGCAATCAAAATATGAAGCAATGAATATGAACCTTAAAAAATTCCGAAATAATTCTCTCCACAAAAATTGAATGTGAAAATGAATTACTCACCAGTCTAACATCGTCGGCCGCTGACCAAAGCAATCACTTGCGGCTGACAGAATCTGAGAGCATGGTCATCATTGTCGTCAATAATGACTTGCGGTGTAGAATGTGGCATACCAGAGTCTGACATAGATGTCACTTTGAATTTTTGGAAGGGGGTTGCGGTGGCGAGAGCTGCAAATAGTTGGCTAGTATACCGACAAAATGAGAATTTTGCTCATATGATGCATATGGATGGCTAGGTGGATATGAGGTGGGCAGTGGATATAGAGTGGGATGCGGATATGGAGTAGCATGTGAATACTGATGGTGTGAGATATGGAAGATATCCAGAAAGATAAGGTGTTTGTGAAAAATTTGGATTATCGGGTGGATATGGTGGGGGTTTGGATTACCGGCTGTTTTTGGATTTTTTTCGGGTATATTAGGAGAAGTAATCCAGTTTAGAAAATTAGTGCGAAAATATTGTATAATTGGTGTAAAAAAGGTGTGAGATTTGTGAAATGTGAATGTTGAAATGAGCAAATGAGAGTTTTATTTATAGGGAACAAGTGAGGGCAATTTTCCTAAATTTTTATGTTTTTTTTAATTATTTAGAATTTTTTATGAATTTTTTTGAAGCCAAAACAATTAAAAAATGCCCAATAGCTCTTTTATAAAAGCATATTTCTAATAGCTAAATTTTAAGTTTATAATAGGTGGATCCCACTGCAAAATAAATTAAAACAGCAATAAACACTAAAAGAAACAAAATTAATGTGGCTAACAGGTGGACCAAAAAGTATTAGACCCGCGCTATAAATCACGGAATTAAAAGGAATTACAACGGTTATATTCAAAACAATTAACTATTCTCAATGATAGGTAGGCCATTAAATTCACTGGGCCCACTGTCAGTGTAGTGTGTATTAGTGGAAAAGTGCGCGAAGAATCCGGAGTGTTGTTGTCTCGTAACCTCCGACGAAGTTTACCTCAAACAGACCTCACCGGCTTAGGGTCTTTCAGAACCATTTACATGGGCACGTTAGCATCCAACGAAAACCCGTTCTCAGTCAAGGGGTTCAATCTGAATCTCCATGGTTCAATTTGAACCTACCTGGAGTTTCTAGGAGCTTTCTTGCAGTGTGTGATTCCTTAAGAAACAATTCGCCATCAGAATCTCATCAAAGTCAAGTCATCACCTCATGTTCTACTATAGATTCTGCTGGGTAGAGTTCAAAGTCCTCATCTTCCAATACTTGTCCAATGGGAGCCCGGAGATGTGGCTACCCCCAGAATCACACATACGTGCCTGGAAGAGGGTGTTGACTGTTGAGCTTAGGTCAGAGAATAAGCATAGCTGTAGATTTGGCATTTGCTCTTGATTACCTTCATAACCAATGTGAGCGTCCGTTGGTTCATTGTGAACTAAAACCACACAATATTCTTGTGAACTATCACATGATCACATGTGTTAGTGACTCTACTTGCAAGATTTCTATGCGCCAACCATGCCTACAAGACTGGTTGGACATAAAAGGATCAGCTCTATACCCCCTCAAGTCTAACAAGAATTGTCTTTTTTTGTTGTATATGGTCTTCAAAATACAATTCAACTAGGGATGACAATGAGGCGGGTATGAGTAAAAATCAAACCCGCGGGAGTTGATATGGGGAAAAATCAATATCCGCGGGTATTTTAGGATCAGATAAGTGAAATCAATACTCGAACCCCGAAAACTCGCCTTCGACCAGAAAACCCGCGATACAAAAACTGAAGTCACCAAACCTAGATCTATTTCCCATTTCTCCGCCGCTCTGCGCCTCGCCACTCGTGCCTCCTTCACCTCCCTTGCCACCCGCACTGCCCTCGCTACCCTCACCGCTCCACACCCCACGCCACCCTCTCGGCCCCCTTCGACCGTCGTCGGCACCCCCATCGACCACGTCAACCCCTTCAACCGTCGTCGACCCCTTCAGGTATTGAGGCCCCCAGCGAGTATCGGAGTCCCCAGCGGAGGCAAGGGCGAGGCGCGGGTATTACTCGTAGGATGGGAGCGAGGCAAAGGATGCGGACGGGAACTATACCGCCACGCCGAACCCGTCCCGTTGCTATCCTTAATTTCAAGTACTACTTTTTACTAAAATATATTTGAGAAAAATTTATAATATTATAATTTACTTTTTACAACAAATATACTTGTATAATTTTTATATAGTTAATTTAGATATTTATAAATATATTAATAATGAAAGTTAGAAAATTTTGACTTTGTCAATTCAAAAAATGATATTTATTTTTACCGAAGGGAATATATTGCAGCAGGTGAGGCAAGTCCTCTCATTATTCTCATCCAAATATCTCGTCATGACTTCACAATTTTTTGAACTCAGCATTTCCAGATAGGATTGGTGAGATATTGGATCCCATTAGAGTATGGAAAATGAAAATAAAGCACTGCTGAGCATGCATAGTTGTATCATCCCTTTGGTTAAGCTAGGCCTCTTGTGCTATAGCCGACAGTTCGGCCAAGAATGGGGAATGTTTCGAAATCTAAAAGCTCCTTTTCAAGCCTAAATGGTTGGTGATGAGAAGGACCATTCTATACGAGTAATAATTGCATAATGTAATGTACCACTGTTAAGTACTATTGTACTACCACACGTCTTCTGTACAATGCATGTCCCTGTGCTTTACTTTGATGTAGATGAAGATAAGTGAAATGAAACTGTTTTTGTATGTGTCCCCTCCTGCTCCCAGGCCAAAGATCAAAGTAGGAACGAAAAGAATTTTAGATGTACTTACGTTTGACATGGATCCGGTTCATGGCGCAAGAACCAGTGAGAGTCCAACCTTGGGGCTCTTGTCAGCCGCCTTCATGTCAGCCTCACCAGAGACTGCGATGAATGACTGTGGTCTCCATTCATGCTGGATAACCGTGCTCACCTTTCCAAAATTGTCAATGCGCGCCTTGAGCATTGTCAGAGGATTCAGTGCGTGCTACATCCCAAATGTGAGCATATTCATGTTGGTCGAGAATGTATGAGTGAGCTCAGCCCCAACTGCGGTGCTTGTCAGTGAATTCACTAGATGATAATAGGAAGCACCCACACTGTCTCCCTTGTCATTGCTGTGTATGTATTGAACAGATAGATATATTCAATAATGTTGTAAGAAAATAATAAATAAAGCTTAATTTACTTACAGCATTAACGATGCAATGAGATCGAAATTAACAAAGTTTAGTCCAGCATTGTACTTCACGGACTCTCTAGTTGCAGAATCAAATGAGACATCGGCACCAACAGCCAATGCATTAGTCCCGACAACTGCTGATACATTCAGGATTGGGTTTGCCACAAGAACAGTGCTAGCATTAATCCCAGCATGGTCATGAAGGTATTGCAATTCAAGCTGCAGGAACAATGTGGAGACGATTTGGAAAAATCAATTTATGGAAAAAATTGGAAAATAACCTTGGTCTGGAAGAACTTTGTTGCATGAAATCATCTTTTAAGATTAGATAGTAATAGAATAGCAATCGTAATATGATTATAGTCCAACTTACTAGATTGCATGGCAGGTGTCATGAAGCTGAATACTGCCCTCAAACCAGGAACAGCAAATTCATCAGCTGTAAATGTTGACAAGAACTTGCAATAAAAACATAGTAACGTATGTATTAGCACAGTAGGTTTTGGGAGATTTGGCTAAAGCATCCAAGCTGAAAAAAAGATAAAGATACGCTGAAATCTTCACCTACATTAGAGTCCGAATCTGCTGTGATGGCAACACCAATGCTGTTCCGCTTCACTATAGTATTAACCATGCCAGTAACTAGTTCATCTTTCCTTGTACAGAATGCAGCAAGGCCTACAGTTTGGCAAAAGGAAAGAAAAAGAAGTGTGAAGTGATATAAAGGACAATCAAAACAAGTTAGCCACAGCACACTGAATTAGCAGTTCTCTTGACACTGCAGCCAGGAATGTTATTTGGAGCCACAGCATGCTGAGGTGCATCTGGACATTAAGAAAATGGCGCACATTTTCTAAATGGAATGAGGAGGGTTAGTACACTGCAATCATGTAGGAGACATTTGGTTTAGAGAATTTGCGTTATATTCTAATTACTCATAAAAAGAATATCTTAATTGCTGTTTGGTTCAATTGCTCAAAATTTGTAATACCCTCATTCAAAATATCCCAATAGAACACCCAATACATTCAAGTGGGGCAAGTTTGTACTCCATTTCACTTCCAACTCCAATAGATTCTAAAATCTATGACGATTATTATTTAAGTCCTAAATCAAACACCACCTTAGTTCTACCAAAGAATAAAATAACTGATAGTAGACAACTTTAAGAATGTCTTATGATCAAGGCGCTACCATAGTGAAAAGGTCACATACTTTGTTCAAAATTCCTCTCCTTTCTATTGAAGTATAAACCTTAAATCAAGATTATCTCTGTTGAGAAATAAGTATATGTTAGGGGGTGATGTGTAAAACATCATAGTACTCACATAGAGATGTATATAGCAAAGCTAATGAAACTGGGATTTCAGTCCCTTTAGAGCCCAATCTTGCAATTTGGTATCAGAGCTACAAAACAAACCCTAATACCGAGGATCACCGTCCCTTTCTTCTTCGTCGCCGTCCGCCACCACATGGTGTGAGCTACCGCCGAAGGAGAGGCACGGAGGTGCGCCGCCTGCTGTCCGCTACCTCATCTCTGCACGAACCCACCCACCGCCGCCGCCGCCTTCCCAACTACCGCTGTATCAGCAGCCGCCAGATCTGGCACGGGAGCCGAATCCCCTTGGCGCCGGCAAAGTGGATGCACTCCGGCATGCAGATGGGCAGCGGAGTTGAGCTCAGCCTCCACCTCGGCGATCAGGGAGGTCCAGTAGCGTCGCAAATCGAAGGAAGGCAACACGATGGATGCGACAGAGGAGGCACAGACGAGGAGGAAGCCACAGAGCGTCTAGCGCAGTGGCAGTGGAGGAAAAGGTGTAGGAAGAGGAACCCAAAGGTGTTGTTTTGTTTGGGAAATGTGATGACCCTAAGGATGACAGCTTCAGGAGAACACAACTAACTCTGAAGATTTGGTGTTCTCAAGGCTATCAGAAGCAATTTGATAAATCACAAGGACACCTTGGTGATTGGAACAGTAGAGATCCATGAAATGGAAATTGGTCTCATGTTTTTTGTCACAATGCAACAGCAAGTGATGGCTACTTGCATGTACAAGAATTAAGCAACACAAGAAGGAGGTGTGAAGAGGAGAGGGTGTTGCATAGTGATTGCTATGGTAGAGAAGGGGATTGAGCAGAAGGCTATGCAAAAATTGCTAGCGAAACTTGATACGGAAGATGTAGCAACATTACTGAGTATGGTGAAACAAGGAGGATTGTCATCTTCGTCAGTACCATCTCAGTCCTCCTAAATCCAAAAGTCACCAAAAGTGAAGCTTCTGCCGGTTGAATTAAAACTTGATGGGCCGAACACCTACTTGAGTTGATCTTAACGTGTTCAAGGGGCACTAGGAGCAAGTGGTCTTGAGGGGTACTTGACAGGGGATGTGAAAGAGCCGATAATCCACTATCCTATGAGGGGCAAGTATGGAAGAGTCAACACATGGCAGTGTAGGGTGTGCAAAACTACACCGAACCGAAAAAACTGAACCGAAAAAACCGAGCCGAACCTAAAAAATCAGTTTTTTTGGTATTTGGTATCCGGTTCGGTAAGATACTTGAGCTCTATTTGGTATTCGGTTCGGTTCGGTAAAAAACCAAAAAATTTTGGAAAAAACCGTTTACTGAACCTCCTCATCTCCTCCACATTGGCACATTCCACAGTTTCCACTCACTCCTCGTCTCCTCTGCCCCGGCTCCACCCCACCTCCTCCCGAGCCGCCGCCGCCTATCCGCCGCCTCCGGCCTCCCCCGCCTCCTCCCGCGCCGCCGCCCGTCCGCCGCCTCCGCCCAGGCTCCCCGCGCCGCCTCCGGCCTCCCCCGCCTCCTCCAGCGTCACCGCCCATCTGTCGCCTCCGCCCCTGCTCCCCGCGCCGCCTCCGGCCTCCGGATTTGAGCAAGAACATTAGAACCGGCATGAACTTCAGAATCAGAAGTGACGTGATCAACAAGATGCGGCGATTATATGATTTGAGTGTTGTGTTGGTTTAGATTCTTGTTAACTGCCATCTAGAAGTCAATTTGTTGGTGTTAATTTTCATTAAGCAGAAGATAGTTTTGTGCAGTGGAATGTTGTCTTAGAATCTGATACACCTGGAAAGGGTTTTGGATGCAGCAGCACCACTACACAGAGTAAAGTGCCAAAATAGTATACTTAGGAAAGGAAGATTCCAATGATCCAAATGACCCATATGTAATTTTAGATTAAATCAATAAATGAAAAGTTTAGTTGGTGATTGAACAAAAAGACATTAGCTCAACAGCAAAAATCTAGAAACAAGAACAAGAACTCCATTAGCTCTTGTGTGTACACAGGTCAGGTGAGCTAATCTTGAGGATTTGAGCAAGGTCATGGATCTGTCGTCTGTGATGTCTGTCCATCTCCGGTTGGAATATTTCTTGCTGCTTGGAGAATCATACTACCTGGGTGGTTGGAAACACATGCCACTTAGATGTTGCTTCTAGCCTGTAGATCATGTCGCGTGTTCATATTTCCAGACTTCTCTTTCTAAAAGAGACTTCTAATACAGAAATCCAAGCAGTGTAACAAGATCCACCCAGATGACATGATTAGATAAATTCAGGTTTTCGGGCGGCAAAAGAAAGAGTATATGTGCCAAATTGGGGATTAACTTTAAATCTTCAATACTATATTATTAATTATTATATGATACTCCAAATCGTAAAGATTAAAGAAAAAAGAGCCAAAGATGTCATGTAGGTTAATTAGGTTCGCGATAATTTGGTACATTTGGTATTTACTAAAACCGAACCAAATTAATTTGGTATTTACCGAAACCGAACCGATTTTTTTTTTTGGTAAATATGGTATGTAATGTGCAATACCGAATTTTAAAAAATACCGAAAAAACCGAATGCACACCCTTATGGCAGCGTACACTTGACTTCTCAACTCGATGGTTCCCAAAGTTGTTGCAATGGTTGATGGGGTCCAGAGAGTGAATGAGAAGTGGAGTAGGCTCCAGAAGATGTATGCAGGGGAAGGAACAAAATGAGTGTTCCAGATTATGAAGGAAGTCCATGCTATCTCTCAAGGGGAGTGGTCGATCCAGAAATATGCTACTGAGCTCCAGCATTTTTGGGGGGATCTTAATGAGTTTTGTCCCTTGGCATCATGTGGTGACCCTCAGTGTGAGCAAGGGAAGTTTTTCAAATAGATGAGGACCATGCAGTTTCTAGAGCACCTTAATCCTGCATTTGATCAACGGAGAGCACATCTACTTGCCTCAAAGAAGCTCTCTTCTCTTGATAAGGAAATTGCTGCTATGATGGAAGAGGAGAGTAGTATGAAGCTGTTGACAGACACCACTGGACTTCCAGGGAAGCGATCTGCTCTGGCGGCATCGAATCAGAACCCCTCTGGGAGTCGTGGTGAGACCCATACTTGCTACAACTGCGGGGAGACTGGGCACTTGATCAAGGATTGCCCGAAGCCTTTGAGAGAGAGAGAGAGTCTGGTGGCCATGGACAACCTAGCGGTCAAGACAGAGGCCGTGGTGGGCGTAGAGGAGGCAGGAGTGGCAGAGCTGGCGCTTCAGGAGGATACAAAGCTAACCTGACTGTGGCGGAGGACTCCACCTTCACAAGGGAAGTGACTTCTTAGGAGCAAGAGCTCATAGAGGTTTGGAGGAGGATGAAGCTTGATGAAGGGAAGACTACAGGAGGCAGTACATCTTCCTCATCCAGGAGTAATATCGCCACTTATGCCCGCACGGGCACAGGTATTCATGCATTTGCATCCACACCCACTATAAAACCACTAGATTGGATCACAGACTCTGGAGCCTCTCAGCATGTAACGGGAGCGCATCATAAGTTTTGCACTAGCTTACACCCACTACCCAATGCCAGAAAACATTTAAATTGTAAATGACACCTCCCAGCCTGTAGTGGGCAAGGGTATTGTCAAATGCACCCCTTCTATGACACTCACAAATGTGTTACATGCTCCATCCTTTCCTATTAATCTATTATCTATTAGTGCATCGATCATCCAACAAAAATACTTTGTTTTGCTTGATACTCCCAAGGCTGTCTTCATGGAGAAGAGGACGAGTAGGAGACTTGGGACTGGCACATGGAGTAACGACCTGTGGTACTTGGATAGATAAGACCGGACACAGCGCTTATATCTGTGTCGGAAGGAGTGAAAGAAGGTTATTTAGTTGGAAGCGTAGAGGTAGATCTTTTGTTATATCATCAGCATATGGGACACTCTTCATTCTCTTGCTGAGTCAGTTGTATCCATCTTTGTATGAGAAAGCTAATAAGCGAAAACTTTTGTGTGAGGCTTGTGAGTTAGGCAAGCAAACCAGAAGCTTGTATGTGAGTTCTGGATCTAGGAGTGCTAGTGTTTTGAAGCTGATATACTATGATATATGGGGGCCTTGCTCCAAAATTTCTTGTGATAGTTATAGGTGGATTGTCACTTTTATTTACTGTCCTTCTCGCATCACCTGGTTGTACTTAATGGAATCTAAGAGTAATATGCTTACTTGTTTTAAGGACTTTCACAAGGCTGTTCAAAACAAATATGGGGCTACTGTGAAGTCATTCCTATCAAATAATGGGACAGAATACATGAATAGGGCATTCTGGGAGTATTTGTCAGCCAATGGGATACATCATCAAACTACATGTTGTTACACCCCGGCTCAGAATGATGTTGCTGAAAGGAGAAATCGGCACTTACTTGAGGTAGCTCGGTGTATGACGATATCCATGAATATTCCAAAATATTTGTGGGGGCATGCTATTGTGACAACGGCGTACTTGATCAACTGAATGCCCACATGGATACTGGAGGGAAAGATACCTTATGAGATGCTAAATGGCAAAAATAACTATATTGTTCCTTTGAGGGTCTTCGGCTGTGTGTGCTTTGTGAAGGACAATAGGCCTCAAGTAGGGAAGCTTGACCCTAAAGCGGTCAAATGCATCTTCGTCGGCTATTCTCCCACTCAAAAGGGCTATGATTGCTGGAGCCCAGTGGAAAAAAGACTGTTTGTGAGTAGGGATGTCAGCTTCTGAGAGCAACTCCCGTATTACTCCTCGAATGTGGAGTCACCTTTTGATGATTCTCTTATCACAGAGGGTGCTAGGCGAGAGGGGGAGAGACAGTCCATAGGTGAGAGTGGGATGACACACGAGCAAGTCATCGTGGGATCCATTCCTTGCCTACTGATGGAGCCTAAAAGGGAGTTTGAAGAGCTGGATGTTCATGAGCCTGAAGAGCTGCATAAGTCGCATAGTGAATCTACACTTCTTGTGGTGGAGTGTTGTTGATAGTGGGGGACGGGCCCAGGGGGAGTTGCGAGTTTACACACGGAGGCAGAAGCAATAGGAAGGGACAATGCCTGTGCCTGATGAGAGTAGTGTGCCAAATCAAAGTCTCTTGTCTCTGCCTGCCTCGACTCCAGAAGCACTGCCCAAGATCCCTCTGATTCTGGTGGTATGATCACTCATTCACCCTCCCATGTTGCACCTAGACGGTCTTCTCATACCAATGCGGGAAAACCACCCTAATGTTGCTCATGTCATATCATACACTAACATATCCCATGGAGCATTCATTGCATCATTGGATGTAACCTCTATACATAAAAGTTAGCAGGTTGCAAAGGAAGATCCAAGGTGGAGAGGTGCAATGCTAGAAGAGCTGAAGGCTCTTGACAAGAATGATACATGGAAGCTAACACCGTTGCCAGCTGGGAAAAAAGCAGTTGGGTGTAAGTGGGTTTTCACTATGAAACAAACACCAGAAGGCAAAATTGATCGCTACAAGGCACGCTTAATGGCTAAGGGGTATAATTAGACGTATGGCATCGACTATGATGAGACCTTCGCACCAATAATGAAAATGAACACTGTTAGGACCTTTGTCTCACTTGCCGCAAACGGTGGGTGGAGATTACATCAGCTAGATGTGAAGAATGCATTTCTTCATGGAAATATGTAGGAAGAGGTATACATGGAGATACCTCCTGGATTCAACACGAGAGAGAAGACTGACAAGGTTTGCAGATTGAAGAAGTCTCTGTATGGATTGAAACAGTCTCCTCGTGCGTGGTTTGATCGCTTCAGAATGGCTATGCTTGGTTTGGGATATCAGTAAGCAAGTACTGATCATATAGTGTTCTATCGACGGAGGGGTACCCACATCACCATGTTGGCTATGTATGTGGATGATATCATCATCACTGGTGATGATGAAGAAGAGATCAGAAAGCTGAAGCTCAGATTGGCTGAAGCGTTCGAAGTTAAAGATTTGGGGCAGCTGAAGTATTTTCTGAGGATCGAGGTGGCCCATGGAGCTCAAGGCATCGTTCTCTCCCAAAAGAAATATGTGATGGATTTGTTGTCAGAAACTGGAATGCTCAGGTGTAGGTCTGCAGCCACTCCGATCGATCCGACGCACAAGCTAAGTGCGGATGCTGGAGAACAGATGGACAGATAGAGATATCAAAGGCTTGTAGGTCGTCTGTTGTACCTATGTCACACACGTCCAGATATTGTCTTTGCAATAAGTGTGGTGAGTCGATATATGCATGATCCAAGAAAGAATCACATGGATGTCATTCATCACATCTTGAGATACCTCAAGGGTGCTCCTGGGAAAGGACAATTGTTCAAGAACAACAGTCATCGGTGCGTCGAAGCATACAATGATGCTGATTGAGCGAGCTGCATAAATGACAAACGGTCTACTTCTGGCTACTGTGTTTGTGGGAGGTAACCTGATTTCTTGGAGAAGCAAAAAACAATCTGTGATGGCTAGATCTACAACTGAAGCCGAGTACAAGGCAATGGCCCAGAGAGTTACAGAGCTGTTGTGGTTGAGATCTCTTCTGGCAGAATTGGGATTGAGTCAACAAGGACTTTTGAAACTGTTCTGTGACAACCAGTCAACTCTCTGTATAGCCAACAACCCAATCCAGCATGACAGGACCAAGCACATCGAGATTGACCGGTTTTTCATAAAAGAGAAGCTAGAAAATGGGATGTTAAAACTGGAGCATGTTCGAATAAAAGAGCAAATTGCTGATTGTCTAACTAAGGGTATTAATTCCGTTAGTTTGTCTAAACTTTGTAACAAGATGTGGATGATTGATATCTATCACCCATCTTAAGAGAGAGTGTTGAGAAATAAGTATATGTTAGGAGGTGATGTGTAAAACATCCTAGTACTCATATAGAGATGTATATAACAAAGGTAATGAAATAGGGATTTCAATCCCTTTAGAGCCCAATCTTGCAATTATCTCCATGGTAGCAAACGCTCCATCTAGCACCTTATTTGTTCTATGTTCACAAGAGTATAGCACCAAAAATATGTATAATTAAGACATAAGTCAACACAACATCCATTCCAGACCTGCTGCAAATGAAACTATCTTTCAAGTAAGCAGATCAATCCAAATCACTAGATAAGCAGCTGCTAAGCAGATAGAATGCAGTGTCAAACAACACAGAAGAAGTGAAGAACACTACAATGAAAACCAATTCTGGGAAGATAAAAAAAGGGTGATTCTTGTTGAGATTACTACATTGTTGGCCGTGCAGGTGGTGAGAGCAAACTTCTGATCAGTCTGGTAGTCCTTGTACAGAAGAACTAGCATCCATAGAAAAATAAGGAAAAAAAAGTAACGTCAGAAGGTCCCCAACTAGACTTAAACGATGCTGCAAAACAGAGCAGGACCCATCTTTCTCCTAAAAGAATCTGCAAAACTTTGCACAATTCTATTATTACAAACAGCCAAGGCCTATTTTAATGCAACACGAATATTGACGGATTCAGAGTGATGGCACGTGGCTGATCGAGTGGACACGTGGCACTCAGGCATTAACAAAGGACTTCCATATTAGAACAAAATTTTGCTTACGTGTATTGTCGTGGTATTAAAGTTACCCCGGCAGGTTTATGACGTGCGTAACACGTGTTCAGCAACGCAGGATGACCGTGCGACGGGTCACCCCGTGTTGGACAATCTCAGAGATTGACACGAGGGTTTATACAGGTTCGGGCCTCAGTGGAGACCCTAGTCCTGTCGACGTGCTCCCGACGTGAGTCGGCTGGGGAGCTCTCTTACGGGGAGAGCGCTCCTAAGCACGCCTTTTGATTTTTTTTGTATTGGATGCAAATGAATTGAACTTAGGTTACAAGAGGGGATACAAGGGTATATATAGACCCCAAAAGATGCAAATTACAAGACTGCCCTAGCTAGAACCGTCGGATCGAGGGCGTTGCGGTCCTTTTGCACGGTACGATGCTTGGATCCTTGACACGTGGCCGCTCCAATTCCCAAGGGAGCTCCTGGGTAAATGGGCCCCCTTACCCCGGACCAAGCCCGGGGAAGAGAGGGCCTCTTACCCGGGGTCACGTCCGGGGAGAACTCCTTACCCGGGACCAAGTCCCTTGCCGGGGACCAAGTCCGGGGAAGGGAGGGCCCCTTACGCGGAGCCACGTCCGGGGAGCCCCTTACCGGGGGCCACGTCCGGGGAGAGCCCCTTACCCGGGACCAAGTCCGGGGAAGGGAGGGCCCCTTATGCGGAGCCACGTCCGGGGAGCCCCTTACCGGGGGCCACGTCCGAGGAGAGCCTCTTACCCGGGACCAAGTCCGGGGAAGGGAGGGCCCCTTACGCGGGGCCACGTCCGGGGAGCCCCTTACCCGGGACCAAGTCCGGGGAAGGGAGGGCCCCTTACGCGGAGCCACGTCTGGGGAGCCCCTTACCGGGGGCCACGGCCGGGGAGAGCCCCTTACCGGGGGCCACGTCCGGGGAGGACCCCTTTCCCGGGACCAAGTCCCTTACTCGGGACCAAGTCCGGGGAAGGGGAGGCCCCTTACCCGGAGCCATGACCGAGGAGAGCCCCTTACCCGGGACCAAGTCCCTTACCGGGGACCAAGTCCGGGGAGCCCACGTCCGGGGAGCCCCTTACCGGGGGCCACGTCCGAGGAGAGCCCCTTACCCGGGACCAAGTCCGGGGAAGGGAGGGCCCCTTACGCGGAGCCACGTCCGGGGAGCCCCTTACCCGGGACCAAGTCCGGGGAAGGGAAGGCCCCTTACGCGGAGCCACGTCCGGGGAGCCCCTTACCGGGGGCCACGGCCGGGGAGAGCCCCTTACCGGGGGCCACGTCCGGGGAGCCCACGCCCGGGGAGCCCCTTACCGGGGGTCACGTCCGGGGAGGACCCCTTACCCGGGACCAAGTCCCTTACTCGGGACCAAGTCCGGGGAAGGGGAGGCCCCTTACCCGGAGCCATGACCGGGGAGAGCCCCTTACCCGGGACCAAGTCCCTTACCGGGGACCAAGTCCGAGGAGCCCACGTCCGGGGAGCCCCTTACCGGGGGCCACGACCGGGGAGAGCCCCTTACCCGGGACCAAGTCCCTTACCGGGGACCAAGTCCGGGGAGCCCACGTCGGGGAGCAAGTCCCTTACCGGGGACCTCATTTCTCCCCCAACATGTATAACCCTGTAGGACTGATATTTGCCATCAACAGTCAAACTGTCAGAAAAACAAACACTATACTAGTAGTAAGAAAATTCACCAAATGACATCTAGGTACCAGGATTCAATCAACACAGCCTTCATAACTAATAGGATAGCCAAACTTAAAAACTATACTTTCGGTCAAAAAAATTTAATATTTTGGACTTTAATATAGTCCTTAAAATTTTATTTCAATCATCAATTTGCATTATAATATATTCATAAATCTAATAGTATTATAATATTATAAAAAATACTTTTTAAGATAAATCTACTCATATCATTTTATATGATCAACTAAATATTTACAAAATGTTATCAAAATTAAAATAACTTGACGGCCATTTTATCTGCACCCATTTGTCACTTTTAAGACGTCACTTGTCTTTACCCGAGGGATAAGTACATGAACAAATACAAATGTGCTTACACTAATCTTGTACACTGTCGCAAGCCTTTCAGAGATATCATGAGCTGCAGTGCAAAAGAAATGCTCGGATGAATACAAGATTTCAGAAACAGGATATTAGACTCGCACTAACCTCAGGAGTTAAGACTTCCAAAAAAAACTCACGATTTAGACAATCATATGGATTTATAGATATGACAAAAATGAGATGTTGTGGTAGAACCATAAATTATAGGATTTACGTTTAGATCAAGTTTCTAATGATATTAGGCCATCAATATTTTGTAGTTAAACTTAAAAAAATTTTAAGTATTACAAAACAAAATTATCTATGTAAGATTTTTATGTTAATAACTATACATGTATGCATATTATAAAGATATAGAATTTTAGTTATCAATTTTTTTAAGAATAGAAGGTCAAATTGTCATCTTATTGAAAAGAAAAATGAGAGAACAAACTACCTGACTCATCAAGTAACGCGTCGACATGCCCATTAGCATTCATGCATGCCCTCCATGTTGAGGAGTATGCACTTTACTTCCTAAAGGCTTAAGACCTTATAAATAGGAACCATTCTTTCATATGTTAATGGTAATTAGTTTCTAAACACTGATCGATCATAGAAACAAGTCAAGAGAGAAAATTGTACTTAATTCAAAATACTATCACAAATAGGCTTCAAGATCACGGAGTATAAGACAAGTTATACATATACTATTATCATCTTATCTTTTTTAACATTCTTCTGTCATAATTATTGTAAACTATATGCTATTTTATTGCCTGCACTTTTACTATCTTAATTTCCTTTATACTGAAGTTTTGCAAAAATAAAATGACTATTTTATTATATATGAAAAAAGATGGGCTAACGTTCCATGAGGGTATAATGTGATGCATCTGTAAGAGTCACTCATACGTACCAATTGGGCGGATAGCAATAATGCTAAAAATACGATCAAATGATTGGACACAATATTTTTTCTATTTGGTTCTACTTTATTTTCATTGATAATATTAAAAAGAATAATGTATTATTAGCTCATTTCTTTCTACTTTGTTATCTTTTAACACTGTAAAAGAATTGAACTACTATTTTATTTTACTCTCAGGTAAGATAAATAATGGACCTCCCATTATGTTTTTTCTTCTTTTTTCCTTTCTTGTTGCTTTACATAACAAAAAGATAATGTTGTGTTTTTAAGAGAACATATGTATTTTTACATGTATATTTTTCTTTTAAAAGAGTTATCATTGTAAGATTATATTTTTTTCTTTAGTGTAAACCTGTGCTATGACGACAAACGTATTGTACCAGTTACTGTTCAAGTATGAAATTGTCTGAGCTCTCTCTTAGGGATCGTTCTTGTCTGAACAAAGTACGTGTTGATGGATCTGTAGGAGCGACCGGTATTAATAAACCAAAGGCGACAATTCAGGATGGACCAAAAAGTTTTACTCTTCTGGAACAAAAATATCTTAGGAGTGATTGTGATGTCAGAATACCCCTATGTAGAATGTAAAATATGAAATTTCACCTCGATAACTCTCAGAATTGGGAATACTTGTGGTCATGTGTGGTACCAGAGTTGTATTCTTACACTTCTATGTTACTCTCTCTTTATTTTAACTTAATGCGAAATTCTTTGTAAATAATTTTGTAATATTTTTATATAAGACCTCACTTTATTTTCTGTATCTATTATTGTGTATATCAATTTACTTAGTATGACTTTATACTCATCCCCGTTGATTTTAAATTTTTGCAACTTTTAAAGTTAGAGATCAAATTGCCTCAGCTGGGAGGGATTCAACTAGAAACTTTATATTGTGCTCATTTTATATTTTATGTTGATGTATTCCACCTACATAATGAATAAAGTCAGTTTGATGAGATTTTTTTGATTTGGGTATATTTTGTATAAGACCTTATATGATTATAGACTCGGTCTAATAAATGTGTAGTGACTGTTACACCTAGACTTTATTTGCAGGCATAACAATTACCGAAGCTGCACAAATCTGAACGTACATATATATATATATACATATATATATATATATATATATATATATACATATATATATATCATGACAAGTATGTCAATTCACATCCTTTGACTGTTATGGCCAGACCCAAGACCGAAGACCCTTGGTGGTGGAGCCATGGATCACCATTGTCGATACGAATCTAGATAAGACATCTTATCCATTCTATATTCATCCCTATCCACAGATGTCTTTGTGGAGCGGTGAAAACCAATAGCATCAGTAATCGTAGCAATCGCCTTCTCAAAGTGACACCCAGGCCTCGTAGCTGGCTGGGAAAGACACGAAAGGCTCTTGCTGTGTGCATTCCACCATGAAAACTGCTCATTTCCAAGTGTTAGTTTACTTATCGGTGGCGGTGGCCGTGTTGCTCATGCTTAGCCGCAATCTCCTCCCTGAGATAGGTTAGCACTCGCCTCTTGCGCCGTCTCTATGTTCACTGGGATAATTTATGACTCGCTTCGTCTTTTGTTTTTGACATGAAATTTTGACATTAATATTTATATCATCCTATATTAGCAATAACTCCAAAAATACGATATTGCAAAAATATTTTTTAAAGACGATTCTACTAACTATTTTTATTTCACTGCTCTTTATGTATTTTTGAGTAATTATTAGTCAAGATTTACAAAATTTAAAATAACCATAGAATTATGTGTGAGCCTCACATTTTGAAACCCAAGAAGCATTTTACATGTTTTCAGATGTGCTCTTCACTCGTTGTATAGACCCTCGTAATTTGCACTAACTATATCAAGATACATGATCAAATTCCAATAAATTTGGTATTTAGCTAGACAACTGAATAACACACCAGCTGCCAATTAGGCTACCAACCAGTTGGCTATCATGAAATCTTAGTTGATGTATTGTAACATTTGCAATGATTGCTATGACATTTTTGTTTGACCTACTGCAATATCTCATTAAAACTTAAAATGAACTACAGTAAGGTTTTCAAAAACTTTTTTGAATTGATCCGGGAGGATCTTCAAGTCCTGATCGCATACGGTTTCGCGAAATTAACTGTGTTCGGAAAGGTTTTGCAACCATAGATTGGTTCGCAACCAAGAAAAAGAATTCGTTCCTGTTCGGAATTGTAATCCGATCCGAATATATATAACCAAGTTTATTTGTTTAGGATTAGTTAGTTATATGAGTCTAATACGTTTAGGTTATTCAGTCTGATACGTATTCATACGATTGCACTATAAATACCTTGTATTAGATCTAGTTTAGATCATCGAAGAGTCATAGAACTTATTTGAATCATAGACACATAGTCCTTCGATGTAGACAAGTGTGTCTAACGTTCGACGTGTAAAGTCCTCTTTGAAATAAAGAGTTGTGCAATTACTTTGAACTGTGTTTTCGATCAACCGTTGGGTTTCAGTATTTCTGAGTAAAATCACGTTAATTCGCATATTAGAATCTGGGCGAGCCTAGTGTGAAAACCAAGACTAGGTTTCAAACGGATCAAGTTGGTATCAGAGCAGCTTTCCTATCCTGTGGATGATGAAGACTCGTCAGGATTACAAAACTTCCGGCAAAACTCCAGGCGATCAATTGACGGTTCCTATAACCGCGTCTCCGGCAATGTCTGACGATACCTCCGTTCAAGCTAACCTAGCTGAACAAGTGGCTAAGCTCTCCACCGACATGGAAACCGTGCTTGCTTGGATTAAGCAGCAGGCCATGATTGTACCTCCTGAAGTAGAGAAGGTTATGGGTGTGAAGATTGGTGAAGACTTGCGCAGGACAGACGAAAATGAAGACGAAGGCGACTACAAGACTCACGACCTCACCAACACCTCCTTAGCTGTCGGAATTTTTAAGGTCGACACTAAGATTGATATACCCATATATGATGGGGTGATCGATGTCGAGAAACTGGATTCTTGGATTGACCAGCTTGAGACTTACTTTGACCTGAAAGGGTTTAGTAGCGCTCAAAAGGTGAAGTTCGCACCTTTAAAGATGAAGGACTACGCCAAGACTTGATAGAAGGCCATTGTCGCCAGTGGTGAAGCTGACGACCCTGCGTGGGGTCAGTTCAAACGACTTCTGAGACAAGAATTCTATCCGATGGGTTATCTTGAGGAGAGATGGGAACGTTAGCACAGATTGTACCAACGGCCCGACCAGACCGTCCAAGACTATACTACGGAGTTTCGGCGACAAGCAATGGTCATCGGCATCTCACTGTCTGATCTTCAGGTATTTCGGAAATACACATCTGGACTTCAAAAATCAATCAGCACTGAACTAAGTCTGTTCGGCGTCCAAGACATCGCGACCGCAAGCACAACTGCTATGGCGATCGAGAAGAAAAACAAATCCCTCAGCGACAAAGGCACGAAGGAAAGTGCGACCTCGACAAAGAAAAAGCCGAGTCCAAAAAAGAATGCTTCAAAATCGGGCACGGGTGCTTTTTGTGAACATTGTCAAGTCACGGGACATACCAAGGACAAATGCTACAAGCTTCATCCAAAACTTCAATCAAAGAAAAATGGACCAGGAAAAAAAAACAACCACGGCTACTGCGACTTCACCCGACGAAGAAGTTGTCCGAGTGAATTCGGTTAATGAGGTGAATACGACCTTGTCTCTGATGGCAATGCCGAAGGAGAAGGGTTCGGATCCACTGAACGACCATCACCCAACGAAGGACTTGTTCACCATCAATATCCAGGTGAAGCACGAAGTGGTCATAGCGATATTCGATCCCAGAAGTCAGAAGAATCTGGTCTTCGCCGGACTGGTTCGGTGACTTGGTTTCAAGACAACCACACACCCGCGGCCATATCCACTGGGTTGGTTTACATCCGATGTGAACCAACAAATTACGAGTCAGTGTGTGGTAAAGTTTGCAATCTCTGCACGATATATCGATGAGGTGCAATGCGATGTTGTCCCTATCGATATCTGTCAGGTGATCTTTGGGAGTCCGTATCTATATGATCGAGACGCCCACTTCCATCGGCGAGCACAAGAGTACGACCTCACGAAAAACAGAGTTAAGTTCGTGATCAGTAGAGACATCCATGTCAACACTTCGAACTTGATTACCGCAAATCAAGCCAAACGAATTGTTAATGCATGTCACAAGTATGTGCTTGTCATGATTCGACCCATTGGTCAAGATGAGGGTACTCGACCAGCATTGTCGTTGGCATGCCGAGAGGATTCTGGTCGTTTGTCGGGACTGTTGGAGAAATACAATGATATGTCCGATACTACCAAGGGTCATCCACCGAAACGTCCAGTCGAGCACAAAATTCAGCTTGTGTCTTATGCGACACTGCCCAATCTGAGTATGTATCGCAACTCAGTATTGAAGAATGAAGAGATCAAGAGACAACTTGGTGAGTTGTTGAACGATGGTGTCATTCAACCGAGTAGTTCACCTTGTGGATCTCCTATGGTGTTAGTGCCAAAGAAAGATGGGACTTGGTGTATGTGCATCGACTACCGAGTACTGAACAAGATCACCATCAAGAATCGGTACCCCCTTCCTCGTATTGACGACCTACTAGACCAATTGAAGCATGCTGTTGTCTTCTCCAAATTGGATCTTAAGTCAAGATATCATCAAGTCAGCATTCGAGGGGAGGATACGTGGAAGATCGCGTTGAAAACACAACAAGGTCTGTTCGAATGGCTGGTCATGCTTTTTGGTCTCTACAACGCCCCGGCAACCTTCATGCGTCTTATGAATGACGTATTGAGACAGTTCATCGACGGCTTTATGATCGTTTACTTTGACGACATATTGGTTTATAGTCGTTCATGGAATGAGCACCTCATTCATGTCGAAAAGGTGTTCAAACAGCTTCGACAACATCGACTTCGCCTCAACCGTAAGAAGTGCGAGTTCGGCCAGCAAACTCTACTTTACCTAGGATTCATGGTCGGCAACGGTACATTGCAAATCGACCCAAACAAGGTAAAAGTGATTCGCGAGTGGCCGCGACCGTGAACAGTTATAGACGTGCGCAGTTTTTTGAGAGCATGCCAATACCTTCGAAAGTTCATCCGACACTTCTCGATTGTGGCTTCTCCATTACATGCATTAACCAAGATCGATCAGAAGTTCGAGTGGACAGGGAAACATGAGGACACGTTTCTCTTGTTGAAGAGGAAGATCAGCGAGGCGCCTATGTTAGCTTTGCCGAATCTCCAGAAACCATTTGAGCTAGAAATCGATGCCTCAGGTTATGCGATGGGCGCAGTGTTCATGCAAAAAGGTCGACCAGTGGCATATCACTCCGAGTTATTCCAGGGAGCTAAGAAGAATTACCCGACTTATGACAAAGAGTTGTGTGCACTGCATCAGGCCGTGAAACATTGGCGGTGTTATCTCTTGGGTAAAGAGACTGTTGTCCACACCAACCATCAACCGTTGCAATATTTGCAAACTCAGTCCAAGCTATAGCAAGCTCGGCACATGAAGTGGATGTCGTATCTGCAGCAGTTTAATCTAGTAATTAAGTACAAGAAGGGCGTACACAACAAATTGGCGAACATGTTGTCGTGACCACCAGTTACGACCCTCTGTTTATCAGTGTTCATGCTGATCGAGCCCTCATGTCATGATGACTATGTCAATATGTACAGTGAGGATCTTGATTTTTAAGCAGCATTGATTGAGCTCAAAATAGGGAAGCCTATGGAGTTCATTCGTCGAGAAGGACTCTTGTACAAGGGCAATTTACTTTGCATACCTCATGGAGCACCTCGAATTCAATGGTTGCGAGAAGCACACACATTGAAGGTAGCTGGTCACTTTGGGGTTACAAAGACGTTGCAAAATCTTCACCGACATGTGTTCTGGCCGCGTATGCAGCAAGATGTGGCTAGTTTTGTTCGAGGCTGTGGTCTCTGCAGCATCTCGAAACCGACAAACCGAAAATTAGGTTTGTACACTCATTTGCCAGTTCCATCGCGACCATGGGAGAGCATATCCATGGATTTCTTGGGAGGATTGCCTAAGACCCGACGTAGCAACGACTATCTATTCGTGGTCGTTGATCGGTTCTCCAAAATGATTATTCTTATACCTTGTCGGAAGACTATCACGGGAGAAGAAGCAGCTCGGGTATTCTTTCAAAACGTTTGGACACACTTCGGATTGCCGACTTCTATTGTGTCTTATCGCGATACCCGGTTCCTTAGTCACTTTTGGCGATCGCTCTGGACAATGATGGACACCAAGCTAAAAAGGAGTACTGCTTTTCATCCGCAAACTGATGGTCAAACCGAGGTGGTAAATCGCACAGTCGTTCATCTTCTGAGAGGATATAACTCAAAGCACCCGAAGACCTGGGATGAAAGCATACCGTACCTGCAGTTTGCTTTTAATCGAGCAGTGCATGGTTCGACTGGAAAGTCGCCGTTTGAGGTCTGTTTAGGATTTCTATCACAGAGTCCATTCGACATGGAGTTTGTGATTCCTACCTCAGCACAGAACAGCAAGGAAGCATCTGATCAGAATCGAGCACAAAAGTTCCTGGAAGGTATTCAACGACTCCATCGTGAGGTTGAACAGAACTTGCTGAAAGCTCAACTCAAGTACAAGGCGCGACATGATCGGCACCGAGTTGATGCGCAATTTCAAGAAAGTGATATGGTATGGTTACATCTAAGTAAGGAGAGACTTAAAAGTGAAGGTAAGAAACTCAAATCCATTCGTTATGGTTCTTTTCGGATTTTGCGGAAAGTGGATAATAATGCTTGTCAGTTCGAGTTACCTCCATACATGGATATTTATTCGGTTGTCAATGTTGAGCACCTCAAACTCTTCGAGCCTTCAATGCTGGATGATGAGCCAGATACCATAGTACCATCTGTTGAAGACTTGGTCTATCAACGAGACGAATCTCTACGTGAAGATGTGATTCTGGAGGAAAATGTGACTACCACCCGCAGTGGCATAAAGGAGACTTTTCGAATCGGTCAGAAAGATCAACGAGCACGTGCGGCAAAGTGGTACACCAGAGAACATGGACAAGCCCAATTTCCACATCTCCAGTTTGATCGCGAGGTCGCAACAGGGGTTGGCTCCTTCTCAACAAGGGAGTCATGATCCAGGAGGATCTTCAAGTCCTGATCGCATACGGTTTTGCGACCAAGTCCTGATCGCATACAGTTTCGCAACTAAGGCCTGATCGCATACGGCTTCGTGACCTTAACCGTGTTCGGAAAGGTTTCGCGACCAGGAAAAGGAATTCGTTCCCTGTTCGGAATTGTAATCCGATCCGAATATGTATAACTAAGCTTATTTGTTTAGGATTAGTTAGTTATATGAGTCTAACACATTTAGGTTATTGAGTCTGATACGTACTCATACGATTGCACTATAAATACCTTGTAATAGGTCTAGTTTAGATCATCGAAGAGTCATAGAACTTGTTTGAGTTTTAGACACATAGTTCCTTAGACGTAGACAAGTGTGTCTAACGTTCGACGTGTAAAGCTCTCTTTGAAATAAAGAGTTGTGCAATTACTTTGAATTGTGTTTTCGATTAACCTTTGGGTTTCGGTATTTCCGAGTAAGATCCCGTTAATCCGCATATTAGAATCTAGGCGAGTCTAATACGAAAACTAAGATTAGGTCTCAAACGGATCATCAATTGTGCCTCTTGAGTCATTAAACTTGCAATTTAGTGTAACATGTACTTGAACTTGCTTCCATTTGCCAATTAGTGATTAAAATACTGAAAAACTTGTCAATTTTTACTTTTCACAGTTTTCAAGATGTAATTTTGACTATTAATTTTCACCTAAGTATATTAGTAAGAGTTATAAAAATATAGTTCAAAATTATTTTTGATGATGAACCGATTTGGATTAGAGCTTATACCAATTCATATCATATTTATAAGATCAAATTTTTGAGTTTTTTTTATTTACTTCGTAAAACATTAAAGATTTACTACCTCGATTCTTTTATAATTTTTGATTTGATGTGACTTTGTTTTCCTAAATTATTATCATAACTATTAATTCACTTGATCATTAATTAATTTGATGCAGTAGGAGTATACTTTTAAGTTTACACTATTGCCTTAAAAATTTGTGTAGAAGTAAAAAGGATTAGTGGAAGTGCAATGTGAATAAGTAAATGATACAATTCAAATAAGATAGTACATCATTTTGTTATTATTCATCCAATGATTCGTTAACAAATTAAACATGTTTTTATTCTATCAGATTTGGATTCAAATATGCGAATGCAAAATCCACAAACATATTTTTAAGATAGATTTGGATTGAGAAAAAAAAATGATTATTGGGATATAGAAATCTTAAGTAAATTTGTATATTATCAGATCCCGTAATTATGATTTTGGATAAATTGGCACTCAGTTCACACCCCGATCCGTTAATCGTTATATAAAACAGTGTTATGCATTAGATAAAACAAGTAGCCCTTGTATAGTTGTATCTTAAGTCTTAACCTTCCATTCTGTCAGAGAGTACATTGATTGCATTTTTTTTCTCTCTTATTACATTTGTTGCAGAGTGTCCCGATCCTCGCAGGATACCTCCTCTCAATCCCTGTGTACCGCCAGCCGCCCCCTGACCAGTGGTATACGAGGTTATGAATTTGATGCTAGGATTATAGCTATAATAGTTTTTTGGATTATGGATTTCCACTAAATGCATATATTTTACAATAATTATCTTCTCATATTACATTGTACGGTATTGCTCAAAGTAGATGAACGCTTAAGACAGCGAGAAGTGCAATGACCATATGCTTTTGTTTTTCGAAATGTTTAGACTATGGTGCATTGCCAATGTAACCATGCATGTATGCTTACATTAATTGTTAGGGTTAACGAAATTTTTATTTTAAAATAAATCACATGAAATTACAATATTTATGGCCTGTTTAGATAGTTCAGTATTATGCAGTTACAATACAAAACTCTAGTATGAAAAATAGATGTGTGTTTGGGTGGAACAAAAATAAAGTTAAAAATACCACAATTTATCCTCAAAACTCAATTTTTTCACTGTTTTGAAAACTCTACTCCAACCCAAGTTTTTAAAACAGAGAAAAATTTTCACTGCATGCGACGAGCGGGACGAGGTACAGAATCGACGGCGGCGGCGGGACAAGCGGCGCGGGACGTGCGGCTGCGGTCGGCATGCTGCATGGGACCAACAAGAATGTCAGGTTTTTTTTCAATTTTGGACCTGATACTGCAATATCCCTTTTCAACCCAAACAATTCTAAATACTTCAGTTTTAAAAAATAAAGTTTCAGTATACCCTTTTCAAAACTCTAGTTTTGCAATACTCTAATTTTGAGTGACTCAAGTACCCAAACAAACCCTTACTGTTTATATAGATCTAAACTTCAAAGATAGAAATGAACTAAAAATATTTAAAATAATCATGACTCTAATTATAATTTAATGTAAACTCTTATTTGTAAGATAAGAGGCATCCGAACATTAATACTTCGTGGCATGTGTAATTTATGGGACTATTTCTTTCCCTGGCCTCTCTCAAGTGATGGCAGAGCGTCTTGTGTTTCTCCGATCCTTCTTGGCGTCCTCGCCCAACTCCGACGACTTCCCCCGGCACTCTGCAGCAACCTCAGCTAGCACGTCGCCGCCTCATCACCTCCTTCTTTCTCTCTCTCTCTCTCTCTCTCTCTGGGGTTTAAGATCTCACTTCTCCGGCCAAATCTGCACACTTCTCCGACCAAATTTTACGCCACATCCTTAAACCTAAGTAGTTATGTCACTCAAGTTCGCAAACTTAAAATTTAGTGATAAGTGCTAATTTTGACCTATATAAACTCCAAAACTTATTCGTTTCAAAGCCATTTCCTATCCATCTTTGTGAATTATTGCATGAAAACTCTTGATTGAATGAAAATATTGTTGGTGTTGTTTTCTATTTAGTTTTAGAATAAAATACAACGAATTTTATCAAATCTGGCATAAATATGCAAGAAACTCGAAAGAAGACAGGTGTTCCGAAGACAAACAAATAGCCGAGGACAAAAAAAGGACGCTATAGGGGGAAAAACGGCCCGAAAAACGGGGCCGTATTTAGTTCTGCAGGCGTCCAGGGCAACCACAGAGCAAAACATGAACCACAAGGCCCAAATCACGGCGTGTGTTTTGCGCAGCTGATCCAATCCAGTTTTCACCACGGAGTTCGAGGCAAATTGTATTCATTATGGGCTCACACCTATAAAAAGAAGGGCGACTACGCATCAAATGAGGCCATCGACAGTTTTGGATTAATTTTCCATTTTTTCGATTTAGGAGTTTTATATAGTTTCAGACCTAGTTCGTCTTCCAGTTTTCTAACGAATTTTTTTACAAATAACCCATAAAAAAATCAATTACAAAAATGACTCATAATTACCGTATTTTACAAAAATAACCCGTCACATAAATCTCTCGAATCTTGGAGACTCGACAAGTGATGTGCCGCGTTGTGGGGTGAAAATCAGCTTGTCGAGTGGTGGGCATTTGACCAGTCGCTTGTCACAGCTCCAGAACGCGACAAGCGGCTTGTCAAGTGCCCACCACTTGACAAGCCCTCTGACTCTTGGTCATGGTCATATCAGTACTAGACCTAATCGTAGTCATATCTATGCAAAGACAATCTGCATGAGTGTCTACTCAAATGTAGACTTCGACTAGTACTCCGCTCGAATGATAATCATAGGCCTTGTCGAGTACTAGGCATGTGACTAGCCGTTTGTCGCGACTACAGAAACTAACAAGCGGCTTGTCGAATGCCTAGCACTCGACAAGTCGATTGTCGCATTTTGAAGTCGCGACAAGCGGCTTGTTGAGTCTCCAGGACTCGACACGCTGATGTGGCAGACTATTTTTGCAAAATACGGCAACTATGGGTCATTTTTGCAATTAATTTTTTCTGTGGATTATTTGTAAAAAAAATTTGTTTTCTGACGCCAATAACGATGGTTGTTATTTTAATTCATCAATTCAGTGTTTTTTTTATTTTACATTTATTTTCTCTTGTTTTTCTTTAATCGTGTGTGAATAATTTCTCTTTATGGAACAAATGAATAACTTGATTCAATTGGACATTTAATGTATTATCAAGACACACACACACACAAATTGTTGTAGCTAAGAGAGTAAGAAGAAGCAACTCCTTTTATTATGAGAAATGCTCTTTGTACTAAAAACGTACACTCTGCTAGAAAAGAGATATATGCTAACTAATTACACTGCAGTATATTTAAAGACTATTAATTAACCAACTGCGAAGTTCCCGGCTGTAAGCTGTATGTGCTGATGCCATGCACGTTCAAGAGTTGCGCTTGTCCACATGCATGTTCAAGAGTTGCACTCGTCCACTGCAAGCCTTACGACTCAGTCTACCAACAACCTCGGCTCAACCATCGACCAAGTGATTGACCAACGACAAAGTCTGGTCGATATGCCAACTCAGCTCAACCATTGACCAACAACTCAGCTCGCTTAGTGACCAAGTCTTTATTAATCTGAGATCGTCCTGGATCATGACTCCCCCTTTTTGAAGAAAGGAATCAACTCCTGTTGATGCTCAGAACTGAAGATGCGGGAACTGAGCTTGGCCTTTCTCGCGTATATACCATCTTGTAGCATTTGCTCGTTGAGCTTGTCATCCAACCCGAAAATTCTCTCGTGCCGCAATGAGTTGTTGTCACCTTCTACTCTAAGACCACATCTTCAGTAAAATGTGCCTCCCGTTGGTACATAAAATCTTCTATAGATGGCACCGTTGTGTTGGGCTCGTCATCCAACATAGATGGTTCAAAGAGTTTGATGTGCTCGACATTAACCACAGAGTAAATGTCCATATACGAAGAAAGTTCGAGCTGACAAGCATTATCACCAATTTTCCATAAAATCTTGAATGGACCATAACAGATTGGTTTGATCTTTTTACCTTCACCCTTGAGTTGGTCCTTGCTTAAGTGGAGCCAGACCAGATCACCTTCGTGAAAGTTGGCTTCGATTCGGTGTTGGCCATGTCGCGCCTTATATTTGAGTTGGGCCTTTTATAGGTTATGCTCTACTTCACCATGAAGTTGCCGGATGCCTTCCAGGAAACGTTGATCACACTTCTCCTTGGTGGTTGGTGGTGAGGTAGAGATCGTGGACTCCAAGTCAGATAGGCTTTGTGGTAAGAAATGCCAACATACATCAAAAGGAGACTTCTCTGTGGAACCATGTACAACTCGATTGAAAGCAAACTGTAAATATGGTATGCTCTCGTCCCATATCTTGGGTGCCATGAGTTGTAACCCCTAAGCAAATATACAACCGTACGGTTAATCACTTCGATTTGACCGTCAGTTTGTGGATGGAAGGCTGTACTCTGCTTCAACTTGGTGTCCTCCAACTCAAAGGGTCTTTGCAAACTACGTAACACAAGGACGATTGCCTCGCTAATTTTATTCTTTAACAAAAGGAACGTGTCCTCATGTTTTGTAGTCCACTCAAATTTTTGGTTGGCTTTAGTTAAAGAATGTAAAGGAGAAGCCAAAATAGAAAAATTTCGAATGAACTTACGAAGGTACTGACATGCACCCATGAAGCTTCGCACTGAAGGAAATAGAGTAAGCTACACCAGCAGAATTTCAAAAATTTTTACTCGAAAGCTGCAAGTAATAGACCATAGATTAGATTGTTACCAACAGCGGAAGCAGATTAGGTGAAGCGATCAAATGTACACAGCAACCATTCGCAAATCGTCCTGATTAGTAGATGTAGATGACAGCGACCGCTCACAGATCATCCTTATCAGCGTGGCAATTGCAATAGCGCCTCTACTGGTATCCACACGTACCAGAATGGAACGTCGTACGATGGTGTGCTAGCACCAACGCACACGACAAAGTTTTAGGGGCTATTACTTTAGAGGAGATGACAACTATGGTTTTCATGATGTTCTCAAAACCCATCATACCTTTCTTTATACAGAGCACTGCAGAAGAAATCCTAACAGATTAGGTTTTCTGATGTGATATGAATCTTATCCGAACTACAGGAGGAGTCTAATATTAAGTCTCCGCATCTGATACGAAAACCCCATAGCAGACCCATTCCATGCAGAAAGAGTCGAACATTAAGTCTCTTAATCTAATACAGTAACCCCATAAAAAATCCAATCCAAATACATAAGGAGTCTAACATTAAGTCTTCACAAAAAACATATAACAAACCCAATCCGAATGTATAAGGAGTCTAACATTAAGTCTCCGTATCTGATGCGGAAACCCCCATAACATATCCAATCCGAATGCATAAGGAGTGTAACATTAAGTCTCCGAATCTGATATGGAAACCCTATAATAGACTTAATCTGAATTGTATTGTTCCAACCCATTAAATATGTGACCCTGTATGTTCATTCATATCTAGTCATGACTCGATGATATTTACCCAAATTGTAAGTCGGTACTGGCCTCTGGCAGGACATAACGACCATCCAAATACACAAGAAGATTATAATCAACGAACGTATATAATGTCGTCATGTTGATCCTCTTGCCATACGATACCAGATTAAACCCAAAGTAGAAAATGTACCACCCTTACATAGTTCAATCCTTTCTCAATCACATAATGAACTGATCTTCCCGTAGTTGACACTCAACCACAAACGGCATGGCCATACACTTCTCAATTCATCTATATCGAGGGATCCAGAGATATCTCTCTCATTATATGAGAGATGCAAATTCCATCTTAACCATTCATATTCCTCCGTATGACTCATAGCATACCCGAATATTACCTTTATTATCACTCAATTAAAAGTAGTGTTTGATAATATCAAAATATACTACTACACATGTAGGAAACTATGATGGTCTCAGGTCTATGAATCAATCATAAACATTATTTGAGACCAACTGGTGATACTTAAATGACAAATCCAAACAATGTCTCAAAATGGGTCTATCCAACATTATATTCTCCAATATATGTCCACATTATTAATTTGATATTTTATATATATGGTCCATGAAACATGACCATAAATCAATATATGTGCTAATCTATTAATCAATAATGTACTATTTAAAGATAATGGATCAGAGACTTTATAAAATAATATCATCAAATAAATTTAGAGTTTCACAAACAAGTCACACACTTGTTAATCAAACTAAGATGATAATTTATTTAAAAATAAAATAATATATTATTCAAATGTTCATAAACATAATAAAGATAAATACATCTTTGTGATTTTCTCTAGGACATATCACTGACACACACCTCCGTCATGGATCGTGGTCATGGCCACTCGCTGATGGCTTTCATGTTGTCAAGGTCGATCTACAGCTTCCCATCACCGATCACAAAGCCAAGGTACAACAGAGTTTGCTTCCCAAACTCGCACGTCTTGCCATTGAGGCGGAGATGATTTTGCCTCAACTGGTCGAACACCTTTCGCATATATATTAGGTGCTTGTCCCACGATTTACTATAGATAAGGATGTCGTCGAGGTAGACAATCACAAAGTCGTCGATGAAAGGCCACAGGACGTCATTCATGAGACGCATGAAGATGGTCGGGGCATTGCAAAGTCCAAATGGTATGACAAGCCACTAAAACAAGCCTTGAAGTGTCTTGAAAGTGGTCTTCCAAGTGTCATCCTCACGGATACGCACTTGGTGGTACCTAGATTTTAGATCCAGCTTGGTGAAGAACATGGCATGCTTCAATTGGTCCAACAAGTCATCGATGCGAGGGAGAGGGCCACGATTCTTGATGGTGATTTTGTTGAGTGCACAATAATCGATGCACATACACTAAGCACCATCTTTCTTAGGAAAAAGCACCACCGGGGATCTGCAAGGAGAATTACTTGGCTGGATAACGCCAGTATCAAGTAATTCATTGATTTGCCTTTTGATCTCCTCATTCTCCAACACTGAGTTGCGATTGCGATACATGCCAAGATTTGGGAGTGGTGCATCGTTAAACAAGTTGGATGTCGTGTTTGACCGATCGTCTTGGTGGTCAACCATGTACTTTTCCGAATAGCTCGTCGTATTCTTCGAGCAGGCTCACCAATTTACCATTATTCTCCCTGCAGGACAATGTTAGTGCCGAGAAATCACCATCATCTTGGTTCACCGAGTGACTTATTATCAACACATATTTTTGGCATGCATTGACAACCCATTTTGCCTGATTTGCTGTCATTATGTTTGTAGTGTCAATGTGGTTGTCCTTGGTGATGACGAATCTTGTCCCATCTTTTGTGAGTTCGTACTCTTGAGCTCTTCAGTGAAAATGGGTGTCACAATAATACAAGAAAGGACTATCAAAAATCACCTAGGAAATGTCAATGTGAACGACATTGCATTGCACCTTATCAATATAGCAAGAAGAGACTACAAACCGTAGAGTACATTGACTCTTGATTTGTTGGCTCACATTGGACATGAACCATCCCAATGGATATGGTCGAGGATGTGTGATTGTCTTCAAACCAAGTCAGTGTACTAGACCGGCGGAGACCACATTTTTCTAACTCCCTGCTACAACTTTGTGCTTTACTTGTATGTTGATGGTGAATAAATTCTCCATCGGGTTATGGTTTATTGACTAATCCGAGCCTGTCTCCTTCAGCATTGCCATCAAATTAAGACAGGGTCATGTCCGCTTTTTCGACCAAATTTAACTGAACGGTATCCTTTATTGGTGGAGCTGAGATAGCCATGGCTGTTCATTTTCCTGGTCCATTCTTCCCTATTTTCTTTGGTCAAAGCTCAGAATGAAGTTTATAGCACTTCTCTTTTGTATGACCTGCAACCTGACAATGCTCACAAGTAACACCTATACTAGGCTTGGGGGTACCTTTTCTGGAGTTTGTCTTTTCCTTTAATGTGGTCGAAACCTCCTTCATGTTTTTGCCACTGCGGGACTTGTTCTTTTTCTTGATCGCCATAGCAGTGGTACTCACGCTCAAGATGTCGTGGACGCCAAACAGACTCAACTCTGTGCTGATCGTCTTCTTTAGCCTCGACATGTATTTCCTGAACGTCTGGGGGTCAGAAAGTGATATGCCAAGGACAATCACTTGTCTTCGGAATTATGTGGTGTAGTCTTGGATAGTTTGGTCATGCCATTGATACAACTGATGTCACCGATCCCACCTGATCTCTTCGAGGTAGCTCATCAGATAAAACTCCTGCCAAAAGAGCCGCTTTAATTGGCCCCAAGTGAGATTATCGGCTTCCCCTTCAATGACACATTCCTTCCGCCACATTTTGGCGTGGTCTTTCATCTTCAATGGAGCAAATTTTACCTTTTTAGCACTACTGAAATCTCGAAGGTCAAAGTAGGTCTCAAGTTGGTTGATCCACGAGTCCAATGTGTCGGCATTGATCGCCCCATCAAACATTGGTATGTCGACCTTAGCTTTGATCTTGAAAGGCCCATCAGTTAGGGAAGACATATTGGCGTCGTCACCGGCGTCGAGGTTGTCCGTGTTGTCATCATCTACCCGTGTACGCAAGTTACTCCCATACCTCACATCAGGCGTCACCTTCGCCTTATGGACATCAACTTCTAGATGTGAGGTCATGACCTACTGCTTAATCCAAGCAAGTACAATATCATGTTGGAGGAGAGTTTGGCCACTTGGTTGGTCAAACTAGCTTAAGTGGTGACTTCATCAGACATCGTCGGAGACGTGGTTGTTGGTGCCGTCGATTATTTGCCTCAGAAAGTGGCAAGGTGTTACGGAAGCTCATCGAACTTGTCATAGCCAAGGCGAATTTTAACTATCCACAGAGCAGGACAGTGCTTCGATACCAACTTGATCTGAATGGATAATTTGATCCAATTAGATATTTAGTGTATTGCCAAGACACACACACACTCAAGTTGTTGTAGCTTAGAGAGTAAGAAGAAGCAACTCTTTTTCTTATGAGAAATGCTCTTTGTACTAAAAAGTACACTCTCTGCAAGAAAAAAGATATATGCAAATTAATTACAATGCAGTATATTTAAATACTACTAATTAACCAGCTGCGATGCGTCCAGCTGCAAGGTTCCCGACCGTGAGCTATACGTGCTGATGCCATGCGCGTCCAAGATTTACGCTCGTCCATTGCTAGCTACGCGTGTCCGAGAGTTGCACTCGTCCACTGCAAGCCTTATGACTAGCTCAGTCCGCCAACAACCTCAGCTCGACCATCGACCAACGACAAAGTCTGGTCGATATGCCAACTCACTTTATGATTAGGTATGTCCTAATCTAAGAGCACGATGTCAGCTACAGTTTATTTCTAAGATTTTTTTAATTGTTAAGATTTTCAATCTCTAAACTCTACATTGGCTATTCATCTTTGGTATCGTTCATACTCCATAAAACGATCAGTATTTATATGTTAGGGAAATACACAAAGGCTCCACTCTAATGATTAATCTAAGGTCTGAATTGATTTTTGCACCTAGTTCAGTTAGAACGATGGGTGTAATCTTTTAGAACCATTGCTTTGGTTTCTAAGCCAATAATCTTGTGAGTTCCGATAAAAATTTTAGTAACTAATTTGCTAATTAACTGCCTTAATTGTTCATCATGCCTAATAGTGTTGGATAATCTCGAAGTCTTAAGTCTCTTATAATACCAGATTAAATCCAAAACCCTAGTTTTTATAGTAGCCTTTTAAAACCTTAATTTCTTGTAATAGTAGATGTAATTCTCTAAATCAATTTATAATTTAGATTTAACTTAATAATTTCAAGTCAAACAGTAATTTATACTTGTTTTCTATGAATTCAACTCTCAAATACTCTACAATCACACATACACTTATGGTATAACGAAATACACCCTTCTAGTTAGGTCATGTCATTTAACTTCGGGGCCCTAAATTTGTTCGGTCATTTCTCTTGAGTCCATCTTTTAATTAACCTAATGAAAATTGATGTGACATCATGACATAACACTTCTCAAGTTAAGATATCATACAACATCAACTCTTGTAATATAGTATTGTGTCTCATAGTATACACACTATCTTATTAATGACCTAGCACATTGAAATGGTCAATGATGTGGCATTATTTTCATTAAATATTTGAAAATTAATATAAAAGAGATGACACAATTCAATAATGAACATTATGGTTTGTTAAAATGCAAAATTTGCATTTAGTTCTAGCACTTAACTAACCAAAATTATTATTATTGACTAACATAGAGAAATTTAGAGACCAAATTGATTAAGATTGACAAGTTTACTGGCATGTAAAACTCAATTTCAAGTTCATGGACCTAAAGGTAAACGAGTTTTTGTCGTAGTATGATTTACGCTCTCCAAAGATCAATCCAATGAAGACTCCGGTCTATTTGGATTTGGTATATTCTTAGATAAGTAAAAATTCCAAGAGTCAGAATCTCAAAAAGATCACAACATAGAGATATCTTTATATCCTCCTAGGATACAGTAGGATTGGAGATCTATAAGTAAGAACCACCATCAAAAACTCATGATCAAAGAATCAAGAAGAAAAAGCCAGCTTGTAGTCCTAGACCGATTTCCCCAAGTTGAGGTACGGTCATCCAGTATTGTCCTCATCTAATATTAATCTCTTCGAGTTGTCTTTGAACACTTGGCCTAGATTAGATCTATTGTGTAGATTAATCATCAAACTGCTCGTAAGTACTTCTGAGTGCTTTACGACCGCTCTGTAATTCACCCATGTACTTCATATTTCTTAATAAAATGCAGTTCAAATCGATATCCTCTCTGATTACTTCCTCCGGGACGATCTAGAGAGTGGTATTGATAGAAGGTAGAGGATAGATCTTTATATCTAAACCTGTATGAAATCTTGGTATTAGATGCATGAGTCTTTCTGTGATTTCGATATACAACAAATTTAAAGACTCAAAAGTACAATTTACTCTTTCCGAAAATGGTAGCTTCTGTTGGAAGAACACAATGCCGCTATAAATAAGATACTTCTCCTCGAGCAAGGATATGACAAAACGGTGTGCTTTTAGGAACATCAAGAACAAGCGACAAAGACAAGTAACAACGGAACAGCGATGAACACCGGAAAATCACTATCCGTTCAAAAATTTTCGCTTTGTTTTTTTCTCCTAAACACAATTGAGTTCTATAATGAAATTTTACAAATTCAAGAACATTCACACCTACATCTAGCAATTTTTTAAGAATTTTTAGAGCTTGTACGAAAAGTTCACATGAATTACATCAAATCCTAATAGATGAACATAGGAGAAACGTTACTTAATACACAACGCACGCTCTCTTTTCATCCCCCAAACATTTGTGTTGAAAAGAAACTTTTGATGGCGTAGACTTCAGTTGAAACATGCCCCATTGATGGCCGATTTTTCGGCGATTCCACGGAGCACAATAGGCCTAGCTTAATCAGAGGGATGATGCAACTGTGCATCGTCGGGATTGCTTGGTTTTCATTTTCTCTACTCTCCTGCAGTATTATGGGATCCAATATCTCGCCAATTCTATCTGGAAATGCTGAGTTCACAGAGTTGTGAAGCCACAGGTCATCCTTGAATGTTTCGTCAGTAGGTCGCTTCCCAGTAAACATTTCTAGCAGAAGCACTCCGTAGCTGTAGACATCACCCTTCGTTGAAATTTGGCCACCATTCCATACTCTGCATTTCAATTTGACATTGGCATTTAAGAATAAGACTTAATTTGCTAATATCATAAGAAAAACTTTTTAAGAAAGAACAATAATGAATGGATTTGCCACACCTGGTGGAACATATCCAATTGATCCTTTAAGTCCAACCAAGCTTGTAGAACTATTAGTCGCAGTGGCATAGTTGGTGCATAGAAATCTTGCAAGCCCAAAGTCACTAACACATGCAGTCATGTCATAGTCCAGAAGAACATTGAGCGGCTTCAGGTCACAATGGACCAATGGAATAACACATTGGTTATGGAGGTAATCAAGAGCAAACGCCACATCTGCAGCTATGCTTATTCTCTGACCTAAGCTCATCAACCTCTTCTGGCCATGCATGTGTGATTTTGGGTGTAACCACATCTCTAGGCTCCCATTGGGCATGTATTGGAAGATGATGGCTTTGAAATCTACTCCTGCACGATCTATACTAGAACATGAAGTGATGACTTTAACAAGATTTCGGTGGCGAATATTTCTTAGGGATTCACATTCTGCAAGAAAGCTCCTAGAAGCTCCACGGAGGTTCAGATTGAACACCTTGATTGCGACTGGGTTTATATTGGAGGACATTAACGTGCCTTTGTAAACAGTTCCGAAAGACCCTGAGCCGATCAGGTTGGCAATGGAAAACCTATCCGTCGCTTTGACGATGTCTTCATATGACACTTTCACCTTCTCCTTTGAGTGATCTAGTGATGGCTGTGTTCTTCCTTTCAAAAGGATAGCACCAAAACACGATAGTGATATCATCGCACCAACGATAAGTGGGATCACTATCTTTGTTGTTAAGGACTTGTGCTTTCCTTTGTAGTCCTTAGAGCAAAGAGGCAGCCCTAGCATGGGGGCCCTTGTGCATAACCTCTTGTTTTCCTGGACCGGGACCTCACTGAAATCATTGAATGATAAGTTGAGATAATGTAACGAAGTGAAGGATGTGAAAAACTCTGGGATTTGACCGGATAGGTTGTTCTGAGAGAGATCCATGTGTTTAATGCCTCGTAAGCTTATGAGAGATTCTGGGATCCTTCCATCAAGAAAGTTTCCCTCCATGTGGAGGGTCTCCAACACAACACATTGGCCGAGCGTTGATGGAATTTGGCCAGACAATTGATTGTAGGAGATGCTAAGAAGGCCCAGATTGACGAGTGTGCCTACTTCTTGCGGTATAGACCCAGTGAGGCTATTGTGTGACAAGTCCAAACCTCGAGAGAGCGAAAAAATTTTTAGGATCTCACTTGGTATGCTTCCATCTAGGGAGTTGTGGGAAAGGTTCAGCATTAGTAAATTCTTGCAATTGCCTAAACTTCTAGGTATGCTTCCACTCAGCTCATTCTCTCGTAAATAAAGCTCGCTCAGCTGTTCAAGACTACCAAAAGAATCTGGAATGGGACCAGATAGCTGGTTTCCAGACAAGCTTAGGATGCTCAAGTGGCGAAGAGTTCCAATAACAGAAGGTATACTACCAGATAACATATTGTCATGCATTGCAAGATAAGTGAGGTTCTTGAGGTTTCTTATCTCCAGAGGTATGGTTCCAGATATCCTGTTCAAACTTAGCCATAATATGCTAACTGTGTTTGAAAGGTTTCCAATTGAACTTGGCAAGCTTCCTTCTAAGTTATTTGACAGCAGCCACAGTTTAGTCAGTTGAATGCAACTACTCAGAGAGGAGAGGAAGGCCCAATCTTTCGCTTCGAGGTGGTTATAAGCGAAATCCAAGTCTAGCAGATTGTGCAAGGACCCCAAAGACGGTATTGCCCCGGAGAAAGAGTTAAAGGAAAGGTAAAGAAATTTTAGGCTTGTGGCATTGGCAAGTGAGGCTGGGACGGACCCTTCAAATTTGTTACCTAGCAAGTTCAGCGTTTCGATGTTTGGAAGTGAGTTGCCGATATCATACGGCAATGTTCCGGTGAGTAAGTTACCGCTAATGTCGAGAAAGACTAGCGATGAAACGTTGTGGAGAGATGGTGGCACCGTCCCCGAAAGCATGTTTGATCCCAGGCCTAGTCCTATTAAGTTCTTGATACTACCCAAGCTCTCTGGGACGCCTCCAATTAGGTTGTTCTCGGAGAGGTAGAGATATGAGAGGGAAGAAATGTTCCCTAGTGAGGGGGGTATGTGTCCAATAAGGTTGTTATGCCTGAGATCTATTCTGACTAGTGATGAGCTCTTGGAAATGATTGATGGGATCTCCCCACCAAGGTTGTTTTTCCCAAGTCTAAGCAACTGCAGTGAAGAACTGTTTACTATGGATCCTGGAATCTGACCTGTGAGGTTGTTGTTGCCTAGGTCAATGTACACCAGAGAAGGAAAGCCACCTAACAAGGTCGGTATATCGCCGTCGAGAGCGTTGGTACTGAGGTTGAGGTACCGGAGGCGCTGAAGCAGCCCGAGCTCCGGGGGGATTGACCCGCGGAGGTTGTTACGCTGAAGGTGCATCACACGAAGAAAGGTGAGGTTTGCGATGCAAGGAGGTATAACGCCGGTGAGCTGGGAGTTGTCTAGGTCCAGCGCAACAACACGAGATGTTTGCCTCTTGCTGCAATTGATCCCGTGCCAGTTGTAGAACTGGAGTGATGTGTTGCTGCTCCATGAGGTCAAGGACCCGCTGGGGTCAGAGAGCTGGGACTTGAAGCATAGGAGAGCTTGGCCATCGGCATCGGCGGCTTCAGGGTGTAGCGGAGTGGAGGGGGAGGTGTTGGTGTCTCTAATGGCAATCGCCATTGCGGAGTGATGGATCGAGAGGGAAGTGAGGATACATGGAAGGAGGAGGAACACATTGACGGGAAGAAGCATGATGCTGCATGCACTTGTGTATTTTGTCGTCCTCATTGTGCTATAAGAGTGTACAAGATGTTCCAACTTGTAACTTGCATGTTATATATAGCCAATTGGAAAGACCGAATCATTTTTTATAAATAACTCTTTTGACAAAATTACAAAAATAATCCACCAAAACTCCGATACGCGATTAAAAATGACTTGTAGTCGCTTATCACGATTCTTATAAGCTGAGCCAAACAACTAATACACCACTCTTCAATATTAAAAATACAGAAAAAATAAAAAATAAAAAAATTCAAAATTTAAAATCATAACCTCTTATTTTAAAATACCTATCCTAAACGACAAAACCTGAGTTACTTTAAAAAAAATTTGGGAAGGCCACGAATGTACTTGAGAACAGCTTATGGAAACAACGACATGTCATGTTTAAGAGCGTTTTTTCTTTCTGCAAAGTCCAATTTTCACATTAACTTCATTAATTACATCGGAGAAAACTAGAGCATAGAAAAAGAAGTCTTAATTTATACTGAGTCCTGAAACTAAGTAGGTGGTGAGGGAGGTGGCCCATGGTGAGCTGTTAGCTCAACAGTGAAATCAGCTGCTACTAGTGAAAAGCTGCAGTCAAACACGTGAAGTCTTTGTGCAAACACCAACCCACATCGGCGGCCATCAATGAAACGCGTGATGTCCTTGTACAAAAAAAAAAAAAAAAGACTCTGCCTAGGTCTAGTCGGACTAAGAACGTCACTAATGGTTAATGATTGAGGTTCTTTCATTGCAAGAAATAATAGGTATTCCTCAAATAGATTTTACAAATTTAACTCAGCCATTGACACACCCTTCAATGCTTATAAAATTGTTAGGGAGAGCAAATGTCAACCTAAGCATAAGTTATTTCTATGGTTGCTCGATCGATTAAATTCTCGAAGTTTCTTCATCGAAAAAGTATTTGGAATGGAAACCCGGTTTGTTCTCTTTGTCAATCGGATGTAGAAGAAACCTTGCTCCATCTTTTCATCCAATGCCCGGCTGCAGGAGATATTTGGTCCAAACTCAAGCTTTCTATTCCAGTCGTGTCGCAAGTTTGGATTGTTGTGATTCGGACTTTCTCTCAAGCTAATCCTAAATTTCGGCCTTTCTACAAAGAGCTCTTCTCTCTTGTTTGTTGGCACATTTGGCTTCGGAGAAATGATAAGATTTTCAACTCTCACTTGCAACCTTCGTCTATCACTTCCTCCTTGATTCGCTCGGTGATACTTCTTCTTCGTGCGAGAGGGAGTGAAGCTTTTGGTGGAGCCATTACTCAATGGCTTTGTTCTTTGGAACCGGACTAATGTTTCTTGGTTGCTTTCTTTTGCCGTTTTTTTTTTTTGGTTTTTCAGGCTTTGGCCTTTGTTTATATCTTTTTGAGTAATCTATAACTGTTGGGTTTTCCTGCAGTCTTTTCCCCTCAAAAAAAAAGTTATATTTTATGTTATGTGGACAAAGAGTCATCTTCACTCTAATATAAAATAATTTAGAGAAACTCTTTGTGGAGTTCATGTGTGAAAAATCTCTCCAAAAGTCAAATACTCCAATGATTTGATTTTTCATGAAGCTCTTCGGTAAGTCCCACGTATTAAATATCTAAATGAGTTTTTTTATATCATATTATTGATTAAATAATTGATAAAAATTAATAAAAAAATTGTACAAGGATAATTCCAATAAATAAAAATTGAACTTGCCGATGAAAATTCAACATAACAAAAATAAATATTTTTATTAAATTCATACGATTAAACATAAAATTAAACATGCGACATTGGATACATTTGGACATTTAAATTTAAAATTTAACATCAACATACTAATTAAAAATATTCAAAAAACGACAGATAACAACTATTTGATATTACCACCTCCAAAACACTATCAAATGTGCTCAATCAAATTCTTTTTGAGCTAAGCATGTATCGGTTGAACACAAATGTTGGAGCACCATGTTGATATGAGGCGATGTTATGTTAGAAGTCTCTTGACCATCGTCGAAATTATAAAGTGGACCATCAAACTCTCGTTCATCCTCAATAATCATATAGTGCAATATGACACATGTCTTTATGATTTTCACGAGAGTTTAGCGTTGCCAAAAGTGGGCAGGGCCATAGAGGATGGCAAATCGGAATTGTAGAACTCCAAATGCTCGCTCTATATCCTTCCTCGCTCCTTCTTAATGATGTGCAAACAATCTGAATTTGTCTGTCTAGGACAGAGGTATCGTCTTCACAAATGCAGTCCATTCTGAACATATACCATCTGCAAGATAGTATCGCATGTTGTACTATTTTCCATTGACGAAGTATTGAATTTGAGGAGCTCGTCCCTACAAAATGTCAATGAATAAGAGCAATTGGTTCAACACATTAATATCATTGTTGGACCCGGCAATGCCAAAGAAGGCAAGCCATATCCAAAGATCCTGAGAAACGATCGCTTCTAGTATGATGGTCGAGACTCCATAATCATCACAAGTAAATTGTCTTTTTTATGCTACTGGACAATTTCTCCATTCCCAATATATGCAATATATGCTTCTTATCATTCCCAGAAAACCACGCACCTCTCCCTGTTGCAATAGGCGTCGCATGTCTTCGACGCTTGGTCGTCGGAGACATTTCTCGCCGAACTTATCGATTACTCCATCAACAAATTTCTCTAAGCACTGGATTACTATAGATTCCCCGATCCGTACGTATTGATTAACAGCATCAGCAGGAGTGCCATACATCAACGAATGAATGGCCGCAGTGCACTTCTGTATAGGAGACAACCCTCGGCCATTAGTAGCATCTCTTCTTTCAATAAAAAGATAGACCACTGATCACCAAGAGATCTGACGATTCGAAGAAAGAGGGTTCTCATCCAGAACCTCCGACGAACAAATAGTCGGGGTAAATTGGATCCTCAAAAAAGTAGTCCGCCATGAGGCGATTATGGCCGTTTTCACGGTCTTTGTTGATGTATCGCCTCCGCACTGACAACGGCGGGAGCTAGAAACTTGTAGTCTGGCTTGCATACTTGCTATAAGATGCTCTTCTAACTCCACCATGGCAGGATCTTCCTCTATGAATCCCCGAAGGAAATTCTATAAGGTATTGACGATCTCTTCCTCTTCATTACATGTGTTTGAGCTAGAGCTGGACAATATTTTTGAGGAAGAGGGATTTGGAAAGAAGAGTACTCAAAGATGAGAAGTGTGGGTTTTGAAATGAGTATTGCTGAGGATGAGAACTATGTGTTGGGATGGTTCGATTTATATAAGCCAAGTCAAATATTTCACTTGCTAGTTTCCAATTACAATGTTCCAACAGCTATTTTTCAAACAGATGTTTCCAATAGCTATTTTCCAAACAAAAGAGTACAACAGATAGTATCCAAAGATATTTTAATTGCACAAATGATAGATATATAGTTTTAGAGTTACATTGTGAAAATAAAATGATACACGACATAGTCTAGTCCAGATTAGCCTTCTTGATCAAGTCTTTAACAAACTTCAACGCTTCCACATGACCCTTCATTTCGCCGTCATTGAATTTTAATTTGTCTGTTGTCACCAATTTTGTGAATGACTTGGCAAATACTGACTTTCCCTTAAACTTGTCGTGATCATTCAGAGAGGAGGCCGCATGGTCCACTGCCTCCACGCTCTCAGTGTGAACCTTGACGAAGGTTCGTAAGTCTTCTTTCACATCCATATTGGATGAGGGAGACTGTTTCTTACCTTTTCCTTTCCGCTTCTCCTTGGCTGTGTAGCGACCTTCTGGCCGCATCTCCTCCACGAGGAGATCTGGGTTGGATGAGGATGATGTGTGCGCACAGTCTTCGTTCAACCTTGCTCTTTTGCCGGTGTTGATGTAAGTTCGATTCCATTTAGGTTGGCCCCTAACACCCATCCACCAATGATCCAGAGCGAATTGGTGCCCCATCTCCTTCCTGTACAACTCGCATGCTTGTGCCATTAGTTGGTCATCGAAACGACCACTGACGTAGACTTCCTTAAGCCTGCACCAACAACTATTAAATTGAACAATTTTTTTTTTGTTGTTCCTGTCAACTGGGTCAAGAGAATTACTCAACCACGCACTGATTTGTGCAATCAAAATATGAAGCAATGAATATGAACCTTAAAAAATTCCGAAATAATTCTCTCCACAAAAATTGAATGTGAAAATGAATTACTCACCAATCTAACATCGTCGGCCGCTGACCAAAGCAATCACTTGCGGCTGACAGAATCTGAGAGCATGGTCATCATTGTCGTCAATAATGACTTGCGGTGTAGAATGTGGCATACCAGAGTCTGACATAGATGCCGATTTTGAATTTTTGGATGGGGGTTGCGGTGGCGAGAGCTGCAAATAGTTGGCTAGTATACCGACAAAATAAGAATTTTGCTCATATGATGCATATGGATGGCTAGGTGGATATGAGGTGGGCAGTGGATATAGAGTGCGATGCGGATATGGAGTAGCATTTGAATACTGATGGCGTGAGATATGGAAGATATCCAAAAAGATAAGGTGTTTGTGAAAAATTTGGATTATCGGGTGGATATGGTGGGGGTTTGGATTACCGGCTGTTTCTGGATTTTTTTCAGGTGTATTAGGAGAAGTAATCCAGTTTAGAAAATTAGTGCGAAAATATTGTATAATTGGTGTAAAAAAGGTGTGAGATTTGTGAAATGTGAATGTTGAAATGAGCAAATGAGAGTTTTATTTATAGGGAACAAGTGAGGGCAATTTTCCTAAATTTTTATGATTTTTTTTAATTATTTAGAATTTTTTATGAATTTTTTGAAGCCAAAACAATTAAAAAATGCCCAATAACTCTTTTATAAAAGCATATTTCTAACAGCTAAATTTTAAGTTTATAATAGGTGGATCCCCCTGCAAAATAAATTAAAACAACAGTGAACACTAAAAGAAACAAAATTAATGTGGCTAACAGGTGGGCCAAAAAGTATTAGACCCGCGCTATAAATCACGGAATTAAAAGGAATTACAACGGTTATATTCAAAAAAATTAACTATTCTCAATGATAGGTAGGCCATTAAATTCACTGGGCCCACTGTCAGTGTAGTGTGTATCAGTGGAAAAGTGCGCGAAGAACCGGAGTGTTGTTGTCCCGTAACCTCCGATGAAGTTTACCTCCACAACTGACATTTGAGCACCACAAACATTTTCCCCACATGTCAGTGACAGAGTTTGGGGTGAATTAAAGTAAATGTATGGGAATTTGCACTAACGTACGCATCTTGAGACCCACCGCTGTCACCTCGTTATCTATTGAGTTTTAATGCGCTATCGTTGACTTAAGGGACCCACTGTTCATTGGCCCACCTATCATTGATGCGGGTTTCGGTGTATGGGTAAGGGACCAATTTTAAAATCTGTCTGATTACAGTACCAGTGTTGCCCACCGTACACCTCGGGACGGAGCGTGACAACTAGCTCTAGTGAATGACCTGCGGATCCCTCAATAAAATAAACCCACCTGTCAATGACCAATTTTTGTGGGTTGTGCGTAAGGAAATAAAAAAAAATTGTAGGACCTACAAACCGTATTTTTGAGCGACTGTGTTTGCTCCAATGGTGCGGCTTCAACTAATGCACGCATGTGAGGCTCACCAAAAAGAGAAACGCTTCACAGTTGCTTGCCCAAGAGTTGAAATCTGGTTGGTGGTGACGACTTGACTGGCAGAGCGGCTCACGTGGCGCCAATTAGAGAGACTCCGTTGGAGAGTTTGATAAGGCAGTTAGATATTTTTTTTCGTGAATATCAATATTCAAATCTCGCTATGGGTTCTAGCGGTATGATACATGTGGATGGACCATTTGTTATTTGTGAATTTGATAATATGACAATCTTTGTAAGTCTTAAGTTTTGTAAGTCTTAAGTTATGTGTTAATTCGCTAGTCAACTGCGCCAACATGCATAAAAAAAAGATATCTTTTTCGAATTGAAGTGAACAATTCTTAATTGTTTTCTTTTTAAATCTACTCTATAATAAAAAAAAATATGTGATATTGAAGCCGAGCTCAAAATCCCATATTAATCTAAAAAAATCTAAAAATTCTCGCATTAATCTAAAAAAAATCTAATTCATTAATTTGGTGAGGTAATGTCTCATCAATGATGCATGCATTAGAAACATATTCAAGGAAAGTCATATTCAAATACTACTTCCTTATAAAATTAGAAAAGGTTTTCAAAGCAGCAAACAGGTTTTCAAACAGACCTCACCGGCTTAGGGTCTTTCAGAACCATTTACATGGGCACGTTAGCATCCAACGAAAACCCGTTCTCAGTCAAGGGGTTCAATCTGAATCTCCATGGTTCAATTTGAACCTACCTGGAGTTTCTAGGAGCTTTCTTGCAGTGCGTGATTCCTTAAGAAACAATTCGCCATCAGAATCTCATCAAAGTCAAGTCATCACCTCATGTTCTACTATAGATTCTGCTGGGTAGAGTTCAAAGTCCTCATCTTCCAATACTTGTCCAATGGAAGCCCGGAGATGTGGCTACCCCCAGAATCACACATACGTGCCTGGAAGAGGGTGTTGACTGTTGAGCTTAGGTCAGAGAATAAGCATAGCTGTAGATTTGGCATTTGCTCTTGATTACCTTCATAACCAATGTGAGCGTCCGTTGGTTCATTGTGAACTAAAACCACACAATATTCTTGTGAACTATCACATGATCACATGTGTTAGTGACTCTACTTGCAAGATTTCTATGCGCCAACCATGCCTACAAGACTGGTTGGACATAAAAGGATCAGCTCTATACCCCCTCAAGTCTAACAAGAATTGTCTTTTTTTGTTGTATATGGTCTTCAAAATACAATTCAACTAGGGATGACAATGAGGCGGGTATGAGTAAAAATCAAACCCGCGGGAGTTGATATGGGGAAAAATCAATATCCGCGGGTATTTTAGGATCAGATAAGTGAAATCAATACTCGAACCCCGAAAACTCGCCTTCGACCAGAAAACCCGCGATACAAAAACTGAAGTCACCAAACCTAGATCTATTTCCCATTTCTCCGCCGCTCTGCGCCTCGCCACTCGTGCCTCCTTCACCTCCCTTGCCACCCGCACTGCCCTCGCTACCCTCACCGCTCCACACCCCACGCCACCCTCTCGGCCCCCTTCGACCGTCGTCGGCACCCCCATCGACCACGTCAACCCCTTCAACCGTCGTCGACCCCTTCAGGTATTGAGGCCCCCAGCGAGTATCGGAGTCCCCAGCGGAGGCAAGGGCGAGGCGCGGGTATTACTCGTAGGATGGGAGCGAGGCAAAGGATGCGGACGGGAACTATACCGCCACGCCGAACCCGTCCCGTTGCTATCCTTAATTTCAAGTACTACTTTTTACTAAAATATATTTGAGAAAAATTTATAATATTATAATTTACTTTTTACAACAAATATACTTGTATAATTTTTATATAGTTAATTTAGATATTTATAAATATATTAATAATGAAAGTTAGAAAATTTTGACTTTGTCAATTCAAAAAATGATATTTATTTTTACCGAAGGGAATATATTGCAGCAGGTGAGGCAAGTCCTCTCATTATTCTCATCCAAATATCTCGTCATGACTTCACAATTTTTTGAACTCAGCATTTCCAGATAGGATTGGTGAGATATTGGATCCCATTAGAGTATGGAAAATGAAAATAAAGCACTGCTGAGCATGCATAGTTGTATCATCCCTTTGGTTAAGCTAGGCCTCTTGTGCTATAGCCGACAGTTCGGCCAAGAATGGGGAATGTTTCGAAATCTAAAAGCTCCTTTTCAAGCCTAAATGGTTGGTGATGAGAAGGACCATTCTATACGAGTAATAATTGCATAATGTAATGTACCACTGTTAAGTACTATTGTACTACCACACGTCTTCTGTACAATGCATGTCCCTGTGCTTTACTTTGATGTAGATGAAGATAAGTGAAATGAAACTGTTTTTGTATGTGTCCCCTCCTGCTCCCAGGCCAAAGATCAAAGTAGGAACGAAAAGAATTTTAGATGTACTTACGTTTGACATGGATCCGGTTCATGGCGCAAGAACCAGTGAGAGTCCAACCTTGGGGCTCTTGTCAGCCGCCTTCATGTCAGCCTCACCAGAGACTGCGATGAATGACTGTGGTCTCCATTCATGCTGGATAACCGTGCTCACCTTTCCAAAATTGTCAATGCGCGCCTTGAGCATTGTCAGAGGATTCAGTGCGTGCTACATCCCAAATGTGAGCATATTCATGTTGGTCGAGAATGTATGAGTGAGCTCAGCCCCAACTGCGGTGCTTGTCAGTGAATTCACTAGATGATAATAGGAAGCACCCACACTGTCTCCCTTGTCATTGCTGTGTATGTATTGAACAGATAGATATATTCAATAATGTTGTAAGAAAATAATAAATAAAGCTTAATTTACTTACAGCATTAACGATGCAATGAGATCGAAATTAACAAAGTTTAGTCCAGCATTGTACTTCACGGACTCTCTAGTTGCAGAATCAAATGAGACATCGGCACCAACAGCCAATGCATTAGTCCCGACAACTGCTGATACATTCAGGATTGGGTTTGCCACAAGAACAGTGCTAGCATTAATCCCAGCATGGTCATGAAGGTATTGCAATTCAAGCTGCAGGAACAATGTGGAGACGATTTGGAAAAATCAATTTATGGAAAAAATTGGAAAATAACCTTGGTCTGGAAGAACTTTGTTGCATGAAATCATCTTTTAAGATTAGATAGTAATAGAATAGCAATCGTAATATGATTATAGTCCAACTTACTAGATTGCATGGCAGGTGTCATGAAGCTGAATACTGCCCTCAAACCAGGAACAGCAAATTCATCAGCTGTAAATGTTGACAAGAACTTGCAATAAAAACATAGTAACGTATGTATTAGCACAGTAGGTTTTGGGAGATTTGGCTAAAGCATCCAAGCTGAAAAAAAGATAAAGATACGCTGAAATCTTCACCTACATTAGAGTCCGAATCTGCTGTGATGGCAACACCAATGCTGTTCCGCTTCACTATAGTATTAACCATGCCAGTAACTAGTTCATCTTTCCTTGTACAGAATGCAGCAAGGCCTATAGTTTGGCAAAAGGAAAGAAAAAGAAGTGTGAAGTGATATAAAGGACAATCAAAACAAGTTAGCCACAGCACACTGAATTAGCAGTTCTCTTGACACTGCAGCCAGGAATGTTATTTGGAGCCACAGCATGCTGAGGTGCATCTGGACATTAAGAAAATGGCGCACATTTTCTAAATGGAATGAGGAGGGTTAGTACACTGCAATCATGTAGGAGACATTTGGTTCAGAGAATTTGGGTTATATTCTAATTACTCATAAAAAGAATATGTTAATTGCTGTTTGGTTCAATTGCTCAAAATTTGTAATACCCTCATTCAAAATATCCCACTAGAACACCCAATACATTCAAGTGGGGCAAGTTTGTACTCCATTTCACTTCCAACTCCAATAGATTCTAAAATCTATGACGATTATTATTTAAGTCCTAAATCAAACACCACCTTAGTTCTACCAAAGAATAAAATAACTGATAGTAGACAACTTTAAGAATGTCTTATGATCAAGGCGCTACCATAGTGAAAAGGTCACATACTTTGTTAAAAATTCCTCTCCTTTCTATTAAAGTATAAACCTTAAATCAAGATTATCTCTATTGAGAAATAAGTATATGTTAGGGGGTGATATGCAAAACATCATAGTACTCACATAGAGATGTATATAACAAAGCTAATGAAACTGGGATTTCAGTCCCTTTAGAGCCCAATCTTGCAATTTGGTATCAAAGCTACAGAACAAAACCTAATACCGAGGATCACCGTCCCTTTCTTCTTCGTCGCCGTCCGCCACCACCTGGTGTGAGCTACTGCCGAAGGAGAGGCACGGAGGTGCGCTGCCTGCTGTCTGCTACCTCATCTCTGCACGAACCCAGCCGCCGCCTTCCCAACTACCGCTGTATCAGCAGCCGCCAGATCTGGCACGGGAGCCGAATCCCCTTGGCGCCGGCAAAGTGGATGCACTCCGGCATGCAGATGGGCAGCGGAGTTGAGCTCAGCCTCCACCTCGGCGATCAGGGAGGTCTAGTAGCGTCGCAAATCGAAGGAAGGCAACACGATGGATGCGACAGAGGAGACGCAGACGAGGAGGAAGCCACAGAGCGTCTAGCGCGGTGGCAGTGGAGGAACAGGTGTAGGAAGAGGAGCCCAAAGGTGTTGTTTCGTCTGGGAAATGTGATGACCCTAAGGACGACAGCTTCAAGAGAACACAACTAACTCTGAGGATTTGGTGCTCTCAAGGCTATCAAAAGCAATTTGATAAATCACAAGGACACCTTGGTGATTGGAACAGTGGAGATCCATGAAATGGAAATTGGTCTCATGTTTTTTGTCACAATGCAACAGCAAGTGATGGCTACTTGCATGTACAAGAATTAAGCAACACAAGAAGGAGGTGTGAAGAGGAGAGGGTGTTGCATAGTGATTGCTATGGCAGAGAAGGGGATTGAGCAAAAGGCTATGCAAAATTGCTAGCGAAACTTGATGCGGAAGATGTAGCAACATTACTGAGTATGGTGAAACAAGGAGGATTGTCATCTTCGTCAGTACCATCTCAGTCCTCCTAAATCCAAAAGTCACCAAAAGTGACGCTTCTGCCGGTTGAATTGAAACTTGATGGGCCGAACACCTACTTGAGTTGGTCTTGACGTGTTCAAGGGGCACTAGGAGCAAGTGGTCTTGAGAGGTACTTGACAGGGGATGTGAAAGAGCCGATAATCCACTATCCTATGAGGGGCAAGTATGGAAGAGTCAACACATGGCAGTGTAGGGGTGTGCAAAACTGCACCGAACCGAAAAAACCGAGCCAAGCCAAAAAAACTGGTTTTTTTAGTATTTGGTATCCGGTTCGGTAAGATACTTGAGCTCTATTCGGTATTCGGTTTGATTCGGTAAAAAACAAAAAAATTTGGGAAAAACCGTTTACCGAATCTCCTCATCCCCTCCACATTGGCACATTCCACTGTTTCCACTCACTCCTCGTCTCCTCTGCCCCAGCTCCACCCCACCTCCTCCCGAGCCGCCGCCGCCCATCCGCCGCCTTCGCCCAGGCTCCCCAGTCCCCGCCGCCTCCGGCCTCCCACGCCTCCTCCCGCACCGCCGCCCGTCCGTTGCCTCCGCCCCTGCTCTCCGCGCCGCCTCCGGCCTCCCCCGCCTCCTCCCGCGCCGCCGCTCGTCCATCACCTCCGCCCCTGCTCCCCGCACCGCCTCCGGCCTCCCCCGCCTCCACCCAGGTTCCCCACGCCGCCTCCTCTAGCGTCACCGCCCCTGCTCCCCGCGCCGCCTCCGCCCTCCAGATTTGAGCAAGAACATTAGAACCGGCATGAACTTCAGAATCAGAAGTGACGTGATCAACAAGATGCGGCAATTATATGATTTGAGTGTTGTGTTGGTTTAGATTCTTGTTAACTGCCATCTAGAAGTCAATTTGTTGGTGTTAATTTTCGTTAAGCAGAAGATAGTTTTGTGCAGTGGAATGTTGTCTTAGAATCTGATACACCTGGAAAGGGTTTTGGATGCAGCAGCACCACTACACAGAGTAAAGTGCCAAAATAGTATACTTAGGAAAGGAAGATTCCAATGATCCAAATGACCCATATGTAATTTTAGATTAAATCAATAAATGAAAAGTTTAGTTGGTGATTGAACAAAAAGACATTAGCTCAACAGCAAAAATCTAGAAACAAGAACAAGAACTCCATTAGCTCTTGTGTCTACACAGGTCAGGTGAGCTAATCTTGAGGATTTGAGCAAGGTCGTGGATCTGTCGTCTGTGACGTCTGTCCATCTCCGGTTGGAATATTTCTTGTTGCTTGGAGAATCATACTACCTGGGTGGTTGGAAACGCATGCCACTTAGATGTTGCTTCTAGCCTGTAGATCAGGTCGCGTGTTCATATTTCCAGACTTCTCTTTCTAAAAGAGACTTCTAATACAGAAATCCAAGCAGTGTAACAAGATCCACCCAGATGACATGATTAGATAAATTCAGGTTTTCGGGCGGCAAAAGAAAGAATATATGTGCCAAATTGGGGATTAACTTTAAATCTTGAGGATTAACTTTAAATCTTCAATACTATATTATTAATTATTATATGATACTCCAAATCGTAAAGATTAAAGAAAAAAGAGCCAAAGATGTCATGTAGGTTAATTAGGTTCGCGATAATTTGGTAAATTTGGTATTAACTGAAACCGAACTGAATTAATTTGGTATTTACCGAAACTGAACTGATTTTTTTTTTTTGGTAAATATGGTATGTAATGTGCAATACCGAATTTTAAAAAATACCGAAAAAACCGAATGCACACCCCTATGGCAATGTACACTTGAATTCTCAACTCGGTGATTCCCAAGGTTGTTGCAATGGTTGATGGGGTCTGGAGAGTGAATGAGATGTGGAGTAGGCTCCAGAAGATGTATGCAGGGGAAGGAAACAAAATGAGTGTTCCAGATTATCAAGGAAGTTCATGCTATCTCTCAAGGGGAGTGGTCGGTCCAGGAATATGCTACTGAGCTCCAGCATTTTTGGGGGGATCTTAATGAGTTTTGTCCCTTGGCATCATGCGGTGACCCTCAGTGTGAGCAAGGGAAGTTTTTCAAATAGATGAGGACCATGCAGTTTCTAGAGCACCTTAATCCTGTGTTTGATCAACAGAGAACACATCTACTTGCTTCAAAGAAACTCTCTTCTCTTGATAAGGAAATTGCTGCTATGATGGAAGAGGGGAGTAGTATGAAGCTGTTGACGGACACCACTGGACTTCCAGGGAAGCGATCTGCTCTAGCGGCATCGAATCAGAACCCCTTTGGGAGTCGTGGTGAGACCCATACTTGCTACAACTGCGGGGAGACTGGGCACTTGATCAAGGATTGCCCGAAGCCTTTGAGAGAGAGAGAGAGTCTGGTGGCCATGGACAACCTAGCGGTCAAGGCAGAGGCCGTGGTGGGCGTAGAGGAGGCAGGAGTGGCAGAGCTGGCGCTTCAGGAGGATACAAAGCTAACCTGACTGTGGCGGAGGACTCCACCTTCACAAGGGAAGTGACTTCTCAGGAGAAAGAGCTCATAGAGGTTTGGAGGAGGATGAAGCTTGATGAAGGGAAGACTACAGGAGGCAGTACATCTTCCTCATCCAGGAGTAATATCGCCACTTATGCCCGCACGGGCACAGGTATTCATGCATTTGCATCCACACCCACTACAAAACCACTAGATTGGATCATAGACTCTGGAGCCTCTTAGCATGTCACGGGAGCGCATCATAAGTTTTCCACTTACACCCACTACCCAATGCCACAAAACATTCAAATTGTAAATGGCACCTCCCAGCCTGTAGTGGGCAAGGGTATTGTCAAATGCACCCCTTCTATGACACTCACAAATGTGTTACATGCTCCATCCTTTCCTATTAATCTATTATCTGTTAGTGCATCGATCGTCCAACAAAATACTTTGTTTTGCTTGATACTCCCAAGGCTGTCTTCATGGAGAAGAGGACTGGTAGGAGACTTGGGACTGGCACATGGAGTAACGGCCTGTGGTATTTGGATAGATAAGACCGGACACAGCGCTTATATCTGTGTCGGAAGGAGTGAAAGAAGGTTATTTAGCTGGAAGCGTAGAGGCAGATCTTTTGTTATATCATTAGCATATGGGACACTCTTCATTTCCCTTGCTGAGTCAGTTGTATCCATCTTTGTATGAGAAAGCTAATAAGCGAAAACTTGTGTGTGAGGCTTGTGAGTTAGGCAAGCAAACCAGAAGCTTGTATGTGAGTTCTGGATCTAGGAGTGCTAGTGTTTTTAAGTTGATATAGTATGATATATGGGGGCCTTGTTCCAAAATTTCTTGTGATAGTTATAGGTGGATTGTCACTTTTATTTACTGTCCTTCTCGCATCACCTGGTTGTACTTAATGGAATCTAAGAGTAATATGCTTACTTGTTTTAAGGACTTTCACAAGGCTGTTCAAAACAAATATGGGGCTACTGTGAAGTCATTACTATCAAATAATGGGATAGAATACATGAATAGGGCATTCTGGGAGTATTTGTCAGCCAATGGGATACATCATCAAACTACATGTTCTTACACCCCGGCTCAGAATGATGTTGCTGAAAGGAGAAATCGACACTTACTTGAGGTAGCTCTGTGTATGACGATATCCATGAATATTCCAAAATATTTGTGGGGGTATGCTATTGTGACAGCGGCGTACTTGATCAACCGAATGCCCACATGTATGCTGGAGGGAAAGATCCCTTATGAGATGCTAAATGGCAAAAATAACTATATTGTTCCTTTGAGGGTCTTCGGCTGTGTGTGCTTTGTGAAGGACAATAGGCCTCAAGTAGGGAAGCTTGACCCTAAAGCGGTCAAATGCATCTTTGTCGGCTATTCTCCCACTCAAAAGGGCTATGATTGCTGGAGCCCAGTGGAAAAAAGACTATTTGTGAGTAGGGATGTCAGCTTCTGAGAGCAACTCCCGTATTACTCCTCGAATGTGGACTCGCCTTTTGATGATTCTCTTATCACAGAGAGTGCCAGGCATTAGGGGGAGAGACAGTCCATAGGTGACAGTGGGATGACACACGAGCAAGTCATCGTGGGATCCATTCCTTGCCCACTGATTGAGCCTAAAAGGGAGTTTGAAGAGCTGGATGTTGATAAGCCTGAAGAGCTGCATAAGTCGCATAGTGAATCTACACTTCTTGTGGTGGAGTGTTGTTGATAGTGGGGGACGGGCCCAGGGGGAGTTGCGAGTTTACACACGGAGGCAGAAGCAATAGGAAGGGACAGTGCCTGTGCCTGATGAGAGTAGTGTGCCAAATCAAAGTCTCTTGTCTCTGCCTGCCTCGACTCCAGAAGCACTGCCCCAAGATCCCTCTGATTCTGGTAGTATGATCACTCATTCACCCTTCCATGTTACACCTAGACGGTTTTCTCATACCAATGCGGGAAAACCACCCTAATGTTGCTCATGTCATATCATACACTAACATATCCCCTGCATATGGAGCATTCATTGCATCATTGGATGTAACCTCTATACATAAAAGTTAGCAGGTTGCAAAGGTAGATCCAAGGTGGAGAGGTGCAATGCTAGAAGAGCTGAAGGCTCTTGACAAGAATGATACATGGAAGCTAACACCGTTGCCAGCTGGGAAAAAGGCAGTTGGGTGTAAGTGGGTTTTCACTGTGAAACAAACACCAGAAGGCAAAATTGATCGCTACAAAGCACGCTTAATGGCTAAGGGGTATAATTAGACGTATGGCATCGACTATGATGAGACCTTCGCACCAGAAGTGAAAATGAACACTGTTAGGACCTTTGTCTCACTTGCCGCAAACGGTGGGTGGAGATTGCATCAGCTAGATGTGAAGAATGCATTTCTTCATGGGAATATGTAGGAAGAGGTATACATGGAGATACCTCTTGGATTCAACACGAGAGAGAAGACTGGCAAGGTTTACAGATTGAAGAAGTGTCTGTATGGGTTGAAACAGTCTCCTCGTGCGTGGTTCGATCGCTTCAGAATGGCTATGCTTGGTTTGCGATATCAGTAAGCAAGTACTGATCATATAGTGTTCTTTCGACGGAGGGGTACCCATATCACCATGCCAGCTATGTATGTGGATGATATGATCATCACTGCTGATGATGAAGAAGAGATCAGAAAGCTGAAGCTCAGATTGGCTAAAGCGTTCGAAGTTAAAGATTTGGGGTAGCTGAAGTATTTTCTGGGGATCAAGGTGGCCCGTGGAGCTCGAGGCATCGTTCTCTCCCAAAAGAAATATGTGATGGATTTGTTGTCAGAAATTGGAATGCTCGGGTGTAGGTCTGCAGCCACTCCGATCGATCCGAGGCATAAGCTAAGTGCGAATGCTGGAGAACAGATGGACAGATAGAGATATCAAAGGCTTGTAGGTCGTCTGTTGTACCTATGTCACACACGTCCAGATATTGTCTTTGCAATAAGTGTGGTGAGTCGATATATGCATGATCCAAGAAAGGATCACATAGATGTCATTCATCACATCTTGAGATACCTCAATGGTGCTCCTGGGAAAGGACTATTGTTCAAGAACAACGGTCATCGGTGCGTCGAAGCATACAATGATGCTGATTAAGCGAGCTGCATAAATGACAAACGGTTTACTTCTGGCTACTGTGTTTGTGGAAGGTAACCTGATTTCTTGGAGAAGTAAAAAACAATCTGTGATGGCTAGATCTACAACTGAAGCCGAGTACAAGGCAATGGCCCAGAGAGTTACAGAGCTGCTGTAGTTGAGATCTCTTCTGGCAGAATTGGGATTGAGTCAACAAGGACTTTTGAAACTGTTCTGTGACAACCAGTCAACTCTCTATATAGCCAACAACCCAATCCAGCATGACAGGACCAAGCACATCGAGATTGACCGGTTTTTCATAAAAGAGAAGCTAGAAAATGGGATGTTAAAACTGAAGCATGTTCGAATAAAAGAGCAAATTGCTGATTGTCTAACTAAGGGTATTAATTCCGTTAGTTTGTCTAAACTTTGTAACAAGACGTGGATGATTGATATCTATCACCCATCTTAAGAGAGAGTGTTGAGAAATAAGTATATGTTAGGAGGTGATGTATAAAACATTCTAGTACTCATATAGAGATGTATATAACAAAGCTAATGAAATAGGGATTTCAATCCCTTTAGAGCCCAATCTTGCAATTATCTCCATGGTAGCAAATGCTCCATCTAGCACCTTATTTGTTCTATGTTCACAAGAGTATAGCACCAAAAATATGTATAATTAAGACATAAGTCAACTCAACATCCATTCCAGACCTGCTGCAAATGAAACTATCTTTCAAGTAAGCAGATCAATCCAAATCACTAGATAAGCAACTGCTAAGCAGATAGAATGCAGTGTCAAACAACACAGAAGAAGTGAAGAACACTACAATGAAAACCAATTCAGGGAAGATAAAAAAGGGTGATTCTTGTTGAGATTACTACATTGTTAGCGTGCAGGTGGTGATAGCAAACTTCTGATCAGTCTGGTAGTCCTTGTACAGAAGAACTAGCATCCATAGAAAAATAAGGAAAAACAAAAAGTAACGTCAGAAGGTCCCCAACAGCTCCCCTAAAAGAATTGATAACTTAAAATTTAGGTATCAGTAATACCTTTTTTACTCTAACAGAATACCTATCTCGATTCCTATTTTAGATATTACTGCAGAGAATTGATAAATTTAGGTATTCTCTCTCCTCTACCTATATAGTTTTGGGGTTTAGAGATTCTGTTGGAGAGAGTAAAAATATAGGTATGAAATCTTTTTAGGGAGGTATGTATATGAGGATATAGAGATTCAATTTTGTTAGAGAAAGTCTTGAACGATGCTGCAAAACAGAGCAAGACCCATCTTTCTCCTAAAAGAATCTGCAAAACTTTGCACAGTTCTATTATTACAAATAGCCGAAGCCTATTTTAATGCAACACGAATATTGACGGATTCAGAGTGATGGCACGTGGCAGATCCAGTGGACACGTGGCACTCAGGCATTAACAAAGGACTTCCATATTAGAACAAAATTTTGCTTGCGTGTATAACCCTGTAGGACTGATATTTGCCATCAACAGTCAAACTGTCAGAAAAACAAACACTATACTAGTAGTAAGAAAATTCACCAAATGACATCCAGGTACCAGGATTCAATCAACACAGCCTTCATAACTAATAGGATCGCCAGACTTAAAAATTATACCTTCGGTCAAAAAAATTTAATATTTTGGACTTTAATATGGTCCTTAAAATTTTATTTCAATCATCAATTTGTATTATAATATATTCATAAATCTAATAATATTATAATATTATAAAAAATACTTTTTTAGATAAATCTACTCATATCATTTTATATGACCAACTAAATATTTATAAAGATGTTATCAAAATTAAAATCACTTGACTGCCATTTTAACTGCACCCATTTGTCACTTTTAAGACGTCACTTGTCTTTACCCGAGGGATAAGTACATGAACAAATACAAATGTGCTTATACTAATCTTGTACACTGTCGCAAGCCTTTCAGAGATATCATGACCTGCAGTGCAAAAGAAATGCTCAGATGAATACAAGATTTCAGAAACAGGATATTAGACACGCACTAACCTCAGGAGTTAAGACTTCCAAAAAAAACTCACGATTTAAGCTAATATGGCCAACAATCCTATAATTTTTCAGCTCTTTCCTTTGAAAAAACACAAGCCCGAGAACACCTTGGCAGTAACACCTGATGTCAGAGGTCGTAATTTGTAACACCATGAAATGCTCCCAGACTGTCCAATAACACTTCTCTGTTCATTAACCTCAGAGAGATTTGAACATCATACTGGAATTTGCAACTGTACAGATGAACATCCAGACAACAGGAAAGGATTCATAAAACGTACAGGATTATATTACAGGCAAGTAATCAGATAGAGCGCAACAGAAACATTTAGCAACACGTGTATAGACAGATTTCAGCAGAGAGAAGATGAGCATTTAGAAATGGAGCTGCTTGCACTGCGAAGCGACAGCCTCCGAGGGGCAGTATGGGCACTTAAAAGGCCTGGAGCTGCTCTTTGACAGCTTCATGATGGATTGCTTCGAGACAACATGGCCACACGGCATCAGCATTGGAGGGTTCTCATCACTTGATTGCTCCCGGAGGACTGGGCATACAAAGACAGAATGGTACTGGAATTCTGGTCCAATGTCTATGGGGACAGGGAGCTGCTTCATGGCCTGCCACTCCTGCTTCTTGGCAGCCATGACCGTGGTTAGCTTTAGCAAGGTCGGTAGTCCTTGAAAACCAGCTGATATTGCTACACTGAGCGGGCTTTCACTAGACTGACCCAAAAGGCTGCAGAATTGGTGGGTGAGCTCATCAGCTAGCTTCTCCCAATGTGTTGACGACATAAACTCAGCATAGGGGGACTGATCGAGCCGGTCAGCCCAGAGAAGGCAGGCCATTAGCTTCGGGATCTCAGCCTTGTGCACCGATGCAAAGGGCGCCAAGTGAGTCCTTGCATATTTTAAAGCCTCGTCTCTGCTTCCTTTAGTGAGTATCTCGACAAACTGCAGCTGGTGAAGCTTCAACTCAAGCATGGACCCATTTTGCAACAGCTGGTTGTGGTTCTTGGCAGCCCAGCTGAGAGCAGGTTCAAGATTTCTTGCTTGCATCGCTTCAAGTATTGCATACATCTCCTGAAATGGTAATTTCAAGGAAATGGCATCTGATTCACCACACTCACGGGCAAAGGAGTCACCAAGCTCAAAGAGGCCTTGGCGGTAGAAATGATTCGCTATGATGTTGTTTACTGTATGGACCTCAAAATCCACATTTCTGTAAGCCTTTGATACATCAGGATTGAAAGACTTCTCAAGGAGCTTGAGATATTTGCTCAGAGCAACATTCAGTTCCTTCTGACAGCCTTCAAGTTGGTTGAGTGGCGCCATTTCATTCAGCTTAGTTTTCAGTTCTGCAAGGATGGATGAATGGTCAGCACTGCATGTAGAATCTGTTTTCATCATCTGCATCTTCACAATCGCCTGGTTAACTTCATTCACTATCTGATCAACAACTTCTTGCACTTGAGCAGATGATAATGAGCGTTTCTCAACAACTCGGTCAAATGCTTCTCTTAGACTCTCTAGTTCCATTATAGCGCATCCAACTTAGCAGCACAGCTTGCACAAAACACTGCTAGTATTCAAGCATAAAAAATCACATATTAATAATCTGATGAGAACATGACCAGAAAGAAAAATATTTCAGAGGTACTAAAAGCCCCACTGTTAATAGTTCATCTTTTTCTTACGAAAAAAGTAGTTGTTATGTAGATTCCAGCAACAAACGCAGAAAAAAATAGTGATCAAGGAGCTAGAAAGAAGAATACAACAGCACAGCAAACAACAGCATATAGTACTCAAGTTTCCACCCTTTGAATCGTTCATGTTCTGTACACCAAGAGAGTGAAGCATTAGGTCAATGGGCCAGAAGAACAAAAGTTTGTCAGGAACATGCCAGCACTCATAGGCAAGTTGCTATGTTATGTTCTAGCATTACATATCCAGAGCATGGTTAAAATGATCACAAGTTTTCCAAGAGCAGCAGTACTACCGGCCTGTTTAGTTCATGACCACGAGCTGCCACACTTTAAATTAGACATACTATACTTAGTTAACCTACTATTTGATTTAATATCATAGTTAGACATGTCAAACTTTATTAGACAATTTTTGATATCTTTACCACACATTTTTTACCAAAAGTGTGACCATCAAATTGAGCGCCACACTATTATATACACTTTTATCACATTTTACCTAAGTGTGGTCACAACCAAACAACTCTAATTTGCCGTAAAATATGGTAATACCACAGGTGTGACACGTGCCTAAACCATATGCGATAACTTGTGATATCCAACCAAACAGTTCTAAAACAAATAAAATGCAATACCATGTTATTATGTAAGCATCACCTGACAAACTATGCATGGTATCGGTCCAGTGTTGTCACTTCAGAGCAGCATGCTAATGTTCTCAACAAGAATATTTCTTTACAACCTTTCTTTCCACATTGCTCAAATCAGTCTGTGTTCCCCATGATTGGTCTTTAAAGGGTGCTGCATGCATACAATCCGTATATGCTTGAGGGCACACTGTTAATTACACTTTGGACTTTAAAAAAACCTAAGTATACATGGAGACCTGGCTTGTTTCTCTATTATGGGCATGTACCTGCACATTCTACAATTAAACAATAGAAAAGCTTGGTCAACATGTCATTGTTCCCTTTTGAGGGATGAAACACTATTTGAGTGGGAGCTAATGGGCCTCCATGCAGAAGAGTTAGATAGAGATATACTGCAGCACTATCCAGATTATTTAGTGCAAAACACTCCGACTAGGCATTATTGCAATTTGCAAGTCCTAATCAAATTAGTGCAAGTTTCATTTTTAGCATAGTTAGGAACACTCAGTGCTTGATTATGCAAACCTGGTACCCAAAATAAATATAAAGAAGAAAAGAAATGGAGAAGCCAGAGATGCAGGTGATATAATGATGCATCTCAAGTTTCATAAGATGATACATGATTGTCAAGGTGTCTAGGGTGCTGGGTAGCAATAACATAGTCTTCTACAAGGTTCTACACAAACAATAATCTTGGTAAATGCAGGAATCTGACCCAGCATCTTGGCCAGAGTAAGTTAATGCCTACACAAGATTCTGCAATTTGGAGATTCAACATCTTGTGGTATATTCCCACCAAACACTTCTAACAATTCATGAGCTGTAGAGTTGCAAAGCTACGTTTTGCCAAGTTGAGACCGTATATCCTCATCTCTACTCCAATTTTCATTTGATTCATACTTATTCCAATTTCAGAAATTGAGTCCCGAATCTTTCAAATTTCCTTCAGTTAAATCCCTTCCATCAAGTAGCTGTTACTCTGTTAGAATCCTAACAGCCAGCTCTGACATAGAGCATGACATGGCAAAAGATGATGACATGGGTGACCACAAGGCATCTGAACTTGCATAGATGACCACATATCCATCCATGTCAGTATTTTTGACGCTGTTACCATTAGGGTTCTTACGGTCACTTGACAGAAGAAACCCAATTGGCGATATTTTGAAAAATAGAGAACTCAACTGCTAAAACTATAATACATAAGACTCAAATGAAAGATGGAGTGAACATGTGGGACTTGCAGTGAAAATTACACAATGTCTAGAGGATCAGAATTCCTTTAAACACAACATTTCGTCACTTGCAATTAGCCTAACTAATAGATAATCTCCTGAAGACAGAAATGACACAACAACAATTCTAACATGCTTTATAACAGGTAACATAAATTACCTGTTTATAGATGTAATGCTGCTAACAGTGGTCCTCATTTGTAGCTTATATCCTCCATATTTATTCAAGGGAAAAGTCCTATTTTGGTCGTCCAACTTTGGATCCCGTTCCCTTATCTAAACTTTTTTCGAAAGCCCCACTTTGATCCCTCAACTTTGGATCCTGCTCCAAAAGTGGTTCTCCATATCACTTGACAAGTGGGTCTAGACAAACATGTCAGTGATAAAAAATTTACAAAATTTTATGATTAAATAAGAGGATCAAAATAGGACCCAAACCATCAGTTGAGGAAACAAAATGAAGCCTTAGAAAAGATTAGGTCCTAAAAGTGACTTTGACCCCAAAGTTAAGAGGACCAAAGTTCAGTGTTGCATGGGAAATGCCTAACTGTGGACAACCTACAGAAGAGAGGGTGACCGAACAACCCAATTTGCAGGTTTTGTGTGTCCGATGAGGAAAACATAGCACACCTCTTCAAAGAGTGCACTTACACTGCAAGTTTCTATCTGCGTATGCTACATCAGCAAGGTTTCAGACTACACTCCCCATCGCAGAATACAACATCAGAAATGTGGTGGGGTGCAAACAGGAAACAATTGGCCAAGCCTCAACGAAAGATCCTAGATACCTTGCTAGACCTGATCATTTGGAACGTTTGGAAGGAACGAAATAGGAGGATTTTTCAGCAGCAGGGGCTACAGATCTAAGAGCTAACTCAACTTAGTAGTAAGGATGAATGGCTGATGTGGAGAAGAGCAAGTGAGGAGCTGGGCGTGCAAGAGACAAGATAGAACGAGGAGGCTTAGGCTTAAAGATGATACAATACAAGGCGAGCTATAATCTGCAATTGGATAAGGAGCGAGTGTAGTAAGCCCATGGCGAGAGGCCACTGTAAATTTTGGGTCTGCTGCTGGCCTCAGCGGCCTTCTTGCTTTTCTATACCTGACTTTTTGTACATTTTTACTTGCTTCCTCCCAATGAATGATGCAGTCCTCAGCACTACCAAAAAAAAAAAAAAAAAAAAAAATAGGACTTTACCCTTTATTCAGTGCCTAACTTAGTGGCATATTTATCTACTTAGATGGACGCTAATTTTTCTGCAAATGGAATTTCTGTATGGTTGGCCTGAGAACTTTCTACTGGACCTGAGAGCTTTCTGTTCTGCTTTAAGCAACTAGAGCTGTCTAAACCAAACCAAACAACATTGCTTTTACCACCGACTGAGTGTGATAACTCATAAATTTCCCAAAATCCCAATTCCTAACCCAGACCTTAATCCCCAAATCTCAGTCCTAACCCTAATCCTTAATCCCCAAATCAAACACCCATGAACTCCAATCGAGCTCTAGTCCGACCCAACTCGGACTCTAACATCCTTCCCCCGCTGGACTAATCTCAACAGCTGCTCAGAAATAGGTCAAATTAGAGATCAAATCAAGTAAGAAACAGGCAAATTTGAGTTCGAATCGAAGAAATACTGGAAGTAACCAAATCGAGGCTTACCGAGAAGTGTTAATCCGGATCGGAAGTGGGGGGAGGGGAGGTGCTCGTGATCTCGTGCGGTGGGTTTTGGAGGGAGATGGAGCTCTCGCCGCCGGTCGGTGGAGAAGTAGGTGCGTGCGGTAGTTGGAGGTGGGCTTCGCCGCCGGTCGGGTTCCAATTAAGAGAGGAGAGGAAGGTAGCGTGCCGCGTGCGCCCTAGTAGACAGGAGGTGGGGCCCACGGCAGCATTGGCACGTTTTGGATTTTTAGACCGCACAGGTTGATTGCCAAATGTTACTAGACTCTCCGTTTATTAATATACTTTCTATTCATAACTATATATTATTTTAGGTTTATATATTAAAATAATGATGTGACTTGAAATTATCAGTTTAATCTTATAAAAATTTGTGTAAAATATTAATTATAGTTGGTAAGTTTTTTGACTGATTTATGAAAGAAGAGCATAAAATAAAATAATGTAGGAAATTTAAAACATAAAACAACATATATTTACAAACAAAAAGTGAAATCTAAAACAACATATATTTATAAACTAAAGAAATACTATTTTGCACTTACATATAAAACCAAAGTGTTGGATCGTGTGCTTAGTTCGAGTATTATGTGTGTGAGGTGGAGTGTATTACCAACACAGCAAATACAACTATTTATAAGAAACAACTTTTTAAAAAAGATATCACTATATTTGTTCTTAAATAATTGTTTTTTTGACAACAAATTTTGTTCATAAATAATTGTCATAATGTGTTTCTAGGTGCATCTTTTTCATATTTCCCTATTAATATTCTCTCAAAAAACGAAGATAGTAATTTTATTAACTTGTCATTTGTTGGTTAATGGATGAACTTTTTATGAATAGCTATTGCTCATAATTAATAGTGGCATTTTAAACATATAGTATCAAATTATGATTATTTTGATTATTGGAATTCAAAAGATGAGGATTACTCAAGAGAACGGACATAGTACATCTCATTATCTTAAGGGCCTAAGGGTATTTGGTTGGAGGCCTCACGAAAATTGTCTAATGTTAGGTGTGCTTTACGAAAACTGAGGTAATATTGAGATGTCAATCACATATTTAATTTCTTCTAAAGATTTTTATCTCAAAATGAACCTTGTGTAAGGTGTAGGAAATTCTAAGCCTTGTGTAAGGTACGACTCCGAGTCTAACAAAAAAATCAAAAAAAAATTTAAAGAAAAAACCAAAAAATTTCCAAATTGAGGTTGTTTCAAAATTAAGGAAAATATGAGGTAGTTTGAGATAAGTATCATGGGAGTGATGTCATCAACTAAATATGTTTGTAGCACTTGGTTGATTTAATGCCACGTTTTATTTGTGGTGTGACGTGAATAGAAAATACATCACACTTGTCATACTTTTAAGAAAAAATGATAATAACATAAAGATTCTTTTTTTTCCATATTTTTAATGTTATATTTTTTTTTCATGAATCACAAGGTGGGCACAGAGAGTGTGGCACCCCAGTTGAACCAAATAAGCCTTAATTTAACTTTTCTACTTAGGTTCTTAAATTTGAATTTTAATCTAGCAAATTCCAAAGTTGTTGAATTATGTCACTTGGTCCATTTGTCTGTTAAACAACAAAGAAACATAAGTTGTAGTCTGATAAGCCACATTAAACCGTGAGCTTTTTATTTGGAATAATTAGTTCTATACTATCCAAAAATCAAATTAGTAAAATATCACTTAAAATTTTTTACTTAATAAAATACTACTCAAAGTAAAATCTTTTTTACAATTCCAAAACTTACCCTCCCCTTTTCACCCGATGACCACCAATTCCCTAAGGGTGTGTTTGGTTGCAGGTGATGGATCATCTCATGCATCATAAGAGAGGGTTTGATGTTTGGTTGACTCCATCCTGCATCATCTTATGCATCATGTCTCATCCAAAACAAAGAATATTCTCTTAATATGCTGCACCATTCCAATCCTCAATTTTGGAGGTATGATTTCGTCCGTCACCAAAATTAGTGCGCGCGTATTGAGAAAAAAAAAAGGCGCCAATTCATCCGCTCACCTCCCTCTTTTCTCTCCGCCTCACCTCCTCCTCTCCGCCTTACCTCCCTCTTTCTCTCTGCCTCCCCTCTCTCTCCTTCCCCATTGCTCTCGGCCTCCGTCGCCACCTCACCACCTTCTCCACCTCCATCTCGCCTCCATCTCCCTCTTCTCCGGCTCAGATCTAGACGAACGAACGTCTCAAGGCTTGTAGATATGCTTCGGCACAGTGTCCGTCACCATCTTCTCCGGTGAAGATTGACTAAGGCTTGTAGATCTGCTTCGACACAATGTCCTTTCTTGATTTTATACTTGTATGATTCTTGTTTTCATATGTTTTAAGTGATTTAACCTTGTTACTTCACTGATTTTGTTCGCACAGAACAGTCTGAAGTATCTGTGAACAGAACAGTCTGAAGTATTTTGTTTTTGTAGATCCTGCATGGTAATCTCAATTTTGTTTTCAACTGTGTTTTCCTTGTGTTTTCAATATATTTTGTTTTCGACATTCTTCACATGTTTTCAATTGTGTTATCAATTGTTCGAAAGTTGCATGGTCACAGTATGAAAGGTGCTTGATTTCTGATTTCTTCTCTATTATCGATCTTTTCTTCTGTATGTAATCTCTACACATAATTGCTTGACATGTTTAACTTAAGCCTCTCCACTAGGTTCTATGATTATATTTGTAACTTCGTATATCTGATTTGAGCACGTATCCTACATTGTCAACCATGCATTGTAGATGTATCCAACGAGGAATAGGAGAAGAATGTTGCTTACTTGGGCTGCTGCCTATTTAGCTGGAGTATTGATTGCTGTCTTTGTTTACTCTAGGTTTACTAGAAGAAGGTCACGAGTGACTTATACCCCAATACCTATTAGAAATATGCAAAAAAAAATGTATATTTAGATGACATTTATCATAAAGATGATGTTAATTGTCAGAATATGATTAAGTTCAAGAAAACACCTTTCTTTCTCTTGTGTGATCTTCTGAGGGAAAGAAGTTTGCTTCATGACACATTGCATTGTTGTGTTGAAGAACAAGTTGCCATGTTCCTTCACATCATAGGGCACAATGAAAGGAACCGTGTTGTTGGCCAAAACTTCAAACGCTCGGGTGAAACTATCAGACATTATTTCAAATTAGTGTTGCACGCAATAGGTCAGCTACGCAATGATCTTATCAAGCCACCATCTTTCGATACCCCAGCCAAAATTAGAGGCAGCCGCAGATGGTTTCCATGGTTTCAGGTAATATATGCACATGTTTACCCATGTATAGCTTGCCACCTCAATTATTCCATTACAAATGTCAACAATTATTCACACCTTAGAATTGTATTGGAGCAATTGACGGTACCCATGTGCGAGCCAGTGTGCTTAAGAGATGGGAGGCAGCCTTTAGAGGTAAAAAATGCCATACTACTCAAAACATAATGGCAGTCATAGATTTTGATCTACAGTTCACATATGTTTTAGCTTGTTGGGAGGGGTCTGCTCATGATGCTGTGATCCTAGCTGATACACTAGAGCGAGAGAATGGATTTAATGTGCCTGAAGGTAATACCAATGTCACACAAATCTTAGTCCAAATTACTATTATATAACTTAACTTTCAAGCACTAATTGTCATTTTGTTAAGTAAATTCTATTTAGTTGATGCTGCATGTGTAGCTAAGCTAGGATTTTTGACACCTTATTATGCCACCGATACCATTTGAAAGAATATGGGTCCAATCCAGTTAACATGAGAAAGAATTGTTCAATCTTAGACATTCTTCTCTACGAGTGACTGTAGAACGTGCATTTGAGTCTCTCAAGAGGAGATTCCAAGTTTTTGATGATGCAACACCATTTTTTCCTTTTAAGACACAAGTGGACATTGTTCTAGCTTATTGCATTCTTCATAATTGGATAATTGCCCATGTGGTGGACCAGTTTGTTCCAAATGAGTTGTCTTGGAATCCAAACCATACAAACTCACAAGCCCATCAAGCCCATGACTGTAGTGAGGTGGTGGGAATGAGACAAGATATAGCCAACAGGATGTGGGTGGCTCACCAAAACTACTTAGCACAACAAAATGATAATTGATGTTTAATGCATCTAGTAGTCAAAGTGGTTGGTATGTGCTGTGATGTTCAATACTTACCAATAAATGAGATCCTTGTGGTGAGGCAATGATGCACCTTGTCTTACAATGCTAGTACTATTTTTTTTTCTCATTGTACTACTGTATTTATCATCTCATGATACTGGAGAGACAATGATGTGCCTTGTTTTACACATTTTCTCATTTGACCTTCTATTTTGTAATTGATTTTACTTTGCCTCATTTTGCTTTTATATTTACATATCTTTTTTGGCCTATTTTGTTAAATTTGTTATTTTAATTTACTACCGCTGATCTAGCAAATGGAGGGTGTAGCTTCTAGGCCCCTATAGAATGTTTTAATAATTAATGACAACTTCAAATGCTATACTAACGTTACCTGCCTAGTTGTGTCAAGAAGATACTTAAAAGACAGGTTAATGAAAGGCGAAGAAAGAGCCTCATGATGAAGAAAGAACATTGATCAAAAGGGCAAAGGTATGAAATAGGGTCTTTTCCATTTTTACCGGTCTAAGGTGATTAGAGAAGAATTTTGATCGGATTTTAGGATAGTAGCCGTACTATTAAGAGGAGCATGTGGTGTATCACAAAATACTTCATCTATGTGCCACAAATCATAAAATCAACTTGCATTGCATACTAGAAGGTCATATACTTTGAATATGCTTGTTTCAGCTCATTTCTGCTCAGCAATGTCTCAGTCGGTCTGACCGTATGTTGGACCGGTCTGACCGAATTCACGGACTGACCGATTAGAATTCTCGGACTGACCGACGTTATGTCTTAGTATAGTATATACCTTTATAAGGTCGGTCTGTCCGTAGTTAAAACCTAGGTCAGTCTCCTGGAACCTCATGAACTATCTTTCTGTTGTTTTGAGCTATTACGGTCTGATCGTTTTATTAGACCGGTCTGACCGCAAAATCGGTCTGACCGTGTTTTTGTACTACGGTCTGACCGTATGGCCGGTCTGTCCGTTTTTATCGGCCTGACCGTATAAGGTGTCCAGAAACTAGGTCGTCTCTGGACAGCTTCACGGTCTGACCGAAATAGGCTCCGGTCTGACCGTGTGTGTGCCTGACAAGGGCAGTTGAGCATTTATTGCGCCTGTTTAATGCCGTTGCAATTGCGGCGGTCTGACCGAGCTTATACCTGCGGTCTGACCGCCAAGTGAGCTTTTTCTCCCAGTGGCCTGTAACGGCTATATTTATTGTGGGGGGTATATATACTCCCATGCACGGCCCTGTTCACAACGCTTGGCATAATTTGAGCATTGTCATCATCCTTGAGAGCTTTAGCACATTTCATACACTCTAGGGTTCAAATTCTCGAATTTGTGAGAGTGTGCATTTGAGATCTTCTAGTGCATTGCATCTAGATCATTAAATCATCCTCGTGGCACTAGAAGAAGGCTAAGTAATCATCACCGGCTTGTTACTCTTGGAGTTTGCCGGCTCCTAGACGGCTAGGAGAAGAGTTTTGGAGAGCTCTTCAAGGAAGATTGTGAAGAAGCCTCAAAACGTCTTGTGAAAGGGTTGAACACACCTTGCCGGAGCGGTAAAGTGCATCCTTAGTGAAATCGAGGTTTGGATAACTCATCACACTAATCCGGCTCAAGATCTAGGTCACTTCTCGAGAGAAGGTTGACTAGATAGAGGAGCGGTTAGAGATTTGAGTTTGTCTCAACGTGGATTAGGGGTGATCGGCAAATCACCGAGACCACGGGATATATCCTTGTGTTGGAATTGTGCTTTGTTCATATTGTGTTATTCATTTGCTCTCATTATCTATAAATTGTTTGATTAATTGCTAAATTGTTAAAATCGCCTATTCACCCCCCTCTAGTCGATATCCGAGATCCCTTTCAGAGGGTAAAAGACAAGGGGGTGGTAACCCAACTACCCCTCTTGTGTAATCAAATGTAATGTCTGCATTTGTGCTAAAGTTCATGTCAGAATTTATTGTAAGTGGGGCTAGAAATGACAAGGGGTTCAAGAGTGCACAACTCAATGCTGCTGCGAGAGTTTTGGTTGATCACTTTCACATCATGATTAATAGCATCCAAGTTGCAAACCACCTAAAAAAATGGAGAGTTAGATGGGCAAAGATATGCAAACTCAAAAAATTGAGTGGTGCCATATGGGATGAGGAGAACAAACTCATTTTGTTAATATTGGCCATTTCATGAGACATGTGAAGGTAATTTGGTTAAGTAGTTGGAAGTGTTGGCTGTGAACTCTTGTGTCTAAATGCACTATTTAATATTTTTCTCAGGACAATGCCAAAGATGCAAATTTTCGGAACACGCCAATAGAGTTCTATGATGAAATGACTACTATTTTTAGCAATGGGATGGCCACATGTGTCTTTGTAAAGGGATCCAATGACCCATTGGAAACTGAATTATCCAATCCTACACCTGAACCTGAGAAGAGTAAAGAGGAGCCTACCATGACTGAACCAACTGCCACAAACAGCAACTTGTCAGCCAATAATCCCACAAAGTCCAAGAAGAGGGCATATAGTGAGAACAACCCCTTGATTGATACCATCACCCACACCCTTGAGAGGTTTGCTGCAGCTATTGAGAAATCTGGCAAGGTAGAAGAGGTGCCTGAGGACTTGGGGGATCGTGTTTCTGCTATATCCAGTTTTGATGATGGAGACTTAACTCACTACTTCACTTATGTATGTGATAATCCAAGCAAAACCAAGGTTTTCCTCAAAGTCCTCTTATCCAACCAAATGATTATGGTTGCCAGGTTCCTCAAAGACAATCCTTAAAGTATGTGAGGATGTCTATTTTGGTTTAGACTTGATGCAACCCTTTGTAGTTTATGAACCATATGTTTATGTTTAATTTTGTTGAACTTGATGGTGGTGACTCCTCTTTTTATATGGTTCAGTTATTTTTTAATGTTAATCTTTTTGTTAATGCTACTGCTTCTGTTGTGCTTGTTACTGGTGTTATCTCTGTTGTGGTCAATGATGTTTGTATTAATATTTTGTTTCCGAAAGAATGCCCCAAGTGTGGTCAATGATATTTATACTAATATTTTGTTTCAGAAAGAATGCCCCTAGTGGTTAATGATGTAACTGATGATTACCTTACTCCTAGCTATTTTCATGTTTTACCAATTTTTGTACTGAATGTTGTGGTTGTTGTTGTTGCTGCTACTCCCAGCTGCTGGTATCAACTATTTTCAACTCTTTTCATTTTGGTTGTTGTTGTTGCTGCTGCTCCTAGCTGCTGGTATCAGCTGTTTTCATTTTGGTTATTGTTGCTACTACTTCTAGCTGCTGCTACCAACTGCTTCTGCTCCTGTTGTTGCTTTCATGTGATATACTACTTACTACTGCTCCCAGTTGCTGCTAAGAATTGTTTTTAGGTTTTATACTTTTTGTTGTTGTTGTTGTTGCTGCTCCTAGCTGTTGCTGCTGATGTTGTTTGAACTGCTGGTGTTGTTTGAACTACTGCTGTTTGAACTGTTGGTGCTGTATTGTGATATTCTAGCTGCAGTTGTTGCTACCAACAGTTTAAACTGCTATTTTCATGTGATATTTTTTCATTTTACCAACTGTCTTGTTGTTTCTGAGATCACTAAGGGGCAAATTTCTTTTCCACTCACAAGCTGATACCAATTTTTGTAATTGTTATGATATTAAACTGTACTGTTGTTTGCTGTTATGACATTAAATTTTGTTGATAATTTTTGTAATTGTTCATTAGTAATGATTTGGTACGTAGTTTTTGTTGGGAGGGAACGTGAGATCTATACATCTTAGGCTAATTATTATGCTCAAGTGTATAGATTCTCAGGAGCATGTTACAAGAAATACTCCAATAAAGAAGAAGTTGAGATCGCAGTTAATGAATGGTCGAAACTACAACACCAAAATACTTCGTATGTACAGCTTTGAAAGGAACAATCTTTCATATGTTATGTGTTGTTTTTTTGTTGCTCTAGTGGCATTAGGATTTGCAAAGGCAATTATGTAATCCGCATGATATATATCTCGATAGGAATTTTATTAAAATAGTAGAAGTATGGTATGGAACTCTCTTTTGTGGACATGATTATGTTTAAGTAAATTACTCTAGTGTTGATATTATGAAATTTGTAGTTCTCCAATTTAATGAAAATTCTCAATTGTCATTATATAAAGAATATTTTTTTAAAATTTTATTACAATTTTAATAAACAAACTTTTCATACATACATAATGATTTGTCTAATTCAAGCATATAAGAGGTAACCTTACCATTCAAATGGGAGGTGGTTACCATAACACACTAGATATACAACCAAATACCATTCCATCTCATCCTGGACCAACTCATCTCTCCAACCAAACAAAATCCTGAACCATTCCATTCTACCCTAACAAAACATCTATCTTAGACCATTTTGTGACACACCACCCATCCCATCATTTTTCATCCCATGATAGATGATTCGTCCAAACAACCAAAAGGACCCTAAAATCACCACCACCCCACTGTCACGAGCTCTAGCCGTCGGTGCCGCCGCTCGGCTCACTTGAGTTCCTCGCCGCCCCCAACGCTGACTCTACTACCCATCGCCTCGTTGCCGACGCTGACCCCGAAATCTACCATGAGCTACCGCTCGACTCACTCGAGTTCCTTGCTGCCCTCATCGCCGACTCTGCCAGCCACCACCCCACTACCAACGCTAGTTCCAGGATCTACTGTTTCACCACCAGAGGGCTTCGAACCAAGCAACCACCAGCTCAAATGGGCACACGTGGCTACCGGGCGATGCCATTGCTGGCTTAGGTGCTCTAGATCCACTTTCGCCTCACCTCTGATGGCCTAGGTTCATTATCTTCCGATGCATCATCGGGTGCAACCACCACCAACATGAGCTGTAGCGGGCGTGTTTGTCATAGGAGAAGAAGTCTCAGATCCACATGGAAGACGGATTGCCGGAGAAGATGGCCACCCGAGCCTCAGATCCACGCCGGAGCAGGAGAAGAAGCATCGCCTAGAACCACATAGGAGACTCGCCGGAGTTGAGGAGAAAAGCAGAGGACAAAGATAAAAATGTCCAAAAGTAGTAGAAACACAAACAAAAGTATTTTACTAACTCAAAAATTTTTAGTGATATTTTATTAAAGTGTTCTTTTTTATCATAAAGAGTTAATCGCCCTTTTAGTAATATTAGGTCCCTATGCACAATCCCTACAACATTAATTTTTCCATTATTTAACTAAAAGATAGGATCATATGGTTTAATTCAACAAGTTTAGGACCTATAGGACTGAAATCCAGGTATAAGAAGCTGAGTGGCGCATCTGAACAAATTTGAGATTTACTTTTTAAATAAAGTAATTCATATACAAATATTTATTTTTTTTAATCACTCCCCCCTCAAAACCTATCTCTGTAGTCTGCTCTCCCCTTGGATACTTGAGCTGCTTTCCTTTTTTTTTTAACAAATAATAAAAAAAAAAGAGAGTGTGAGCTGCACTGGGCGTCCAGGACACACTAACAAAATATATGGTACACCTTGCTGAATCAAATCCACATGACAATATATGTAAAATAGAAAAAATAAATAAATAAAAATTATTCCAAAAAACCAGAGAGAATAATTGTCTGATTGTACAAAACATGGAATGTGGTAAAGAATATGAGCAATTCTTATGTGGCTAAGTAAACAATGTCTGATTTGTACAAAGGATGGAATAATTCTTCTTCTGAAACTGTTCATTTCAGATCAGCAGCAATGAGAGAATGAGCCTATGCATATAAAACAAACTAACATACATGGATTTGTGCATGTATACAGTATACATCACCCAGAATAAGCAAACCATGAACTTGACCAAAGAATTTGTATGGACCGAATGAGCAAATCACAAACTTGGCAAAAGAATCATATGGACAAATTTCTCCATAGTATACAAGAAACATCACACAGCAAGACCTTGCACCAGATTTATGAAAGTTCTTCACTTGACTGCGCCGCTCTGGCGACTTTGACGAACACGTCTTCCATGGTGGTGTCCGCGAGGCCCCATGCTTGCACTTCTACTCTCTTCTTGAAATTCTCCATGGCCAAAAAGACATCTGCAATCCTCACTTCTTGCTTCGTCAACTCGTACTTCTGTGTTCCTGACAAATGATATATCTTCCTAGCACTTGGTGAGAGCTTGAAGGCCAAATTCTCAACTTCTTGGTCGAACTCCGAAGATGTTGTCATTGTCAGCACATAGTACCCTCCATACCTAGCTATGAGCTGTGACATTAATTTTGTGTTAATCTTCATGTGAACAATGCTGCTACAAATGGATCTTAGAATAGAATATGAAGCACAAGCCACAATGCCATACCTCTTTGGGCCTCCCTATGCACTGGAGGCTGCCATCTACCATGATACATAATCTATCACACAGAACCTCAGCTTCTTCCATGGAATGAGCTGCAAAGATTAAAAAAGAAGGCAGTGAATTAGAACTACTAAGAAGAGAACATTATGGCCAAATATCAGGTTAAACAATGGTTCAAGTTTGAAGATTACTAGTAAGAATGATTGCTCTATCTTGCTTTGCACGCTTCACAGCATTCCAGAGACTCTTCCTTGATGCTGGGTCTAATCCAGTACTGGGCTCATCCATGTACACAACCTGAGGTACATGCAGCTAAGTATAAGCAGGGGCCAGTTGATGCATCAAGAAAATGCCAGATGCCGTATGAAGGGATTACTTTAGCATCTCCAATTAGTGAGATGGCAACACTAAGCCGCCTCTTCATGCCACCACTGTACTTCTTGACTTGTTTATCAGCAGCACCCCCATGAAGTAAATTTACACTTCTTAAAGATTCTTCAACAGCCTGCAAACCATTGCCAGGATGGTAAATTTCTTTTGGGTCTTGGAAGTCCCATAGAACAAAAGGTGTACTTTACATGCCTACGTGAGCTCATAGATTTTTGAGACAGGCAAGCAAGAATAAATATCGGCCCTGAGTGCATTATGAGATTAGTAAAATGCTGCAATATAAGGAACTTACAAGGTCCAAAGCCGAACCATTAAGGCTCTTCAACCGACCATAAAACTGGAGATGTTCTCTACCTGTCAGCATTTCCCAAAGCATACTGCATTTCAAACAGACAACAGAAAATTGAAATAAGAGGGCACTTTTCATGAATTATCTGTTCAAACCAACATAACAACTTAGTAAGAAGTAGGTGCATATCCTACTCATTCTGTGGGCAAACACCCATGCTGTTGTATATCCTGTCCATGTCAGTCTGTATGCTGAATTCACGCACCAATGCATTTCCTGATGTTGGTTTTACAAGCCCAATCATCTGTCAAACATCAGCAGTCACAATGAGAACATGAGTACCAAAAGAGGATAAAAAATCACAAGTGATTTGATAATGAGTAATTTGGAGCTTGTTAAGAGGAACTTATTTAGTAATTTGAGCAGCAATTTCCACAAATATATGTGGAATTAAAGAATAAATGAAAGATTTTTTTTTTTTTGAGAAATTGAACACCAGAAGGTGTTTTGTATAAGAGAGGAGAAGAATGTACAGATTAGACGGTTAACCTATGAAAGAGCAAAAAGAGCATCAAAGGATGGGCAACTACTCTCCCATCCTAAGAAAGCCACTGTCGTTAGAAAAACAAGGAAAAATGATTAGTGTACTAGAGCTAGACAAGGGCGACTGTCTGCTTCCAAATTTCTCGCCCTGCTTCGATGTGTCACAAGAGGTCCTGCATGCTCATGAAGAGGTTGGAGAAAATTCTTGTGTTCCTCTCTTTCCATATCTTCCATGCTGTCAGGATGACAAGTGAGTCAGTTTTCGTTGTTCTTTGGGTTTCGATGTTCTTGTTTGTAGCCACCAGTCACTGAAACTCTTGTGCGATTCGTAAATGAAAGATTGTATAAACAGAAAAATTAATTAGGATGTTACATGGACAAGTTTTCTTTAAAAAATAGCTGATATGTTTGAACAGCAAAGAAAGAAAGAAAGGACTTTCATTTATGCATTAAGGCAGCATTTGGATAAAGCATGTCACAAAAGGGGATAGGGTTACAAACCATGCTAATAAAAGAGCTCTTGCCGGCTCCATTAGGACCAAGAATACCCAAACACTCCCCATAAGGTAAAGCAAGCGAGACACCTCGAACTGCATACTTGTCTGGGTTACCATCCTTTCCTTGATATACTTTTTTGATGTCATCACAGAGAACAGCATAGCCATTATTCCGTTCATGTAATACTTGCTCAACAGTCTCCCTCTGTTACCAGCCCATATTATACAATATGTGAGCACATAATCAAAAAGGTCATATATAAGATGCAGACTTATTCTTTTAGTGGAAATAATGTGATAGATAATGTTAAGTCCTCATTCAGAAGGAATGCATAGGGATTATTCATATGAGTAGTTTCCACTGGTGTTTTTTTTTTTTCTCATTTTGGTAGGTAAAAAAGCATTGCAACGTACTACAAATTTTTATTTATATTTAAACAAAGTTGGTTCTTGAAAAAACAATGTTGGAAAGTGAGAAATTGAACTGGGTGTAAGCATGAGGTACTGTATTTGGAAGTCCTTACTTCTTTGATAATGTCTAGCTTCTCCATTTCCACATGGGCATCATTAGCAACTTCTTGATTAAAGCTTATCCTTCTCCAAGCAGGAGTCTTCTTCACAAGATGTTTGATTAAAGAAAGAGGACTAGATCTGCGTCCAACTGAAGCAGCATGATCGAAATAATAGGCAATAGGAAGCAAAACCAACCATTCTATAACAATGATAATCAGGGCATCTCTCATCCCATTCGTGCTGTCATTCAGATCACTCCAACGCATGCCAGGAATTCCCAGTTGAGAAGCCCTGAAAGCATATTGGCTAAGCTCATAGAGTCCTCTAAATAAAGAAAATGCAGGTATTATCTCCAGAACTGTAATCCAGTGCCCTGTAATAGCACAAGAGAAATTATTATGCAAAGACTTCAGTTTTATTAACAAAAAGGTGCACCTAAGATAAGCGAAGCACTAGGAATTAGGAAGAACAGTGCCTAGTACGTATGATTTATTTTCACTAGAAAAATAATAATTCCCTGCTATACCATGATTAAGATGATAATCTGATGTTATCGAAAGAAAAGTGACACTAATATGATTGAATTTTACGCAAATGGAAACTGAAATATTGGTTTAAGATGATTTCTCAACTTACTTGGGAATTTTCCACCTTCAATAAAGTTACGAATGAGAGATCCTGCCATCAGCCCCGACCCAAATATGTACAGGTATGCAATTGCTAGATGCAAGAAGATAAAAAGAAAGAAGCATCACATATCTTGCAATACTGAACATTGGAACATCGATAAAATAGCATAACTTAATTGTACCTTGAGCAGTGTTGACTTTTGAAAAGAATGTTGCGGCTAGGAAGGATAATACAATCTGTAAATTAATGAAACTGAAAAAGAAGACAAACTGAATGCTGTAGTCATTTATCTTAAAAAAGTTCAAACCTGCAAACAAACAATTGAATCAGATAACCAGCTTGAATTAAAACAATATGCCAAGAGAGCAATTGTTGGATGGCCTCCTACCTATAAGGGATCCAAAGATAACAAATAGTAATAGATACACCGTGGACAAAATAAGGAAATAAGCATAGTAGATGACCCAGTAAGGGCCATCCCCAAGCCCATGCATTTTCATCATTGTTCGGAGTTTGTGTTGCTTCTCATATACAAGGTATGTCAGCATAACCTGCATTACAAATGGAGAGCTTCAATATTATCATCATGCATAACACAAAAGTGGTCATCAGATGATTGTACAGCTTTCCCCATGAGTTCGATGAGAGGTTGTGTAGTAAAGATAACATGAGGTCCTGCTTAACCATTAACAGTCTTTAACCTATTTTATCAAATCTGAATTGGATATCTAATCTATAGAATATCCATGAACAGGATCAAAATTGTTCCATGGTATTTCAGTAAGATTGTTCTTACTCTTAAGCAAGCCCCCCCAAGAATTGTCTGATTTATCCTATTCCTTTCCCTTAGCATTGCAAAGTATTCTGGCACAACATTGTACCATTCTCAAGTATTTATACAAATGTTTTCTTGGTTTTTCAAGTAAATTCCTAACAAAAATAAATGAGAGATGCTTGCCAACTTTGGTATCATCTTACCGGAAAAAGCAACCCTATGACCCATTCAAAAAAGAGTGGACCAATGAGAGAAGAAAAATCAAATGTAGGACGAGTCGCTTGCTTAGGTGTTTCTTTTGTGAACTCAAGTAGCATTTTTACGCCTGAACCTTGCAGAAATTGGAGATAGGCATTTGAGATCTGCACAGATTTCAAGCAATGGGTTAATGCAAAAAAACGAGAGTTACATAGCTTCCAGCCTACACAAACATAATATAGCACTCCCAAAAAATAAAGGTAAATAACGGTTAACCATCAGATGAAACAGCTAGCACAAAAATTTCTTATTCACACAAAAGAAATAGAGGACATCTGGACATGAAACAGGGCCTCGATACCTTATATATCCATGGTATTTCTAAAAAGGATATGGGAAACTCACTCTATGCTCCACTAACAAGAAAACTGCAAGCGTCTAAAGCAAATAGGAGTGGAGGGGCTAATCTGCACCAAACTCATTAGTAACCATGGTTGCGTTAAGATCTGTGAATTTTTCTTTTTGAGAACAGAAGCACTCCTCACAAAATACATGTTCTACCAATATATGCATCAACGTGGTGTCACTATCCCATTGAATAATATTAAAAATATAAATTTCTCGGATGTTGGTATACTATATTGTTGCTAAGCTAGCGACAATTTTCCAACTTTTCTTATGATCATTCCAGATTATTAATTTATATGTACCATTCGGATGTCAATGTAACTAATAAATCTTCTCTCAAAAGAATCTTCATTCTGTACAGAGAATAGAAATGAAAATTTAAATATAAGCAAGGCAAATGCTTCTGTTCTCAACATACAAGAAAATTGCACATATTAGCAAAGTTGAGGAGCTGATCTGCACCAACCCTTAAGCAATCACGGATGCTTTATGATTTGAGTATTTTTCTTTCGGTGGAGAGTAGAAGCACTCATCATCTTGTACCAACAACATGATATCTCATGTTAATGACAAAAAATTCTATAGCAAGAACCAGCACGCAAGCTTCTCCACCAACACTAATAATTTGGATCATTTGACATTTGAATCTCCTCCTAGCTTATTGCATGATATGTTAATAACAAGGCGAGCTGAAAATATATCATTATGCAAGCTCTTTAGTTTTGTCCTCTTCTGGATTACATCTCTTCCACTGTTCTGGTTTACTCATCAATTATGTTTCTTTCAAGTTAATTGTGAACTCATAATGGTGTTGTAATAGTGGTAGAGTTTTTAGCACGGAAAAAACCTTTGAACTTTCAAATAGGCTGACAGAAAAGTAAATAAATATAAAAGGACCAATTTTACACAAGAACTAATAAACACCAACCGCATTAAGTGAGCGCGGAACGCGCAGAAGTCCAAGTGCGGTTGGAACGACAGAGACATTCTGATACGTTGAGTTATACAAAGCAAGGACATTGAAATGCTTCTCATTTGAGTCTTGGAAATCATAAGCTGTAATAAGAAAGGTAGTCAGAGTTATTCATGTCTTCTAATGCCTGCTTTAATAAAATAACAATAATGTTAGCATAGATAAGGAAAGACACTAACCCACTGTTATTTCATTTATTCGGTCCTGTGTATTCCCTTTACGGTAGCCCTTGAACAACTCCTCATTTATTGCAGTTGAACTATTCCGCCACAAGGGTAAACCTTGAACACATTTTATCTCTGCTAAAAAAAATTAAAGTTCAGATGTAAAAAGGGACACATAATAAGCAGAATATCATTTCGGGAAATGATTCTACTGAGAGGACAAGTGCTGAAAATTACATGTTTGTCCGAATGTCAGGTTAAAAACCTCAAATCTATGGGTTCACATTATTATTTCTGATTGTTCTACTTGGAAACAGAAGTAGCACATCATAGTAGGAAACTTGCCTTTATGAAGAGCGATAGTGCCAAAGTTAATGGGGACTGTAACTGAACCATTCTGTTTGCATTGTGGCTGAAGAACATATATTGGTAAATCTGAGACAAAAGCAGGTTCAACTAAGCCCGTAGTTCTAGTAGGCACATCTGTTCCCTGAAATTACAACATTCTAAGCAAGTAATGTTTCAGCTTTGTCCTCAAACCAGATAAGTGAAAGCAATCTGCTTATTTCAACTTACAAGAAGAATATCAACTAGACTTGCATAATCAGAAATGTTTGAAGTTTGGGAGCTTCTCAGCATATTGTGCATTACAACTGTCAAATACAAAGGCAAATATCCAGTTAAAAGGCAGAGTTAACAGCTACTGTAGAGAGGAAAATGGTGAATACACTAGAGCTTAAAAGAAGCAGATGGTAAGCATGACTTACTATTAGATAATGTTTGGTTTGTTCCAGTGAAGGGTATACTAGCTGGGCAGGACTGTAATTCTCTGCATGACACATCTGGGAGGTCCGTGAACAAATTGGAGGAATCCTTCACGGCGCGATAATCAGGATGGGGTACTTGGAATAGGGTAGGCCATTTTGGGGGATTTGGTATGGGACAACTGCCAGCCTGATCCAACGTAGAGTACTGAATTCCACACACATTTTGGCAAGAACCTGTGCCGTTCACATCAACACACTTGCAGCCGCATTTGTATTTGGGCTGATCTAGCAAATTGTTGATAACTCTTTGAAGAACAGTAAGTAAAATGCAGAGGTATATTGGAACCATAATTAGCCGAATCGTTGTCTTCCTGTTACGTTTCTGAAAGGTAAGAAAATGTGGAGAGCTAGTAATTAGCTCGACTCAGAGAACAATCTAACAAAATATCCTTAACAATAATCGTGCAATGCAAAAGTCCATCCTTGCCATAAATTATGTAGTCACTTGGATTTGTCCTCATATTTGCCAAATGAAACCACACGTGTTGGGAAAAATAAAACTTTTGATAGAGTTAAACTTTCGTAATTTTGCAAGACAGATGAAATACTATAATGCATCCTGTGGCATTTAAACATCAACAAGTGCACTTAAAAAGAATCACCTATTCTGGTAGTTGTGCTTGTGAATCCCCCAAACAATTTCCATTTTGACACATAACAAAGGCTCAATCAACATGCCCAAAGGACCAAAGGACAATTGACCAAAAACATACACAACCGACAATATTATGGAACTAGGCACAAAAAATGGTCAGAATTGACTTGATAACTGTGAGTTTTTCCCAACACAAAGAAGTAATAAAACAGCAGATACTGAACATAGAAAACCATAAAATGAAATCAACTCCATCCAAACCACGATGTGAATTTAACAAGAAAAGTTGTAGCTTTAGCCGTTAGGAGCAGCGAATGATGCCAATTTTACCACAAAAATGTGACCTTTACAACTTGGAAGGAGCAAAATATAGCAAACCACACCAAAAAAAAAGAAAAGTTTATACCCTTCTTGGTGCTGGATTGAAGAAATTAAACCTAAAAGACGAGTCCTTTAGCCCTTGACAGAACCGGATCACCAAACACATAACAAATCCAGTAAAAACAAAAACAAGAAAACCCCACCTTGGTACTTAGTAGTTAGCACTACTAACCCCCCAACAAATTATGAGAAAAAATCAAAAAAAAAAAAAAGGCGAAGAGGCGATTGGGATTAGACCTGGAAGATGAAATTCTTGCGCAGGAGGGCATTGGTCTGCGCGGCGAAGCTCGGCGGCCGCGAAGCACCAGCCACTGGCGACGGCTCCATTACGCAGCTACAGTTATTGGTTTCTTGCTAATCTTTTCCCTCCTATTTTAGCGAAATGGGGGAGAGGAAGTAGTTATTAGCCGTTAAGATCTGCATAGCGGAATTTATAGAGACAACTGAAGAACACATAAATTAATGTAATATTTAATATTTTTTAGTCAACTCGTTTTCTTTTAAAAAATAATTTTTTTGTGGAGTCCCGCTCATTTGAGAATATTTTATATAAATAATCTTTTAAAAAAAATTATAAATCTGACTCAACATTTCAAAAATTTGTAAAAATAATTTTTTCTAGAAATGCGGTTGAATCTGAACGTGACACATAACAGTAAGAATGTGACAAATCTCTGTCGTACAACTAGTATATAATAGAGAAAAACTAGCACAAAAAGAGTGCCACACTCTTGTAGTGCGGCGGAATAATTTTCAAAATTTTTTTTATTAATTCAAATTCAAAGTTTTATACAGAAAAATTTTAATTCTTTCGGTATCGATATCTTTTAATCTATAATTTGGATTAACTATTCGTTTAAATCGGTAGAATCGTGAAGTCAAAATGATCAGATTGATTGTCAAACAGTGTTAATCTGATCATTTTAAATTCACGACTCCACCGTTATAAACAGATTGTCAATCCAAATTATAAATTAAAAAATATCGATGTCGGAAGAATTAAAATTTTCATGTACAGAACTTTAAATTTGAATTACTAAAAAATTTTTGAAAATTGTCCTACCGCAGACTTCTTTTTCACTGATTTTTCTCTACCACACACTGACTATACAACAGAGAGATTTGTCATACTCTTGTTACCACGTGTCACGTTCAAATTTGACCGCACTTTAAAAAAGTGTTATTTTTACAAATTTTTGACACACTGGATCAGATTTACAATTTTCTTTTTTAAAAATTTATTTATATAAAGCCTCGGTAGTTTGAAATAAAACTTGTGCTTGTTTAAGTTGAACAGTGAACAGATCTGAGGTTGCTGTTTTTGACTTTGTAACTTCCATGAATTCAACTTTGGTCGAAGCTCTGTGTCACCGGTTGGAGGTATTAATTGGAAATTTCCAAATCTTGATTTCGGCAGATATAGAATCCTTGTAGCTAGCAGAGTAGCAGACCATGTACACATTGCTGGTGCCAAGAAATATAATTATGCAACTTATCATATTCTGTTTGTAAAGTTCTAGTTTCAGTTTAACTTAAACTGACAAAGATCTTAGACGTTCTAAACATTTTGTTGTTGGAGTAACTTCTCAAAGATAAGTATGCGCGGCTTTTTACTTACAGTAAGTTAATTAAACATTTCGCTGCTTTGAAGTTGAACGATTAATGCAGCGCGATAAATTAACGCTAATTCATGCCAAGTCTTAAACGTGTCTAGCAAAAAAGTTATAAGGTCTCGTTTTCTATACAACATACATTCCAAATATTAATTTCCAAACAAATAGCCCCAAAGCCATGTTGTTGTCATCATTTCATTTGTACATCACGGAGGAATGCGTTTTTCAATTTGCGAATGTTGAACAGTACAAATGAGATACTGTCATGCTAATTCAGGTGATTTGATCTGGGATTTGCTTGGGAAGCAAGCAACGGCGTTATTGTTAACTAAATAATAATAATAATAATTAGTTTGTTTTACCTCCGGGTCGTCGCGTTGCCCCAGATGAGATTTGCACTGCCAGCTTCCCTATTTTGATTTGGGAGTGGATTATTTATGTAGCAAAGTCAAAAATGATGACGCTTCCATGCGCGTTTGTATCGACTCGTTTGTACATTCTGACTTTACCGAATACCGCTGGTTATCTCTTTGACCAGAACTCGTATTATTGTAAGCAGAGTATTCAGCGCTAATGGTGCACTCATCACACAAAAAAATGTGTGCTCCAACAAACAAACAAGACTATGGATTCAACTCATAATCTTTGTTATTATATGTATTTAATTAGTGTAGTATATTGATGTATACATGTATATATATGTAGGTGAAATGAAGTGAAGTGGGATGAGATGGGATATATGTTACTAATATAATAAATACTACGATTCGTAAATATAATTTTCTTAAAAAAATAAAAAAAAAAGTAAAGAAAGAAAGAAGGTAGAGTATCTAAATAGAGTGTTGTTGTACAAACAAAAATGTATCAGGACCCCTCGTGTTTCTTTCTAAATATGTGAATTTCTCATGATTTTATTTGTCTATGTTAGATTTAATGTTTAAGATCTAATTGTAAAGTATTTCAAGCTTCTAAGTCTATCTTCAATGATTTTGACTCTTTGAGAGGTTTTCTGGGAGAATAATTTACGTATGTCATGTAGACAAAAAGTTCTTCCACTTCAATGGAGAGTTATTTGGAGAGACTCTTTATTGGACCTATATGTGAAGAGTCTCTCTAAAAGTTAAGTACTCCAATGACTTGATTCTTGAGGAGATTCTTCAGTGGCTCCCGCGTATTAGATATTGAAATGTGTTATTTGCATTATATTATTGATAAAATAAATGAAAAATTAATAAAAAAATTATACGAGGATAATTCCAACAGATAAAAATTTAATTTGCAAATGAAAATTTTGACATAAAAAAAATAAATATTTTTATTAAATTCGGACTGTAAACCATAAAATTATACATACGCTATTTGATACATTCGGACATTAAAACTTAAAATTTAACATAAACATACTAATTAAAAATTTTAGAAATACGACCAAATAACTACTAGTTGCCATGGCCGCCTCCAAAACGCTATCAAATGTGCTCAATCAAATCCCTTTTGAGCTGGACATGTTGGCTGGGCACGAATGACAGAATTTCTCAAAATTACATCAGCGAAAGCAAGTGGAACACCATGTTGGATATGAGGCGGTGTTATGTTAGAAATCTCTTGACCATTATCAGAATCATTGAGGGGGCCATAACAGTTTCGCTCATCCTCAATAATCATAATGTGCAATATAATATATGCCTTCATGATTTTCGCGAAGATTGAGTGCTATCAATAGCAGGTGGGGCCATGGAGAATGGCAAACCGAGATTGTTGAATTTTAAATACTTGCTCCACGTCTTTTCTTGCTCCTTCTTGATGCTGTGCAAACAATTTGAATTTGTCTTTCTAGGGTAGGAGTATCATTTTCACAAATGCAACCAATTCTTGATATATACCATATGTTAGATAGTATCCAATGTTGTACTACTTTCCATTGACGAAATATTGAATATGAGGAGCTCGTCCCTGCAAAACATCAGTGAACAATGGCGATTGGTTCAACACATTAATGTCATTGTTCGACCCAGCAACACCAAAAAAGATATGTCATATCCAAAGGTTCTAGGAGGCGACCGCTTTTAGTATAATAGTCGAGACTCCAACAACTATTGAATTGAACAATTTTTTGTTAGTCCACAGTCAGTGGTCTTTGTAATGCATCACCTCCCTTCTCTGATTTTTTGGGCTGCTCTCGTTGTACACTGCCACAATACTCACCCAATACGTGTCGCATTTTTTGTTGTTCCTGTTGACTGGGTTAAGGGAATTACCCAACCACGCACTGATCTGTGCAATCGAAATATAAAGTTGTCATGAAACAATGAATATGAACCTTTTAAAGTAAAGTCCACAAAATTATGAAATAATTCCCTCCATGAAAATTGAATGTCAAAATGAATTACTCACCAATCTAATATCGTCGGCCTCTAACCAAAGTAATTGCTTGCGCCCGCCAGAATCTGGGAGAACATGATTATCATCGTCGTCAATAATGACCTGCGGCGTAGAATGTGATGTATCGGAATCTGACACAGATGCGGATTTTGAATTTTTGGATGGGGTTGCAGTGGTGAGTGTTGGGAACGGGCTCACTACTCTAGTGCAATTTCAAAAATTTTACCCGAAATTCCAAGAAACTTACAAGCAATAAATCATAAATCAAGAGATTTACCACTAGACGCGCGGATGCGACAACGCAGCAGCGGAAGAAGAGTCGATGTCGCAACCGAATCGTGACCAGCAGTGTAGCAATAACAGCCGCACCCCTACGGAAGTCCACACGTCCGGGGAAGGAGCACCGCGTGTTCGTGTGCTAGCACCAGCACACGCGGCTAGGGTTTTACAAGATCTATCTCATGGATGGTGGTGGCAACTCGAATATATCAGATGATAGATGCATGCTCACCGCATCTCCTATTATAGGGACTTGCAGATAAGTCCTACTCAAATGCGAACCATAATCCTGATGGTAAACCCATTACTAATAAGGGACCCGTTTCGGATTCTATCCAAATTAATACTTCAACCCATTAAGTGTGTGACTCTGTAGGTTCGTGTATATTTGGACACGACCGGAAACAACTTCCTGAATCACAAGTTAGAAGCGGTCTCTAGTAAGACATTATGACTACCCGCATGTACACAAAGATCATATTCGACGAATCTATACAACTTATCATGGATTATCTCTTTGTCTCACGATACCAGATTGAACTCAAGGTGAGAAACGTGTTATCCTTGAATAGCTCGGTCCTTTCTTGATCTCGTAATGGACTAACCTTTCCATAATTGACTCTTAACTATATTCGACACGATCATGCATTTTCTTAATCCAATTACATTAAAAGGCCAAGAGATATCTCTCTCAAGATATAAGAGGGGCAAATTCTATCTCGACCATTCACTTTCAACCACATGGTTCATAACATATCTGTATGTTACCTTTATGACTACTCAGTTAAAAGTAGCGATTGATGATACCAAGTATGCTACTACATATTTATGAAACCATGATGATCTCAAGTCTAAAGATAAACCAAAATAACTGTTAGAAACAAACTGATGATACTAAAAAACTCAACAGTGTATCAAGATAGGTCAATCCAACCAACATGTTCTCCAACATGTGTCCACAACATTGATTTGATATCTCATATCCATGCATGGTACGTGAAACTTGACTATCAATCAATGATCGTGGTGACTTATCTTGCATTATTATTTTATGTAATACCGAAAGTCAGAGATGTTTAGAATAAGTATCACTAATAATGCCGACAATTCATATATCATAATAAATAGTTTCACGAACAAGTCACATACTTGTTTGATTAATAAAAGTGATACTTTATTCAAGAAATGCAATAACATTTTATTCGTAACAATTCATAAACATATCATGATACAATCATCTCCATGATTACCTCTAGGGCACATCTCTATCAGTGAGGGCTACAGATAGCTGGCCGATGTACTAACAAAATGAAAATTTTGCCCATACGATGCATACGGATGGCTATGTAGATATGAGGGGGCAGTACATATGGAGGGGGATGCAATTATGGAGTAGTATGTGAATACTGAGGGGCGGGGGGATACGGAGGATAACCGGAAGGATAAGGTGGTTGTGGAAAATTTGTATTATCGGGTGGATATGGGTGGGGGGTTTGGATTAGAGGGTGTTTCTGGATTTTTTCCAGATGTATTAGGAGAAGTAATTCAGTTTAGAAAATCCTAGGAGAATTACTATCCATATGAAAATCTAAAAAAAATTAGTGCAAAAATTTCGTACAATTGATCTAAAGAAGGTGTGAGATTTGTGAGATAAAATGAGAAAATGAGGTTCTACTTTTAGGGAACTAGTGAGAGTAATTTTCCTAAATTTTTATGATTTTTCTTGAATTTCTTAAAAAATTTTATGAATTTTTTAAAGCAAAAACAATAAAAAAATGTCCAACGACTCTTTTATAACGATTATATTTCTAACAGCTAAAAATTAAGTCTCTGACAGGTGGGTCCCATTCAAAAATTTAATTAAAAATACTATTAAACACTCAAAGTAAAAAAAATGTGGCTGACAAGTGAGCTGAAAAAATATAAGACCCACTTGTCATTAACTCGGGATGGAAATCACGAATGAAAACAAAATTGAAATCATCGGATTCTTAAAAAAATAAATTCTATCAATGACAAATGGGCTACTACACCCATGAGGCCCACAGTCAGTGTAATGGGTGCATGTGAAAAAGTATGAGAAGAACACGATGTATAGTTGGCGTGCGATAGTGGTGGGCTCCACCGTCCTTGCCTCCTCAAGTCCGACTTGATGAATTTTAACTCCACAACTAACAGTTGGACCCCACATAACTTTTCCTCATGTGTTAGTGACTAAGTTTGCAGTGAAAGAAGTAAATGCTACAAATTTTGCACTAACATGTGCGGTAGTGGTGGGATCCACTGCTGTTGCCTCGTTATTCACTAAGAAATTAACCACTTTCGCTGACAAGAAGGACCCACTATTGATTGGTCCACTTGTTAATGGTATGGGTTATGGTCTAAATGTAAGATTTGAATTTGAAAAGTTGTTACGCTTCATTGGTGGTGGTGCTCACCGTACGCGCCTTGAGGTGCGGGTTAATTGCTTTTTCACTCAATGACATGTGGGTCCCGCATGAAGTTTGGCCCACCTGTCAGTGACTATTTTGTTGCGAGTTGCACGTTACTAAAGACAAAATTTGTGGGGCACACAAAACGCGTTTTCACACGCTTGATTTTGCTCCAACAGAGCCGTTTTGACTCGATGTGTGCCTGTGGGCCCCACCAAAAAGTGGAACATGTGACAGTTGCTTGGCCAGGGGTCGCATTTTGGTTCGGGGGGATGACTGAGCTGAGTAGACATCTTACATGGATGATACACTCGGGCTGAGAAGTCTCCATTGGAGACAGCCTAAATCCACTAACTGACTAACATAGATGGAGCATGAGCTCAAGTGCAAGCTTTGTTTTTTGCTTTTTTGGGCTGGCCTCGAGCCTAATCTCTTGAAGTTGGGCCCAATTTCGTCAATTCTTCATGTCTAATTTGCAAGGTATTGTCTAGCTAAAAGTTAAGATTTGATTTCTACCGACCATATATTGTATCAGTTGTTAGTAGATTTTTTTTTATCTATTGTTGCCTATATTTTTAAAATAGTTGTATATGCCGTATTAACCAACTCTTCCTAAGTTAAGAAAAAAAAGGTTTAGCCTGGTATCTGGTGTCTAACTTGACATGAAAACTAAGTACACCAGATACATATTACCAAGTGGACCTGGGCTGAACTGGGCTGAGAAAAAAGCCCAATTATTATGTTTCGACCTTGCTTGGCCCTATATAACTAATTGGGACATACTGGGCTGAGATGGGTGCACATATTGTATTTTGGAAACATTTAAAGTAAAGCCAGTGAATCTTTTTTGGGCAGCTTTGGTAAGCAGCAAGCTTAGCCTAGCTCCAGATATGATGTCTCCTCAAAGAAAAAATATATGCTCAGTGTATTGTCATGATGTGAGTGGATCCTCCGCATTGGGTAACAACAAATAAATACTCTGAATTGACAACACATTAGTCATAATGTAAGGATTGTGTGTTAGTTGCTTGATCCAACCATCTAGTATGAGAGGAGATTGTTGGTATGTCATGATTAGGGGTATGTTTAGTTTATAATCATAATTTATCAAACTAAAATTTGGTCGTGCCACAATAATTTGACTACCATTTGGTTTATAGTCAAATTTTTAGTTGTCAGCTAAAATAGTCAACATTTGACTACTTCTTGACTTGTTTTTTTTTACTAAATCTTGGGCAGTCGATTTGATCGCCCAAGATTTCGCAACCAAGTCTTCATTCTCTTTCTCTATGACAAGTGGGTTCTCGAGTGGCTAGTCAAATTTTGACTACCATGAGTTTTGGAAGGAAAAAGGGATTATGCTATATATATATATGACCAATCCTACTTGAATTGCTATTTAACCAAAAAAAAAAGTCAGGTTCTCACATAGTCCTACCCATCTAACAAAATCCACACCCAAGCCCTTTCCAGCATCTTCATAAACTAGAATTCCCCCCGAAACAAAGCGCAATCAGATCTCATCCTTCGGTGAATCTTGTTGGATCAAGAATGCCGACTAGAGGGGGGATGAATAGGAGGCTTTTAAAACTTTAAAACTTAAAGCAAATAAAGAACAAATAATATAAGCAAAGGGAAAAAAGAACGAACACGATGATTTTTACCGAGGTATCGGAGACTCGCCCAGTCTCCACTAATCCTCGTTGAAGCACTCAAATCACTTGAGTCTCGCTTCAATATCCACCAAGGATATTATCACTAATGGTTGCTCCTTGTCCACTCCGGAAAGGCGAGCACCGATGCCTTGTACACACTCGCCGAGCCTCTCCGACAATCTCCAAATGGAGAGATCAACGGCCACGCCTCCGAACCGTCTAGGTGAGGGCGCTCACCAACAGTAACAGGCAGCGAGGTCTTCTCTAGACCTCCAAACAACGCACCGAGAAGCTAAGTATATGCAAATGCAAAAGAACTGAAACTCTCGGTGGATCGGAAAGCACTCGACTTGATCAAAAGACCAAGATTTTATATAGAAAACTAATGCTCAAAAGTATATAAGAGAGGAGGCTGCTTGTTGTGAAAAACATATGCCCAAAGCCCCTATTTATAGCCTCAAGAAGCAAATGAACCGTTGGAGCTAGGGCTGAAAATCAGCAACCCAAACTGACAGTCAGTTTGCCTAACTGACAGTCAGTTTAGTGCACAACGGCCGACAAAATTTACGGACGAAAACTTTGCTAGCCGTTCGTGGCCAAAACAGGAAAGCTGGAACGCACAACTGACAGTCAGTTACACGAACTGACAGTCAGTTTGTGTACTAGCTCGACCAGAATCAAATAGAAACACAGTAAAACACTCTCTGGTCGAAACCCCAACTGACAGTCAGTATGGACAAACTGACAGTCAGTTTAGTACACAAAATTTGAGACCAAAAAACACCCTCTCTGGACAATTGTCAGTTACACTAAACTGACATTCAAACTGACAGTCAGTTATGCAAACTGACAGTCAGCATGAACAAAAACAGCTATAACTTTAAATCCAGAAATCCAAAAGAGGTGTTTAATAGCTCGTTGGAAAGATAATTTCAAGAGCTACAGTTTTGTCAACAGAAGCAAAAGCCAGATCTACCTAGATCTTTTTGAAAAAAAGCAAATACTTTTCTGCTGTCAAAAACTGAACTAAAAATCCAGATTTCTCAAATAAGATCAAAACCAAATCCACATGAAAATGATGCGATGCAAAGACCTAGAATTCTCGGTTTGTGCTGGAGATAAAAAGAGGACTTTCGCTACCCCTTTTTATAGTACGGTTAAAGCTAGAAAGAATTTTTCCTAACCGATCATCTCCACACGCCAAGATCGGTAAAATATAAAAACTCGTAATACCTGAGGTCTTTCGCATCTTCACGATTTTCGTCCCATCTCTTGCTCTTTTGCATCTCGTGCTTCACTTTAAGTTGGGTTCATCTTGATCATCTTGCATTTCTTCTCAACTGATCCTGTAACAATTAATCTCAAAAAGCACGATTAGTCTGGAACACTTTGTTTTCATTAATCATCAAAATCAGGGTTAGGCATGAAGGCCTAGATGCAACAATCTCCCCCTTTTTGATGATTGATGACAACAAGTGTTCAAAAAAAAAAAAAAAATGGAATAGCTCCCCCTGAGTGTATGCATCATATCAAATCATAAACTAATACATGCACATACATACACATCAGGGCATCTCATACATAAGCAAGTCACAGATGTGCAATATCCACAAGTCATATCAAAGCATATGCATGCACATCAAGACATCGATGTATCAGAGCTATAATCACATATCACATATCAGAGCTCTAGAACATCATCTCAAGAAATCAATGACATCATATATATCAGAGCTAAACACAAGTCATCATATGTACCAGAGCTAAAAGGGCTAAAAGGAAAAGATGACATACACAGATAACCAAAAAACATCTCCATATATAAATAATCACCATCTGTTCAGTACATCAAAAGACATAAACAGAACAGACTCCAATGTCCAAAATCCAAAATACTAACCAACTATCCAAAATACTTCTCCCCCTTTGGCATCAAGCACAAAAAGGGAGGCAAACAAAACAAATCAGAGCCTATTGCTCATCATCTGAAGGAAATCCTAAAACGGCTGTATCTCCGGAGCCATCTGGAGATGCAGTCGGATCGGCGGCTGGAGACGCCGGAGGAGTCGCAGCTGCAGCAGGAGCTGGATCAGCAGCAACGGGAGCCGGAGCTGGTGCCGCAGGAGCTGGATCAACAGGTCCTGTAGCAGAGCTCGGAGAAGATGCAGCCTGGCGGGCCCTCTTGCGAGGGGCCGAAGATCCGGAGGCAGGCAGGCGACGCAGAATCTCCTCCTGCTGAGCAATCAAACGGAGCAACATCTGATGATGCTCCGCCTGGGTGCTGAGGATCTGCTGCTGCACCTTCAGGACCTCCTGAAGCTGAGAAGAGGACGCCGCAGAAGATCCGGCGCCAGGGTCTGAAGCAGGTGCTGGGGCAGACTCCTGAACTGGAGCCTCATCCTCTGAATCCCCCGCAGCATCATCATCAGATGCGGGAGAACCAGGGCCAGCAGCTGCAGCAGGGCGAGCACCGAGCCGGCGATCAGCCTGGCCCGGAGGATAGAAGAGAAGAGGATGATGGGGCCTGGGCAGCTCAGTGTCCACGACCCGGATATGAAGAAGCACCGCCATGATATACGGAGCGTATATCAGCTGACGGCGTGGGGAAAGAAGGACGTGCTGAATCTCACTGATGATGAGATCAGCAACGTCGAAGGGCTCCTCCTGGAAGATAGAAATCATGACGTGGAGCCCTAGATAAGTGACCCTGGCTTTGTCTCCGCTCACGGGGACCAGAGTGAGACGGAGGATCCGCAGAGCCAGGTCAACATCGCGGCGCAGGCCAGCGATGTGACGGAGCTGGAAGGGGCCCGAATAGAGCATGGCCACCTCCCGACGCTCGAGGTCAGGAAGAGTGTGGAGCTGGCGGCCAGAAGGAGGGCGCACCAGTCCAAGCGCTGACTCCAACTGATCCTTCGTGACGGTGTGGACCTGGAGGCCGGTCATGAAGGTCATGAAGTCGCGCTGAGGGGAAACGAAGACGGTAGAGTAGAACTGGCGAATGGGCCCCTCAGCCCAGTGCAAAGAGGAATCCGCGACTAAGTCGCGAATCCCTACAGTGCCGAAGAGATCTGCGAGGGTAGCGATGCCTGTGCGAGAGGCGATCGTACCCCACGATAGAGAGCGGTGGGCAAAGATGGGAGCGCGGCTGTAGACGCTGGTAAACAGGTCTAAATGAAGGTTAGTGTAGCAGGTGAGCACCGCGCACCCGTCGCGACCAGTGGGTCGCGGCGACAGGTACGGGTTCACAGAGCGGAGCGTGCGAAGGCGGCTCGCGTGCCAACGTGAATAATCCACGGGCACGCGCTCAGGCGGAGGCGAGGGTCGGTTCTTGGACGTCTGACCCGATGAACGCTGGCTGTTTGCCGCATTCTTTCGTCGGGCCCCACGGCGAGAGGGACCGGCCTGATCAGACATGGCTAAGAAAAACGGGAAAAACAGAGGAGAGAAGACCTGAACAGAGGAGGCCGATGAATGGAGCTGGTCGACGACGATGAACCGGCCTCGGATGCACCAAAGAAAAACGGGACAACACCGGCGAGCCTCAACACACGGGTTTTGGGGATCACTGAAGGAGCTCAACGCCGGCGAGCACCTTACGGCACGGCGAGGAGAGAGGCTAAGCGGCGGCGGCTAGAAGTGGCTAAACGGCCGAGAGGAGGAGGAGCAAAAGGCGGCGGCGGCGCGGTGCGGCGAAGGAGGGCACCGGCGGCGAGCACGGGGGCAAGGAGCGGCGAAGAGGCGCACCGGCGACAAGCAAAACGGCGACGAAGAAACAGAGAAGGCGAGGAGACAAAGAAATAGAACGGGGGATTTAGGGTTCTCGATCCCCCAACTGACAGTCAGTTTGATAAACTGAGAGTCAGTTCCAAACTCAGAAACATGGAACTGACAGTCAGTATACCATACTGACAGTCAGTTCACAGAACTGAGTTTTGAAACTGACAGTGAGTGTATGAAACTGACAGTCAGTAGGGGACTCGAACACGACCAGGAGCTACGACCAAAATCAAATGCACGTAACTGACAGTCAGTTTGTGAAACTGACTGTCAGTTATGACACTGACTTCGACCAGAGACTAAGACCAGGCTCCTAACTACTGAACTGACTGTCAGTTAGGGAAACTGACTGTCAGTTTGGTCAATTTCGACCAGAGGCTGTCTAAGACCAGAGAGGGAATAAAATAATATTATTTTATACAAACAACACTTTTAGCACATCAACTAGCATTTGATATATCAATTATGTTCAGTTCACCCCTTAAAAAGCAAAATCTTGTTTCATCTAGGGGTTTAGTGAAAATATCTGCTAGTTGCAAATCTGTTCTGACATAATTTACATCAATATCACCTTTTGCCACATGATCTCTAATAAAATGGTGTCTTATTTCAATATGCTTGGTTCTAGAATGTTGAATAGGATTATTAACAATTTTAATGGCACTTTCATTATCACACAAGAGTGGCACTTTATCAAAAATAATTCCATAATCCAAAAATGTCTGCTTCATCCATAATAATTGAGCACAACAACTGCCTGCAGACACATATTCAGCTTCAGCTGTGGAGAGAGCTACAGAATTTTGCTTCCTAGATGACCATGATACTAATGATCTCCACAACAGCTGACAGCTACCAGATGTGCTCTTTCGATCAATCTTACACCCAGCATAATCAGAATCAGAGTACCCAATTAATTCAAAATTTGCATCTTTAGGATACCAAAGGCCTAAACTGGGATAGCATTTTAAATACCTAAGGATTCTTTTAAGAGCAGTTAAATGACATTCCTTAGGATCTGATTGAAATCTAGCACATAGGCATATACTAAACATGATATCAGGCCTAGATGCAGTAAGATATAAAAGACTACCAATCATAGACCTATACAGTTTAGAATCAACCGATTTTCCGCTTTTGTCCATGTCCAGATGTCCATTGGTCGCCATGGGAGTTTTGATTGGCTTGGCGTCTTCCATCCCAAAGCGCTTGAGCAGGTCCTTCACGTACTTGGTTTGACTCACGAACGTCCCGTTCTTGAGTTGCTTGATTTGTAGACCGAGGAAGAAGCTCAGCTCACCAATCATGGACATCTCGAACTCCCTAGACATCATCTCTCCAAACTCATGACAGAAATGTTCATTAGTAGATCCAAATATGATATCATCAACATAAATCTGACAAATGAACAAATCTTTTTCAATTTTCTTTGTAAAGAGAGTTGTATCAACCTTCCCAATTTTAAAACCTTTTGATAATAGAAAGTCTCTAAGTCGCTCATACCAGGCTCGAGGAGCTTGTTTGAGACCATAGAGAGCTTTTGACAGTTTGAAAACATGGTTTGGAAATTTTGAATCTTCAAAACCGGGAGGTTGTTCAACAAACACAAGTTCAGAAATTTCACCATTTAAGAAAGCACTTTTTACATCCATTTGAAAAAGTTTGATATTGAAGCATGATGCATAAGCAAGAAGAATGCGAATAGCTTCAAGTCTTGCTACAGGTGCAAAAGTTTCACCAAAGTCTAATCCTTCGACTTGAGTGAAACCTTGAGCAACAAGACGAGCTTTGTTTCTAATTACAACTCCATTTTCATCTTGCTTATTTCTAAAAACCCATTTTGTTCCAATAACATTATGATCTTTGGGACTTTCAATTAGAGTCCAAACTTCATTTCTAGCAAAATTGTTAAGTTCTTCATGCATGGCATTTACCCAATCGGGATCATTTAAAGCTTCATTAACATGTTTGGGTTCTAAAGAAGACACAAATGAATGATGTTCACAAAATGCAGCAATACGAGATCGAGTTTGAACACCCTTACTGACGTCACCCAATATTTGGTCTAGAGGGTGATCCTTGGTGATCGTTTGATGCCGTCTTGGTGCTTCGTCTTGTACAGCTTCATCTTGATCTTGTTCTGGAGGATGAGATGATGATACATTTTGATCAACATTTTCAATGTTGACATCATCTTCTTGATCTTCATCTCTTGGCTTGATGTCTCCAATGGTTATGTTCTTCATGGCTTCTTGAAGATCGTCACCTGAAACTTCACGAGATACTTGCTCCTTTTGTGAGTCGTTAGTTTCATCAAATTCGACATCACCAGATTCTTCAATACAACTTGTATTTTTATTAAACACACGATAAGCTTTACTAGTGGTGGAGTATCCGACTAGAAAGCCTTCATCTACTCTTCTTTGAAATTTACCACCAAAATTTCTTTTCTTGAGAATGTAACATTTGCAACCAAACACTCGAAAATAAGAAATATTTGGCTTGCACCCAACAAGAAGTTCATAAGGAGTCAAATTCAGAAGAGGATGCAAATAAAGTCGGTTTATAGAATAGCAAGCGGTATGCACGGCTTCAGCCCAGAAGCGAGTAGGAGTATCGTACTCACTTAGCATAGTCCTTGCCATTTCTATAAGTGTTCGATTTTTCCTTTCAACAACTCCATTTTGCTGTGGAGTGTAGGATGTGGAAAATTCGTGTTTAATTCCAAGAGAGTCACAAAAATCAAAAAGAGTTGAATTAACGAACTCTCCACCATGATCACTACGGATTTTCTTGATAGATAATTCGAATTCAGTAGAGACACATTTTGCAAAACTTTTGAAAACATCGGGGGTTTCAGATTTTTGGGAAATAAAGAAAACCCAAGTGTAGCGAGTAAAGTCGTCAACAATCACAAAACCATAATTGCTACCCCCGATACTTTGGAACTCAGAAGGTCCAAATAAATCCATATGAAGAAGTTCCAAAGGTTTGCAAGTCGAAAGAATGCGCTTAGTTGGATGTGAAGTAGCTACTTGCTTGCCCGCTTGACAAGCGCTACAAGGTTTGTCCTTTTCAAAATTCACATCCTTTAAGCCAACAACCAAATCACGTTTTAAAAGTTTTCTCAATTGATGCATTCCAACATGTGCGAGTCGTCTATGCCATAGCCAACCTTTTGAGGTTTGAGAGACAAGACATGTTGAAAGATATGCATCTTTTGAATGAAAATCAACTAAATAAAGATTTCCAAAACGAAAGCCTTTAAAGATCAAAGATTTATCTTTTAAACTTTCAACCAAAACTTCTTTTGGGAAGAACGTGCAACTAAAACCAAAATCGCAAATTTGAGCAACGGAAAGCAAATTGAAATTCAGAGATTCGACCAATAAAACATTTGAAATAGATAGATCATTTGAGATTGCGATTTTATCCAAGCCGACCACATTTCCTTGACGGTTGTCGCCAAAGGTAATCTTTTGGTTCGAGCTTGAGTTGTCTTCTATTGAGGTGAACAACTTCTTGTTGCCGGTCATGTGTTCGGAGCATCCGCTATCTAGCACCCAATGCTTCCCACTGGTCTTGTAGTTCACCTGCATAAAAAGAATTAAGTTCTTTTAGGTACCCAAACCTTTTTGGGTCCTTCAATGTTAGCAATCAAAGCTTTGGGCACCCAAATAGACTTCTTCTTTTTGTTTAACATGGGTGCACCAACATACTTTGCAATAGCATAACCTTCTCTCGACTTTTGAAGCATGTAGCAAGTATCAAAATAATTAGGAGTCATCAAGGGACATGCTTCATGTGAATGACCGGTTTCATGGCATTTATGACAAAATGTGTTGCATGCTTTAACAAATATAGTTTTGGAATTTTGTTTCCTTCCTTTCTTTTGAAAATATCCTAATCCTTCTTTTCTAAAAGAACATCTTTGTTTATTAAGGATTAGATCAAGAGATATTTTACCTTTATAACAATTTTCTAAGCCTTTTCCAAGTTTTTCAACTTGTGCCTTAAGTTCATTATTTTCATTTAAGATGTTATCATTAGAAACACATGGAATGTGATGACTACTAGAGGAAGAATCATCCAAATTACATGAAGTTGAAGCATCTACCTTAGATGAAGTATTTGTAACATCTTTTATAAGCATGTTTTCATATGAATCTTTAAGCTCGGAGTATTGAGCGCGTAGGGAAGAATGCTCTTCCTTAAGCGCCTTATACTTCATCTTAGTTTTTCCAAAAACTTCATTTAGTTCAGTTATCATTTCAACTAAGTCGTCATATGATGGATCATTAGAATGTACCTTTTCATTGCCTTTGGCCATAAGGCACATGGATGAACTAGTTGAAGTGTTGTTGCCGAGAGCTAGTCCGGCCATCTTCTTCGAGCAACTTTGTTCGTTGTCGGAGTCGGAGTTGGAGCTTTCTCCGCCGGACATCCATTCTCCGAAACAGGCTTCTTTGATTTCTTCATTCTTTTTCTTGAAGAACTTCTTCTTGTTCCACGCCTTGTTCTTGTTTGGACATCTTGATGCTATGTGTCCCTTCTCATGACATCCATAGCAAATGATGTCCTTGAAGTTGTTTTGCTTTTGCCCCTTTGGTCGTGTGTCAATGTTGACACCTTTCTTATGTAATCTGCGAAGAAGTTTTTGAGTGTTCTTTACCATAAGTGCGAGGTCTTCATCGGAGGAACCTTCGCTTGAGTCGTTCCTTGCATTAGCTTTGAAGGCCAAAACTTTCTTCTTCGTCTCCGATGGTTCGGCCGCTTCCTTCTTCTCCTTCTTGTGCATCTCATGGGTGATGAGGTTCCCATAAAGATCGGTTGGTGTTGTGGTCGATAGATCGGAGTTTGTGAGAACCGTGACCAAGGTGTCGAAGCTTTCCGGCAAGGCCCTAAGCATCTTTCTCACAAGCTCAAGGTCAATAAAAACAACACCAAGACCCTTGAGTTCATTTACAATGTTATTTAACCGAGTAAACATGGAATCCACGGACTCGGTTGATGACATGGTGAATGTCTCATATTTTTGCCTCACCATTAGCAATTTTGCCTCTTTAACCTTTGTAGTGCCCTCGTAAATTTCTTCGAGGGTAGTCCAAACCTTATGAGCAGTCGTGAGATTGCTCACACGGTTGAACTCATTCAAAGATAAACCGGCAAAGAGAGCATTTTTTGCACGGGCATTTAAATGCAACTTTCTCCTATCGTCTTCGGATTGACTTGCCGGATCAACCGGAGGAGTAAAGTCGAGTTTAACGATATCCCATACATCAAGCCCCATGGCTTCTAGGAATACCGACATGCGCACTTTCCAATAAGGATAATTTGTTCTATCAAAGATGGGCGCACGACCGGTATGTCCAAGAAGAAAATCTCCGCTTGTCGACATCCTCTCTCTAGACGGTAAAGCCTAATGAATCGAGAGACCTTGTTCTGATACCACGTGTTGGATCAAGGATGCCGACTAGAGGGGGGGTGAATAGGAGGCTTTTAAAACTTTAAAACTTAAAGCAAATAAAGAACAAATAATATAAGCAAAGGGAAAAAAGAACGAACACGATGATTTTTACCGAGGTATCGGAGACTCGCCCAGTCTCCACTAATCCTCGTTGAAGCACTCAAATCACTTGAGTCTCGCTTCAATATCCACCAAGGATATTATCACTAATGGTTGCTCCTTGTCCACTCCGGAAAGGCGAGCACCGATGCCTTGTACACACTCGCCGAGCCTCTCCGACAATCTCCAAATGGAGAGATCAACGGCCACGCCTCCGAACCGTCTAGGTGAGGGCGCTCACCAACAGTAACAGGCAGCGAGGTCTTCTCTAGACCTCCAAACAACGCACCGAGAAGCTAAGTATATGCAAATGCAAAAGAACTGAAACTCTCGGTGGATCGGAAAGCACTCGACTTGATCAAAAGACCAAGATTTTATATAGAAAACTAATGCTCAAAAGTATATAAGAGAGGAGGCTGCTTGTTGTGAAAAACATATGCCCAAAGCCCCTATTTATAGCCTCAAGAAGCAAATGAACCGTTGGAGCTAGGGCTGAAAATCAGCAACCCAAACTGACAGTCAGTTTGCCTAACTGACAGTCAGTTTAGTGCACAACGGCCGACAAAATTTACGGACGAAAACTTTGCTAGCCGTTCGTGGCCAAAACAGGAAAGCTGGAACGCACAACTGACAGTCAGTTACACGAACTGACAGTCAGTTTGTGTACTAGCTCGACCAGAATCAAATAGAAACACAGTAAAACACTCTCTGGTCGAAACCCCAACTGACAGTCAGTATGGACAAACTGACAGTCAGTTTAGTACACAAAATTTGAGACCAAAAAACACCCTCTCTGGACAATTGTCAGTTACACTAAACTGACATTCAAACTGACAGTCAGTTATGCAAACTGACAGTCAGCATGAACAAAAACAGCTATAACTTTAAATCCAGAAATCCAAAAGAGGTGTTTAATAGCTCGTTGGAAAGATAATTTCAAGAGCTACAGTTTTGTCAACAGAAGCAAAAGCCAGATCTATCTAGATCTTTCTGAAAAAAAGCAAATACTTTTCTGTTGTCAAAAACTGAACTAAAAATCCAGATTTCTCAAATAAGATCAAAACCAAATCCACATGAAAATGATGCGATGCAAAGACCTAGAATTCTCGGTTTGTGCTGGAGATAAAAAGAGGACTTTCGCTACCCCTTTTTATAGTACGGTTAAAGCTAGAAAGAATTTTTCCTAACCGATCATCTCCACACGCCAAGATCGGTAAAATATAAAAACTCGTAATACCTGAGGTCTTTCGCATCTTCACGATTTTCGTCCCATCTCTTGCTCTTTTGCATCTCGTGCTTCACTTTAAGTTGGGTTCATCTTGATCATCTTGCATTTCTTCCCAACTGATCCTGTAACAATTAATCTCAAAAAGCACGATTAGTCTGGAACACTTTGTTTTCATTAATCATCAAAATCAGGGTTAGGCATGAAGGCCTAGATGCAACAAATCTAAGGCTCAAGAGATAGTAAAGAAGATCGGCTGCCAGAGTGGAGTGGATTCTTCCCATATTTACCATCGAGAAATGGGAGAGTCATCTGGAGAAAAGGGACGCAAGATTCTCTCCCGTATTTACTAGCGAGAAATTGGAGAGTCATATGGAGAAAACAAAGGGCTTCACATCATGTCTTTACCAATGCCTACTCTAGCTAGTCTTTGAGATATGATTCGAATAAGCAACTTCATCAATATGCTTTCGAGTCTTCTATCTACCCAAAAAACTGAGGTTGCTCTGTCCTGGGTTTTGAAAAGTTACTTGACCACTTGATATCTTCAAGAGTCATAGTTAGGTCTTGCAGAGTGAAGAATGATGGATCTTCGCACCTCAAAAAACTAAAGAAGTTCTTTCTTCTATTTGTATAAAACTTGCTGGAAAAGAAGCAACTCTCTCTAATCTCCATTGACATAAGAGACTAAGGGAAACACTCTTTAATGGAACTTTTGTTTTAGCTTGTCCACTATTATGCTTAGCACCTTCGAGATTAGTTTCTTTTTTAGGTAAGAAGACTTTTCAGTACATTGAAAAAAAAAATTCAATTATGGAACAATAATGAGTTGTGTGGTGATAAATCCTATTTGCTTCGAATTAGAATCCTTTTTGATCCCAAAACCATTTGAAATTTGCAAACTATCCATGTTGTATTTGTTAAATGAATGAAAATACCACTGATAGTGTTTTCTATTTATTTTAGAGCAAAACATGGTGATTTGGATGAGTTTAAGCTGAATATGCGAAGAAAATAGGGTTTAAACAACCTCTGTGAGGCCCCCAGAAGCACAAGGTTCCAAAGCTTAGTTTTGGTCCCTGCTCATGTGTCCCAAAGGTTCTAGGGTTTTGGTCGAATCCCTGTTTGTGCCATAAAAAGTAAGGCCCAGGTTAGTTCCTTACTTGTGTGCCTCAAATGACCCCAAGGCTTAGATCAAGTACATGGCGCTTGACACGGGCATGCCCAGCGCCGAGTACACCCCATGTCTGGGCCCGTGCCTAGCTTGGGTCCCTGTGCCTCAAGTGCCCCGAGCTCCAGAGCCCAGCATGGGCCTGGCACAGGCGTGCCCAGCACCGAGCACGCGCGCCCTGTGTCCAACTTTTTTTCCTCTATTGCGTCTATTTTGTCTCGAATTTGAATGCAATTTGAGTTGTTTTCTTGTGGGAGTTAGAGATATTTTACAATTGTATTAATTTAGAACTTTTATGCAAGAAATTGATAGGTTTTTTGTTTAGTTTATCATTCAGAAAAGTTAGGTTTAGGCTCTCTCTCTAGTTTAGGTTAGTTTTACATTTAGATTTAGTATAGTTTTCTCGTCAATTTGTAAGTCGACATGGACGGCCATTCTTATTTCTTCAATATAAATTGGTATGTTTCAATTATTTTTTGGTTATTTTCTAGTTTTTATCGATTTACGTGAGTACTTTTCCTTCTAGGATTAAGGATGACCTAATCTGAAGGCCACGAATTGGCTCTGATTTGTTTGAAATACTATCGATTTAATTTTCTAAATTCTTACACTCTAAACCCTAGATTTGTGCTTCATTTGCAGTATCCTTCATACTCTACGAGATAATTGATATTCGCATGTTAAGGCAACACGCAACCACTATGCTCTAACAGTAATTAATCTAGGCTTTGGGGGGGGGGGGTGGTGTTGTGCCTGCTTGAGTTAGAGCAATGGGAATCCCCTATGACTGTTGAATGGTTTCTAAGCCACCAACTTAATTTGTTTCATCGAGAATCCCAGTAGTTAATTTGTTGATTTACTGCCTTTGCCAAAAATTGTGCCTGACAGCGACGGGAATTCCAAAACTCTAGGTTTTTCTTCATTGATTTCTTTAACCAAATTTCAATAGTTTTAGTAATTTTAGGATTAGTTCTAAAAAACAAACACTCATTCGATTTGGTTTGGTAATTTGCAATACGAAAACTGATCCCGCTTGTTCCCTATGTATTCTACCCTCAAGTGCTCAACGATCAGCCGTCCACTTGCAATTATTACAAAGCATACTCTTTTGGGTTGTGTCATGAGGCAACTACTTGGAATGTCAAAACAGTTTATGTGATTGTGTCATGTGGCAACCACTTGGAATGTCAAAACAGTTTATGTGAATTGAGAGGTTCTCGTACTGTGATAATAAAGAAAACCCATAAAGTGATCTTGACCATCAATAAATGAAATTGCCTTTCCAACCTTTGCCTTTACTGTGGAAAACTAGATTTTGAATCAAATTGGGGGGATGTTGCCTTTCCTATCTTAATGCTCAAAAAGCTTTGTATAATATGAACAAGTGCGTCTTTCTCTTCTCAATTACAATATTCGCAAGCGGATTTTGGTATCTAGAAAGAATGCCCTTGCCCCTATGCTAAGACAAGATATGGGACTTCCCAAGCTAAGTTGTTCCAATCTATATACTTAAGTAATCAGATTCGAAAGTGTTGCTAAGAGCTAGATTTGTAATGAGGCTATTATGAAATATTTACTCATGGGTGGGGCAAGCTCTTAGACTAAAGATTTTAGGCTTGTTGTATGGTTTTCGATCCATCATGAAATCTTGGAACTTCGATTCTCCATCTTTCAATTTTAGGCAAAGTGCATGCTGTTGGTGATCCAGAATGGTCTACATCCATTTGGGAAACTCACACGCTTCCTTGTGGGCAACCAACAAGGAATGGTCAGAGATACTGTTGGAAACAAAATCTTGTTATTGAGGTTTAACCCTCATCGCTTACCCACATTGCTTTCTCTTGGTATACCTACCTTTGTGTCTTCTAGTTTTGTTCAATATCGTGAGTATAGGAAAAAGGGACCCCTCTAAAACATTCCTTTTGAGTAGAATTGTTCATTGGGTTCAACTTGTTTGATAAAATCGAAACTTGTCTCTTGTATGTTCTTGACTTTCCCCTTCCTTTCTCTGAATTGAAAAAGCCTTCGGGAAAAGATGACTGGATGCTAGGTCATTTAGAGCAATTCAAATTTTGAATCTTCCTGAAAGAACTATTAGTTCGCATTCTGTTCTTTCTTGTTTTTTCAAGATCCAGGAAGGGCTTTTTTTAGAAAAGAGGAATCCAAATGGATAGATTGCTTTTTTGAAATAGAGTATCTCCATCGATTGAAACATCAACGATGAAATAGTGGACTTTATGGAATTCTGGTGTGATTCCTAGTATTCAAATAAAAGAAAATTAGATTATATATAAGTTCTTCGGTCTATCCTTTATTGAATATCATTCGAGGTTCTCTCACTCCTCATTAAGATAATCTTTTATTGAAACAAAATCCATGACAACGGGAATGGGAGATGACCGGTAAGCTGATGCTTCACGAACCACCTGTGCATTTTGTTACATTTAAATCATCGTCGTTAAGAGGCACACTCCGGCAGAGTGTGTCCTTTCTATTCTTTTATAGTCAAATCCAGACGAGGTTCGCTCACTCCTTGTTAAGAGGTGCACGCTGGCCTAGAATGGATTTTTTCTTTAGACTCTTCTTCATGGTGGAGTGCTTTGAGTAGGATCCAATCCTATCCCAATGTGTTCGTAGAGCACACTTTCTCCGTTTCATTGGTATTGGTAACAATAGATCTTGACCTCGTTCTTTTTCTGTTATTTGACTTAAAGGTTGGATGTCATTTGATTTGTGACTAAATTTTATGGTCATGCCACATATTTGGTCGTGATTAAAATTTGGCTTTCATTTTTTGGATGTCAACCAAACATACCCTTAGTCTAGATGGGTGTTTGATTGGTGTGGAATGATGGTCCAGAATTTTGTTTGGTTAGTGGGACAAACGAGAAGTTCTATTAAGAAGCACCATTGCAAAAATTTTCCCAACTAGTTGCTGCTCTTGAGATTGTGATTTACTTGCTAATTACTACTCTTCCTCACCTAGATTTGCCCAAGATTTGAGATCCATCATGAGTTACATCCCCCCTACCACCACCATCACCACCACCATTGCCCAAGATTTGCCAAGAACTGAGATCCAAGAAAGCTCTTGATCCATATGAGCCACCAGTAGTCGAATATGAAGTCATGGAGGAAGAGAAGAAGGTGGTGGCGGCGGCCACTGTTGTTGCCACTATTGCCGCCGGAGTTGAGGTAGAAGTGGAAGTGGAGCAGTCGCCACTACCACCAAGCAAGTGGAGTAGTCGCTGTTGTCACCGAGCAAGGCAATGGTTGCCGATGCCCCTCCGTGCTAATGCGCCAAACTTCAATGATTCCTTCCCGCGTGTTGTCGCGCGACTTGTAGCGGTTGCCAGTGAGGTCCACCAAGCTCAAGCCAATTTTTTTCCCACCCGGATGAGTCATCCACCATGAAATATAGGAATGGGTTGATGCAGCATATTAGGGAAATATTCCTTATTTTGGGATGAGGCATCCAGTATGGATGGTACAAAAAAAAATGATAACCAACCAGCCCTACTACTCCCATGCAACATCAAATGTTCTAGGATGGGTAATCAAACACATCCTAATGCTCTCTTTACAACACCGTTACTATATCACTATAATGCATCATTGTAGTTGTCACTTTTTTTACCATGCATCACTATAGCCCCAGTCTTTTATATTGCAATACAAAGGATACAAATTCTACCATCACATAAAGTGTAATGTCCAAATAGCACACGAAATACCATAATCAATACCATAACCAAACACACACAAGGATGTGTTTGGCCAAATTGGTGCTTCTCAAATAAATTGACTTGTGAGCTTATTGGCTTAGAAACCCATTAAGATAGCTTATTTCTATAAGCAAATGAGCTGTTTGGCAAAAAATTTCAGCTTTAAAGCTCAATAATTTAAGAAGCATTATTATTTATTTAGCAAGTGTAAAATATAAATATGTTTAAGACATGAATAGTAATCCTCAATAGATTCCTAGATTTTCTTTAGATTATGTTTAAATGCTTCGATCTTGTGCGACAAACTGCTACTGATAGTGTTGTCTTGCGATGGGAGGCGGTGACATGACCATGATAACAACAACAGACTACAACATGATTGAGCAACGAATTAGCTAAAGCTTGGACCACGATGGGATTGTGACAATCTAGGTGAAGCAAAGTGGATTTGTGGAGTGGATAAGCTAGAGAAGACGGGTTGAGTGACTACAGTTTATTGGGCCAAATTAGTTGAAGTCGCTATGACCAGGGCTTCAATTCATCGAGCCAATAACTTTCCACTAAAGCTCAGTCTAACACATCCTAAAAATAGAGGTGATTAGAGATTAAATCTACAAATAGGGTGTGTTTGGTTGCCTGTATGAGGATAGACTGACCCGTATCAATGTGATAGGTTAAATGAAACTAACTGTGAGATGCAGTAGAGATGTTGTTTTGTTGGCTGAATTTCTGAATCCTGGATGAATGCTGAGTTTGTTTGGTTAGTTGTATTAGAGTTGTGATTCCGGTTGGCATTGTCAGGACGTAGAGATTGTCTTGGCGTTGTCTGACATGGCCTTGACAATGTCAGCCGTAGACATTGATGGCAGTGACGGCACTCTGGTCGTCGGCAGCTAGCGGCGACCGCATCATGGTGTAGGCGGTGACGGGACAAACTCGTCGATGAAGTTTGGGGCTCTGGAACAGCCGGAGATGGCAGAATGATAGTGAGGCGACGACGACCATGGGAGAGAAGATGACCGACGGTAAGGCGACCATTTCAGTTATGCACATAGTCCTGTGCATAATTACCCCGCTTCTTGGGGTTATTGAAAACTCATTTACATCAACATCGTGGTCAGCAGTGAGGCGATGATGGCCGACGGTGAGTTTCACCATAACTTCATCAACATGGCGACGACGGCGTCATGGTTGGCGGCCAGGCGATGAGCAGAGGCCCTAATTCGGTGTGGCTAAGGGGAATTGGAAAGTGGCGGTGCCGGCGAAGTTTGTGACGACGACCATGGGAGAGAAGAGCCCGGTTTGGGAACTTTCGCTATGGGGCCCCATTGTCCAATCGAGTTGGAGGGAAGCTAGAGGGGGATGAGGGGAACACGAAGATGAGGTCAATTTTGATGGTGACCGGTCGGTGTGGTCTGACAACGGTGGTGTGATGTTGTGGAATAGGGCAACATCGGACATAGCAAGCAGTGGGGATTCTTGGAAATTCTTCTGAAGGGAAATGTAACTATGATTGAGGGAAATGTTTTACTCGACTGGCTCGACCAATTTTGATGGTCGGAGTGTAGTCCGACGAGCTGGATAGAGCACGACGGCCAGAGGAGTAAAAACACGAAATTTCAGCGATTGCCGGCGACAGAACTCAAATGGTTGCTATTGGAGTGTGGTATGGGGTAGAGTGAGAGTTTGGGCGGCGGGCTGGACTGGTGGTGACCGATGGTAATCCAAACGCATGCGAGCAAGCGACGGCGGACGCGAGGAAGTGAGGAAACGAATGCCTCTGTGAGCCAGACTGAGGAAAACAAGCAGTTCTTGCGTTTCCACGGGCCAGACTCTGGAGGCTCATTTGCATCGCATGGGCCAGGCTCAAACTGCGTGTACAGGCATCTAAACACAAGAAAATTGCATCCTAAAACCAAACTCACCCCTCATGCAGGGAGTCAAACACACCCATAGTGAGCGCAAGCCATTAATTCTACTGGAATCAAGCAAATCAGATCAATAGTACCATGATCAACTAATCCACTACAATCACCCACGAATGAATGACAGGTGGGCCCAAGGCCCGTTAAACCCTCCACAGTCCACACCAACCTTCCTTGCTTACTACCATCGTTTTAGGACGTTGCGTCCGACCCACCCCGCAAATGGTCCACACAAAACCCCACCATCGATTCAAATTTCCAATACCCCACAACGGCAGCTTTCCCGCCCGAAAACCACCCCTGCAATTCAAACGGCGCCACGGGTCCCACCACCCCGCTCCCCTTCCCCTAACTCCACACTTACCCTAACCCCTTCTCACTGACGCGTAGACCCAATCATCAACAAAACTCGGTGGGAACCACCCGCCAGTTGCAGAAAAGGCGCATGGTACCCGCAACGGCTCTCGCCTGGATACGCACCCAGCTGTGCAGACACGTTATTTAAACACGCTTGCCAACCTCTCTCCACCGCCCAAAAAACCAAGAACCCTTCCAAATCAAATCAAAATTATCAAATCCTCTACATTTTTACTCGCCGGTTCGATTCGATTAGTCTCCGTAAGAGCTCTCGATCGCCGAAAGAATCCGGCTCCGATGGCGGCGTCAGGGGATCAATCGGCCGGCTCTGGTAGAAACTTTTCTTATTGGTTTTAATTTTTTTTGTTTTGTTTTTGAGATGCTTAAGGTGGTGGGGATTATGTAGGGTCTGCGGCGACGGCGGGGTCGAAGCTGAGGTACCCGTTGCGGTCGGCGAGCCGGCCGAAGGCTCCTGCGCCTGCCGCGGATGCTCCGCCTAGTGGCTCCGTGCCGAAGAGGTATGCTCAACTTTGCACCCTCGAGATCCATGAAAAGCTATGCTATTTGACTCTACTGTTCTTGTGTACTCCACTTGGTAGCAAGGATATGTTTTGCTGTTAGATGTTGTCGCGAGGAACATGTATATAGAATGCAATATGTTGCTGTAGTTAAAAAAAGTTGGTCAAGCACGCTTGAGATAAGAATTTTTCATCTTTTGCATACAGATTTTTGCAAAGATAAAGATTTCATTTTTTTCAAGAAAACATGGGGTGTCAGGAAATTTGAAATGTCTTTTTGTAAGTTTTAGCTGAACAACTGGTTTATAATTAAACCGCAGTGTATAGTTCTTTATTCCCAAAAAAAGAGGAAATTTTATATGTTGGCCCATGATTGCCAAAAAAGAAAATTACAATTTTGTAGAGGTTTTATATGTGAATCCTATGAAAGCACAAAAAATAAAGTATTTTTTTTGGGTTCCTGAAAGTATTTTATATGGTGAACTTAGACTAATAAACTGCTGTGGTGTTCAGACCATAAACTCTCAGCAGCAAAACTCTATGTGTGTTCCCTGCTCTACCAATACACCACCACCATGCTCTCACAGAAAGAAATCCAATGGGCATAGTGATCATAGAGAAGTATAAGTTAAGAAGCAAAAAAAAAAAGAGAAAAATTTATGTTAGCCATTTTGACAAATTATTGAGCTTTTAGGCTCTGTTTGGGAGTGTGGTGATTGGTGCTATTGTTATACATTTTTAAAAAGAAGTTAACAAATATCCATGAAAACTTAGTTTGCTAAAACACACAACACCAAATGGCTCCTAAAGTATATGGCTGTCTCTGCTTTTATACTTTTGCCTGGTCTCATGAATCAAGGTCCTTTTGTTGAAATAGTCATGTTAGAAAGTATATTTTCTAGTTGTCCCACATTAGTTTATCCAGGAGGCTGAGCCGTCAGGACTCTGGAGATACCAGCAAATTTTGTATAGGATAATAATAGGCCAGCGCGCAACTTATGTATAGGGTCAAATTATTGCTGTGGATGTCCAGATTATTGCTTCAAAACTAAGCATCTGATTATTTGGTGATATGTCATTGCAAAAGTGAGTAGCAACTTATGTAGAAAGCCTCCCAGATTCCAAATCTTTCATGCTTAATAATGGTTAATTTATCTCTTAACGTCCAAGATTTCCTGCGAACTACCAATGTTGTAGGAAATCACTTCTAATCTGATGCCATATATAGGGTCAAGCCAGCTTCAGATGTCAGCAAGAGCATGTGTGTTCTCGACCTTTCTGCGGTGAAGGACAAGCCAGCCAAACCTCCACGGAGGAATTCGATACCAGCCAAGCCAGGTGCAAGCCCACGGCCATCTCTTGCTGGAACTGTCACTCCACTGTCGGGGGTTCGGACAAGGAGATCAGGCATACAGGGGAAGATTGACACTCCGACATCAGACGTATCCATGTCCACAGCCAGGCGCAAGTTCAGCACGCTGTCCTCGATCTCGTATTGGATGACACAGATCAGGCTCGCAGAGGCTGCTTCCAAGCACTCGGTCTCTCTAGGCTTCTTTAAGCTTGCGCTTGAATCGGAATGTGAGGTGAGCATTGGCTGGTTGGTCATTTCTGACTTGTTTGGTTTCTTCCATTATATATGTTACCATGATGTGTTTGTTTTGCAGCCTGTGGATCGGATGCGAGAAGAACTCAAGGCTTACGTAGCTCGGTATGGTCTTGCGACTGAACTGGAGGAACCAGTGAAGAACATTCTTCAAGTTTATGACATCGTGGAAGATTTTGAGAAGTTGAAGATCTCTGGTGTCTCTTCGCAGCCACATAAAGAGCAAAACTCTGAGAAGGCTGCTCGCAGTGCCACTAATGTGTCACGGAACGGTAATCTGAGGCCGAGGTCATTGAACTCTGATACAACTCAGAGTGAGGAAACCAACAAGAAGGTGAAGCCTGACACGAAAGTCAGGGGCTCCCATAACCGGACTAAAAAGGCTCCTGCAAAGGACGCAATTACTAAACGATCTGGGAAACATGCCAAGAAACAGACTAAGGAGCAGCAAGAAGCTTGCAATGGAACTACTGAAACGTCGTCGACTATCCTAGATCAAGAACCTGGTAAATACCTTTTTGTACTCTCTACTGTTTTATATTTGTGCAATGCTATTAGTTTTGCTAATGGCAAGTTTATGCACCAGTTGATGTGAAGGAGATCACTCATGAAGATAAAGAGAACATGGTAAACCTGTCTACTGCATAAAAGCATTAGTAAATATGCTATCATTTAGATTCTACCGATCTGTTCTTGCTAAGAAAATCAGTTTCTGCTTGCAGGGAGAATCTGAAATGCCGATGGATCTTGGCATATCACAAGAAATCTAGAGCTGCCGTACCGACTTCAGATTCAAACCCTTTTATCGCTGAATATGAAGGATGAGTGTGTAATGCTTGTTTTCTTCTGTTCATATATGTTACTGGTGCTTGCCTTTGTGATTTTCCAGCATTAAAATTCCACGGAGTCGTTTGCCTGGGTGTGTTGATTGTTTGTATTCTCTTCGTTCAGTTTGCATGTATGAGTTGAATCTGAATATAGTTGATTTCTTGGTTTGGAAATGAACTTGGATAGATTCCTTTTTGCAAATGCATTTTGTGCAGATGAATTATTTGTACCTGAAATGCTTTTGGATGGCGTGCTATCTGATTATTCTGTACATGAATTCTTGCAACAGCAAGTGCATGCGGGTATGCTTAATTACTTTTGCCGGCCGAACAAAATGAGGCATAGATCCAAAAGCCCAGCTACAATCTTCAGACTACGATCTTAGCCTGGATTCTGTGCATGTTTGCGCACACGTGCTTGCATGCACTATGGTCATCTCAGTATGATTTATTCATATAGAATTTTTTGAAGAGTTGAATGTTTCATTGATTGAGTTATATTCATAGATTAGACTTATAGACGTAAAAAAAGTGGTTTGACCCAAACTCGTTGAGAAGTTTGCATTGAGCTTCCAATTCGTTAGGTTTGCCTAATGATGTCATTATACCAGTAATTAGTGTATATTAAGATTTTTAAGGTGGATTAATATAAATTAAAAATTATTAAAATATATTGATAATTATTTGAACGCAATACAAACAAACTAATAACTCTAATATTTTTTTTTCATATCACACATTTTCCTTTACATCACTTTTGCAATTAATCAAATAATATTTCATTTTAGTTTGCATCAGTTCATGCAACTAATTATATTGTTTCTACTTGTAATAATTTGTGTGAACAATTAGTCACCCCCTAAGTGATCTAGATGTGCTGCAGTATAAGTATAGTTGTACATATGTGTAGTCTGTTTAATAAAAAAGATTAACACTCCAGATTGGCTATTGTGTTGGAAAAAAAAGTTGATTTCTCATTCAAATCGTCAATTACAAAAAAGGAAAATTAGTTGAAGAATACTGTAAAAATAAATATTATTACAAGATATTGATTGTGAAATTGATATATAGATTTAACATCCACATATTATTGAGACATTAACATCTTACTATCAAAATTCAAATTTTTCGTGTGTTAGGAAATAAATTGCCCCATTACAAAATCAAATGGTCCAATAGCAGTGGAGTAGCTTTGGACCCTTGGTTGAATTAACTACTGCAGTGGACCCCTTTCCTATATTATGAGTTTTCATAGGATTCGAAGCAGACATAATGCTGGTTTTGATTACTAAGCACATTCGTTTGTTCTCATGCTCAGCTGTTTTCTCTTCAACAAATGTATAGTGTTTTTCTTATGCAAAACTCTTCTGTTTAAATAGTTATTCTATAATTATAGATATAATGGATTAATGAATGCTTGCTAGACATTCAAACAAATGCAACATCAAATGAATGAACGGTTGATTTGATTCTGATTAAGGTGTTTCAACGGCGCAAATGGAGGAAAGATGCTCATCACCTCATGCAAGCTAGGCCAAATGAACATTGTAATTAGTTGTAACGTCACACCCCAGGGAGGGCCTAGATTACTAGTAAAGAATTGACTGAAATGTACAGGAGCCCTCTCTTTGTACTAACCACGTACATGATAGGTACACAATGCCTAAACTATAGAAAATACAAAAATCAAAAGTAAAGATTCTGACAATTGTGCAACATAGGTCGTGACAAACAGAATATATAACTTCTTGTTACACTAAATGACACACATTTGACAACAATATTAGCATAAAAGCAGATGCAACATTGCAAAGCTGCACAAGAAAGGAATTTTTTTGTTGGATAATCAATTTTTACTAAAAACTCTAGAAATTGACTCTGCGCAACTTCACTTTAGTGGAACGGGCTAACATCAGAGTCGAGGCATTAGTCTCTCAGATCTAAGGTTGAGTCCAACGGCATGTTTGTATGTTCTGCACGTGGGTCCCACATCAAGAAAAATATTAAAAAAATCGGATGAGGAGAGAGGAGACGCTTCAATTGCCGTCCGGAATTTGGCTCTGCATGCGGGCCCATCTCTTTTTTTTGCTCTCGGTTTACATGCGATCAATTGTATATAATCTTTATTTCTTAATTTATGATTAATCTAGTTCAAATTAGATGTTGATTATATTGAGAAAATTGTAGATCTTTAAATTATCTTCATATAGAAACCAAACATCGCATATATTCGATTTTTAAATTAAAAGTTATTGATGTTTTACTAAAATTATTTAAATCACCTAAATTTAATTTACTCATGGGCCCGTACGAAACGCCTCGCGAAGCGCCTTCGCATTGGAGAAGGGGGTGCTTTAGGTGGTGTTTCGTACACGTGGCATAGAATATACTGGAGAATATTCTGTTGAAGCGCTTCACGAAGTGCCGGTGCGTTGGACTCACCCTAACACTACAATGTATGGTATAAGCCCTCTTTCCCATTTTCTCTTCACTTTCCCCTATTTTTTTTTATTGTTTTTGTCGAATCATGGGGTGGTAATGACACAACATAGGGTTTTACCTCCTTAACACCACTGATTATTGGGAAGACCTTGAAGTAATTTGAGGTCACGAAACTGACTAGAGGTCTAACAAAAGACAGGACAAGATTTTTAGTTGTGAGAGTTTGAAATTTTTTTTCCAGCCTTTTAATAATATATGTTCTAGTCTTTCATTGCAGCTGTATCTCAGCTTTTTCGACGTGTATCGCTGTTCACCCTATATTATGTCTTCATCCAGCATTCTAGGAATCGGGTCTTTTTCTTGGGTCATTTTCCTTTTGGGTCATTCGAATCTCGTTTCAAGTTTCGTTTTAGTCTCAATTTTAGAGAGAGGGAGGAGGAGAGAGTATAGGACCAAACCTGTGTTTACCTAGTTGATCGTTTCGACCACAGAACACCAGGACTAGTCCACAGAATTTTACAATTTAGCCCTAAATTGTTCTGAATTTCAGAAAGGGACTTGAACTTTTTCACATAAGCCCTCAAACTTCTCAGGAATCACAAAGAGGTCCAAAACCACCTCACCAGCATGTACAGCGACACCTAAGGCAATTCTATAGTGATCCCTGCCAAATTTCACTTGTTAGGCGATACCAACAAGAAGAAAAACAGTATAAACAACCACTAGCCAATACACAACACTTAGACATTTTCCACAACTGGAGTAAGGTAAAGCATTACTTAGCAATCATCTAGAGCTCATCCATGCATAGCATCACAAGCCAAAATTTAGCATTTCATCCCCAAACTCATCTCCGTTCTTTCCTAGGAACACAATCAGGAATCAAGACAGTAGAACAGATGAGAACATTGGAAGAATATAAGACCAAACCTGAGCCTCAAGTATCACCTTTCTTTTGCACAATTACTTAGTATCACAGAATCAGGCGTATGATCATAGCAACCATTACATGCATACACATTCATAGATTGTAACATAGTCCATGAGCAAAGCATAGAGCACAAGCGCATTGCACAATCACAGCATCAGACAGAGCAAGTACAAAACACAAATTATACACTAATGGTGCCACCACCAAGGTAGAGCAAGGGTGAGGAGACCACCTACCTAGAGCACAAAAGTGACAAACCAGTCAACTGACGGCACATCAACATGAGTAGTGAGCTACCAGTGCAGCCACGCCGCGAGGGCAAACTAGACTCAACCGTAGGCCATGGGAAGAGGCGACGACGACGCGACTCGAGCTACGACCGGTCGTCAATGTGCACATTTTGAAGGATAGCAAGGCTATGAGCAGCGGTTAGGGTTTCGGTCATAAGGTCCAATCGTGTGTGCACGAGCTAAGGCGAGCGGCAGAAGCGGCCACCCACTCGACCTGCACGAGATGGTGACCGGAGAAAGCACGATGATGGCAATTTGGACCAAGGATCGATGATAGGGAGATCCAGGGTTTCAGCGATGTGTCGTTTGCGCGCACGTGTGCGCGATTTCGAGCTAGGAGAAGGCAATCGGGTGAGGACTTGAGTTGAACATGAGCACATCGGTGAGGAGGCCAATGGCGAGCATGGGAGCCATAAGCAGCGGTAATAGCGATCGTGATGAGTGTAGGATCGAGGATGTCGACTAGAGGGGGGTGAATAGGAGGTTTTTAAAATTTTTATGAATATGAACTTTTTCACAATTAAAGCCTAAACAATAAACTAAGAGTAAAATAAGAACTGAACCAAAAAATTATACAAGTAAAATGAGGAAGAGAATCTAACACAACGATATATCCCGAGGTCTTGGAGACTCACTCGGTCTCTCATACTCCTTGTTGAAGCACTCAAATGAATGAGTCTTGCTTCAATGTCCACTAAGATTGCTCCTTCTCCTCTCCGGAAAGGTAAGCACCAAACCTCTCACAAACACACCGAGTCTCTCCGACAAGTTTCGTCAATGGAGAGATCAACGGCCACGCCTCCAAACCGTCTAGGTGATAGTGGTCACCAAAAATAACAAGTTACAGATCTTCTCTTGACCTCCAACAAACATTGAGAAACTCTAGATATACAAATGATGCAAGATGATTTTTCTCAGAACATCTCATAGTCACAAATAATGATTTTGATCAAAAGATCAAGATTTTGGTGCTAGAAAACTTTAACTCAAGTGTATATATGAATATGGATCAGAGATATGTAGAAAAATTGCTCAAAAGTATATAGAAAATCTGCTCAAAACTGTATATGAGAATGTAGCTCAAAGATGTGTGTAAATACTGCTCAAAACACACATATATATAGCCCAACCTCTCAGCTAACCATTATGGTCGAGTAAGGAAAGAAATCAGTACAGCTAACAGACAACTTTGACTTCTAACGGCTAGTAAGTAGTCGTTGGAATGAATAGTGCTCGGAATAATATATATATACCTAATTCAGTCAATCATACTAATAATATTATTTTGATTTAACTTTAGTGCAAACAAGTTATTTTCTCATCCAAAAACCTATGCCACTAAAGTAAAAATGATTTCAATAATTTAATACTAAAAGACTTGAAACTTATATATATATATATACATAAGTGTATATACAGATTTCTACAATTTGAAACATAATCATTTTCAACTTAGAGTGTCGATCTACTATTAGTTGTATTTGATCACGCGGCGGGGACAACGAGAGTATAGATGTATCCATCCTTCCATTTCTATTTCCTGTTGAATGCTCTTCTATAAATATATGTATATAATTATATTTTCAAACTTTGATTTTGATCTCGTTTCCATAGGCAACTTCTTTTCACTTGATCATGTTGAGTATGCTTGAACTAATTGCCTATAACATAGTTTCAGATCTAGTTTAGAATTATCACTTGCATGGAAAGAGTACTTTTCAAAAATGACTAAAAAACTATGGAGAGAATTATATGTATATGATATGACATACATGGGATGTTAAGCAACGATAACAAAAGTCACTGAGCTCGAGATTTGACAAATAAATGACTTCTTTATTTATACTATGGATGGAAATTAGTAAGAACTGTAACTAACTATCTCTTATATCTAGCGTCGTAACACTATATCAACCACAGATAGGGATGGAAACGGAGCCGGGTTGGGTCAGGATTAACCCGGCTCTGGATCCTAACGGAGCCGGATGTGGATTTGAAAACTCGAATCCGACCCGGGTTCAGATGCGGATGCGAGTGTAGTTTTTTTGAAAATTCCAGATGCGGATACGGAGTCGGGTTTTACTAAAATATACCGGATACGGATGCGGGTTCAACCCTGATCCGTATAACATATATAATATTATTTCAGTGACAGTGCCTCTGCCTCCGCCCCCGCGTCCAACCGCCGCCACCTCTGCCGTCACGCCTCCGCCCTCGCGTCCAGCCGCCGCTGCGTCCTCCTTGGCCTCCGCCGCCACGCTTGCGCCCCCGCATCCAGCCTCCGCCGCCTCCTCCTCGGCCTCCGCCCTCGCGTCCAGCCGCCACCGCCGCGAGGATTAAACAGCTTGGTACTGGAGGGTACATGCGTGCCTCACGAAAGGTCTAGATTCTAGAAGCTTGCCATGGTGGTTTATTAATTGAGTTTTATGAAATAAATTACTTTGTATTTACATGAGTAAATCCGCATCCTTAGTTTGACCTTATAAAAAAAAAGAGAAAATTTTTTTTTGGTGACGTTGCGAGATATTATAATATCACACTTAATGTAAGATAAAAATTATGAGTACTATTTGCATACTTCCGCCTCCGCATCTGCCTCCAGTCGCCGCCGCCTCCACCGCCGGACAAATCCTCCTTGGTTCCGCCCTCCGCCGCCTCCGCCATCGGACGAGTCCTCCTCGGCTCCAAATCCCTGGCTTTCATCGTATGAATCCCACCGAATTTGTACTGGGCTTAGTGTTTAGGAACTGGATGTGATTAAATTCACCATCGTTGAACTCTATTCGTATCAAATTGCCAAACAAAGCCTAGTGTTTAGGAACTGGATACAATAACTCCTATTCTGCATGTGATTGCCAATCGGTGGTGGATGTTTATGGTATTCTGAGAGTTATTCTTCTGTCTGTGGTGAACTGATGATACTATCAGAAGGTCTATCCGTGTCCGTATCCGCTCTGAATCCGTTTAATATCCGTGTCTGTATCCGCTCCTAATCCGTTTAGTACCCAAGTCCGTATCCGCAAAATATCCGCTCTGTATCCGTATACGTTTCTTTCATATCCATATCCGCATCCGCGTACTATCTGCATCCGAAAAAAAGATGCGGATGCGGATATGGATTTAGTACTATCCAGCCCGAATCTGCTCCATTTCCACCCCTAACCACAGATTTGGTATGAGACGGGTCTAGTCTAGTATCTTATCTAAGGGTCATCTCCACATGGGAACGTGTGTGTATGTGTGTGTGTATTAAGCGCATGGATTACTCCGAATAACCTAAGGGCGTCACAGATCACTCAAAATAATTCAGATGGGTTCATGGGTAACCCACACATTATTTAAGAGCTATAGGTTCGACTGGTGGGGTGGAGATATTTAGTAAATAGATTTGAGAAAAACTCTATTCTCTTGATCTGGTCACGCATTAAAGAGAATGCAAGTGATGCTGACGAGTTTCGACATGTAAATCAAGAGTTCCTGTGGATAAAATGGTACACCTCTACAGAGCCAGAATATGAATGTTCACTCCTTGTTTTCAAATCGGGAACTACGTCGTAGCAGGAAAGGAAGTGTACAAATGGTCTTAGCTCTGTAGTATAAAGTGTTCGGCAGAACTTTTCTGAATAATCAAGTGGAGAATATTTTACAGCAAATGTTTCATTTAAAGAAAACTCATGCTCGATTTATTTAATACGTAAACATATATACCCTTGAATTTAGTTAACTTAGGCATTTTGCATTATTTCTTGTTAAATTACTTGTTGAGTATTTTTGTACTCATCCTTACTATATAAACTCTTGTTTAAATTTAAATTTCTTGATTGACGGAGATTCTATTGAAGAAGATAATAGGATAGTAGAGGCGACTCAAGACCCCGATGACTCAGAGACGAACATCTACAATTGCGACGTACTTACTTTGGATCCAAAAATGAAGACTTCTGAAGCTGTCGCAGGACTGTATTTTGCTGACAAGATGTATAGTTTTTGTGAAAACTCTGATATTTTATAATCTATGAACATGGGTTGTTTCTTATGACCAACTCTAATGTCGTAATCTTGTTTAAATTTAATCCATGTTTCTATTTCACTACTCCGAACTGAATATTGTTCAGAAAACGCACTTTTGTTGGGTATTATTCACAAACTAGACATGCTACCATGTGAGTAAAATGCTAAATCGCGTCAATTATAATACTTATTAGCTCCACAATTCCAACACCATGATTTATGGCATCAACTGTTGGTCCTAGATAGGATGGGAAAAAAGATTTGATAGCGTCTATTTTTTTTTGAATTGTAATAAAAGATAATTATTTATTTAAAAAATCTCAAATAAAACAATAGCCAGTTAGGTGGGAATGAAGAATATAAGTTAGACACTGGCGAGTTTTAATATGGAGCTCATTTTTAAAAATTTTACCATTGTTGCATATCCTTGGGTACTTTTCATTATCAAATCATCACTGACTATCTAAATTTATTATCACCATTGACTGCCAAGGACTTGTTTGTGTAGCTGTGGCTTTTTAAAAGAACAGATTTTAGGTTTATAACTATAATAGAGAACTCTACAAAACTGACTTTCTAAATAAGTTTAGGAAGTTTTATGGATAAGAATTTAGCTTACAAGAAGGTGTTAAGGGTATATCGGACTAAGAATCTATAGAAGTTATCTCACTTTAGTTTCAGTTTTTCTTTAGTAGAGGATTTCAATTTCTAGAAGAACTCTATGCAGAAATCACCTACTAAGTCTCGCTTCATTTTTTTAATCAAAAACTGAAGATGAAGTTGAAATCCGGTGAAATGAGAATTGTAGTAATTCAATCAGTTTTGACTGCTGAATATACTCTTAAATTATCCACACTTTGCACGTTAGTTTAGCAGGATAGCGAACTGACACAAGTATTAGGCAAAGAGCATCGCTGACATTGCTTCCTGCCGGGGAGAGTGGCATCCAGTGCATGACCGAATTATTACGGGCTTAACAAAAGGAGATGAGCAAGCGGAAGAATCCAAACGTATGACTCCAATCCATCACTCTACCAACTAAAGCTACAGGCCTACAGCCATGATATATCTCCATTATAGAAGCGCGCGTCTCTGTCACTGTGGGTCCCCAAAAATGAGCCATCCAACGGAACACATGCATGGCACATCAGTTCACATCTCCACCGACAAAAAAACATATTTTTTAAAGATTATATTACTGATTACTGTACCTATTATGTTGATAACACACTTTGATCTATATCCCACACACAAAAATACATCATAATCTACTCCCCGTGTCCGACAATACCAAACTCTAACAAAATATATTTATAAAAATAAATGAGATTAAGATTAAAATTCATGGTTTTCTTATATATAGAAGCTATTATAATCATATGCGAGTGCAAAACTCCTGTTTTTTCCCCGGGTGATGATGATTCAAAACGTACCACAGGCCCACAAATACTGGTCGCCACTAGCCTACTTCTCTGCACTATCCATTTGGTTTTTATTTTTTTTAAGTTGCTAGGACAAGGAGTCATACGTCAGCGACTTCTTTGCAGAATTGCAGCTGGTAATGGCAAGGTTTTAGGAAAGAGGTACACTCTGGAAAAATGGACAAAACAAATTGGTCTTTATTCTTGTAGTGTTGAAATCTCAAATCATAGAGAAGTAATATATTTGAATTAGATATCAGGCTGTTTAGTCGGTAATCTAGTTAATATATTTGGTGTGTCATGCTTGAAAATTGGAAGTACTATCATTATTTGTTAGGCATATTTGACATTAGATTGTTTGGATGTTTGTGTAACTTTCTAAGTATTTAAGAGTAGATATATAAGTTGTTAGGCGTTGTTAAAAATGATAGCTACTCAATTTTGAGCCTATGAGAAAAACAAGACAAACATGACTAAATACATTATTGACACCAACTAAATAAGACCCAAACATATAACAAAGAACTCCAGACCAGACAACAACATACTTGACCACCAACTAAAAGAATATAAATGATCTACTATTAAATATGATTTGCACCCCCAGTGGAGTAATAATGTCGTTGTCAAACACTAACTGAACCTATCATTTTCAGCACGGCTGAAAGGAGTAAATGTTAGGATTGGAGTCACTAAGATAATGATATATTAGTTTGAATAAGTGTTACGTTATTGGTAGAAAATTGTTCACATAATTAAAATGTTATGTTTCTAAGCTGAGATGCTTGCATTAGTTCTTTTTCAGTATTGTATTATTAATAGTTAGTGTTATCACACCATATTTTGTTAACGGATAGATGCACTTTTAGTTATTTTCTCTCACAACTCATTTTAGTTTTTCTACTTCTAAAACATGCCAAGTAAATATCTTTATATTATGAGGCAATTTGCTATAAGATATTAGAAAAATTAATTATTTAGTTATTGAATACTGATTTCTTAATAATATGTGGGCATTGTATTCATATATCATCCTCACAGTCAGTATTCTATAACAATATCTTATTTTTGTTGTTCTTCGTATAATTTTCCAAATATTATGGGATAGAAGTACTACATGGCGATTCTATAAAAATACATGAAAATCGTGCATGATCTAAAACAATGGTGTTGTGAGGGCTAAATAAGGAAGTCTAGACTATATCTGAAGGTATGTATGGTATGAAATTTTTTTAAAATAGAAGTATGTAAACTTCGTATCTAAACCATTCTAACAACACCAATGTTCCATAAGTAGTTTTGACTAACGATATTTGTTTTCATGCTTATCGGATGGCTCATGTTGAGATTTCTGCTATTTTAAAAAAAATTCTTGCGGAATACACTGTGTATATAATGAATTAAGAATGCTAGATATATGCAAAGAATGCGTCATATATATATATAAGACCTCATTCTTCTTTGATCTTGTTTCACAATATAAGACCCTATAAAAATCAAGACAATAAATAAATTTTTCTACTTCTATCGTTTGAAATCATTTGAAATTTAGTTGGCATCATTCTCTCTCCAACAACTTCTAATACAATTAATAAGGATATAATGGTCCATTCTTCTCATTCTTTGTTTATATTTTCCACACCTTTATTCTTGTACACAAGACTATGGGGTTTTATATTTTGAGACTGAGGGAGTATTATTATCTCCCTCTAAAAGAATTAATCTTATATTCCTTCTCAAATATGTGTTATTTTTTCAAATAATGATTATCAAGACAATCATATTTTTAACAACACATATCAATCATACTTTTAATAAATACACTTGTAAATTAACTTAAATTACAAATATATACAAGATATACAAGACCAAACTACTCAATTCAATAAGGGTAGTGTGTGAAGGTTTGACAAGGAATTTATAAAGTGACACATATTTGTGGAAACAGAAGATTTAAAAAAAATGACATATTTGAGAATAGAGATAATTTTTTTTTGATTTTTCACGGTTTCTAAAATACAAATTCGACCATCAATCAAGTCAAATAAGTTTAATTATAGAGATTCTAAAACATTATTCTTTTTGAGGCTGAGGGAGTATAAATCTTAAATTTAGCATTTGCTAAAATAAAGTTAAATAATTTTTTAAAAAAATTAATGACAAACATACCATTCAACTTAAGTGTAATACAATCTAAATGTATTAAGACGGACACAAAAAGATAAAGAAAATACATCTTATTTTTCTAATTATATTTACTAAATGTATTTTATTGTGCTAAAAAGCACAACTGAAAATTGACATATATGATTGTTTTTTATCAACCATACACCTAAACGAACATCAACTAGCTCTGTGATCTAATTTTTCTACACAATAAAAAGATACATGAGGACATAGGAATTCCCTCGTTTCTTAAATGCTTCCTCTTTGTTCTATTCTTTATAGTTGGCGTTCACATATTTATAACAAGATATATAATTTTTGGGGGGGCAATTTGCTCTCTCACACTAAAAATTTTTTAGATTTAGTTATTTGATACTAGTGTATCGATGACATGCAAACCTTGAATATTAATCATATAAATCACAATTAATGTTTTATAATAATATTTTATTTTTATAGTATTCTTCAACTAATTTTTTGTTTCATTAAAAGATGTGTATATTTTTAATGAAGGCGAATTGAGACAAACTTTTCGGCCAATACATGAAAAAGTTTTTTTAAGCCAGAGATAGCCACATTTGTTGCAATCCTAACAAATTGCAACATACGCAACCCATTTGAATAAAAAATCGAATCAAAAATTAAACGGTTCAGATGGCCGACCCTAATCCAAATCGGATTACAACGCATTGGTCGAGAAGTTTTCCACAAAAGTGCCTGCCAAATGGGCCAAATCAATGATATTTTGCCATGACCGATGGACAACCAACACATGCCTTCTTACCAAATCCACTCAAATTTTTTTTTGTCTTCGCAGCAAATTAGTCGTGCCTGTTGCTGCTAAATGCTAACAGGATGGATTGGATCCAAGTGACGATTAGCCATCAAAAGCTGGAAAAAAAAACTGAACCGATTTGACACCAGAAATTTGCGCATGCATCAGCCTAACTTTCGATAAAAAGTGGAAATGAGTGAGTTCAAATTACTCGATTGACTCGTAAAATGTAAGTTAGGTATGCTCCAAGATCGGGTTATGCGACTTCCATGTGTGTGTATCTGGCCACAATCGAACGGTTTTGACTTACCTTTCTTCAAAAAAACGAAAGTTTTAACTGCAACTTAAGTTTGTTAACGTCTACAAAAATGGTTTACAAATCAAGCACATAATTTTTGTCAACTTTGGCTCGATGAAATGTGAGATGGAGAGATTTGTTGTCAAAATTATTTTTGTGTTATTATTAGTTTAAAAATTTTATTGACATATGATTATAAAAATTAATTGACAAAATAGTATCTTGGAAACCATAAAAAATCTAACCGATAGGTAAAAAAAGAATAGAGGAGTAGTTATTTTTTACTTAGGTGTCCATCTTTAAAAGATTGATGTTTTACAAATCACAATCAAATTTTGTTGACTTTGAAAACTAATATATATAAAAGTATGAAGATCACATGAAAAATGAAATTAGTATATTGGCCGCCAAAATGACTTTTATAAGCTTTATGACTATATAATTATAATTCTATTGATTAAAGTTATATATTAAGGAGTGAAAAATAAAATCATCATTCTATTAGGAGGAAGAGAGTAGTGTGTTTAGCAGCGATGGTGACGAAAATGTATTCAGGAACTGATTTACAGAAAAAATTAATTGGCAAGTCAGAGTAGTAGTGGAGCACTATTTTGTACCGGATGGAGTGGCACGGAGCCCAATACACGGCGTCCTTTTGTGTTGCGCAACTCCTCTGGCGCTATGCAGTATGCACACAGATACTGCTCCAATTCCAACTACTTGTACTGTTCTTTTTACTACCACTGCTTTGATTACCCGTCCAGGTAGACCTGCTCCTACGTGCAGTTCTTCACCACGCGCCGCACCATACGGTCTCTCGGGCCCGACCGGTGGGTCCAGGTGACACACCTCGGGTCCACGGACCCACATGCCAGTGGCACCGAGGCACGTGCTCCACCTCCAGATCGATGCTGCCGTAGTCCGTACCCCGAGTCAGCCACGTGCCTGCCTGGGTCCAAACTACCACGAACCAGAAACGGGTCCCGTGTGTCAGAAGGCCCACAGGGTGGGTGCTGCCTCCCACAGAGAAAAGCTTCCTCCCTCCTGCAGAGTTTGGCTGGACAGCACTCTTCCAAGATCACTTGCCTCCCTCTCCTCTCCTCTCTCTCTCTCTCTCTAAAACTTTGCAAAACCTCACCGCCGCATTACTTCCCCAACCACATTCTCAACCATCACCGATAATCAACCCATCTTTCTTTTCAACCATCACCAAGAATGGTGTTCTTCTTCTCTAACAAACCAATCTTTGTCTTCTCTCTCCTCTCTCTATTCTTCCTCTTTAGTGCCATCGCCGCGTCGCAGCCGCTCGCGTCGTCGCAGGCCAAGACGCTCCTCCGCGTGCGCAGCTTGCTTGGTTACCCGGCCGCCCTCGCGGCGCTGCCCGAGGCGGCCGACCCCTGCGCGCTACCGCCGACGCCGGCGCTCGCGATCACCTGCGCCGGCGGGCAGGTCACCGCGCTCGCGGTGCGCGGTGACCGCGACCCAGCGCCGTCGTGGCGCACTGCGCTGCCGGCCAACTTCTCCAGCGAGGCGCTGTTCACCACCCTCACGCGCATCCCATCGCTCACGCGGCTCTCACTGGTGGCGCTTGGCATCTGGGGCACCCTCCCCGGCGCCAAGCTCCGCCGCCTTCAGTCGTTGCAGCAGCTCAACCTCAGCGAGAACTACCTCTATGGTGCCATCCCCAAGCAAGTTTCTCGCATGTATTCCTTGCAGAGCATTGTGTTGTCCAAGAACTGGTTCAATGGCACGGTGCCGTCGCTTGCCGGGCTCTCGTTTCTTGCGGAGCTCGACGTCGAGCACAACCGCCTCGGCCCGGCGTTCCCGGCGGTGGGGAAAGCGGTGGCAAGGCTGGTCATCGCCGACAACAACTTCACAGGGAAGATTCCTGGTGAGGTGAGCTCTATGGGGCAGCTCCAGTTTTTGGATGTGTCCGGGAACCAGCTCGAGGGGTGGATCCCTTCGTCAATCTTCGCGCTCCCCGCGCTGCGATACATCAACCTGTCGCGCAACCGACTCGCCGGGCAGCTCCCGGCGAGCACGGCGTGCGCGGACGCGCTGGAGTTCGTGGACGTGTCGGCGAACCTGCTGTCCGGTGCACGCCCGGCGTGCATGCGGTCGAACACGTCGGCGCGCACTGTTCTTGACGCCGGGAATTGCTTTGCGGACGCGAGGCTGCAGCGGCCGAGCACGTATTGCAATCCAGGGGCGTTGGCCGCCGTGCTGCCGCCGCCGCAGGGGAGGGAAGGGGAGAAGGGGAGGGGGAAGGGTGGCGAGGTGGGGATGGTTCTTGGCATTGTGGGCGGCGTCGTGGGCGGCGCTGTGCTGATTGCGGTGGTGATGGCAGTGGTGGTAAAGAGGGCGAGGAGAAAGCACCCGGAAGTCGCCATCTTGCCGAAGTCGCCGGTGGCACCGGTGAAGACAGCAAAGAAGGTCGCTGGCGGGAAGGCTCCGGCTCACGTGTCCCCGAAGATCATCACCCCTGCTGATAAGAGTAAGAGCAAGAATTTTTTTTTTCTTGCTTCTTTCTTGGTTATGTACTTATGCTCTTTAATTAGTAAGTTTAGTTCGTTTAAAAAAGGACATACAAGATTATGGGCATGTGAGGAGTATGAGTGAGCTTTGCTTGGTCGTGCAAAGGGGCAATGGAGATTTGAAGTTTTTGAGAACATCTTGCTTTACTTTACTATGCTTTTCCATGATTAAAGTTTACTCTGTTTAGTCAATAGTGGGGAGACTTTTAATGACGAAGTCTAGATCTGATTTAAACTATATGCTTTGAAATGTGAGATGGATCCTTTTCTTATCAAAGGCGGCTTTGTGAAAGTAAAAGCTTTCAAGCATTTGGAGAAAAAAATGTTCAGTCCACTCTAGGCTTCTTTGCTTGCATGTCAATTAGTAATTAACCGAAAAAGGAAATAAAACCATGAACAATGACCTAGTGACCATGTCAATGATTTGTGATATCCTCTTTGAGATGTTCGTCTTGACTAATATGATCTATTGATCTCCATTTTCGTAGGGCATGTATCACAAGCTGCAAGAGTGAATGCACTTGAAGTAACACCTTACGGAGTGTTTACATTGGAGGAGCTCCAAGAAGCAACGAATAACTTCCATTCCTCCAACTTGATCAAAGCTCAGTCGCAGGTATGCAGCGATGCAACCTTTAGTTTAGCTTGCATTTTGCATGCTATACTTTCCCATATTAGTATACTACTGCTTATTATTCCGTTATGTTCTTTCTGTGAATTGTTAGTATGTTTTGTGGATTTGATATATGGAGACGTATGGGTTAGTAAAAAACAAACTATTGTTATAAAAATGAAATTACATAGAGCAGCATACAGAAATGAGTTGATATTCAACCTGAAGATACAACAACGTGGACTGCTATTATCTTATGACTTTTGTTCAAGAAATGCAACTACTCATATTACAAAATTGCATTGCATTACAGCTGTTTTGTTCCTTTTTTGAAGTATCGTACCAATTTTTACTCTAGAATTTACTGGGGCATGGTCTTACTTTATAGAGCTTTTTTCTTGAAAATTTGGCCGACTAATTTAGTCTTTTATTTGGCTTCACTTTCTTCTTCCTGCATCCAGCATTACAATGGTCAGCTTCAAGATGGCTCCAGAGTCCTGGTGAGATGTCTGAGACTAAAGCCGAAGTATTCTCCTCAGAGCCTGGTGCAGTACATGGAGATTGTTTCTAAGCTTCGCCACCGTCATCTGGTTGGCATCATTGGGCACTGCATTGTCAATGACGAGGAGAATCCTAACATAGCTAGCTCAGTATACCTTGTCTCCGAATGCGTATTGAATGGATCTCTAAGAAGCCATCTTACAGGTAATTATGGTGCAAGAAATTGTGCATCATTCTATAACAACAAATCTATGAAAGAATCTGATCTTTCTGTGTGTGCCTGTGTTTACAGAGTGGAGAAAGCGCGAAATGCTGAAATGGCCGCAAAGAGTTTCTTCTGCCATTGGTGTTGCGAGAGGGATCCAGTTCTTGCACAACGTGACTGCTCCAGGCATTGTGGGGAACAATATCAACATAGAAAACATTCTGTTGGACAAGACCCTCACATCGAAAATCAGCAACTTTAATCTTCCATTGATATCGACTACGAAGAATGGCAAGGTAAGTTTAAATGATTGGTGAAGTTACTTCTCAACCTGTTAGTTAAGCTGTCACCTTCCTATCTTTCAGATATTCTCAGAAAGTCCTTTCGCCGTGCATGAAGAAGACGATCTTGGCAGGTACGGTGTCTCTGTTCAAAGGAAACAAATTTCCGCTTAAGAACAACAACTAGATGTGGTTAGTAGTTATCTGAAAAGATATGACCTTAGTGATAATCTATCAGAAGAATTGACAATCTACATTTCAGAAAGAGAAGCTGATAATGCTCTCACCTTTGTAAACTAACATGATCATTTCTTCATGCCATCAGCATTCAGAGTATAGAACAAGGCGAGAAGGAAGACATGTATCATCTCGGTCTAATTCTTCTGGAACTGATCACCGGCAAACCAGCTGAATCCCAAAGACAACTGGACTCCCTGAAAGCTCAGGTTAATCTCAAACTTCATATTCACAACACAACAAAGAACAAGAATCAAGAATATAGAACACCACACCAGCAAACACTTGAAACAAGATCCTAAATTGTTCTTTTTTCTTGACCTGCAGCTAAGCAAGGCCCTGATGGATGACCCGGATATTCTCAAAGAAATGGCTGACCCGACGATTCGTGGAACGTTCGCAGTGGACTCTTTAAGCACGGTAACTGAGATAGCCCTCAACTGCACGGCTAGTGATCCGAAAGACCGGCCTTCCATCGACGACGTTCTCTGGAACTTGCAGTACTCCATGCAAGTGCAGGAAGGTTGGGCAAGCAGCGAGAGCTTAAGCTTAAGCGTCAAATCGTAGCAGAAGGATGGACATTGCTTTTGAATTTTGATCCACCGATGATCCTGCACCAGCATTCTGGTTTCTTCTGGTTGGTTTGGCTTATTTACCAAAGAGGTTAAATATGTTTTCAATGTGTAGAAATGGACGTCTTTTTGTTGAAAGCTGGAAAACTTCGGTTGTTTTAATCACCGAAACCACTAAGCCTGGATTGATCTTGTTTGAGCAGAATCTCCTATTGAGACTGACAGGTAGGTCCTGCTTCAACTAGACTCATCAGTCAATGACAAGGCTGGACAGGTGCGGATGGGGCCTACCTGTTAGTATCATATTTTGGGGGCCACAATTTTTAAAGTTTTTGTTTTTATAAAAGCATTTTTTAATATAAGTGGATGCAGTAGTCTGGATAACTGTTTGAGTAGGTGTTGTTTGAGAAGCTCTACAGGAGGTTATAACTTTTAAATGACACATCCTCTCTTCTTCTAGAGTTGGCTATAGAGCCAAAGTTCATTGGAGATGGCCTAACAAAGAGGCACCTACAGTTTAGATTGAGTCCACCACCAGTGCTTCAGAAGTCTGTACGTGGGTTCTACACAAAAAAATATTAATTTAATCGACTGAGGAGAGAGGCAGCACCAGACGGGGTGTCGCAACGCCAGTATTTTTCTTTTTTTCCTTCGGTTTGCGTGCATCAAATTGCATCTCATTTTTGTTTTTTAATTTATGATTAATTTAGTTCAAATTAAATGTTGATTATATTGAGAAAATTATAGATCTTTAATTTATCTTCATATAAAAATCAAATATTGTATATATTTGATTTTTAAATTAAAAGTTATTGATGTTTTACTAAAATCACCTAATTGGCCCCGTACGAAGCATATTTGCATTGGAGAGGAGAGGTGCTTCGCACACGTGACACAAAATATGCTAGAGAATATTCTGTTGAAACGTCTCGCGAAGTGCCGATACTTTGGACTCAGTCTTAAAGGATTTATTAAGATGTTGCAAAATAAGAACTAGGTGAGGTGTGTGTTCTCACATAATAGATACTACCACTTGTAAAAGTGGTTTACTAAAAAAACTGTTAATATCCCCAATAGCACATAGCGTTTAGTTGTTAATGTCACAAATACAAAATTGAAAGAGGAAAGACAACATGGATGGTTTTAACAAATCTCGAGTCTTCATGAAACCTATTACATAACCCTCGATCTCTTTTTATACAGGGCCATATCAGAATTCAACAATCTTCAACACGATGAAAGACAAACAAATGGAAAAATAATAAGAGGAATAATATATTAAAAAGACACAAACCTGTAAAAAAAAATTCTGAGAGAAAAAACTCATCCACTGCTCAGTAACAACTAACAAATCCAGCATCTATTCTACTGACATGCCACCGTTTGTCATTGCAAGCTACACTTGCTCTGTTTGATATGGTAACGGAACCCCAAGAGAGCTCATCGATTCTAAATAACCCATCCTATTAACCACAGAATACTTTTGTCTAATTCTACCAAAATACTTGGATACAGTATGCAATACCATTATAGATTATATATTTGACTTAACAATCAGCAAGCACATCCAAAATAACCATCACAAAATAAAGCTTGTAATATTAGAACCTGAAATCAATTATCTTTTAAACATCCAACCATAATTGATAGAATTGATTACCTTAGATACACTTGCATCTATGTACTCTAATATAGTATGTTCACTATAGAATATAAATGCCCAAACCAATCTGCAGAGGCAGGGCAAAGAGCCTAGATATGTCGAAAGTAGCACAAAATTTGGCCAGTCGAGAACTGCCCGAATTCACTCATGAAAGAAGTCCAAAGCCATGGGGGTCAAAAGCATTAATCATTCATTCAAAGATAATGCTGAGAGATGAGCACCATCAGGGCCTTTGTGTGCATGGCACAAAACATCCATGGCTTCAGCAACTTTGTCTTGAAGAGCTTGTGGAGACTCTATTAGATGAAGGACTTCAGTCTTGTCCATCTCCAGAAGCATTCCTGTTACTTTGCCGGCATGTTCCTGCTCAATTTGCTCAACAAGTGGGTACAGCCGGTCACCCAGAATCTGCAAACAAAAAAAACAATACTTTAACTTGTCAGATGCACTTCATAATATATCTCAAGTTGACAATAGCAAATGTAGTGTGACATCTATGTGGAAAAGTAGAGCATGCTTACCACTCGTTGCTGGTCTGGATTGGAAGAAGCTAAAGTGCTAGTAAGGTTACTGCTTGGAATAGATGAAGCATGGACACCATCCATTTGTGCCATTTGCGCAATATGGTGAGCATCAAGTTGCAGAGGCACCACAGGACTGTAGATGCCCTCAGGCGGCAATTGCATTGAAGTGCCAACCCCATTTTGGGCATTTGGCATGTACCGGAAGCTTTGATTAGCACTCCGGTGAATCATCTGCATGGTCAAACATGAAATCTCAGGTTAAGCGTTAAGTGCCCGAAGTGGGGTGGCAGGTTGCCAACAAAAATTAAATGGAACTATTTTGGAATAAGAACAGTGTAAACAGCAGAGATAACTAGAAGATTGTAACTGGAAAAGAAAAATACATCAGCGCTGTGCCAATTTAATCTTACAAAATTCCTAATTTGTCAGACCCAAAACCAAGAAAGTCTAGCATATTAGTCCATTCATCAAAACCAGTTCGTCTTTTGGATGGGAAAATAAGCAGGTGTATAATGTGAATACCTTTGGGAAACAGTACCATGACTTGAATGAGATTTAGTGTCTTCAATTTGAAGAGAATTTCCAGAGGGCTCTCAATCTGACTATGCAAGATTGCTGTCACAAATATCTACCTGCAATTACATGTAAACTACTTTTGAAGTCACTAAACTAGAATTAAACATGTTATGTTCCTTCCCCATAGCCTTTTTTCCGCCTGAAACCTTCTCCAAGTCTTGCCTTACACTAGCAGCTACTGAAAGCATAGTTCATCTATACTGGCAAACGCTGCTATTCTAACAATATATGACAATGCCAAATACCACCAGGACCAAGGACAGTGGCCAAATGCTTAGTTGACAAGTGCAAGATTGACCTAGACGCAACACTCACATGAGACAGGGTAACAGCGCACCCTGCAGAAACTGTGCTGGTAAAGACCTAATCCATAAGCTGAAGCCAATGCCGATGAGGCTATTCCGAGACATCAACAGAAGTGCAATGAACTTTCATATAGCCTTACAAGATGGTGAATTGAGTGCATCTACCTGAATTTTAGAGCAAGCTAGCCAACTCAAGATTTGTTTCTACTTTCTAATCATTGTTATATTTTCTTTGCGGAACTTGTAAAAGAATTTTTACTAATCCAACAAACAATAGACCAGCTGCTTTTTTAAAAAAAAACGATAACATATAATTTCATTCAATGCAACTTCCATAAACTGATCAAAACTCCATAATCAATAGCATTAAGGGGCTAATGACATATGTTTTGGTGTTCCTAACACCCCACCCCCCCCCCCCCCCCCACCCACCCCACGCCACCACCCAAAAAAATATTATTTAATAAAAAATCCTTGGACACCATACGTTTTCCATGGCAATTGCATTAATTGAATTGTCCACATTTCCTCAATTCAAAAAGTTTGCTCATAGAGCTTAATCCAAAGTAGACATGAAATTATATTATAATCAAACTTCAAATACTACTTAAAGAATATTCATTGATTTACTTGTGATTTATTTTTATCAAACACAATTTAGATATGCTGAACATAAAGTTAACAGATCTGAAGTATTGAGGATTGGAACAAAACCTAAAAATCAGAAACAAAATGTGAGTAAAGTTGCTCTTATCAACAGAAATACCTGCTGCTGCTGCATTTGTTGAGACATTCCTCCTTGGCGAACACCCATCCTCTGTCGAGGATGCCTTGGTCTCTGCATGTTGTATGGCATCATAAAATTTGGCGCAACACCAGGCCTCATTCCAGGGATGAACTGAGGTTGAAACCCAAAGCCTGCAGCTTGTGGTGGGATTAGACCAGTTGCACCCTGACCATAATAAACCTGATGAGCAGCCATCCTTGGTGGACCAGGGTACCCAGAAAAAGGCGTCATTGCAGGTGTTATATTTCCTAGGTTGCTAAGCTGACTAAAATGTACCTGACAACAAAAATAAATGGTCGGTATTAAGCATGGAAAAACAGGTAAAGAATAAAAAGGTGTGTATGTGTGCCACACACACACAGAGTCCAATACAGAAGATAGCCAAGTTTGAAAACATTTCCAACACAAAACACTGAGGTTTGTTCAACACGCTATTTGAGCATCAAAATCTGTAGATATGCAAAGATTCAGCAGCAGATGAAATATTAAATATAAAACAGGTAATTTATTTTTCCATCACATATCAACCTATACTTACAACTGCAGGCTCTTACTGATTTGAGCACCTTGCCAAAGTTCTTTAATAAGGATTTGAAAAACTACCAAATTAGATATGATCCATTGTAATACTACATGTCTGAGGAAAGCTATCAAGATTGACAACTTAGGACTTCATAAGGGCCCATAGCAATGTCAAAACCAACCACTTCACTGAAGTGGAGAAGCAACGCAGCCCAGAAGTTAGAAGAGAAAGATTATAGGAAAAAGCAGCGATCCTACAAAAATCAAATCCCTTACAGACATGGCAATTACGGTTCTGTTCAATAAGAGGAAAATAACAAGAGTTAACACTACCATTAGCATCGCTCTTCTTTCCTCCTTTCGTTGTGCTAAAGCAACATATAGTGGTTTCTTTCCGACCATCCTCCCATTCATTTCATTAATCTGCAAAGCACGTTTAAATAGTCAGAAGTATTACAACCATTGTGGGAACAAATGGGACATAACTGAATCAACAAGAATTTTTTTTTTTACTTACAGCACGATTTGCAGCTTCAGCAGTAGTAAATGCGACAAATCCTGAACCCTTGCTCCTTCCTTGAGAATCCACCATGATCTAAAAGAATCGTCAACAAGATGAATAATAACACACTAGCCGACAACATTGGAAGCTTTTTTTTTTGGCCCTTCAATTAGGAGAACTAAATTAAGAGTAGCACAGTCACTGATGGTAAAGTACCTTGCATGATGATATCTCACCAAATCCAGAGAACAGCATCCTAAGTTGTGCATCATCAATATCATCATCCAGATTCTTCAAGTACAGGTTGAGCCCTTGTGTATTCTCAACTCTCCCATTTCTCACTTCCTCAAATTTGGCTTTCAACTCAGCCTCTCTTTCTGATCTTTTCTGAGCCCTTCCAACATACAACACTTTATCATTCACAGTCTTCCCATTGAGGTTTTCTACTGCAGCAGCAGCAGATTCTGGTTGCTCAAAATTTACAAAACCGAAGCCCCTAGAGTTACCACTAGTATCTCTCATAACTACTGCACTAGTAATTTCACCAAATGGTGCAAACTCCAGGCGCAACTCATCATCAGTAAATGCTTCAGGCAAGTTCTTTACATACACATTTGTGAATCTGGCAGCTCCAGAAGCACGTTCTCTCTCCTGGCGACGAATAAAAAAACCAACAAAAATCTTTCTACCATTAGCCAGCATCCCATTAAGCTCATCAATGGAGTTCTGAGCCGATTCTTCATGCTCAAACTGTACAAAGCCATATCCCTTTGATTGGCCACTGAAATCACAGGCCACCTTACACGATAGGATAGTGCCAAAGGTAGAAAACATTTCATACAGGCTCTTGTTGTCAATGTTTGGCTCAAGATTCTTTATGAACACATTAGCCCGCCCACTCTTCCTGAGGCTAGGATCTCTGTTCGAGAACATAACCCGTATGGTCTTCCCATTGACATCAGTAAAATTTAAAGCTTCCAACGCACGATTAGCTGCATGCAATTTTAATACCAATTTGTAACAAATAATATGGCATTGAAATCAGAGAATACAATGAAGCATAGAGTCATACTAAAGGGGAGTATCAAGATATGAGCCCATCATGCTGCATGTAATCTCAACGAAATTGATAAATAACTTACTTTAATTCACAATGTGTATATTATCAGACAAAATTCACAATGTAGTATGAAATCAGATAATACAGTCAAGCATAGAGGCATACTAGGAGCATCAAGACATAAGCCTATCTTTTACATACTGCATGCTTTGTGCACACATGGCATGCTTGGCCAGCGCACATGACAAGTGTAATCCGGCGGAGGCCGTCATCACCATGTACTGTGAAATAGCATGTTCCAAAACCCATGACTGCATTGATGCCCCTTTATTTACAGAACAAAAAAGAAAAAAAAAAACTAATGCAAATGCTGAGGGGTTTTTTTTTTCAGAATAGCCTAGTCGCAGCACACTATTTGTAAAAACTCGAATAAATGTATCATTAAATCTTCCTTAAATTACAAAACCCAATGAATCAAAATCCAACATTGGCCACTGCATAAGGCTAACCTAATTACCTGGACTCCTAAATCTGACGCTATAAACGCATAAGCAACACCAAACATAAAAAAAAATCCAAACGAACTCAAATAAATAGATAAGACAAACCTCAGCACCCACCACAACCGATCCATCACCACATTTCCCAAACCCACATCACAAAATACCCGCAACTCGATCAGAAAAGCAAAAATTTTATGATCCATCACCGCCGCCACTCCGATCCATGACTCAAACCAACCGCACCCACACCACCCGATCAAAAAAACACCAAACCAATATAAAGCCCCAAACCCACCATTTCACAAACAACTCGACACGAAACCCCAGGCAACCGATCAACGAGAAAAGTGAGGGGTTTCTCACCGTCCTGCGGCGACGGGAAGTTCACGTATCCATATCCCAGCGACGTGCGGTGCACCATGTCGCGGCAGACGCGGACGGAGAGCACGGGCGCCACCTGGTTGAAGACGGCGTAGAGCTGCTCCTCCGCCACTCTCACGTCGAGGTCCCCTACGTAGAGCGACGCGCTCGGGCCCGCCGCTGGCTCGGCGTCCGCCAGCGGCGGCTGCGGTGGCACGATCGGTGACGTGGGGCTCGCCATTGCCACGGCCGTGAGGCGGAAGACGCGGCGAGGGCTAGGGTTTGTACCCCCTCCACCCCTCTCTCTCTTCGTCTTCGCGTCGGTTTCACTTCGTCTCTCTCTCTCCCTCTCCCCCTATTTCGCCTTTTTTTTTTAATTTTTTTTGGGGGTGGGTTTTTGGGAGAGGCGAAGAAGACGAGGGGTTTATATACTGGAGGGCCTGTGGCCGTCCAGAGTCTAAGCCGTGTAGGCTTGGGGTGTGGGGAGACTCCTCTGGTCGTACGGGATTCGAGTTGGTTGTGCCCACCGTCAGAGAGATTCGGCGCTGCGGCTGCGGAGCTTCCGAGGAGAGTGACGAGTTAAACTGGGTCCGTTTCGTGATGTATGGACCATTTTACTGTCCTGTGGGGGTCCCATAGTGAGCTAATGGTCTGTTTGGTGCCACCTGGTGCGAGAGTGAGGTGGCACACTTGGTCCATGTAGAATATGGTGAACCAGTTGGGATACGATATGTTGATTTGGCGGAGCAACCACTCCGGGGGCTGTTCCCTCCTCGCGCGCGGTTTTTATGTTTTGTATGGCAAGGAAAACGCGATAGATTGTACCTCGTCATTGTACCCTCCAGATTATTTTTTTTTTCTAAATTCCAATTATGTCTTTAAATATTTTTTAGAAACAAAAAATAAATTTTAGATATTTTCAACATCATCATATCACGTGTAGGTGTTCGGTTTTTGGTTTTTGTGTCATGGAGAATTTGTGGAGAATATGTGAAAAAATCACGTCTTAATGATTATATGTGGTGTCTTTTCACACTCTAAATATGTATTTAGATACTCTCTAGAAAATATATTTTTTTAGTAGAAAAAGTTCACAAGAACATTAATTTAATATTTTTAACCCTTCGTAAGATTTTTAGAGAGGGGATGAAATCATACATGTAATTTTTAATTTTCTGTTGAAAAAACATGTGATAAAATTACATCTAAGTGATTATACACCCTGACATCTTTCCAATTTTGAAAAATATACTTAATATTGTTTAAAAACAACTCTCCTCCATTCTTGAGGGGAGAAAAGGCTCTATTAAAAATTTTCTACACAAATCTAACGTCTCATCGACCTCTCCAAGACCTTTTTTTTTTACAGGATGGGCGTCATCTCTCATGTGGTTTTTAGTTTTTGTGTGATAAAATAATACCTGATAAAATCACGCGCAGGTGATCGACACTCTCGTGTGTTTCTAATTTTCCATAAATGTGCTTAAATACTATTAGAAACCATCCCCTGCGAGCAAAAGGCTCCTAGTAAATTTTTCTATACAAATTTAATATTTCAACCATAGGACAAGCCTCATTTGCTCGGGTGTTCTTTGGTGTTTCTGTTGCAATAACACATGATTAAATCACACTATAGTACTTCTACACTTTAGTTTCTTTCTAAAGCTAAATATCTACTCAAATATTACTCTCATAAGAAAAAGACACACAGATAAATTTTTCTACACACTTTTAATATTGGGGATGTTTAAGATGTAGTTGTGCTGATACCTGTTTTTCTTTTAAAAACTTACATCATCTACACATTTTATTTAACACTAAACAAAATGTCTACCTCCTTCCTCCCCTCCCCTCTTCTCTCCATCTTCTTCCTCCTCCCTACCGTCCTGCCGCCACTGCCATCAAATCACACCTCACAGGCCGTCGCTTCTAGCAGCCACTCGGCCCGCCGACCCATCACAGCCGTCGACGCCAAACATGGTGTCGACACCACCCTCCAACCCTCCTCCCCCTAAATCCTCCTCCTCCCCTCTTCTCTCTCCCACTGGCCACCACTACCCATCACCACCACCCATTACCGACATCATCTTCACCACACTACCAATGTCATCTCTGCCACACCGCCATCACCCATAGCTGAACCACTACCACCAGAGCTACTAAAGTGGGGTCAGATAAATCTTAGAGGGATTAGATCTAAAGTAGCAAATAGTGCATTCAGTAAAAGAAAAAAATTGATACATATACCTTAGCATATCTCTTTAATAGTTCATCTATCTTACTAAGATTTTTTAGAATAGGAGTTACTACATGTCACATGCATAATAAGACCTTTTTTTATAAACAATCCAAAAAATAATTAATTATAGAAATAACCCACAATTGTAAAATTTTGCGAAAATAACTCGCCACGTTAGTCTGTCAAGTTTTGGAAACTCGACAGGCATGTGTCAGCCACCAGAACTCGACAAGCCACAGCTCGGCTATTCCAATTTAAATACATGTTTATATTAATAATTTTGTTTATATAAATACATGTTTACATTAAGAACAATTTATTAATTTTGTTTGATTAATGAAAAAATGATTCTGTTAACATACATTTATAATTTATGCGGTTAGGTTAGTGTGTCCCTTGATACATGACAAAAAAAATTTCAAATAATCATAAATTGCAAAAATAACCCTAAACCCAATGCCCCTCCCGATCGAAAACCCTAACCCTAACAATTAACACCACAAGCTAGTTTCTGCTTTTTTTATTGACATGCAAGTAAAACAATTACTTAATGTCTCTCTAAGATGTGTTCCATAAAAGCAGTAGTACTGAGCATTACACTTATGGTCTTCAGCCATGACACGATGCATTTAATAAAAGCAATAGTAACAAACATTAAAGAATTACATATGTTTGTACATGCTCGAAATACAAAATACAACATACGCTAAGGATTAGAACGGCCCCTTTTATGTACCAGCCTATCTCTCTAAAAAAGCGATATCGAATATGGATCAGGTAGCACATTTCATCGCTACCCAGCCGCTGCAGAAGGACCGAACCGCTCCATGCACCTGAGATGGTTGTGTCCATGGAGGAGGATCTCCAAGTTGGCTCAGTCCGAGTTCATTCGATGGGTAGTACTGATGCGCATGAGTGTCAGCATCGCTACCATGCCCGAGACCCAGTCGTCATTATCTCACTGATGTGCTACCCACTCAACCTCATCCCTCTGCGTAGCGTATATATCATGTCAACCTTACTAAAAAGTTGTGTTGTTGAAGGGCTGCTCTCAACTCGACTGTGAAAGCATCCAAGGTATTGTGTGCCTTTGGGCCAATTTCTCAAGCTGAGTTTCATCCCAAGACTCATCAGTTGCTAGCCACTCCGCAAATACCCTACCAGCAGCCTCTTGGGTTCACTTGTTGTCATCCCCATCATCCGAGTCATCTGAATCATCTCTAACCGGCGTGGGATGTCTAGTCGAGCCTCCTATATGCAGATCTCCACACTGACGAGTGAACATCGACACTCAGCGCGGGAGACGAGATGGGCCAGCAGACGTATGTCACTTTCCCAAGTTGATGATGTGTTGTGTGGAGCGAGTCCTGCACCGGAGGTACTGGGGCATGCAAATTATGTGCTCTGTCGAGCACTAGTCATGCTAGGCCTAACCGACATCGGGCTAGGTGGCCTACCTCTCTCCTGTGTACCACAGATGCGTTGTTTCTTTGACTGCAACTCAAGTCCGAGATGAGTCATCGCGCTCCGATGTTGATGGAACATAAAGCGCCACCCACCTCTGTCCGACACCAACGTTGTAGCTTCTAGGCCCCAAAAGGGTGTTTTGGTAATTAATGACTATTACAAATGTTGAACTAACGATACCTGTTAAGTTGTATCAAAAAAATCAAAATCAAAATCAAAAGATAGGATAATGAAAGGCAAAGAAAGAGCTAAATGATGAAAAAAGAATATTGGGCAAAGAGGCAAAGGTACGGAATATGACTCTTTTCCTTTTTACCGGTCTAAGGTGATTAGACAAAAATTTTGATCGGATTGTAGGATAGTTGCCGTACTATTAAGAGGAGCATGTGGTGTATCATTAAATGTTCATCTTTGTGCCACAAGTCATAAAAACAACTTGCATTGCATACCATAAGGTTATATCTTTTGAAAATACTTTTATCCACTCAAATCAGCAAAGTTCAGTCTCTGCCGGTCTGACCGAGGGTTGTTTCGGACTAACCGACAGTTATGGTGAATTGTTTTTATTTCCTAAAATGGTCGGTCTGTCCATGGTTAAACGTTGGGTCAGACTCCTGGAGCTTCATGATCATATTTTGTGAAACTTAGTGTGTTAGTCGGTCTGACCGCTAAACCGGTCTGACCGAGATTTTGTACTACGGTCTGACCGTGTAGCCGGTCTGACCGAGGTTTTCGACCTGACCGTAAATTGTGTCCAGAAACAATGTTGTTTCTGGATGGGTTCACGGTCTAACCGTCGTTGGCTCCAGTCTGACTGTGAGAGTGCCTGACACAGGTAGGTGTGCATTTATTACGCCTGTTAATGCCGTTGTAATTGCGGCGGTTTGACCGGGCTTATACCTGCGGCCTGACCGCCAGGTGTTCTTTTTCCTCCAACGGATTGTAACGGCTATATTTATTGAGGGGAATATATATATACTCCCATGCATGGTCCTGTTTCAGAACTTTTGGCATATGTGCGAATATTGACTTCATTCTTAAGAGCTTAAACACACTCCATACACTCTAGTGTTAAAATTCTTGAATTGAGAGAGTGTGCAATTAAGATCTTCTAGTGCATTGCATTTAGTTCACTAAATCAATATTGTGGCACTAGAAGAGCATTAAGTGATCATCACTGGCTTGTTACTCTTGGAGTTTGCCGGCGCCTAGACGGCTAGGTGGAAGGTTTTGGAGAGCTCTTCAAGGAAGATTGTGAAGAAGCCTCAAAACAACTTGTGAAGAGGTTGAGCACGCCTTGCCAGAGCGGTAAAGTGCATCACTAGTGGAATCGAGGTTTGGATAACTCATCATACTAATCTGGCTCAAGATCTAGGTCACTTCTTGAGAGGAAGTCGACTAGATAGAGAAGCGGTTAGAGATTTGAGTTTGCCTCAACATGGATTAGGGGTGATCGGCAAATCACCGAGACCACGGATTATATCCTTGTGTCAAGTTGCTTGATATTCATCTTGTTTTCTAGCTATTTGCTCTTACTTGTTGGTAATTGCTTGATTAGTTGTACAATTGCTAAAATCGCCTATTCACCCCCCCCCCCTAGTCGATATCCTAGATCCTTTTCAAACGTCCTCCACGAGTAAGACCGAACAATAAGGATCTCTCGTCTGCCTCTCAATGGCTGTTGCTATGTCGATTTGGACATGCAAAAATAATGTGCATCAGCAAAAAGAGTTAAGAGTTTAACGAAAGGAGAAATATAACACAAACATATCGATCAGTGGATCTAGCCCGGCCACTCAACATCAAACCCTAATTGTAGACTGTTTTGATGCGATAAATGTGCTGACGTAGGTGCAGGCGCATGAGCAAGTCGCGTACGGGTGCACGGCACATATCAATCAAAATAAGTCTGGTATGTCGCGGGGTCGTATGGTTGGTCCTCCACAACAACATCCGTCTCCGCATAATCCTCCCACTCTTCCACCCATTTTGCATGCTTCCCTTTTCTCGTTTGCCTGCAAAAATTAATGTAATGTATATAAATATGAAGAAATAAATTTACCCTATGTAAATGAAATATGGCAAATGTGTGGACGCACATGTGGATCTCCTATGGAAGATGTCTCTGTCGATCTCTATCCGAAGACGATATCGCCTGTTGTAACCAAAACTATCACTCACCCTCTCTGGAAAATAAGACTCCACCATATGTGAGAAAACAAAATGGCGGTGTGTCATCCAGCAATCGTGCCCCGCAGTGCATGTTGATCGAAGGATGCCGACTAGAGGGGGGGTGAATAGGCGGTTTTTTTAAAATTTTACTTTTAAACTAGTGTTTAATAATCTAGAATTGCAATAATAAACTTCTAAAGATATGAATGACTAATGATCTTCCTAGAAGTTGACATCCACCGGAAGTACTTTTTCTATCAATTTTACAACCGGCATAATCAGAATCCGAATATCTTAGGAGATCAAAACTATCATTCTTAGGATACCAAAGTCCTATGTTTGGTGTATGTTTTAAATATCTAAAGATTCTTTTTACTGCAGTTAGGTGACATTCACTAGGAACAGCTTGAAACCTAGCACACATGCATACACTAAACATAATATCAGGTCTAGAAGCAGTAAGATATAATAAACTACCAATCATAGAAAGATATAATTTGAGTTCTACCGGTTTACCTCCCTCGTCTAAGTCCAAATGCCCATTTGTAGCCATGGGAGTCTTGATTGATTTTGCATCATCCATACCGAACCTTTTGAGCAGGTCCTTCACGTATTTGCTTTGACTCACAAATATACCTTCTTTGATTTGCTTAATTTGAAGTCCGAGGAAAAAGCTCAATTCTCCTATCATAGACATCTCAAATTCCTTGGACATGGTTTCACCAAAAGCTTGACAAAGAGATTCGTTAGTGGAACCAAAAATTATATCATCGACATAGATTTGGCAAACAAAGAAGTCATCATCTATGATTTTGGTAAAAAGAGTTGTATCAATTTTTCCAACTTTAAAATCTTGTGAAATTAGGAAATTTCGCAATCTTTCATACCAAGCCCTAGGGGCTTGTTTAAGACCATAAAGGGCTTTTAAGAGTTTATAGATATGATTTGGATATTTTGGATCTTCAAAACCCGGTGGTTGCTTTACAAATACAAGTTCTGAAATTTCACCATTTAAGAAAACACTTTTAACATCCATTTGAAATAGTTTGATTTCAAAGCATGATGCAAATGCAAGTAAGATACGAATGGCCTCTAGTCTAGCTACGGGAGCAAAAGTTTCATCAAAATCTAATCCTTCAATTTGAGAATAACCTTGTGCTACCAATCTAGCTTTATTTCTTACAACTATACCATTCTCATCTTGCTTATTTCGAAAGACCCATTTTGTACCAATTATATTGTGATTAAGAGGTTGTTCTACAAGTTCCCAAACATTATTTCTAGTAAAGTTGTTCAACTCATCATGCATAGTATTTACCCAATTCGGGTCCGCTAATGCTTCATCAATGCATTTAGGTTCAATACTAGAAATGAAATATGCATGTTCACAAAAAGATGCAATTCTAGAGCGAGTTTGGACACCTTTACCAACATCACCTATTATTTGGTTGACGGGATGATCCTTAGTGATGGTTTGATGAAGTCTTGGATTTTGCAATGTTTGATCTTCATTTTCCTTTATTTCCGAATCAAGATCAACTTGAGTAGGAGCCTCCGGAATCATAGAGGCTATTTCTTTTTCTTGATCGGGAGACTTTGAATCTTCATCCTTGGGCTTGATGTCTCCAATTGTCATGTTCTTCATAGCTTCTCGTAATTCCTCATTTCCTATATTCTCAACATCTTCATACTCTTCTTGAGAGCCATTAGATTCATCAAACTCAACATTGCACGTTTCTTCAATGCATTCGGTTATGATGTTAAAAACACGATAAGCTTTACTAGTTGATGAATATCCAACAAGAAAACCCTCACCAACACGTCTTTGAAATTTTCCAAGATGCATGCGTTTTTTAAGAATGTAACATTTGCAACCAAAAACTCGAAAATATGAAATGTTTGGTTTTCTTCCAATAATTAGCTCGTAAGGAGTTTTGTTTAACAATGGATGAGTATAAAGCCGATTTATGGCATAACAAGCAGTATTGACGGCCTCGGCCCAAAACCTAATGGGGGTTCTATATTCATCCAACAAAGTTCGAGCCATTTCAATTAATGTTCGATTTTTCCTTTCCACAACACCGTTTTGTTGAGGAGTATATGGTACGGAAAATTTGTGTTTAATTCCAGATTCATCACAAAGCTCAATAAAGTCCGAATTTTGAAACTCTCCACCATGATCACTTCGAAGTTTCTTGATGGAGAATTCAAATTCATTTTCAACATGTTTTGCAAATCTTTTAAACACACTTGGAGCGTCGGATTTATGATTTAAGAAGAAAATCCAAGTAAATCGAGAGAAATCGTCAACAATGACAAAGCAATAGTTACTACCACCAATACTTTGAGTTTCCGATGGACCAAATAAGTCCATATGCAAAAGCTCAAGTGGTCTAGATGTTGACAAAACGTTTTTAGCGGGATGAGTACTAGCGACTTGTTTTCCCGCTTAACAAGCACTACAAAGTTTATTCTTTTCAAACTTTACATTTTTCATACCTAAGATCAAATCTCTTTTTAAAAGTTTGTTCAATTGATGCATCCCAACATGAGCCAAGCGACGGTGCCAAAACCATCCCAAAGAATTTTTAGCAACCAAACAAGTTGAAATGCAAGAATCTTTTGAACCGAAATCCACCAAATACAAATCTCCATATCGAAAACCTTTGAAAATTAAGAACTTGTCTTCTAGGCTTTCAATGCTAACACCATTTGGTTCGAAAATGCATCTAAGACCCAAATCAAAAATTTTTGCAACTGAAAGCAAATTGAAATTCAAAGATTCAACAAGTAATACATTTGAGATGGAAAGATTGTTTGTGATTGCGACTTTACCTAACCCAATTACCTTTCCTTTGCTATTATCACCAAATGTGATTTTATCAATGTCATTGCAACCATTCTCAAATGAGGAGAACCGACTTTCATCACCGGTCATGTGTTGGGTGCATCCGCTATCAATCACCCAATACGTCTCACCGGTTTTGTAGTTCACCTAAAAGAAGGGTTAGACGCTTTTAGGTACCCAAACTTGTTTGGGTCCTTGAAAGTTAGCAACAAGGGTTTTTGGAACCCAAATTTTCTTTTTATGTTTATTTTGATAAGGTAAGCCAATGAATTTTGCAATTACTTTTCCATATTTTGTTTTCTTTATCATGTAATGGGAGTGATACTTATTTTCTTTGGCTCTAGAAGTTGAGGGGCAATTTTCCAGCATATGGTCTACATCATGACATTTGTGACAAAACATATTAGTGGCCTTAACAAAAGTCACTTTAGTACTCAACTTCTTTCTTTTGTTCGGTTTATATCCTAAACCTTCCTTTCTAAACGAACATCGCTGCTCACTAAGAAGTTTGTCTAAGATTTCTTTTCCTTTAAAGCATTTTGCTAATCCTAGATTTAGTTTTTCCACTTGTGCCTTGAGTTCTAAATTTTCTAAAATCAAGTTTGAGTTGTTATCAACAATTTCATCACAAATATTTTCATGATTAATTTCTAAAGCATTACAAGTGATTGATTTTGAATGAGAGACAATATGAGTTGATTCATCTAGAATATCACAAGTAATTCCTATATCACTAGTTTGTTTAGAATCGATAATTTCATTTACTAGAAGTGCCTCATGTGAGTCATTTAGTTCGGCATATAAATCACTAAGTGTTGAATATTCTTTCTTAAGTATTTTGTTTTCCTTAGTTATTTTACCTAGTGCCTCATTTAATTCCATGACCATATCAACTAGTTCCCATAAGAAGGTTCGAGATCCGATACCTTAGCATCATCACTCGCCATAAGACACAATGATGACTTGTTTTCAAACGAAGTGGCCTCTCCGATAGCAATTCCCGCCATCCTTTTAGAAGTTGATGGTACTTCATCCTCCAATTCGGATTCCTCCGATCCGGAGTACCATTCACCAATATAGGCTTGGCCCTTGCTTCTATTGTTATAGAACTTTTTGAAGAGCTTTTTTTTACCTTTTGTCCCTTCACCGTCATCTTTCCTCTCATGTGATCTTTGATGATCACCCTTCTTATTTGGACATCTTGAGGCAAAGTGTCCCTTCTCATTACATTCATAGCATGTAATGTTCTTGAATCCAGTCTTCTTGTGCGGTCCTCGCCTTTTGTCAAACTCAAAACCCCTTTTGTTGATCTTGTTTAGGAGCTTGCGGGTTTTTCTCACAAGAAGAGCTAGATCACCCTCGGAGCTTTCATCCGAACTGTCCTCCTTGGTTTCCTCGACATTTGCCTTAAATGCCAAGTTTTTCTTCTTTGATCCGGATGCTTCCACAATCCCTTTCTTCTCTTCTTTTTGTATTTCATGGGTAATAAGAATACCCAAGAGCTCGGTAGGAGTTGTGGAAGAGAGATCACTATTAATAAGCACTGTCACAATTGTATCAAAACTCGATGGTAAAATCATAAGCATTTTATGCACAATATCAATATATTCAAATTTTGTACTTAAACCCTTGAGATCATTGATTAATAGATTGAGTCGAGTATACATGTCACTAACATTCTCAGATTCAAGCACGAAGAAGGAGTTGTATTCTCTAGTTAATTTAATTAGCTTAGCTTCTTTGACTTTAGATGTACCTTCATGAATTGCTTCGAAGGTTTTCCACATTTCATAAGATGTATCAAGATTACTAATGCGATTGAACTCACTTAAGTCAAGACCATTGAATATGGCATTTTTTGCTTGAGCATTTGCTTGAAAGTTTTTCGCTTCTAGAGGTGTGAGATTTTCTAAATCAATTGGAGCTCTAAAACCATCTCTAGTGACCCTCCACACGTCAAGACTAATGGATTCTAGATAAATCGCCATCCTAATTTTCCAATAGCAATAGTTGTCACCCTTGAAGAAGGGGGCCTTTCCATTATAGTTTTCTTTGATCGACGACATCCTCTCCCTAGACGGTTAAGCCTAAAATGAGAGACCTAGTGCTCTGATACCACGTGTTGATCGAAGGATGCCGACTAGAGGGGGGTGAATAGGCGGTTTTTTTAAAATTTTACTTTTAAACTAGTGTTTAATAATCTAGAATTGCAATAATAAACTTCTAAAGATATGAATGACAATTCAAGATGAGTGTTGCAACTTCTAAAAGATTAAGAGGAGCAATTCAATCTCTAAGAAAGTAAAGCAAGTAATAGAAATAACCGAAGAGATCGAATTTTTCCCGAGGTCTCGGAAATTTGCCAATTTTCACTAATCCTCGTTGAAGCGCTCTTCGCTAGAGCTTATGCTTCGATTTCACTATGGGTAGCCCTTCTTCTCTCCGGATAGGCGAGTTCCGAGCCTTTACAACCAATCGCCGGGCCTCTCCGACACACCGTCGATGGAGAGATCGCCGGACCTCCCGGGTCGTCTAGGTGACGGCAATCACCAAGAGTAACAAGTTTAGCACCTTACTTGATCAACCTCAAAGCTTGAAGAACAACAATGCAAATGCAAGGGCTTGAAATCACCTTCAGCCAACTAGCACTCAAGATTCACTCAAGTTTTGACTTCAATTGCTAGAGAATGAGTGTGAGAGAGTTTGCACACTGTTGCACAAGGGTTTAGAGATGTATTTTCATGTATATATGACATCTACAACAGTGGTCTATTTATACTCTCAGCAAAAACGGTCGTTTTCAAGAAAATTTGGCGAAAGTTGTACTGGCCGGACATTGTCCGGTCAGTACAAAAAACTTGACCGTTACTCATGTGTAATTCGAGTGTCAGTAGCCATTTGAACTAAAATGTGAAGGCCGGACAAATGGATTTGTCCGGACAGATGCATTTGTCTCTGTTGACACCCCTGTTCAACAAAACTTGTACACACCGGACAAATCTATTTGTCCGGACAAAATGTCCGGACAGATGTATTTGTCTCTGTTGACACTCGAATTAAAACACCCCTGTTAATTGTATAGGCCGGACATATGGGATTTGTCCGGACAAAATGTCCAGACAAATACATATGTCTCTGTTAACACATGCACTTTCAATAGCCCAGAATTTGTATTGGCCGGACATTGTCCGGTCACTTCAGACAAAACCCTCCGGACAAATACATTTGTCTTAACTTAACGTGCCATTAACATTTGTATTGACCGGACATTGTCCGGTCACTTCGGACAATGTCCGGCCTTCATCGGACAGATGCACCGGACAAATGTATATGTCTCTGTTGCACTTGTTTGCAATGTTCAGAAGTTGTTTGTATTGGCCGGACATTGTCCGGTCACTTCAGACACTGTCCGGCCAGTACAAAACGAAAACAAAAATCTGAATTCTCTTACTCAATTTCGATTTAGGGCAAATGCAAATGCAAATATGCTTCTAAAAACTTCAAGGTTGATCAAGAGACTTGTACTAAGACCCGTCTTAATAGCACGACCATCTAACCTAGAAATTTTCAAAACAAGAAGACGCTAGGTTTAGGTATTTGTACTCTTGTCGAGATTTTCGTCGTTTTCGCTTCATGGAGTCTTGATAGCCTTGCTTTGCTCTTCCTTGATGCTTTCTCCTCTGATTTACCTGGGTCTCACATACAGAGGTCAGTCGCAAGTCTTAAGGATGTCATTAATCACCAAAACCCTAATTAGAGCTCAAGATTCAACAGTGCACTGCATGGAAATGCCATGTCGTGCAACCTATCCTATGAACTCCAATGTCCACGGTCTTCATATAATTTATTTGTCCTACAGAAGATCAAACTTTCCCTGGTATGACAAGTAACAGTGGTGAACCTAAGATGCCGACCACATCGGCTGACCCCTAACTAGCGAGCTCCCATGGTGGGTCGGTCAACGAAATCATGATAATCCACTAGCATAGCATATGGATGAATGGGTCGGTCCAAGCGCAGTCGACCGACGAGGAAGTGCTCCCAAGACCAAAGTTAGAGCAATACGAGGCTTGTAGACATCAATGACCTCAATGAGGTCCTCACACAGGCCTCGCACAATCCCCTATAGGTGGCACATAACACTGCCAGCACTCAATTATACTGTGGCATGGCCTCTGAGTACACATCTACTATACTCTCTACCAATAAAATGAACTATGTGTAGACTGTGTTGCCATGTGTAGAGGGGAATAGAACGTACTGCAATATGATAAGCAAGTATGCAACAAGATGGTGACGTACGACATCATTCAGGGCATCAAGTGGGCACTCCTAGTAACATGTCAGAAATCTTTGAGGGATACCCAATTGTCATATGTTCACCTCTCGGCTCTTGGTGAAGATGTCCTTCTGAACTAAGGGCCCTGATAAAGATTGGCCACTTATGATGCATGGGATCAGTTTGAGACTATCCAAATTGGTCATAACTTAGTATAAGTGGATCTAATACCTAGTAACTAGGATTCAACTTAACTGCTCTAATCTATAACACTGTATAATATATGAGTTTTGAATTTCTGAAATTTATTTTCCTTTATAGTTGATTGATCCAAAAAATATTAAACATTGGTTTAAGACATCTAGCCGCTAATATTATAAATTGTTTCTGTCTCAACTACATTAAAATTTACATATTCTCTATTTTTAAATAAATATCATTCTAACCTTTGAATTTTATTCCCAAATAGATTGTCATTCTACAAATTTGAGTCATATTGTATAGCTTTTTTCATGTATGCTCTTGTTTTAATAATAGAAAATTATTTTCCAAGAAGTTTGTCTGTCATTATTAAGATAACATGTATGTATTGAAGTGTAAATAAATCTTTAACAAGATGTATTAAATAATATTAATTTAATCATTTTCTTCATGCTTCTCTTCTAGTAGTAGATGACAAAACGACATCTTTTTATTAAATAAGCCACACAATAAATTGCACTCAATTAAACTCCATGTGTAATGGTCATTGATCTCTCAAATAACTAGATAACAATATTTGTTTATGTAATTATTGTTGCTGCATTTTTTCCTAATGAACTGTAAAACAAAATTAGTTAACGTGGACGCATGGTGGTTCTTAAAAAATTATAACAGCTAGAGTTTAACCTGTTCTATAATTTGTTCAATTTTGTGTTCTACAATACTATGGAATAAGAGAAAAAAATATATAAACTCAAACAAACAATAAATTTTTAAGACAAATTATTTTATGTCATTACAGAGTTTTTGTATTTTCTATTTATCACTATGTGTCTTATTGACATATAGGTTCAACCATACTTTGTTAATATCACAAAACTTTAATTTAAGAATTTTATAGTGATAAAAAAAATTTCCTAAACTTTTTGTTATTTCATTCCAATTCATCCAAACTATCAATAGAAAATAGCTTTTGACATGGACTTGACTAATCCAGCACGAGGTCAGGGTCAAGTTCAGACCTCCATACACTAATCCAAGACCTTCCAAAATTCAAAAAAATCAATCCAAACCCAACCTGGCATAATATTTTGAAACCGACATGTTTATTTGAGTTAGATTGGATCAAGTTCGAATCGGCCCGATGAAGTCAGGCTTTTACTGAGCCGGTCCAAATCTGAAAATAATCGGGTCTAGTTTGACATGCTCTTTAGAAAACAACAGAAGTTCATATAATAAAAGAAAAATAGTTTGGCAAATTTGTTGTTCTAAATTTGTTGCTTGAAGAACAGCAGAAACTCCTGCACATGCTCTCCATGCCGCACCCATGTTTTTGTTTTTCGGTGATTGACATCAAACCGTGATGCGGAGTGGATGTCTTTTGTCTGTAAATGAGACACACTAAGGTGCAAAAATGTACATGACAAAACACATGATGCACAAGTACAATCACTGCATTCATATGTATATCCATATAATTAAAGTGTGAGTGGGATATGTATTACAAATATAACAAATATTATCATGTGTAATAATAGATTTCTAAAAAAAATATATCATATTCAAATGTTTAAGTCATGTTTTTAAATTTTAATTGTCTGAATATAAGAAAGTCCAAATCAAATCATAACCTAGAGTCGGGTCAGATGGGGTACTTTGTAGTCAGGTGTAGCACCACCGTCCATCGTTGCGGTTGCTGGCGCCAAGGGAGCACTGGAACGGGCTGAGAGCTGTGGAGTCCATATCTCCATCACAGAAGAGCAGAATGGTGACCCAAGATTGTTGTAGGACACATGCATTGGCCCCCTTGCAACCTTGCAAGTGTCCCAAACATATGGGCCCATCTCAGATGACAATAACATAAGTCCATCCAAGCTGCACCATCCTATATTCTTGGCTCCCATTAAGAACATCTTAGTGGGATACATCATCCTTCTTCTTTTTTGCAACCATTAAATTATTCTCTCATATAATCTTAGCACTCTAATCATGTTCTCAACTTCATATATATTTTTTTATTAAATCCACTACTTAAATTCTATTTTAAATTATTAGGATCCTTTGGCCAAAATATTCTTTTTCTAACTAAAATTATTAACTATTTTTATTGTTAGGGTTACATCACATCTCATCATTAAAAGTTTGAATTAAATAAGAAATTATTAGATTATTTTTTATCTTATCTATAAAAGATTGGGTTGAATTCCAGTTAGAGTCCTAATTAATTTCAATTTGAACTTAGATCTATATACGAGTTGATGTCTTTATAATTTTGTGTGCTTCCTCTAGGAATAAAGATCTTTTCATATCCCTAACAAATGTTATTGGGACTATCATCCACCATCTTCGAGACACGTTCGACGCGTATATACTAAGAGTTCTCTTTTTTTATCTCTCTGTCAATTCTCTTCCTCTTGATGTAACACCACTTCAGATCAAATCTGTAACTCCTTTTTTGTTTGGTTTGATCTACAACTCCTCTCCATTGATATTGTTGTTACCGCAATTGTCTCATTTTGCTGATGCTTCCGTACATACCTCTCATGACCATACAAACATCTATAGAACTATGCACATGGATCTGTTATTGCTATCACTACCAGTACTTTTATGCCTTAGTTGTTGCCGGCAAACTTTTTTTTACTATCTCGCTCTAGATCGGTTGTTACTGCCTTATTTGCATCAATACAATGTCTATAACCATCGTTTCCCTCCGTTGATGGTTCCATGGGCGCATGTTTTTGAAGGAGTTTTATCGATGCACTTTTTGTCTGATTTTATCAGTCGATTGGTACAACTATTTGTCACTTCGATTTCGCAATTTATTCTTATACAGAAGAGTTTGATTGAGTAGGTGGCTTACATTCATCACATTTGTTTTGGAGTTTTCTAGTTTTAAGAATGTTTGTTGAGTCGTAGAGTTTTTTTCTTTAGTTATGTCGTTTTTAGTCATTCGAAGTTTTTGTGCTTATGACTTTAATCAGTTGGGCTAATTTTTTCACACCTTTTGGGTTATTTGTTATTTTTTGGTATGTTGAGGGAACAACCAGTATTTGAGGTATTTTGATTTGACATTAAAGTTTTGTTACATTTGGATTGAAAGTTTTTTTTTACTTTATTTTGAACAAGATCATCAAATTTTCATATCTAACAACATCAATAAAATTTGGTATTTCATGTTTTGCATTATGGTAAATGCATATGATAGTTGTTTGTCTGACCAAGGAGTTAAACCAATCATATTTTAGTTTTGTAATTTTCAGGGTTTTAATTTGCTTCTTGTGCTAGGAGTCAAGAGACATTAAAAGTGTCAAAATTTTGAGTAGTATTTTCCACAGCAGTTATGACATGTCGGCATATTTTGATTTTGATTTTGTTTTTGTTTTTGTATTGAATGAGATTTCGAGTCAAAGAATAGATTATTAAGTTATTTCTTATCTCATTATTAGGAGTTTGAATTAAACAGAAGATTGTTAGATTATCTTTTATCTTAGTTGTAAGAGTTTGATTCAAATTTTAGTTATAATACTAATTAATTTTAATTTAGTTTTAGATCTAGATAGAGGTTAATATTTTTGTAATTTTGTGTATTTTCTCTAAAATTAAAGCTCTTTATATCCCTAACATTAATAGTTTAATTTAAGATAATATCTCCCAATTTTTTTGGTACATCAATAAATTTTTGTGATACACAGCAATGCGTGGGGGCTTACGCTAGCTTCACCTTATTAGAGTAATGTGACAGGACGTTCAATCAACTGGCGGGGAAAGAAGTGATAAAAAAAAAATTACAGGCGGCATTCTGAGGCCGCCCTCTAATATGTAATTTCCTAGAAACAACGCAATTCAAGTTGCACTTTTATTTACTTAGGGTTTTTGATCTATTTTAACTTTAGTTTATAAATTAGTTCAAATTTATAAATCTAATGAATCAACGGAGATGGAGCTTAAACTTATATGAAAGTTAGTTTAAAAATGACTTAAGTTTAAAAAATAAATCTGAAATTTAAATAAGATAAGTCTGAAATTTAAATTACTGTTTGACTTGACTTAAAAATATACTAAAATCCCGATAAATCAGGACGAGGCATCCTTACATTATTAGAGGGTCGGCCTTGATCCATTCACATCAACTCCAGTTGAGACTACCATGAGGAAGGGATCTATCCGCATTGCCCCCATTTCCCCTGGATCGAATCAGCTACAAATCCAAGCATTTTTTATATGCCTAGAAACTCTTGCATTAGTCCTAAATTACTCCTTGCAAGTGAATACCTATACACAGCTAGTAACACCATTTTTCTTGCTACAATCCATATATGCATCAACCCTGGAAACTTGCACAGCACAAAAGCACAGATTATGTATTGCTTAAGCCACAAATAGCCGAGAAATTTCCCATTAAAAGTTCTCTAAAATGAACTAGCAGAAACACAATTTGGAACTGTACAAGAACTCCCTAACCAAAGCTAGGCCTTATCAAAATCCTACTCTTTTTTCCTTCTCATCTCCTCCCAATTTCTGCATCACCGAATTCCCTGACACAATGGTGAATGATCCAAATCATGAAGGAATTGTGCCTCTCATCCTTGGCTTCCGGGCTTGATCAGCGGCTGCTGTGATGTCTTGCCCCACTCCTCTGGCGGACTCTTCACCTCCTTCAGGAATGCCACCACCTCCTTCATGGTTGGCCGCTCCGATGGTGTCGGGTTGACGCAGAATATGGCGATGCCCAGCGTCTGCAGCATCTCCTGAACCAGCTGGTCAGGCATGCCGTGCAGCTTTGGGTCCAGGATGTTCACCGCCGGCTCGAAGCTGCCCATCTTCTTCTTGGCCCACTCCACAATGTGGAGGCTGTCCCCAACCATTGGTTCGACGGCACTCCGGCCACTCAGGATCTCTAGGAGCACCACACCAAAGCTGTAAACATCGCTCTTCTCGGTGATGTTTGTGGTATACCCATATTCTGAAAATAAGAGAAATGCTAAATTGTTAGCCACTGTGTCCACTCCAGAAATCATCAGTGATAGTCAATGTCTCCTGTTTGGCCATATGCAGAGATGATCATGTGTAAACATTGCAACTAAAATTGTTTATAACTACTGTCAGAGTAATCAATTTGCATGCTTAAAGTAGAAACAATTGAGTCAAGATTGTAAGCATATGCACAAGCACAATTACCAAACTACTATAAACAATTACAAGTAAAAGATTCTTGCTTAAGTACTTAACTAGGAGCATTGAAAATAGAATCATTGACCTATCTGGTTTTATACACTACATGATGTCTAAATGCCCAAGAAAAAAAGAAATCCTAAATGTGATTTAGCATTAGAAATCACTTGCCAGGAGCAATGTATCCATAAGAACCAGCGATGCGTGACATGGCATGATGGAAGTTGGGGGAGTTCATCAGCTTGGCCAGCCCGAAGTCAGCCAAATACGCCTCATACTTCGAATCAAGCAGTATGTTGTTGCACTTGACGTCCCGGTGGAGTATCGCAGGGACACAGTCATGGTGCAGATAAGCCAGCCCCTGCGCCACCCCGACAGCGATCTTGTACCGAGTCTCCCAGTCCAGGCTCCTATTCTCCTTCAGGAGCTGCTGCAGATTGCCATTGGGGATGTAGTTGTAGAGCAAGAGCTTGACACACTTGTTCGAGCAGTAGCCGAGCAGCTTAACGATGTTCCGGTGCCTGATGTGCCCCAAGATCTGAATCTCTGCCGCAAACGCATCGATTGGCTCCTCCTTTGTCGTTTTCCAGAGTTTCTTCACCGCGATTAACTCACCATTTGGCATTTCAGCTCTGTACACCACACCAGAGCAACCTTTGCCAATCACATTCTCATCTCTTAAGCATTCCAATATATTATCAATGCTAAAGTTCAGCTTCTGGAATGGTGTGAATGTCCATGGGTAGGAGAAGTCATCGCCTCCGGTGGCCGACAAGCTCATTGCCTTCTCGGCCACCAGCCTCCTGCTCCGGTTGATCAGCATCCAGACCACAGCAAGCAGCAGTGTGATCGAGCCCAGGACGGCGCAGACAAGGATCACGGTCTTGACGGTCTTCAAAGCCGTCCTGCGAATCATATCTGACGAGCAAGTGCGCCCGTCGTATGACTCACAAAGGTTCGGGTTGTCAATGTACGAGCTTGATGACAGCATCTTGAAGAACGGCGTGACTGGGATTGCGCCAGAGAAGTTATTATACGAAATGTTGAGGGATGTCAAGCTGGTGAGCGCGCCCAGAACTGCAATGCTGCCATACAGGCCATTTCTCGAGAGGTCAAGCGACTGCAGCTGCGTCAATCCCGCCATCTCCTCAGGAAGCTCACCGACGAACTTGTTTGAGCTCAAGTCCAGGCTAATGCTCAGGCTCGTCAACTCACCAATCTCCAGCGGTATTGGTCCCGAGAAGATGTTGTTGCTCAAGTCCAGCATGGTCAGCTTCTGCAGGTTCCGAATGGACTTCGGCATTGGCCCGGACAGCATGTTGCCGCTCAGGATGAGCTTGTTCAGATAGCTGAAGTTACCAAAGCTCGCCGGGATGTCGCCGGTGAGGTTGTTCATGCTCAAGTCGAGCTGTTCCAGGTTCATGAGCTCCCCGAACTGCGGCGGGATGGCTCCCGAGAAGCTGTTGTTGTGCACGTCCAGCAGCTCCAGCACCGTGATGTTGGCGAGCTCGGCAGGCAGCACACCGGTGAACCTGTTCGAGTACAGGTCCAAGAACACCAGGTTCTGCAGCTTGCCAATCTCCCTGGGTATCTCGCCGACGAGCTGGTTCTCGCCGAGCCGCAGCCGGACCAATGATACGCAGTCGGCGACGCTCGGCGGGAGCGGTCCGGACAGCGCGTTGCCGAGGACCAGCAGCTTGCTGAGTTTCTGCAGCCCAAACACCTCGTCGGGGATGGTGCCGGCGAGGCGGTTCTTGGACAGGTCCAGCGCGTACAGCTCGGAGCAGTTGCCGAGCGCGCGCGGTATCGTCCCGGACAGCGCGTTGCCCCAGAGGAATAGCACCTGCAGCGCCTTGAGCTCCCCGAGCTGCGGAGGTATGGCACCCGACAGAGCATTCTTGTCGAGCTGCAGGGCAGTGAGGCTGCTGCAGTTGCTCAGCTCCGGCGGAATGGGCCCCGAGAGCTGGTTGTCCGACAAGTGCAGCTGCTCGAGCGCGGCGAGCCTGCCGAGCGCGCGAGGCACCTCGCCGGTGAGCCGGTTGCCCGATAGGTCGAGCACCACCAATGCCGAGCAGTTTGATAGCTCCGGCGGTATCGGACCGGACAGGGCATTGCCCCAGAGCAGGAGGCTGGTGAGCTTCTGTAGCCTCCCCAGCTCCGGGGGCACCGGCCCGGACAGCTTGTTCATGTGCAGGTACAGGTTGCGCAGCTCCTCGCACCCGCCCAGCGCGGCGGGCACTGGCCCGGACACGCCAGTGTCGTACAATGCCAGCGTCTGGAGGTTCACAAGGTTGCCGAGCTCCTCCGGGATGGGGCCGGATAGTGCGGTGGCCGCGGCGCCGAAGACGGTGAGGTTGGTGAGCGCGCCGAGGGAGGCCGGGATGGGGCCGGACAGCGCCGGGTTGCCGCCGACGCGGAACTGCTGGAGCGCGGTGAGCGCACCCAGCGACGCTGGGATGGTGCCGTTGAGGAGGTTGTCCTGGACGCAGAGCACCTGGAGCGCGGAGAGGTTGGCGAGCGCTCGCGGGATGGGCCCCGTGAGGCGGTTGCCGTTGAGGAGCAGATACTGGAGCCCCGAGAGCGCGCCGAGCTCCGCCGGGATGGCCCCCGAGAGCGCGTTGGACGAGAGGTCGAGCACCCGGAGCGCCACGAGAGACCCGAACGACGCTGGGATCGGGCCTGACATGTTGCACGACGAGAGGTTGAGGAGCTGCAGCGAGGTGAGCGACGCCAGCGACGGTGGAAGCGAGGAGAGGTTCAGGAAGGTATTGGGCAGGGCGAGCGACACCACACGGCTCTGCGGCGAGCACGTCACCCCCTGCCACGAGCACGGCGTGGCGGCCGCCGGGTCCCACGAAGGCAGCACAGCCGACGGCGCCGCCGTGAGCAGCGACAGAATCGCCTTCCCATCCGCCGACAGCGCCGCCGCCGGCCGCACAAACGTGGCGACTACGAACAGCACGGCGGCGATCAAGAACACGGTGGACCGGCACGGCATTGTACTCTGCTCCAAGAAACAGTGTGAAAACAGGAGGGTTCAATCAATCTGGGAGCAAGGCCTGATCACGCCATGGGCGTGCACCTTTGCTGCTTTCTTGCTTGCTTCCAAGTGACACGGAGGAGACGGAGGAGGCGCATGTGGGAGTGGAGTGTAGAAGGATTTGGTGCTTGTGCTAAGCTTGCTTTGAGCTGGTGGTGTTTGCTTTAGCTGCACCCAAGAAGCATATGGTCATATGGAGAGGGAGGCTATGGTGTTTATTACTCTGTTTAGGTTACTGGTTAAACCCTTGGGCCGTTTAGGGTGGCTTGTGTTAAGCTTGGATCATTCAGCCTTATCTCTACTTCTTGGGGGGAGGGATTATTATATAAGGGCTATGAGAGGCTTTTACTTGTAGGGTTGGGGCTAGTTATGTTTATGTTTTTAGGTTTTCTTTTGTTTAATTACATTTTTGATGACTTGTTGTTTGGCTTTAGCGTGGAGCAGCAGGTCCTGAGGTTTTTAGGTTTTACTAATCAAAATTGTTATCGTTTAAAGCTAATATCTGAATCTATTATAATACATTATAAACTATACACACATACAAATTATCTGATCAAAAATCAAAATTCTTAATTGATCACATTGAAAAAATAAGAAAAATAATCTTTTTTACTTATCAATTAATATGGACTGCCTTTATTGGACGATAAAGATCCGCTTCAATGGACCATTCTCTAAGCCACAATGTACATTACTTTGCGATTAGTTTGGCAAACCGAAAGTTCTTTCAGTTTTGAGGTGACAAACTTTTAATTAATTTTCTTTCATTTTCTGTGGAAGTGCACAAGAAATATGCTGTTGTTATGTATTATGATGCATGTGAGCTCTACTTGAAATATGTTGTTGTACAAAAACTGTCTTAACTTTCTATTAAAAAAAACAAGAAACTGTCCAACTCAAAACCCATGACAAACATGTAAAAAGTAGACTAATGATGGTTGAAATTGCTTCATGTTGTATAAAGATCACAGGTTTGAGTCTTTGTTAGAGTGTGCTAGCTCAAAGAATTTTCTAAAAAGTTAGGTTCAGTTATCTATAAACTCAAAACTGTAAAAAGAAAAGATGATTTTGTGCTGAACTTGAGTACAAACACATAAAGACTAGAATAAGGACCGTTAAAATTGGAATATTTTATATAAATAATCTTTTTAAAAAACTGCAAATCTAATCTAGTGTTTCAAAAATTGTAAAAATAATCTTTTTTAGAAATATGATTGAATCTGAACGTAATTCGTGGTAGTAGTAGTGTGGCAAATCTCTCTGCCACATAACTAGTATGCGACGGAGAAAAATAGGCCAAGAAAGAGTCCACAACAGTAAATTTTCAATTTTTTATTAATTCAAATTGAAAGTTTTGTACAGAAAAATTTCAATTCTTCCGACATCAATATCTTTTGATCAAAAATTGGATTGACAATCCATTTGAACCGTTAAATTGTAAAACGAAAATAATTAGATCAATACAAACGAATTATCAACTAGAATTATATATCACAAGATATCATATACACACTAGTTGTGCGGCAGAGGTATTTGTCGCACTTTTGTTGTCATGTGTCATATCCAGATTCAACCGTTTAAAATTATTTTTGTAATTTTTTGAAACACTGGATCAGATTTATAATTTTCTCATTTAAAAGAGTATTTATATAAAAAATCGTTAAAATTGCTTCTTGTTGTGCAAAGAGTACGTGTTTGAGTCCTCACCGGAGTGGCTTAGGTTAAGACATTTCTAATTGGCCACTTTTAATTATCTAAAAACTCTAGAAAGGAAAGAATTTTTTTTCCTAAAATTCAGGACAAAACATGTAAAAATTAGACTAATGATAGTTAAAATTGCTTCTTGTTGTATAAAGATCACAAGTTTGACTCTTCGGCTGAGTGGGTGAAGTCAAAGGATTTTCTACAAAGTTAGCTTTAATTACATCAAAACTCTAAAAAGAAAAGATGATTTTGTGCTAAAAATACAGGACAAACATGTAAAAAACTAGACTAATGACAAAACTCTTGTGGGATTGTGTCCAAGATAAAAATCTCACTCATGCAGACCTAGGCTAGGAGCAATGCCATGTGACATTGGGCCATACTCTTTTTGTCCATTCTCCAATGCTATGGCCCACACATCAGTCTCTCATTCTCTCTCCCCCTAAAAGTGCTTAAGCTATGGCTTATTTCCTTCCCTTTTTAGGGGACAATGAAAGACATGGCATCCTAATATCATGTTATTATTGGTCCTAATATCATGTTATTATTGACCATTGCTGCATCCTTACAAAATATGTCGCTTTTTTTGTGTTTAATTTATTTTTTCAGTTTAAGAATAGGAGTTGTCACAAGTCTTTTTTCTCCATCAGACAGAGCTTTACACGGAGAAATCCGGGAAATATGGATCGTATCTATTCCACAACGTACTGATATTGATGATTGCCGAGTTGCTACTACTAAAGTCACTAATTCTAAACAAGAAGATACTAACTTCGTCTTAAAAATTTGTTGCGTTTGATTTTTTAAGATCACTAATAAATAATTTTGATCATTAATTTTATTATAAAATATTATTAAAAATATATAATATTATAAAAATATTTTTATGATAAATCTAATAATATTATTTTTATATAATCAATTTAGATATTTATATAGATATTAATGGTTAAAATAAAAAAATTTGATTGCATACATGCTATAATAACATATTTTATAGATGCTGGGAGTATTAATTAGGAGGACATAGATCTCTCAAACCAGGAATCCAATGAGCAAGTGGGCATCAAAATATGGATTTTTAATTTTGCAATGTCAAACGAAGTAATGTTACACACAATTGTTAGAGGCAGTTTCGACCAGTTTTGTTTTCTCATTTTTTTTAAGAAAAAGACCCTGAGACAAACAGGGCATTCCATTCAAAAGACATAACCTAGCGAGAATGCTCTCCCTATGATGGCCGGCGCGCCACCCTCAGCGCTAGCATTGCCCGTCAGTGTTGTCGCCGCCGCCAGCGGCATCTCCCGCGCCGCCGCCAAGAACCTCACCGGATCGCTCCACCCTCGTTCTCTACCACTTGCTCCCCTCCATCCCATCACCCACTGCCACTCACTCTCCTGCCTAGTGCTGAAGGTCACTTTGGCGAACCCGTAAGTTATACTGTGTTGTGCTCAGCTGTGAGGTGAGAAGAAGGCTGGATCTTGCTGGGCGGCTACACTGTTTTCTACTACTAATAAAAACAAAAACTATCTATTGGGCCTGTTGGGCCTAGAACTAAATGGGCCGAACAACCATGCCGACCCCGTGACACCCATTGGGATTACCAACACCCAGCCCATACCCTCCAACCAATAAAATCTTATCCCATCACCAATCCCAACCATGTCAAATCCCTAAACAAGCATCTAATCCCCCTCCACACCCTCCAAGCCCTAGGCCAGTTTCACTAATCCGCCACATAACCTCAAGGGCATTCTTGCCAATTAACATCACCCTGGGTCAGATTCCTTGGGAAGGGCAAAATTTTGATGATATTGGGAGCTAGGCAAGGCAAGTAGGGGCTGCTTCATACATTGGGGAATGTGTTTAAAGTAAAAGAGCTTAATGAGAGAGAGAGAGAAGGAGGCAAGCACCCATTTCTAAGTTTTGGGATTCTTAAATGGTGATTAAAATTTTTAATCTTTTAACCCCCTCTCTCCTGCTCCTATTGGTTAAATTTAAAGGTTCACATTAGGCATGGTGGTGGATGCCTTTGTTTCATTTTTTTTTTTTAGTGTGTTATGTATTTTTAGAAAGTTAGTTTTATAAGTAATAATATAATCTGTATATTGGCAATATGTCTTCCATCTTACTCTTATCTTTACACATGTTAAGATAAATCTCTAATTAAATACACATAGAAGTTAAAAATCAAATCCACTGCTCTTTTTAGATATAGACACTATCTAATTGTCTTGAGTGTATATTTGAGTGTTTTTTTTACTGGGTGTGAAGTGTGTAAAAAGGGGAGGGATTTGAGTTTTGTTTTTACTGTGTGGGTGATGGGTACAAAGGGTAGGGGTTATGATTGGGCACAGGAGACCATAGGGCGGTCAGTGGTGGGGTTACCAAGAGGGGGGGAGGTGGGTGGGTTTGGGGAATTGGTTTGAAGGGGCTTTAAAACTGAAAAATTTGCAGCAATTTGTACTTATACTGTTGCTGTTCAGTATTGAAATGCTTGTTCAAAGAAAATGTTCAGAATTGAAATGTTTTAGCTTGCCCCAAAGCAGTCTATAATTGTAGTAACTTGATTTGTCAAATAACAGTAATCACAAAGAAAGAGCTTGATTTGTAAAGTTAATGACTTAAACAGGCCAACTTAATGGAGTACAGTTTTCATCAGCTGAGTACTACTCAATTACATTAGAAAAGTATTTTAACTATACACTATACTAGCCCAAAATAATTGTTATTATAGACAGAATAATGCATACCAAAGACAATAATAACCATATCAATATTTTGAGACTTTTTTATTAATAATCCAAAGTAAAAAAAAATGAACAATGACCCACAGTTTACTGAAATTGCAAAAATAACTTTTTTCGGCGCGGTAAGTCAATTATCGCGGTCTGAAATCACGACAGAACAATTTAGTGCGCTTCACAAGCCTTTCCCAACGGGAACCGCGACAGAGACTTTTTCCGGATGGCATCCGCAACAGAAACTAGTCAACGGTCGAGTAATCTTCTGGTCGAAAGGTGGAGTGGTCGAAGATTTATAACCCTTAGTGACTGGAAAAACATAAAGTATTACTATGTCTAATTACAACAACAATCAGTAATTTGTCATAGCTTAATTGGGTAAGACATTGGTCTCTTAGCCTTTGGTCCAGATTCGATTCTTACTTGCTGAAATGCAAAATGTTTTTTCCTGGTCGAGTTTGAGAATGTATCGAGGCTGGTTCCACTCCACCTTTCGACCAAGAGACCATTCGACTGCTGGCTAGTTTCTGTCGCGGATGCCGTTAGAAAAAGGCTTGTGAGGCGTTGTAAATCTTTCTGTTGTGGTTTCAGACCGCGATTATTGACTTATCAGGTTCAAAAAAATCATTTTTGCAATTTCAACAAACTGTGGGTTATTTTTCAAATTATTTTTTATTTTAGGTTATTAATAAAAACTTTTCCAATATTTTACACGATTATTCTCTATTTAGATTAGTCTCTATTTACAATCCTCTTTTTATATAGTTAGAGAAATATATTTATAACACCAACAATTAATAAAGTCATTTTTAGAAAAGAATACAAAGAAAGCAAAGAACGATAAATATTTCAGAACAAATGTAGGGGGCATTTGGCCGATTTTTAGTTTCAATTTATAAAATTATAAACTGAAATTGTGATCAAACTCGAAACTTATCTCAAGATTTATTTTGTAAACGTAAGTTTTTTTAACTAGAAACAATAAAATAAATTGAAGTAGATGGAAAAGAGTTTTTCAAAATATAGAATATAAATTGAAACTCCAATAAACTAATTTATTAAAGTAATTTATTAGAGAAACTTAAATTAATCTAAACAACAGACTTTAATATTATGGGCTTATATAGCAAGGGAGCGCTGAAGGGGGATCGCAAAATACGTGTGTTTCAACAAACATAAATAATGTGGTTAGCATGGACGACATGCAAGAAATTTGGGAGGAAAAATGCGGATTGAATAGACAAAAACAAGTACTTTTGGGACAGGACCTGGCTCGTGGACCGGTGTGTCTGCTTTCTCCAAAATTTTTAAATCTGAAACGACTTTTTTTAAGCTTGTTTTTATCCTTTTTGACTGTACCCGGGGCGAGACACTGCTGACTGGGCCGTATGTCTAGTGGGCCGGGTTCCCTCTACGGGTTGGCGCTTCAAGATCCCGACCCGACTACTTATTGGGTCCTTGAGGTTGGATCCGCTTAACAGCACCAGCAAAGGACACCAACAGAACATTTTCCCCTTTCACTGATGTTCTTTTATCCCCAAATAGATTACATATAAGGTAATCAAATAATTATCATAGCAAGTGACCGTGTTCTAATAAAGTGTTTATTAGGTTGGATTGTAGGAAGAGTAAAATATATATATATATATATATATATATATATATATATATATATATAAGTTATTATTAACAACAAAATGATTCTAGAAAACTGATACAGTTTCTTAGTAGGATGGCGCGTATCCAACAGCTATAATAAGATTTTTTAAAACTAAGTGCCTATTATAAAATTTGACTTATAAGATTAGATAATGTTTGTGCTATAAAAGTATCACACATGATTGAAAAAAATTAGATGGAAACCGAAAAATAATCTTCTTACCTGAAAGAGAATGGCTAATAATCTATATCATTATAAAATAAAAAATAGAAACATAAAATAATAAAAGATATTAGTTAGAAAATTCCATAAAATTAAAAATTTTGATATAAAATACTAGCTACCAGGGAGATATCAGTGTTTTAGAACAAATCACCAAATTTTTAGAGCGTTTACCATGTAAATCGCAACAAAATGGTAAAAATTGGATCGGAAGACCCGGACCCGGGAAGTTTGGGTGATACTTGGACCAGGCTGTCGGTGAGGGAAAAAAAATATAAGATTTGAGTTTTCGTACGGTAAAAATCTGGGTATTCGGCGGTGCACGTGAGAGGTGCGTGTTGCAGTCGTGGACAGATGAGTTCATAACTAACCATCTTTACTGCCAATTACTGTTGTTGTTGTACCCCTGCTGTTTTTTAAAAAATATTATTTTGGAGAATAAAATTTGTAAAGAAATGTCTAACTATGTTTTTAGATGACTTCGTCAATTAAAAATAACCTTACACTCATTATTCATCTTAATCATTAATTATTTATATATAAATATTATATTTATTATATTAATTACAAATATCTGAAATAGACATATATCTTATTTCAATTTTTTGAAACTGTATATAGAATTAAAATAATACTTTTTTAAAAAAGGTACTACTCTTGCTCAAAGAAAGAGGAATATTAACATCTCACCTCTTCATGACTTGGCTGCTCTGGTCAATCTCCTTTCTGTTGTCGCCGATCTTCTTTACTCATAAGCTTCTATTTTACCGATGTTGCGAGTGTTGCCGGTAAGTTCCGTCGTTGTCACTATCAACTTCCTTTACCTGCGAGCTCCTCGATCTTGCGTAGTTGCTGCTAGCGTCGCTTGCGACTACACTGCCGTCAATCTTTGCCGCCGTTGCAAGTGCCAGCAAACTCTTCCACCAGCTATTGTAGTTGTTTATTCAAACTTATTGCCTGTCAGCCACCATAGAAGAAGAAGAATAAAATTGTCCAAACTAAATTTTTAATTTGAAAATAGTAAAAACACAAACAATATAAACTTTGAGTAATATTTTACCAATTCGAGACGTTTCAGTGATATTTTATTAAAATGATCTTCTTTAAATAGTATAGAACTCATTTTTCCAAATTCAGATACGAGGACTTGATCTCAGAGATTGCCTAATTTAATCCATGTAACGTGTGCCAATCTAATTGTTGAGAGCTGACTACTCACAAAACTCAGAACCAATGGCAGTTAACCGTGACAACTTATTACAGTTTGTTGCAATAGATCATCACGATATTCTCCGATGATTAAGTTACAAGAACTTGTTTTGGAGAGATTAATTTTTGAGTAAATCTGTAAGGCGTCAAGGAGGCCAGGTTCGGTATCTGCGTAAGGGCAAATTTGGATTCGCCGGGTTGATCTAGGTCGGCCCCATTCTCAAAAGGACCCATATTTTTGGTTGATAACTTGTATTTACAAGCCAAATCTTGATCATGTCAGACATATTTTACTCTTGTTTAGTTGGAATCTAACCAAATGACTAGCCAAATAGATTTGGCTATTTGTTGCAGCCAAGCCTGTGCATTGGGAGCCAAATTTGTGAATTATTGTGTGAAGTTGGTTTTCCTATTGTTCTTTAAAGTTGTTTGAGCTGAAATTTCAATTGTTCTTTAGAGCTAGTTGAGCTAATGTAGTTCATAATATAATATTAGGGTTTGAGCATAATCATCGCATAAATTTTGGTAGTCAATCAAACACAAGTCATTATATATTTATTAATTTTTTTAGATCTATTGGTTACAAACCAAACATATCCTCATAACCAAAATTTTGGTCATGCCATGAAATTGATTTTAGTTATAACTTGACTTGGTAATATTTGACACTCAATCAAACACACCTTAAATCCTATCATGAAAACAATCCATCACTGTCAAAAACTATGTTTTGATCCGATTTGGATTGGAAGAAGGCATATCCTCATGGTGATTTAAATCTATATTTTTCAAATAAAGAGAGAACCATTTGGCTACAAATCAACTATTTGATTGAAATATATAAGATTTTGATTTAATTAAAATTTCCTTCCAAACATTCCAGGTTCTCTCCCACACCCCAATCTCAATAACTTCGCATATTCATGCGTACCCATGATATTCACCAATCTACTATGATCTACACTCTCCAATGAGATTTTGTAAAGATCTTTTGAACATGTAGCATTGCTCACAACGAAAGCCATTATGCGTACAATTGAGCGATAAAAGTTCCAAATATGGACCCTAGCAAGAGGTTTAAATGGAATTGAATCTCTATAAAAAAAAGATAGAGACGTGACTTCTCTAAAGTCAATTTTCAATGCAACCAATTAGACAATTAATAGTGGTTAATACCACATCACTATTTACATACAAGACAAATAGGCCATCGAAATAATACACTATATCGCTATTTTTCTACTTTTTCTAGGGTGTGAATTAGAAGAAGTCTACAAAATGATTTCAGCCCCAAGAAGCGCTAATGAACACCTAGTCACGTACAACTAGTGTGCATAAACAACTTATCTCCAGTCCAAGCAACAAACCTGAAAAAAAAAAGGAAAAACACTTGCCTACCCCCTAAAACGACAGAATTATACGGCGCAACGCGGCTCACACAGGCGCCTCGAACGGCGCTAATGATAATTATACGACCCTAATCACAAAAGAACAACCATAATTAATTCCACTTCTCCTCCCCAGGCTGCTCATCTCCCAAGATAAGTGTACGAACCTGGCCAATTTTTTCTTTCTTTTTATTAGGATGGCAACCAAATGACCAATGGCACTGATTTAAAAAGCGGACCGAGTGGCTGTGTAGGTTGCCGCATAAACAGTGAGCGGTCTCTTCACTGCACATCTTTTATACAAATGGTCGAAAAAAATGGATTGTGTCTAAGTGAGTCAAATAAGTGATTAAGCATCCATTTAAACAGGTCAAATAAGCCGTTAAGTGACCACTTAAGTACTTAAATAGCTGTATAAATGTCTTAAATATGTATAATTACACTTGATTTTTTTGTGTTTTCTCTTCTTTTATTAGTTGTAGTTAATCTAACTTAGTATAAACAATATTTCTTTATGAAATTATCAATATTACCTTGTTTTTTTTTGTTGAATTAAATGTGATGTGTATTACCCTACTACGCATGTATATATTTGTTATTTATAAATAATCAATCTGTTGATAAGTCCATGTAAATACTATTTGTCATTTAAGTGTTAAATAGTAGAGTGATCGTTGACTTATTATTTATCACTTTTTAAAATATTAACCAACGATACATGATTTCCTATAGTACAATATAATAGATTAAATCTAAGAACTTTCAAGAATCGGCTAGAGCAAACCAAGAATCTAACCCTTCAAGATGGTGAGGCCACTGATAGGTCCTGTAAGCATGTATACACTATTAGATCAACAATCAAACTTCCGAATGACCACTGTGAAGAACATGATGTCGATTTTTTTTTTTCTATTTTGAATAACTATATCAGTTAATCCTATGATGAAGGATCCAGATAACATGCAGTACGCCAGTACCTATCCTCGTCAAGTACTCCCTAAGCATAAGAGCTAGGATCTCTAAGCTAAGCATCCACATATACTTGGCTATATGTGTAGCTTTGGTTTGCAATAAGAAATGGACAAGGCCATCATTTCACTTGTCCATGGAGCCCCAAACCCTACTGTAGGGGTATTTGCTTGTAGTTATGCCATTAGTTCAATCAAGTACAAGTTAAGGTACCCTAAGCTTTTTTTTCCTTTCCCTGAAGTTTATGTATCGAAGTCACAAACACATTAAGCTCTGTGTGGGCTGGCAAGTGCAGTAGTAGTAACAAGTAAAGGTGTGAATACTAGTACTTGGTGTCTAATTCTGGTCTACTCAATTAAGTTAGGCTAATGTGAAAGTCATAAGCTCTAACAATAAGATAAACTTTTGTTTCTGTATAAGAACACGCCACTGGGATATGCACCCAGAAGGATACCAGGTTAATTTCAAATCTTGCATCCTTGTTCACGTCATTCAATTTTGATTTGAATCATCAGTGACGTAGATGGTCATCGTTCTGAGGTCCTGAGATCCTGTTTGGGAACAAAAAAAACTTAAAACATCCTAATAGATGAAATAGAGAATGGATTAGAATGGCTAAGTCGAAACCATAGAAACAATTGATTAATGCAGTTATCTTAATATATAGAAAATATTGAGATCATCGGATCAAAACCACACAATTCACAAATTATTCACAAATAAACTTATCTCACATGTATCAACATGCAGCTGATGAGACATGAATAGTGTGGTATTTATCTAAACAATTCAGATACCACACTGGTTAAACCAAGACAAAAATTGTATATTAATAAATCATTACATATTTACATATGGGAAGCATTAGGTTTTTGATATACATGCATCTCTTATTTGGCTATAAACACATACAAAAACCATCCTTTGTTTAACATATATATATGCACTGTAACCTGCTGCATAGTTCGGGTGATGAGGATGAGGAGGAGAACGAACATCTGTAATTGGCACTCTTATCTGTTACTAGAAGAAAAATCTTTCATGCACCCCACCACCTCCAAACACGTGTGTTTACAATATAGATCACAGTCTAACAATATACAATTGGATCTTATATATAGGGTGATTCCATAGAAATTGATTCCTCCCTAATATTATAATTTACTATCAGTTGTAGTCCTTTTCTAAGGAAAATCATATTTTAGTCCTCTAACTTTAGATGTGAATCAATTTTATAGTCTAAACTTTTTGAAGACCCCATTTTAATCCCTCAAGTTTTGGTTTGATTTTTTTATCCTTCCACTTAAAAATTATAAAATTAAGTAATTTTTTTGTGTCGGGATATCTTTTGAACCAAGATTCAAAATTGATAGATCAAAATAAAATCTTTGAAAATTTTAAGTCTTAAAAAGACTCGAACCTAAAATCAGACAAAAATGGAACTTTTTCCCTTCATTTTAGATGCATAAAAGCAAAAAAATTGGAAGAGATAAAGAATATAGTGCCATGAAAGGACTAAACCGCTGAATTTAGTTCTTGTGTTTGCACTATTTTAGGAAGTGTACAAACATGATATCCCTTAAAGAAAAAACAAGATCGCGGATTTAAATGGTATAATGAAGTAAATTTAAAGACTCAATGAGACATGTCATATTATTTCTTGTTATTTAACTGGTAGATGGGTCAAAATGACATGACTATGCAAGTTTAAGAAATTGACAAATTCAAATTCAAATTTCAACACAATTGAATAAATTTAAGGTGATGAATACCTCCTCCTTCCACGGTGTTGGCGTGCATAGCACAAACGAGTATAACCATGATCACCAACAGTGAGCAGACGAAAATTGCACAAGAAGAGTAGGATTTTTGCTTCCCCATCTCTCCACTTTTCTTCCAAATTGCTTCGATTTTTTATAGCATTTCTAAATGATCTACGTTGCCAATCTGCCTACATGATTCAGCAAAAAACTTGGCCACAAACTGGATCATAGTGGCTGGTCCAAGTTAAATCGGATCAGAAACTATGTTTTGCGAGTAAAATACGTTTGAGATGAAGGGTGTGTTTGGTTGTCTGTATGAGACATAGGTAGGTTGGCCTGTATCAGTGAGACAGTTGGATGAAATAAATTGTTAGATGCAGTAGAAATGTTGTTTGGTTAGCTGAATTTCTGAATCTTGGATGAATGTTGAGTTTATTTGGTTAACTGTATTAGGGACTGATTCTGATTGGTGGATGTATGAGATACTGTTTGATTGGTTGTCTAGGTTTGTATGTGGTTACCCTAATTGTAGGATGTGGTGAGATTACTCCTCTTCATTTGAAGAGAGGGAATATAGATTTGGTTAAGTGTTGGATGAGAGGTGTGTGTGAGTGTATTGTAACGCAAATTTTTTTTCAAATATTTAAATTTTATTATGAAATAACAATGTAAAAATAATGATAGCAAAGGTTGCAATATTCAAAGATCAATTCTATAATTCTACTAACCTTAATCAACACAGTCAATGTTCAACACGGATTACAAATTGAATTAGAGGTAGATTGAAATGAACCTTCAATTCCTCTGATTTTTCTTTACACATATATCTCCCACAAATAGATTTTGAATCATAGACTCAACAAAGGTCAGAAAAACAAACAGATTAAACATTTATAAAGCACAAGAGATTCGAGTTTATCTATATCATAGGCACACAAGAATTTCTCATTATTTCACATTAGTTTAACAGTGAATTAAGCAATCAAATTAGCTTCACAACACAGTTCCACACTCAACAATCAATAGAGGATTAGTTCAATAGATGAAACACAGGGAGCAGATGATTGGGATTGATACACTCAGCATCACTATTCCATTTGTGTAATGCGATCTATTATCAAACAATTATACATTCAACTCACATTTGAACTCAATTCATCCCAAATTGACCCACTTCAACACAATCAAAGAGGAAACAAAGATGAACTAAAATTTAAACCTAACAACAGCATTGGACCAATGCAACAATTCATAATGATCACTGATTTGATTCACAGATGATCGAGGATACTAGAACTGGAAAGAACCTCTAACATTTTATTTCCTTCATAGCATTTTATCTCCTTAAACATGCACAGAGTAACCTTGAAGATTGATTTGAACACTGGAGACAAAACAATAACACAACATGCAAATTTATTTGATCAATTGCTTCACAAAGCTAAGGAACACAAAGATAACTGAAATTGATCCTCCAGTATCTCATCTTTTAATCAATGCACTAATGATAACAGGAAGAGAAAGACCAACATGAGTTAAACTCATACTGATATGTTTACTCAACTCCATGCCTAGATCATTATGAACATAGAGGTGCTCAAAAACACACTAAACTAGGGTATTCATAATCAAATATTATACAAATCAACAAAGAGTTACAAAGATCATTACATCTTATACATCACAGTGTCCCAATTCATCAAGCATCGAAGAACAGGGGAGTGAGAAGAGTTTGTCACCAATTCTTGCTATTGGAGCTCCCGAGAGTTGAGGTCGATGTCACCAAGTCGAGGAAGCTGGTCGGGTTTGTTGTTGAGGTCATGGAAGATGGTTTTTGTCGACGACGAGGATGAGGGTGGTGTGGTGGTCGTCGTTGAGGTCGAAGAAGCAAGCTGGAGTGGTCGTAGTCGTCGGTAGATGAAGTGTGGAGTTGGTCGTCGCGGGTGGAGTGAGTGGTGGTCGAGGTTGTCGACGAGGATCGTCGCAGTTGTCGTCATGGTGGCGATGCGGAGACGAAGAGCCGAAAGTGGAGGCGGAGGCGGAGGCGAAAATGAAAAAAAAATTTAACCAAATGTTACCAAAAATCATTTAGCTAAAGAATAAAATACGAAAATTTGCTTACCTCGTTCACGGTCTCTGTTGTGCGTCGCCGATGATGAGATCCAATCGGGGGAGAAGATGGCGACGAGGTTTGGGGAGGCGTGGCGCGACGTTTGTGGGGAAGAAGCGGAAGTGGCCCTAATACTGAGAGGTGGAAGTGCGCGGCGCGATCGAAGACGCAGAGGCGTGGAGAGAGACACGGAGGCGAAGGTAAGAGACGGAGAGCTGGAGGCGGAGGCGGAGGCAGAGGCGGAGGCGGAGGAGGGAGGTAACCCTAATGCGTGCGACCACGCAACGGAGGATGCGAGGAACCGAGGAAACGAATGCCTCTTGCGTCTTCGCGGGCCAGGCTGAGGAAAACGAGCGGCTGTCGCGTTTCCTAGTGTCAGGCTTTGGGGGAGAAAATTGCACCGCATAGGCCAGGCCCAAATTACATGTACAAGTATCCAAACACAAAAAAATTGCATCTCAAGATCAGACTGACCTCTCATACAGCCATCCAAACACACTAGAAGAGTCCCAAAGATGTCTTAAACCAAAGACAATATTAAGCACATATCAAGTGAGAATCTCTTTTTAAATAAAAGAATACAAATTCAAGATATATAGTTGATTGCTGGAAAGATTATCATTTAGTTGATAATATGAGAGTGGTGATATGGAATTAATGTTATATTTTGATGCACCACTGATTTGAAGAATTATGTGCCACTTGCTGATTAAAATGATGATAAGATATGTGTGCTCTGACTGTATATGAGATATTGATGTCCTAATTTTAATGGAAGATATATCAAAATCTTTTCTTATCCGACGGCTTGCTTGATAATGGTCATTTCAAAGAAAAAAAAATATAACCGAAGATTTTCATGCGGTTTCAATCTGCAATAAGCAAATAAAGACCAGACACAGGAAGAGTGTGATTTAATTCAAGTTTGATTGAAGTAGAAAAGTGGAAACCGCATAAAGAATTCTCCTCTATGGGGTTCGGGATGTACTCCTTACGTCACAATTTTTACATTTAAGTCAAGTTTATATTAACTAAATTCTAAATCCTAACACCTGATGATGTACTATTACAATAGCATTAAAATAAATATAGGGCCATTTTTCAAAAAATAAAAGTTTGGGATTGAAATGACTTGTGGTTTTGAGATAGAATTATTTGTTATATTGATAATACACATTTTTATCTTATTTCATACATATGCCAACATAAGACATCGACTCAAACACTCATCAGATGGAAAAAGAGAAATCGAGAACCCACTCTAACCATCTAAATTGCACAAGGTGCTGACTAACCCGCCCACTAGCATGAGCACACACAAACATAAGCTTTACAGAGTGTGAGCACAGCCCAGTTGCATGGGCCGGGTTGACCACGGCCCAACACGCACTGGGTCACTTTGGGCCTGAGTTTTCCGTAGATCTGACCCAATCCATTTGCAGGCCTAAATGGGCCCAGACAATAGCTGCTTCTTACTGCTTACCCAAAGAAGAGATAAAAAAAAAAATGCGAATGTTTGGTTTGTAACCAAATTCGCCAAATGCTATGCATCAGACTAGAGTGCAAACATCTATCTATTATCATACAATAAACTTTTGGTGATATTAGAGGCATGTCCATGCACACCTTCCATTTATTACCCTCAAAACATTAGAGAAAATAGAATAATAATTAATTCATTAACCTTCAAGTTGAAATATTACACTGCAAAATTCAATTTTTTTTTCTTTGTATCAACTAAGTTAGGATTTGAAATTTTAGGAGGCGGTAAGCCACTTAAAAAACTAGCTTTCTATAGTTATATATTGATTTGCTATCTGAAATGGAAAATACGCACTAAAAGAGGGTTTTGCAAAGGATATGTCTCCACGAGAACTACTATAAAATCACAGAACAAGCACTAGAAAACATTTGGAAGAATGGCAATGGTACTTATATAACACGATAACAAATGGAAGATCAAGGAAATCACGGGGCGGCGTATACACACTACAACAAGAACCTTTACTATTTCACACATCTCTTATTTGGCTATACATGCATACAAAAACCACCCATTATTTCACATATAATGTAATCAAGTTATATATATAGCTTGTACGTTGCAGCTTGTTGCACATCTGTATGGATCCATCCAGTATCCACGACCAGTACGCTTCTCAAGGGTCCACGGGTCGTCACGAGCACTGAGGGACGAAACATCTGGTATACGCACTCTAATTGAGAAAGAGGTTACAACATTAGCTAATAGGAAAAATCTTCTGCGAGAACCCAAACTATTAATCTGTAGTCATCAAATCAAGAGTTCGTCGCATGCCTAATATATATGACAATACGACAATATTTATCTAGATCGTCAAGATTAAATCCAATACAAATGCTCTAGTTGGCATCCGAACAAGTGGTACTGTCCTTGTTGGCTCGACCGAGGCGCTCCAACGGTGTGACACGGTGTGGCGAGGCGTCCACTGTCTCAACGCCTGCAAGTGGCCCGCACACCGCACGATGGAGGAAGCAGTTATGTTGGAGTGGAAGTCGACTCTTGGTGATGTGTTTTGTGGGTCCTTTGGCGTTGCATCCTGCGCCAAGTCAACTCACGCGTGCAAGTAAACTGATAAGTAGGGTAGAGTACATCGTGGAGTCACATCATTTTATGTTATTTAATTAAAAGATGGACCAAAATGACATAATTAAATAACTTTTGAAATTGCCTAATTAAAATGTGAGTGTAATAACCTAAGAGGTATACTTAGACAAATATAAAAACCTTTCGTGTAATTTTGCTTATTTTTTCTAGGAAAGAGAATGTTTTAAAGAATAGGTAAACGCCGCTTATGCAATAAAAAAGGAGACCCCAAGGGTACGAGTAAGGTTGTCTTTTGTCTTGTTTATGTTCGGTTTTTGGCGAGAGAAGCGAAGTCAGAATCAATCAGAAAGCTGCTCATAGGGTTTCTCCATCTGTTTTGCATGGACAATGCATTTGAAACAGGTCTGTGATCAGGTCTAAGGTCGTCGAGACTCGAGATACTCCTATTTGATAGTCATAAATATCATCAAATTTAGCATGAATATTTCTATTTCTAAATGTATATATCATTTTAAACTCATACATAACAATTAAGACAGACTTAAAATGATCAATCTAGTTCTGTTAAAATTTATATAGAATATTAACTATAGTTAGGTAAGTATTTGACTAATTTATAAAAGCGAAAGGCAAAAAGAGAAAATGTGAAAAATTCTTCTCAAAAACGTTTTTATTTTCAGATAAAAGGGCAGACCCTATGTCCATTAAGGAAACCACAACCAGAGTTTTTGTACATAAAACAGGCAGTGCAGGAGTGGACTCAGTTCCACCAATTTCTAATTACAAGGCAACAACCCATAAGAGAGAACGAGACCAAACAGAGTAACCATATAACTAACAAAACAAGCAAGCTATGCCAGCAAAAGATTCAAAGCACTAGCTTAATCCATTGGCGAGGCTACTTCACAAAAGCATCACTCCAGTACAAGTTGGCTCTCAATCAACAACTGCCAACGTCATATCTCCAGCCTCCTGCACCTGAGTCTGGAAACAGCTTCTTGCAACTCTTGAGCCCCTTTCTTTATCAGGTCCTGATCTTGCTTCTTCTACAACCCTGTCCAATAGAAAAACAAAGCAACCATTTTATGCAAAACTTCATTTGGATGTTTACATCTTTTATGCTAAAAAACAAATCCTATTAATAAAATTTGTTAAATACATCGGCCTATAATCAGCCTCAGTACACCAACACACAATACTCCAAATATTGGCCGCAACGGGACTATCTAAACAAAAGATGATTAATAATTTATTTATCATCACAAAAGAAACACTTACCATTACCAATCCATCCACGCCGCCTCAAAATATCTTTGGTTACCAAGGCTTTTTTGCTGAGAATCCGCAAGGATACTTTAATTTTTGTTGACAGTTTTGCTTTCCATATCTTTTTAATGTGTTTCCTTCTGTTTAGGCTAAACAGGTTATTATATTATACAAGGATTTGGCTGAGTATCTACCATTAGCCTCCCATTTCCATCGTCCTTTATCAGCTTCCTGTGAGGGATCAGCAGCTTCACACAATCTTTGAATTGTTTGCAACTCACTTTTCATATAATCTATTAGCTGTCTTCTGAAAGAAATCTTAACAAGCCCATTTATCACCTGATTAACTGTTACACACCCATCATTGGTGATTTGAAACAAGTTCGGAAATATATCTTTCAAGGGACTATCCATAATCCAACAATCTTCCCAAAATCTTGTAGTCTTACCATCTCCCACCAACTTCCTACACCCCTTCTCATATAGATGTCTCATATCTAGAATGTCTGGCCACCAGGGCGAGTCTCCCACTTTTTTTTTTTTAGTTTGTAAGATTGATTTGCCTCTTAGATATTTGGCTTGAATCAAATCATTCCACACACCTGTTCCATTTTCGCAGCACCATATCCATTTACCAAGCAGGCTCTTATTCATCATTTCAAGGTTTTTAATCCCTAGCCCGCCTGCTTCTTTTGTAGCACATCTTGTTCCCATCTAACCAGCCTATATTTCTTTTTCTTATGCCCTCCTCGCCAAAGGAACCTTGATCTAATTTTATCAATAGCTGTGATCACTGTTTTGGGCAGCCTAAACAGTGTCATATAATATAACGGTATGCTACTCAAGCATGCATTAATTAATGTCACTCTCCTGGACAACAATTTCTCATTGAAAACATAAAACGATGTACAGTTAAAAATAAGAATAGAAGTTTAAAATAACATATATTTATAAACAGAGAGTTATATTGTTAGGATCAGCAAAAACTCTAACCTCAGATTGTATTTAACCTTGCGAAATACTGCCCAAGCATACACTATAATAAAAACAAGAATAAGGAGATTTGATAGAGAATACTCGGATGATAATAATGAAGCAACTACAAGCGGAAAGAAAAAAGATTAGCGAAAAAAACCTCAAATTTCTTTAGCATAATTTCAAAAGACAAATAATTGTTGTTCTCTCACAGCCTCTCGTATCTTTTCAAACTCCCAACTATTGTCTTATCCAAGAGTCTACTAATTAAAAAAAATCCTAATTTTTGCTCTTTTTATATTTCTCTTGTTTCTAGTTTGAATCAATCTTTATAAATCATGCTTGATTATTGTTTTCTAAATTCACCTCTCATAGATTTATATAGATCTAATCTCAATTTACACAAGTAGAAAACATATACTCAATACAATTTAATTAGAACTTTTCGAAACTATCCACTCCTAAGCGGGATAAAAGGCATCCCATTATATATATTTGGTAGATGCAATCTGCTGCTGATTTGGCGAGTTGTATAGTTTATGTTAAATCGTTTTTTTTTTTTTGAAGATGCAGGAGGATTGCATTTTCCATGAGGAGGGGTAAGAAATTTACAATCTAATGTTTGAGACATCAAAACTATGTACAAGTAAGAGGCTACAGGTTACCCGACACTAAAACCATCAGATTTTCAATATTAATTCGTCGGACCGTCGGGACTTGAGATACGCTTTACTCTCGCTGATGAAGCTCATGCGCCTGAGTCCATTCCATCCATTCGTCCTTGATTAATTGAACTGAGCCGTCCACACTCACACCTTGCTGTTGGAAGACCCTTTTGTTTCTTTCCATCCACATATTCCATCCAGAGATTGTTTTGATGGCATCCAGTGTTTGCATTGGCTCTTTGGAAGTCTCTGTCTATTCTCTTGCCACCACCCTTCCATTCCCAAGCTATCATGCTGAGGCAATGGTGTGAGTAGGTTCTGCCATTGCTGCCAAATCGAAGATCTGGTGGTACACTTGTGCCGCGAAGGTACAGCCTTTGAAGAGGTGAGATACCGTCTCATTTGCAACCATACATAGCTTGCAAATAGGGTCGCGTGGTCAACCTCTCTTCTGCAGGTTTTTACCAGTAAACGACTTCTCATTGATTACTAGCTACATGAAGAATTTGCATTTCAATGGTGCTTTAGATTGTTACATTATTAATATGGATATGAGGTTGTTCTGTGTGAGTCTTTAAATTAGTTTATCTCTGATCTTCTGTGTCGCTTTCGGCCTAGTCACTGGTAAGATCCGCCCCATTTGATGTAACTTAATAAACTTTTAAAAAAACTAGAAATCAATAGCAAAAGCCAATTAGTTACTAGTCACAAAAGAACAACTATAATTAATTCTACTTTTCCTCCGTTGACTGTCCATCTCTTAAGATTAGTGCCCGAGATTGGCAATATATATATTTTTTGAGGATGGCAATCACCGATGATGCATGGCTATCTGTAGCACAATATAGTACGATTAGTGCAAGTATACTTGCGGCATCAGTCAGAAGAAACCAAGAATCCAACCCTACAAGCCAGGGAGGACCCTGCCACAACTTATAACTATAAACGAGGAAGAAGAAAAGCTGTTTAAGGGTTCTTATAGGCTGCTAGTAGATGTTGGACAAAAGAATGAGACGAAAAAGATCAAGTAATGTTAGGAGTAAAGATCTTGCTTGTTCTTGAGAGATTCAACTCGTCGCTGGTTGGGGGCTTGCACATTAATGTAACAGGAGGGAGTTCAACACTCTTTCTTTTTGCTGGTCATTGTTCTCTCTCTCTCAAAACCAACATACATTGGTTAGAAATGGTATTTGCTGTTTTGGAGGCTTTTTGTTTAAGCTTCATTTGGATCAAAACACCAAAATATGGTTGATTTGTAGACTGGTGTACTTCCTTTTTGACTGAACACTAGAAAAAGAATTGAATCAAACACTTGAAGCTAGAAAGAGACAAAGATTTCATACTAGCACTTGAACTGAGACAATGGGATCCATTTGTTTTCTCTCTGATTCGACTAGTGAGCCAGTCTTGATCGTACAGATTGACCATCGACCAAATTTTTAATTATATCGAACAGAATTACTGGTTTAAGATAGCTTGAATAGAAGAAACCTAACAGGTCGAATATTGGGCTGGAAAAGAGTTTGGGATTTTTAGTTGGAATTTAATCTAGAGAAATTTAGAAAATTTTAATCAGAGATTTTGGAGGATTTTTCTATAATTGATCCGAGGTGTGGTCAAGATATCCGAGAGATTCAATAAGAAATGTATCGACTGACATATTAAAAAAATAGTAAAAATTTGAGGTGTTACACAAGACCATAGAACAACATTTGGGGGCTAAAACACCATAATACAAATGCTCCTGATCAGTTCACACAAAAATATAAGCTGCTGATAAAAGACAAGCAATCTATTTATATTTTAACACGCTCACTCAGGTCTAATTAAAGACATGAATGATGCAAAGGACACTAGTTCAAGTGGTCTCGTAGTTCTTGAACTCATGGCCTCTTGTTTAAATATCATATTGAATTTTATACACTGATATTTCACCTAAATAGTTTGTATTGTTAAAGAAAGCTAAGCCATCGATTTATATTTCAATTATACGCAGTAATACTATATGCAATAAGTATTGAACTGTAGTTTTGATTTTACATGGTTTTTGTTAATTAGTTTTTCCCTTGAATTAATGACATGCACGGGTTTCGAGATTTTGATGTATGGATCTCATCTGAGTTCATTAAGAATTGAGATGGTTTTGATATGAATGTTTTTGGCAAATACAAATTCTTAATATTTAAGTTTCTTTCTTAAAAAAAATTAGGTGTAATTTAGGAGGTGTATTTTCACAAATACCACTAATACGAACCACTACAATTAATAAAAACAAGTAATATGAACTGAGAGGTTGCTTTTACAAATTCTCACTACTATTATTTTTGCAAGCACCACTACTCCCCACTTTAATGTACTATTGTTTTTGCAACTTAATTGAACTTCACTACCACTGCTGCAAGTTGACTCCCCACTACTGCTGCTATTGCAACTTGATTGAACTCCGCTACCCTTGCTATTGCAACTTGCTTTTACAGGCTGATTGAATGATACTGTATATCATATCAGTATTACGTTATTGCCGGCCGCTGTTCCGTTGTCGATCTTCGCCGTTTGAGCTCTGGTGAGCATCGCCGACCTCCAAACCACCGCAAACAAATTCCCTTCGCCCTTGCCCACTCCCCAATCCAACTCCTACGAACTCCCACCACCGGACCACCATTTTTACCCGTGGCCACCGTTTTCTCTGACTCGCCCATCGGACCACCTAGACGGCCGCAAAATTGAAAAGTTTTCTTCCCAATCCAACCTTCTCAAGCATAGAAACATTTCTGTTCAGATGGATTTCCAATTGCACGCCAGATTTGTCGCCGCCGGCGAGCTCCGCTTTGCCGGGAAACAGGCACACGTCGTTTGCCCCTCTTCGGTGCGTCGCAATCCAAATTGAATGTACTAGAGAGACCCCCTGTACTTCCTCTTGCTCCTCACCAAGCACCGCCGCCTCCGACGAACTCTCGCCGGAGTTCGCCGTACCCTTCCCTCGATCATCACCAGAGAAATTGAGGGCCAATTCGTGCATCAAAATCAAATTAACTGAACGTACACCGAATTGGGACTCTTAAGGAATTGATTGGACTTATTCCCTGCCGGTGCGCCCCACCAACAGGCCCAGCGACGGTGAGCCGGCCACTCCCCCTGTTTTTCTCCTCTAGATCACAGCTGCCAGCACTACGCCACTTTGCCCTCTAGATAAAAAAGATCTAAAAATTTATTTTTACAAAAACCACGAAACTAAATCCTAATTCCTAAAATCTTAAAGATATTTTCTTCTTGTACATGTGCATATGTCCATATGTATATATGTGTATGTTTGTATACGTGGTATCCACATTGAATCTAATAGGATGGAGTTTATCACCGTGTTTCAAAACAACTTAATGTGCAAGTGGAAATTATTTAGAGAATCATTTTGTACATACGTATATATGTATACTAGTGAGGTGCCCACGCGTTGCCGTGGGAAAGCCTTCGGGATGAACGTGAAGAGGACAGCGGGTGTGGGCGGCGAAATTGGTCAGCTGGACGACCAAAATCCGCCGCGGGGAGCGCCGGATGGTCGTGATCGAAAGCGGCGAGGAGCAACGCAGAGGCAGCAATGGTGGCGGTGCAAAGTTGTGGTCGTGAAAGCTCGTTGAAGGATGGTCGTGGTTGAAAGAAGCGGCAACCAGTGAGGAGGCATCAATGGTCGTTGCGCAAAGTCGTAGTCGTCGAAGCCCGTGGACTTGCCGACCAAAACCCGTTGTGTGGTCGATGGAGTCGCCGTGGTCGACTTAGATGTCGTGGTAGTTGTGGTCGACGGGACGTGGCTATGGAGGAGGTCGAAGGTTGAGTCGTTGACTGGGTCGTCAAAGAAGAAGTCGTGGTCGTCATGGTGCAATGCGATGCGGCGCAACATGTGAGGGGTGGTGTGGCAGCTCAGATTCGAGTGGATCTGGCTCAGATCAGCGGCACAGTGGCATTGGCGGCGGTAGACCTGGTGAGATCCGGTGGTGAGGAGTTGTAGTGCTAGGGTTTGGTGGTGGCTGTGGGGTGGCGACGAGAACGGTGTGGAGGCACTGGGGACTCTATGGCGTGCCAATGTGGATCTGGTGAGGTGCGCGATGAGGCAGCAGCGGGGGATCTGGTGAGATCCAGGCGGAGCGAGTTGCGGCAGCGACGGTTTTAGGAGTTGCGACGCTAGGCTTTAGTGGTGGCTGTGCAGTGGCAACGGGAACGGTGTGGCCTGGCGGCGTCGTGATGAGGCGGTGGCGGTGGATCTGGTGAGATCCGGGCAGGACGAGCTGCAGCGGCGAGGGTTTTGGGGACGGACTCGAGAGCATGTGGCTTTTGGGCACGGAAACGGAACAACTAGTGGAAGCAGCACGTGGTCGATGCAGGAGCAGCGGACGTGGAACGATTGGAGCGGCGAACAAAACCGATCGAACGGCTGAGGTAAAAAGGGCGACGTGGCGCAGTCAGGGGTGAGATATAATGAATAGTTCCCAGTCAGTGAGGATCAATATTATAAATGTAATAGATATGTTCAGACTATTTGATTAACAATCATCACATTGTTGACCACCTGAAAACTAGTATAACTTTTTCTTTTATTCTGAATCACTTCTATGACTATGTAGTCTTTTGTAGGAGCGAATTCTCATTTTTAAGGTCTTATTTGACCCAGTTCTGACTCCATTTTCTATCTTATAAAAGTTGAAGCTATGAAACTTCGGCTCTTTGGAGTCAAGAAGGTAGGGTTACTCTAGTTTATCCATTTGAAAGTTGTGATCGACGTATTTAGCTCTAGAGTAAAACATAATATTATTTGTTATGGCAATAGTATATCATTTAGTATGTATTCATTGTATTGGTAAACTCCAACCTCTAGTTTTTAAAACTGGTGGAGTCAGTTAAGATGTTCTCTAAAATTTATATCAGAACCGGTTCTAATTCCAGTTCCATTCGAGCTCTAGAGAAGTCCAAATTTGAAGAGAGTGCTCGGCAGTACATCGAACAGGCCTAGTGTTCGGCTCTCTAAGCTAAGCTTCTATATCTACTTGGCTTTATGTGTAGCTTTGGTTTGCAATAAGAAATGGACAAGGCTAACATTTCACCCGTCCATGGAGCCCCAAACCCTAATGTATTCGCGATTAGTTCGAGACAAGTTAGCGTACCTTAAGCTTTTTTCTTTCTCTGAAGTTTATGGATCGAAGTCACGAACACATCACTGAGCGGCAAGGGAGTACAGCGGAGTGGCAATGGTACTTGTATAACACGATAACAAAATGGAAAAATTAAGGAAATCACAGGGTGACCCATACATACCACAAGAACCTTTTATTCGTGTATATTATAGGAGAGAAACATTAGGTTTTTGGTATATACATGCATCTCTTATTTGTCTATACACATATAAAAAACCATCCATTGTTTCACATATACTGTAATCAAGTTATCAGTGGTGGTAATTAATGCCAGTGTCAGCAGTAGGGGGCGAAACATCTGCTATCCGCACTCTTAACTGTTACCAAAAAGAGGTTACAACATTAGCTAATAGGCCAAGCCACAGAATCATCACATTATTATGTTATAGATCACAATCTAACAATATTTATCTAGGTCCTAAAATTGCTTTGCAGCTAATATTAAAGTTCCCTTTTAGATACATAATAGTGCCATAAAAGGACTTCTTGTGTTTGCACTAGTTTAGGAAGTGCACCAAACAAGTTCTAAATTAATTTATGCATTTTTTGTGTGTTCGAAATTCTTTAATATACTATGTTTGAGAATGGTAAACCCCAGTGAATACTATTACTCATAGATCATCATCACCGTAGTAAATTTCATAGATTGTCTTCGGATTTGTTTGGGTATGCCAATTATATCCTCAAACTTGGAGGTTAGCCTAGCACAACATTAAACTTGTTTAATTATACCAACTTAGATTTATCCATTAGTGAAACAGAAAAAAAAGTGGCATGCGGTTAAATAGAAAAATTAAACAAATTCAAAGACTTAAACAACACGATTGACTAAGTTTAGAGACCCAATTAACATGTCACACCATTCTCCATTATTTCAACAAATGGGCTAAAATGACATCTCAATTTTGGAAAACTTCCAAATTAAAATTCAATTGTAAAAACATAAGGGACATACTCGGGCAAGTTTAATGACTTTGATCCAATTTATCTTAATTTTTTCTCGGAATGAAAATTTTTTAAAGAATAGGTAAACGTGGATTAATGGCTCATGCAATTGAAAAGAGGCTCCGAAAGTAGAGACTAAAGGTCTCAGTTTGCCCTATTTTTACTTCTACTCAAATGAAGTTGAAGCCAAGACTAAACAGATAAATTTGGTACAGTTGTTTTAGAATTTAGAGTCTTCTGTTGAAGAGAAGTTGAAGTCAAGACGAAATAATTTCTGTGATTTTTCATGCCATCCACATTTTCAACAACCTCTTCATAAGGATATATGAAAAATTTCATATCAAGTAACTCTTGAACTTGTCTAAGAAGTCATCTTTTTGATTTTTCTATTATCAACCCAAAAACTAGTTTCCTAAGGCGATCTTCAACGGCGGCGGCAGCACGGGCTCGCGTCGATGGCAGCGGTGGTTTGCCCGGCGTTAGTTCGACGTGATGTGATGCGCGCGTGCACCGGGACGAGGCCAGCGCAAGGCGAGGTCGCGGCGAGGAAGCGTCGCCGTTGGAGGAGACGAAGCGGCCTCGGGACGTTTGGGTGTGGGCCCCACCGACGACGCTAAATACGAACGTTACCCGCGTGAAAGAAGTACTGACATGTGGGGTCAGAAAATAAAATGGCCCACCTGTCCGAGACTGGGTGTATCGATTAAACGTCGCCGGCAATTAGAGCGTGGGACCTACGGCAACGTTTATTGCGCCTGTGTCAGAAAATTTATTGCACCGCGCGTACGTTGAGAACAATCGCTTACAGATGGGCCCCTTTGATTGCGTCCCCACATGTCACACAGCCACCAACAACGAACCGCGTGGCACGCGTTTATTACCGAGTGGGGCCCACCACGACCGCATGCACGCGTGTTGCTGACATCGGCGACTTCATTTTTTACGCGTTGGAGACATTGCGCCGTGGGCCCGGGACAAATGACGGCCCACATGTCATTGAGTGCAGCCAATTAAATTTCTGTTATAATTAGTAAATGCACAAAATTTACCGAAGTTAATACGTACGTAGTTAATTAAGCCCGAGAGGATGACAGGTGGGGTCAATATCTTGTCGGCCCACCTGTAAGTAACGGGGATGGAAAAAATAGCCGTTGCTTGTCATTTTTTTGCGGGTCCCACCTGTCAGCCTCTCTTTTTTTTACCGTTTTAATTTGCCCGTTTGAAAATAGCCGTTATAACAATTTTTTATTCATTTCTGGCATAAAAATTCATAAAAAATTCAAAAAAATTCCAGAAAAAAAAATCACAAATTTTTTTCCCAGCTCACCCCTATATAAAGACATGCTATTTCACCATTTTCACTCACACATCTTCATCCATCCACACCCAAAACCCCTCCAAAATTACTACAAAAATTTCCAAAAATTTCACATGGATTCTAATCTACCTGGCGGTTTCGTTAATTGGCTTGGCTCTTCCCAATCTCCCGATGAAAACACTGAAACCCCAAACACCCAACAGCAACCCGGTTTTTCGCAGCCACCAACTTACCAGCCGTATCCACCCAATTACCAGCCGTATCCACCCAATTACCAAGCGTATCCACCGAATTACCAGCCATATCCACAATACAGCCAAAACTATCGTCCATATCCACCACACGGCCACGCAATTCCACCGCCCCCACAATATAGCCAAAATTTTCATTTTGTCGGCATGCCACCGACATGTCCGCAATTTTCTCCACCTCAACCGCACTCTGCGTCTGTCTCCGAGAACGGTACTCCAGACTATGCTCCGGCCGATCTGGAGGCTCGACCTGTCATCGATGACACCAACACCAGAGATGCTGTGGATGCTGGCCGAAAGCCGAAGCGCTTACCGTGGTCCAACGATGACGATATAAAACTGGTAACATTTTGAATTTTCATACACGAGTGCTATGAAAGAAATATATTTAGGTCGACTTCGATATCCAAATTTTTTTAACTACATGCAGATTAGCTCTTGGCTCAACAATTCGCTCGATCCTATTGATGGAAACAATAGGAAGTGCGATATGTACTGGGGCAACGTAGCAGCGGCATACAACGACACAGTGCCGGCAAGTAGGAGAAGGGAGACCAAACACTGTAAGGACCACTGGCAACGAACCAATAAAAAGGTGGTCCAATTCAACGGTGTTTGGCTCCGACTTAAGGAAGTCTATGCCAGTGGTCGTTCAGACGACCAACTCATGGCGCAGGCCCGCGAGATGTACAAAACGGAGATGGGTCATCCGTTTGTGTTGGATCATTGGTGGACGGCGGTTCGCTGTCAACCTAAGTGGTCCGCAGCTTATGTTGATCCTCCCAACAAAAGAAGTAGATTGTCCGAGTCGGGCACATACACGTCATCGTCCAACAACGATGACGTGCCACCAGCGCAGACACGGTCGGAAGGACGAGACTCTGCTAAGGCGAAGCGCAGAGGTAAGGGAAAGGTTGATGACTCGCAGGATTCTACGTCGGCAGCGAGAGCAGATCTCGATGCCTTCATCCAAAATGAACCCAACCTAGCCGAGAAGAGGAAGGACATACTCCGTATGTCAGATAACTTGCGCGACGTGACGAAGGCGAAGGAAAGATCCGCCTTGTATAAGGCGTATTGGAAAATGATGAGTCTCGACAAATCCATCTTCGACGATGCGCAAAAAGCGGAGTACGATGCAGGGCTGAAGATTCTAAGGGACAAACTTAATGCTGGCGATGATTAGTTATTTTATTTTGAATTATCTCTTGTAGCCAACCATGTATCCTCTACTATTAATCTATATATGATTTTCTATTTAATTTTACTCTGATATCCAACTATGGAATCTGGCCGTTGGAATATAGCCATTGCAAAATAGACGTTCGAAAATTGTCGTTCAAATATAGTCGTTGGAATATAGCCGTTGCAAAATAGACATTCGAAAATTGTCGTTCAAATATAGCCGTTGGAATATAGCCGTTGGACTCTTTGTCTATATATTCACCCCTTCCGCAAAACTTCTCTTCACTATCCAACTATCTTCTCAAACGGCGTAGCTCTTTAAAAATCCAGTTTCATTAGCCACTCACAAAATGTCTTCTAGCTCTAGTTCCAACACACATAGCTCCGAGGAGGATGCCATGAACCAAATTGAGGATTTCTTAGTGGAATTCATAGAGGAGGAGGAGGAGGAAGATCGTATCATCGCCGGTCTTTACGCCCGACTTGATGCTTCATCATCCCGCGGAAGCCGCCGAAGCAGCAATAGGAGATATGTTGACAGAGATCGCGAAGAGGGGCATCAACGGCTCCTCGCCGACTACTTCTCCGAATATTCCGTCTACCCTGACAATATCTTCCGCCGGCGTTTTCGGATGGCGAGACCCCTTTTTCTCCGCATCGTTGAAGCTCTAGGTGGGTGGTCCCCCTACTTCACCGAAAGAAGGGATGCCACTAATCGTCGTGGACTCTCCCCTTTACAGAAGTGCACCGCAGCAATGCGTATGCTCACGTACGGTGGCCCCGCTGATGCCGTCGATGAGTACATGCGGATTGGGGAGTCCACGGCGATTCAATGCTTGGAGCACTTCGTACAAGGTGTCATTGACATATTTGGCGAGCAATATCTTCGCAGCCCCACCGTCGACGATACCCACCGCCTACTGCAACAAGGAGAGTCCCGTGGCTTTCCAGGTATGCTAGGCAGCATTGATTGCATGCACTGGGAATGGAGAAATTGTCCCGTAGCATGGAAAGGTCAATTCACTCGTGGAGATTATGGAGTCCCAACGATTATACTTGAAGCGGTAGCTTCGTATGATCTCTGGATATGGCATGCTTTTTTTGGTGTTGCAGGCTCCAACAACGACATCAATGTGCTAAACCAATCGCCCTTATTCACCGATGTGTTGAAAGGGCGGGCTCCTCATGTTCAGTACTCTGTCAACGGCCGACAGTACAACATGGGTTATTATCTCGCCGATGGTATATACCCGGAGTGGGCTGTCTTTGTGAAGACGATACCCCTCCCACAGACGGTGAAAGATCGGTTGTTTGCGCAACAGCAAGAAGGAGCGAGAAAAGATGTTGAGCGGGCTTTCGGCATTCTACAGTCTCGATTTGCCATCGTGCACGGTGCGGCACGATTTTGGCGACAGTCAACTCTCACGAAGATCATGCGGGCTTGCGTCATCTTGCACAATATGATCATAGAGAACGAGCGCGACGACAATGCCGCCAACTATGACTACAATGATCATCCGGACACATCCACGGTAGTTGCGCCTGTGATTCACACTGGGGGTACACCTTTATTCGAAGATGTACTTCAAAGAAATACTGCCATCCGTGCTCAACCTACGCACACACAACTCAAAAGAGACTTGATCGAGCACATTTGGCAACGTTTCGGAGGAAACACCGACGAATAGCATCTTACCGGATTTTGTAGTAGGCATTTGTTTGCAAATTTAATTTTTTTGTATTTCGCAATTATGTCATGTACCGCTATTCGAATTTTAATATATATTTTTTTTTCAAGTGCAATTTTTAAATCCAAAATGTCGAATTTATTTTTTTTGTCGCAAATATCAAATTTAATTTCGTAGGTAATATATTAATATATTGGTAATATTGAATTTATTGAATTAATACAAATTCGTTGAATATATAATTGTTAAATTGTATAGAGCCAAGCAAGAGCCAAGCTATTGGAGTGTTTGGCTCTTGCTTGGTGTTTGGTTGGTGGTTAGGAGTGTGGGGCCCACGTTAAGAGTCAAGCAAGAGCCAAGCTGTTGGAGGCTTGGTGCTTGCTTGGTGCTTTGAGATGGTGTTCGCACACGTGGCAGAGAATATTCTATTTAAGAGTCAAGCAAGAGCCAAGTTTGTTGGAGACAGCCTAAAGAAGTTGTAGTTAGTCAAAACAAACCGTAAACCAGAGAAGGTGAAACAGTGAATACCTCCTTCCACTGTGTTGGCGTGCATCTGTAAAAGATCCTTGTTAAAGTTGCTTTGCAACTAATATTATCATTTATTAGCGGTAGTTCTTTTTTATATACTATGTTTGAGATTGGTAAACCCTATTGGGGATTGTTACTCATAAATCATCATCACTGTAGTAAATTTCACCGAATGTCCTCATATTTGTTTTGGTATGCCAATTATATCCTCAAACTTGATATTTATTTAGCAAATACTAAATTTGTTCAATTGTGTTATTTAGATCCATCCATTAGTAATAGAAAAAAGAGACATGACATGAACTTAAGTGGAAAAAGCAAACAGGTTCAAGGATTTAAGCAACACGATTAAGTAAGTTTAGGGACCTCATGGGTCTACTATGTGATTTTTTGTTATTTAACTGACAAATGGATTAAAGTGACATAATTAAGCAACTTTATAAAACTATCAAATTAAATTCAAAGTGTAAATAAGTTTAAGGACATTTTATGCAATTTAATCTTATTGTTTCTAGGAAATAAAACGTTTTAAAAAACAGGTAAATGCTAATTAATGGCTCATACGGATGAAAAGAAGGATCCAAAAGTAACAATAGAGGTTTTTTTTTGTTCTAGTTTAAGAAATTGAAGTCGAACTCAAATATGTAGTTTATTATAGGGTTTTTTTTTTTTTGTGAAATGAGATTTCTCTATTGAAGAGAAGCTGAAATCATGGTGAAATAGTTTCTGTGTTTTTCAACTCATTCATTTTTTCAACACCTTATAAGTTCAGATGATAAATTTTATATCAAATAATTTCCTGAGTTTATCAAAGAAGTCAATCTTTTGAATTTCTCCGTTGTAAACCCAAAATTTTCTTTGACTTCACTATAAACTCTAAAAATCTATATTTTTGAAAATAATATAGAAAAAGTGAAATAGGGAATACCCCCTTCCACCCTGGTGGCGTGCATGGCACAGACGAGTATAACCATGAGCACGAGAATTGAGCAGAGGAAAATCGCAGAAGAGTATTAACTTTTGCTTCCCCATGTCTCCACTTTTCTAAATTGCTTCTTCAATAATTATAGGATTCTTAGATGATCCACATTGCCATCTATCTACAGGATTAAGCACAAACTTAATCAAAGTAGCCCGTCCAAGTCAAAAGGATCGACGGCTTGAGGAGGCAGTGATCAAGTCAATGTCCTCGAGACTTGAGGAGGCAATGAAAGTACTCCTAGTTGATATAGGTAAATATCATCAAATTTTAGCATATATTTTGTTTGCATCGGCGGAAGCTTCAGCCCTAAATTCCTAAGCGCACAACAACAAAAATAAAAATAAAATGACCTAGTAGACAAAACTCAAATAATGATAATTAAGTAGTTACAATCGAAGGGAGAAAATGTTGATAAAGATCACAGATTTCTTGAATATAACTCCAAAAGAATATAAGTAATTGTTAATTTCTCATAGCTCCTCATTTTTTTTTTTTGACCCCTTGACTCTTAGACCATGCAAAAAGTTAGTTACTTTAAAAAATTCTAACTATTATTCTCTTTATATCCCTCTTATTTTTAATATGAATTGATTCCCTAAACTATTCTTGGTTGATGTTTTCTATGTCAATCTTTATGACTTATATAGATCTCAATCTGACAATCTTAACTTACACAAGTAAGAAAATATACTTAATAATCCAATGCAATTTGACTTGGACTTATTGGTGGCTTGTATCACACGATAACAAATGAAAAATTAAGGAAACCAGAGGGCAACATATACATACCGCAAGAGCCTTTATTCAGTTATATATTATATAAGAGAAGCATCATGTTTTTGTATACATCTCTTATTTGGCAATACACATACAAAAACCACCCATTATTAATTTATTTCACATATTCTATATTCAAGTTATATATATATACAGCTAGTACGTTCCAGCTTATTGCACATCTTTATGTATCCATCCAGTATGGTGCTCAGGGGTGGTGATTATATTGCTCATGAGCAGCAGGGGATGGAATCCCCTGTATCGGCACTCTAGCTGTTACAAAAAATATGTTACGATGTTAGCTAATAGAAAAAAATTATCTGCGGGGACCCCGAGATATTAGTTTGAAACCATTAGATTATGGCATACATATGATATCGATCATAATCGGTCAATATTCAACTTATTCTCACACTAATATTATCATTTATCAACAATGGTTCTTTTTAGATACATAAAAGACAAGAAAGAATGGAAGGCGGAAAGAATATGGTGCCCTAGGAGGACTAAACAGAATTTACTTCTTGTGTTTGCACTATATTAAGTAGTGCACATAACAGGTTCTAAATTAAATTATGCGTTCTTTAGTGTGTTCAAGAATTTTTTCAAATACTCTGTTTGATGTTGCTAAACTCCAGTGGGGACTTTTACTCATAAATTATCGTCACTGTAGTAAATTTCAGCGAATGTCTCCAAATTTGTTAGGGTATGCCAATCATATCCTCAAAATTGAAGTTTAGTCTTGTAGAATTGTAAACTTATTTAATTGTACCATTTAGATTCATCTGTTAATTAAGTAATACAACAAAGATATGGCATCAACTTGAAATAACAAAGCCAAACAAGTTTGCGGATTTAAGTGACATGGTTGAGTAAGTTTAGTATCCCACTGATGTTTGCCCCATTATTTTCTATTATTTAACTGACACATACTAACGTGATATGACTAAGCGACATTAGAAAACTAACAAATTAATTCAAGTGTAATGAACTAATGACATATTTGGACAAATATAAGTATCTTCGTTCAATTTAATCTTATTTTCTAGGAAAGAAAACATATTTGAAAAACATGTAAATGTCAATTAATGGCTTAAGCAGTTGAAAAGGAGGCTCCAAGAATAAGAATAATTGTCTTTTTATCCCGATTTTTATTTTAACTTCTGCATAACAGAAGTTGAAGTCAGAATCAAACATGTAACTTGTTTTAGAGTTTATTCTAGAAATTGGAGTCCTCCATTGAAGAGAAACTGACCATATGATAAAATAGTTTCTTTGACTTCTCATTTTAACACCTCTTTTTAAGCTCATAAAAGATAAATTTTATATGAAACAACTTCCTAAGGTTACCTGAGAAATTTCTCCACCGTAAATCCTAAAAACTAGTTTCATAAATAAGTTATAGCTAAAACAAATAGACCATAGACTAGAGAAGGTAAACGGTGAATACCTCCTTCCACCCCGTGCATGGCACAAACAAGTATAGCCATGATCACCAACATTGAGTAGAGGAAAATCGCAGGAGAGTAAAACTTTTGCTTCCCCATCTCTCCACTTCTCTTCCAAATTGCTTCCATTTTTTATAGCATTCCATCTACGGGATTAAGCAAGCTTCTTGCCCGTCCAAAGTTCATATGGGGTCTTGGCAAAACGTAGCCACAGGCTGGATCAAAGTAAGCGGTCCAAGTCAATCTGGAATTCTAATACTGTTTTGGCGTGGCCAATACGTTTGAACCATGAGAACCACTGATTGTTGCCGCGTGAGCTTCGATTGACGAGATATAGATGTTTGCAATCAAAGACAATATCGTCCAAGGTCGATGCGACGATGCACTCTGCTGTTGATTTGATGAATTGTATAGTTGATGTTATGTTGTCATAGATATGGCCGACTATATGAGAATGTATATCGTGCCGGAGTTCACCTTAAATAAAACAAGTGAATTTTACTAGAAATTTGAGTCATTTAATCAAGTGAATAGAATTATGATCTATTATATGATATGAAGTTGTTTCGTCCGTGAATAGGTCGAGACCTAATCCGAACTTGATTCAATCCACAAATTTTAGTGACTAGCTAATCCTAATTTAATTATATTAAATTAAGTTAGAACCTAATCCAACCCAACCTCTCTATAAAAAAAAAAATCCCAACTCAGTTCTAACCCATTTTATCTCTTTGAACTGGCCTAAATATTACTCCCTATTATTAGCCTAGTTTTTATTGTTGTTCACTCATGACTTTTCCATAATATATAATAAAAATAAAGAAATCCTATTATCTAAAAAATTATTAAGATCTTTTCTTAACACGTGATCGACTGAACCTTTTTCTAACCTATAAGCTAATTCTAAAATCTTGCATAGTCTTACTCAATCCTTTAATTGTTAAACTCGAATTCAAGCCAACCCTTTTTTATTTTAAAACACATTTAAATCCTTTAAAATTGGACCCATAAAGCCATTATCTATTTAGTCGGGATCTTGTTGAGCCCATTTTCTCTCATAATTGTGATAGCCAATGTGTTCTCTGCCGGAGCATTAGTGACTCGGCGGAGCGAGGCATCCACACAAAAAAAAAAAAAAAAAAAAATCAAGGGAGGAAGTCCAGATTTGGGGGCACCGTGTTCAATTTTCTCACACGAAAAAGAAAAAAAAAGAATCCTCCTAAATGGAACTGTGGCGCACCAGTTCAATGGCCCAGGCTGAGCCTTGCCTAGTTGACCCAGTCAACTACTATGAAGCATCGACGAGAGTTTCATGAATTATTTAGGTTGTGTTCTCACGTAAATTTGTCAAACCTAAAACATAACTGAAGGACTCAGATTCAAACATGTCTTAGCCTTCCTTGCCCAGTACCCTTCTCCGAGCATGCCTGACACAACCACATTGCCAAAATTTGGGGCCGAAAAGCACGACATGTCCCTGACCGCCAACGTGGTCTTTACTCCCCACAGTTGTGGCAGCCGCTGCTTCACCCAGCCACCTCTACCCGCAATTATGGAATCCACCTCTAGACGGCTGCTATGGCTCCGACTCTGTCTAGTCAATATGCCGCCCAACAATCACACCATCTACTCCGACACTTCGATGTTGCCACCGCTCTTCCGATTAGCCACTATTGACGTAGCACCCAATCATAACCGTAATGGTGGGCAACTCATCCACACCCAACTTTCTTTAATATGAACGCACATTTTATTTGTCTAGATAGACATGTGAGTGCACATTTGTAGTACTGCAGTCGGCAGGTGCTTTGCAGATTGTGAACACAACCCAGTTATATGGGCCGGGTTGAACACATGATTTGAACGTACGATTTCTAGGTTACTTTGGTATTGTGTCTTCCGTGGGTTCAACCCGATCCATATGCATCCCTAAGTGGGCCCAGACAATAGTTGCTTACCCAAAGAAAAGAGGAATGAAAAAAAAAACAAAGCTAATGTTTAGTTTGTAAGGGAAATTTGCCAATAGTATGCACTAAAATAAGGAAGGAGGTGACACTCATATATATATACATCCCAATAATTAGAGTGTATGTTCATACAAATGTCTATTTTCTTTTTTAGAAACATGCAAAGGCCTATTTTCGTGTATGTATTTAATTGAAATATTATATTAGCATGTGTATGAGGGGGTGGGATGTGTGTATTGTTAACATAGCATATACTACTACTTGTAAAGATAATTTTCTAAACAAAAAAAAAGGGAGACAGGTCTAGGGGAGGTTGTGAACATCTATCTATTATTATTATATAATAAATTTTACTGATATTAGAGCTGCACACTCCATTTATTACCCTCAAAATATTAGAGAAAATACAAAACTAATTAATTTATCACCTTTCAAGTTGAAATTCAATATACATATTATATTGCAAATTTCACTTATTTTTTCTCTTCATAACAATTGAGTTAGGATTTAAAATTTTATGCAGTGATTGGCAATTAACAAACTAGAATTTTTAAGAATTTTTTATTAATTGGATATCCAAAATGTAAAGTGTGTGTCAAAAAAGGGTTGTGTATAGGACATCTTCCCACTATAACTTTTATAAAACCACAGAAAAAACATCGGAAATTTTGCATCGACAAACCAAACTGAACTCAAATACAGACAACTAAACACACCTTAAATATATTAGAGTGCTTGATTCTCTGATGATTCTTCGCACATGTGACACTCTTTTCTTTGAACATTCTCCTCCTGGGCTTTCCCATTGATACTAGCCTTAGAAGGCAGTGGAAGAGTGTCACTGGTGACTTGTATTACACGATAACAAATGAAAAATTAAGGAAACCAGAGGGCAACATATACATACCGCGAGAGCCTTTATTCATTTATATAATATATAAGAGAAACATTATGTTTTTGTATACATATCTTATTTTGCGATACACATACAAAAACCACCCATTATTAATTTATTTCACATATTCTATATTCAAGTTATATATATACAGCTAGTACGTTCCAGCTTGTTGCACATCTTTATGTATCCGTCCAGTATGGTGCTCAGGGGTGGTTATGAATTTGCCCATGAGCAGCAGGGGATGGATTCTCCTGTAACGGCACTCTAGCTGCTACAAAAAATATGTTACGGTGTTAGTTAATAGAAAAAGATTACCTATGGGAATCCGAGACATTAGTTTGAAACTATTAGATTATGACATACATATAATATAGATCATAATCGGTCAATATTCAACTTAGTCTCACACTAATATTATCATTTATCATTTTTAGATGCAAAAAAGGCAAGAAAGAATGAAAGGCGGATAGTATATAGTGCCCTAGAAGGACTAAACAGAAGTTACTTCTGGTGTTTGCGCTATATTAAGTAGTGCACAGAACAAGTTCTAAATTTAAATTATGTGTTTAGTGTGTTCAGGAATTTTTTCAAATACTCTGTTTGAGGTTGGTAAACTCCAGTGGGGACTATAACTCATAAATAATCGTAACTGTAGTAAATTTCAGCAAATGTCCTCAGATTTGTTACGCTATGACAATCATATCCTCAAAATTGAAGTTTAGTTTTGTAGAGCCATAACTTATTTAATTGTATCACTTAGATTGATCTATTAATTAAGTAACACAAAAAAACCGTGGCATCAACTTGAAATGGCAAAACCAAATAAGTTTGTGGATTTAAGTGGCATGGTTAAGTAAGTTTAGTAAAACACTGATGTTTGTCATATTATTTTCTGTTATTTAACTGACACACATACTAAAGTGACATGATTAAGCGATTTTAGAAAATTGACAAATTAATTCAAGTGTAATGAACTAATGACATATTTGGACAAATATAAGTACCTTTGTTCAATTTAATCTTATTTATTTCTAGGAAAGAAAACATATTTAAAAAATATGTAAATGTCAATTAATGGCTTAAGCAGTTGAAAAGGAGGCTCCAAGAGTAAGAATAATGGCCTGTTTGTCTCGACTTCTATTTTAACTTCTGTCTAAGAGAAGTTGAAATCAGAGTCAAACAGATAATTTGTTTTTGAATTTCTTTTAGAAATTGGAGTTCTCTATTGGAGAGAAACTAATCCCACGATAGAATAATTTCTACGACTTCTCATTTTAACACCTCATCATAAACTCATAAAAGACAAATTTTATATAAAACAACTTTTTAAGATTATCTAAGAAATCAAGTTTTTGGATTTCTCCACTATAAATCCTAAAAACTAGTTTCATAAAGAAGTCATAGTTAAAACAAATAGACCATAAACTAGAGAAGGTGAAATGGTGAATACCTCCTTCCACCGTGTTGGCGTGCACAGCACAAACAAGTATAACCATGATCACCAAAATTGAGTAGCGGAAAATCGCAGAAGAGCAAAACTTTTGGTTCCCCATCTCTCCGCTTCACTTCCAAATTGTTTCCATTTTTTATAGCATTCCTATCTAAGGGATTAAGCAAGCTTCCTGCCCGTCCAAAGTTCATATGGGGTCCTGGCAAAACCTAGCAACAGGCTGGATCAAAGTAGGCGGTCCAAGTCAATCTGGAATACTATTTTGGAGTGGCCAATACGTTTGAACCAGGAGAAACCCCTTCTTGTTGCCGCGTGAGCTTCGATTGGCGAGATAGAGATGTTTGCAATCAAAGACAATATCGTCTAAGTTTGATGTGATTCTCAAAAGACAGTATATTTGGTGGATGCGACGATGCACTCTGCTGCTGATTTGATGAATTGTATACTTGATGTTATCTTGTCATAGATATAGCCGACTATATGAGAATGTATATCGTGCGGGAGTTCTCCTTAAACAAAATAAGGTGAACTTCACTAGTAATTTGAGTAGTTTAATCAAGTGGATAGAATCATGATCATACATTAGTTGTTGTTAGGCCTGTGAATAAATCGAGACATAACTTTATCGTAATCTAATCAACAAATTCTTGTGGCTAGCCAATCCTAATTTAGTCCTATTAAACTAAATTAGAATCTAATCCAACCCAACCTCTCCAAAAGAAAAGGCTCCATTCAGTTCTAATCCGTTTTACCTCTTGGAATTGACCTAAATATTACTCTTCATTACTAGCCCAGTTTTTATTATTGTTACCTTATAACTTTTTCAGAATACATATTAAAAGTAAGACAATCCCATTATCTAAAAAATTATTAAGATCTTTTCCTAACACATGGTTGGGTGAACTCTTTTTCTAATCTATAAACTAATTCTAAAATCTAGCATAGCCTTACTCAATCTTTTTATTGTTAAGTTCCAGTTCAATCAAGCTTTTTTTATTTTAAAACCCATTTAAATCCTGTAAAACTTGACTCATAAACCTGTTATCTATTTAGTCGTAATCTTGTTGAGCCCATTTCCTATCATATTTGTGGTAGCCAATGTGTTCTCAGCCAGAGCAATTGTGACTTGGCCGAGCGAGGAAAAAAAAAAAAGAAGTCCAGATTTGGGGGCACCGTGATCAATTTTGTCACACGAAAAAGAAAAAAAAAGAATCCTCCTAAATGGAATGGTGGCGCACGAGTTCAATGGCCCAGGTTTAGGGATGGCAACGGGGCCGATAATACCCGTACCCGCAGGGGTGGATATGGGAAAAATTTAAAACCCGCGGAGATGGGGATGGGGGAAATCCAATATCCGCGGGTAATTTTGAAGTGGGTAAGCGAAACTAGTACCCGAACCCATAAACCGCAGGGCCCCGAAACTACGTGTAATTGTGTTGATTCAAGACTCCCTGGTCCCTACCACCACATAAACCCGTAAACCCGCTACCCGCTCCCTGCCTCCCGTAGTCCTCCATAGTCCACAGACCACAGACCACAGACTCTCAAACCCTAACCCTAGATCTATCTCGTATCTCCTACTCCTTCTCCAATCTCCACAGTCTACACCCAACGCTGCCGCCCTCACGAGATGCGATAACGGCCTCGCCGCCCTCGTCAGCGCCGCCCTCGCCACCTCGCCGCCCTCGCCCCCTCGGCCCTCACCGCCTCACTGCTTCACAGCCTCGCCGCCTCATTGCCTCACGGCCTCGCCTCCCTCGCCACCACGTGCACCACGCCATCTCACACCACCTCCGCTCCGGGACGTCGCATGAGCCGCCGCCCCTACGTGCGCCGCCGCCATAGCCGCCCCTCGCCAAACCACCTCAACACCGCCGCTCCCGATCCGCACCACCACAACACCACAGCCGCGCCGCACCGCCACCGTGAGATCTCTCGCGCGCCGCTAGATCTGCCCGATCCGCCCACCGCCGCTCTCCACTTCTTGCGCCGCCATTCCACCTAACCCGCCACATCTTTTTCCTCACCCCTTCGGCTCTACTTTGGCCGAACTCCAAACACCAACGACCACGACCTCAACGCCGGCGCATTTTCTTCTCTAATAGCTCAAGCTCGGCCACGACATCCTCCCAAGATGCCACGGCCGCGGCCCAGTTCCTCAGCAACACCTATGATGGTGCGCCCTGCTTCTTCATCCTTGATTTGCTTCACCGACACCGTCCTCGACGACCGCCAACCAACAGCAAGCTCCATCAGTAAATTTTCGGTGATCATCCCCTTTCTATTACTCTCTGTTTTTGTCAAATGCTTGAGATGAACAACTGAATGTATGAGATGAATGCTTGTATGTAATTGTTGAATTGAATTCTCAATTTCCAATTTCTGAGTTGAATCAAAGTGAATCTGTTCTATGATTGCCATGGTAGTTTGATCTGAGATGAATTTTACTGAGTTGAACTGAAACGATAGTTTACTAAGTTCTGAAGCATTTCTCTTTTTGTTGTTCAAAGTGACTGTCTTGCACTGAATTAGTGTATTGAGCAATGAATTGTTTAATGCTTGTGTTGACTCATGCTCAGATGAAATAAAATGTCATTTGTCAGCTCCAGGACCATCCCAATTCTCAGGTTATGTTTTGATTGAGCTGTGTTTATGTGTTATGAAGAATTGAGCTCTTAATATGTTGTGATTTTAGTCTTGCATCTTGTATTGTCTTTGGCAACTAGTGACTGTTTGAGTTGTTATCTATAACCTCTGAATCAATCATGCACTAATTGAAGTTCAATTCATAATTGTTGATTTCTTGGCTATTGGTTCTCCATTGGATGTGGCAATTTCTATCTATGAATGAACTGAGTTTTTCTTCCACGTGATGTTGAGATCCTAGTGCTTGAATTGCTTAATCTTGCATATAGTTGTTGCATATCCAGAATAGTGCATCCCAAATTGTGTGTATTGCTTCCAGTTTGAGTTATATTTGGGTTCATGTTAATTGTGATAGACTAGCTTCTCCTGAGGTTGAAGTAAGCCCTTGTTCATCTTTTGAGAAGAACTGAAATGGAATCAACGTTGTCTGCTTGTTTGTTGCTGTTTCATGGTGTTTAATTAGAAAGAAGCATGGAATTTTTTTTATGTTGTTCTGATTACTGCTGTTAACAACAAATACCGTCATTCTCAAAACAAGAAAAGAAAGAAACAACAAATACCATCATTAATTAATTAAGGCGATGCATGATGTGTCTCAAAAGGACAAGAAGCAATCAGGGGCCAATCACTCTAGTAATTATTATAGACTTGTAGTAGTCCAAAAATAAAATAATATTGGTTTCTTCATTTCAATAGTAGTCACTATATTATATTCTACTCTATTGAATAATGATGTAGGAACTCTCTCCGGAATTATTATAAACTTGTAGTAATTATTATAGACTTGTAGTTCTTTATATTTCACAACTAATTTTGTCTTTACCACATTGTAGGAACTCTCTCCGGAATTCTCCGAGCGACCCATGGAGGATATTGCGTCCAAGGAAACTTAATTCATTTTCTTGTGACTTTGTTACTCATGGACTATGTTTTATATCATCTTGCTAATATTCTTGTGACTTGTATTATTTATGGATTATAAAACTATGGTTTATATTGTGTTTGAACTATATTATATGGTTATTCATGGACTATATAGTATGGTTTATGACTTTATGTATGGTTGCTCACTCCTCAATCCTCATGGAATTGTGTTACTTACCAAGATATGAAGTTATTGACTATGTTGTATGCTTGTATTTGGATTATATGGTACATGTATGAATATTGTTGGATCAAGGATGCCGACTAAGGGGGTGAATATGAGACTTTTAAAAACTTTAAACTTAAACAAATATTTGCAAAGCAAGAACAAATAATGAAATGAGCAAGAGGAGAAGAGAACGAACACAGCAGTTTTTACTGAGGTATCGGAGACTCGCCCAGTCTCCACTAGTCCTCGTTGAAGCACTCAAATCACTTGAGTTTTGCCTCAATACTCACGAAGAGTATTATCAACTAACGGTTGCTCCTTGTCCACTCCGGAAAGACGAGCACCGATGCCTTGTACAAACTTGCCGAGCCTCTCCGACAATCTCCGAACTGGAGAGGTCAACAGCCACGCCTCCGAACCGTCTAGGTGAGGGCGCTCACCAAGAGTAACAGGCAGCGAGGTCTTCTCTAGACCTCCAAACACGCACCGAGAAACTAAGAGAATGCAAATGCAACTGAACTGAGATTCTCGGTGGATCGAAAAGCACTCGACTTGATCAAAAGATCAAGATTTGAAGTAGAAAACTAAAACTCAAGAGTGTATAGGAGAATACTGCTGCTTGTTGTATAAAACTCATGCCCAAAGCCCCTATTTATAACCTCAAGAAACAAATGAACCGTTGGAACTAGGGCTGAAAATCAGCAACACAAACTAACAGTCAGTTTCGTGTACAACGGCCGACAAAATTTACGGATAAAAATTTGCTAGCCATTCGTGATCATATATGGAAACTTGAAACCCACAACTGACAGTCAGTTATGCAAATTGACAGTCAGTTCGACTAAAAACTCGACCAAATCAAATAGAAACTCAGTTAAAAACAACTGTGGTCGAAACCCCAACTGACAGTCAGTATGGACAAACTGACAGTCAGTTTAGTACAAAAATTTTGAGCCCCAAATACACCCTCTTTGGACAATTGTCAGTTTAATTAAACTGACATTCAAACTGACAGTCAGTTTAGCAAACTGACAGTCAGCCTGAACAAAAACAGTGATAACTTTAAATCCAGAAATTCAAAAGAGATGTTTAATAGCTCATTTGAAAGATAATTTCAAGGTCTACATTTTTGTCAACAGAAGAAAAAACCAGATCTGCCTAGATATTTCTGAAAATTGCAAATACTCTTCTGCTGTACAAAAATTCAACTGAAAATCCAAATAAATCAAATCAAGTTCAAATCAAGTCCAACCAAATAGATGCAATGCAATGACCTAAGTTTCTCGGTTTATGTTGGAGATAAAGAGAGGACTTTCACCACCCCTCTTTATAGTACGATTGAAAACTAAAAACAATTTTCCTAAACCGATCAACTCCAAACACCGAGATCGGTATAAAATGAAATTACAGATTACCTTAGGTCCTTTGCATCTTCATGTTTTGCGTCTTGTTTCTGCCCTTCTATATTTCGTGCTTCACTTCATGTTGGGTTCATTTTGATCATCTCGTATTTCTTCCCGAACAAACTCTGTATCAACAATCTCAGAAGCACAATTAGACCAAAACACTTTGTTTTCGTTAATCATCAAAATTAGGGTTAGGCATGAAGGCCTAGATGCAATAAATATGATCTATTCTTTAAAATATTTTTAATTGTATATTGTCTTATTTTATAAAAAATAGAGAAATTCATTCTAAAATAGCTCGTACATATAGAGAATATACTCAAAAAATTTAAAATAGTACACAAAATTTGGGTATCGGGGCCCCCGCGGGTATTGGGGCCCTCGGCGGGAGCGGGGCGGGGGCGGGGGCGGGGGTGGGGGTGCGAAGTATACCCCCGCTCTAAACCCACCCCGTTGCCATCCCTACCCAGGTTGAGTCTTGGCTAGTTGGCGCAGCCAACTACTATGAAGCATCGGTGAGAGTTTCATGAGTTATTTGGGTTGTGTTCTCGCGTAAATTTGCCTAACCTGAAACATAACTGAAATATGCCTGGACTCAAATTCAAACATGTCTTAGCCTTCCTTGCCTGGTGCCCTTCTCCGAGCATGCCTGGCACACCCACGTTGCCAAAATTTAGCGTCGAAAAACACATGTTCTTGATTGCCAACGTGGTCCTTACTCGTAGTCTTAATTGATGGCCATCAACTACATCTCCCCACATTTGTGGCGGCTGCCGCTTCGCCCAGTTGCCTCTACCGGCAATCATGGAATCCACCTCTTGACGGCTGCCACGGCTCTAACTTTACCTAGTCAATGTGCTGCCCAACAATCACACCGCCTACTCCAACACTTCAATGCAACCACCGCTTTGCCGATTAGCCACAGTGATGTAGCACCCTATCGCAACCCAATCGTGGCCATAATGGTGGGCAACCCTATCCACACCTAACTTTTTTTTATATGAACACACATTTTATTTGAAGTTTTTTTACGAATAACCCATTAAAAAAAGAATTTCAAAACTAACCCGAAACTTTTAAAATATCAGAAATGACCTTCAATTGTGAACTCCCGTTCGCGATTGAACTTTAGTTACGGGCTCAATTCGCGACTGATTAGGTGGCATAGCTTAGGTGCTCACGAGTCGACGAGCCACCGGTTTTCTTCCCTTTCATCACCTCTCCACCGTATTGTGCCGCACCGCCGCTGCTCCTTGTGCACCAGCGCTGTTGCATGCCATACTGCATCATCGATTTCGTCGCCGCTTTCCTCAGACGCCGCCTCCCTCACCAGATCCGCGTGCCTCGCCAGATCTCGTCGCCACACGTCGCCTCCCTCAACCTCGCCGCCGCTCGCACCACCAAATCCTAGCATAGCCATATCCGAAACCGCCAACATGCTCTACTCAACACTCCGACAACCACTCGATATTCCGACGATCACTCTTGCGTCAACCACGACTACTCCAGCATCTTCGATGACCACTCCGCGACGACCACACTCCGACGACCACACTAGCCCACGACGACCACGTGAACTACTCCTGGGCTGTACCACCTAATCAGTCGCGGACTAGGCCCGTGACTGAAGTTCAGATGTGAACGGGAGCTCGCGACTGAAGGTCATTTATGATATTTTAAAATGTTTCAGGTTAGTTTTAAAATTCATTTTTTTAATGGGTTATTCTAAAAAAATTCATTTTATTTGTCTAAATACACATGTGAGTGCAAACTTACACTTGTAGTACTGCAGTTGGCAGGTACTTTGCAGATTGTGAGCCCAACCCAGTTGCATGGGCCGGGTTGAACGCATGATTTCTAGGTCACTTTGGTACTGTGTCTTCCCCAACCTGATCCATCTGTATCCCTAAATGGGCCCGGACAATAGCTGCTTACCCAAAGAAAAGAGAAATGAAAAACAAATACAAAGCCAATGTTTAGTTTGTAAGGGAAATTTGCTAATAGTATGCACCAAAATAAGGGAGGAGGTGACACTCATATATATGCATTCGAATAACTAGGGTGTGTACTCATACAAATACCTATTTTCATTTTTAGAAACATGCAAAGGTCTTTTTTTTTATATGTGTTTAGTTGAAATATTATGTTAGTATTTGTATGAGGGGTGGGATGGGGGTGTATTGCCAGTTTAATATATACTACTACTTGTAAAGATAATTTTCTAAGAAAAAGAGGAGATAGGTCTGGTGGAGGCTGCAAACATCTACTCATTATTATTATATAATAAATTTTGCTGATATTAGAGGTGCACACTCCATTTATTACCCTCAAAATATTAGAGAAAATAGAAAAATAGTTAATTTCTCATCTTTCAAGTTGAAATTCAATATACATATTATATTGCAAATTTCACTTTTTTTTTTCTCTTCATAACAATTGAGTTTGGATTTGAATTTTATGGGGTGATAGTCAATTAACAGACTAGCTTTCTATAATTTTTAAGAATTTTTGTATTAATTGGATATCCAAAATGTAAAGTGTGCGTCAAAAAAAGGTTGTGTACAGGACATCTTCCCACTATAACTTTTATAAAATCACAGAAAAAGCATCGGAAGACAGCGGAATAGTAGCAACGATACTCCTATAACACGATAACAAATTGGAAAAATTAAGGAAATCACAGGGCAACGTATGCATACCAGAAGAACCTTAAATCATGTATATTATATAAGAGAAACATTGGGTTTTTGGTATACATGCATCTCTTATTTGGCTATACACGCATATAAAGACCATCCATTACTACACAGACACTGTAATCAAGCTATATATATAGCTGATACGATGCAGCTGGTTGCACATCTATATACGTATCCATCTGCGCATCCACGACCAGTATGGTGCTCAGGGGCGGTCATTAATGTTCAAGAGAGCAGAAGGGGACGAAATATCTGATATCCGCACTCTAACTATCACCAAAAAGAGGTTATTAATTTACAACACCAGCTAATAAGAAAACCTTTCTGTGAGAACACCAATCTGCAGCCATCAAATCATGACGTGTCTATGATATAGATCACAATATGACAATATTATTATGTAACAGCCCCATCAAGGTGAGTACAATTAATCATAAAGGAGTATTACTTGGGTCGTCCGTGCTTGCTTGCTTCTCTCAGTTTGTATTAATCTTCTTGTGTTTCTAATTGTAAGCTTGGCTGATGCTGCCGCAAACCCGTTCCATGCGCTTTTCTACATCGTCTTCAGGCTTGGTACATGCGCGCTTTTCTGCAGGGCTTGGACTGAAGTTTCTGGGTCCTCAGAAAAGGATGTGGCCAAACAGCTAAGGGTAAATCAGTTACTGTGTCCTATGGCATCCTTCCTTTATCTTTGTTTTGCGATTTTGTGCCATTGTTTTTGTTTCAGGAGCAACAATTGGTGATACCTGGTACCCGCGAGTCGAATCTTCAAAAAATACTGAACTACTACATTCCTACAGCAGCGGCATTCGGTGGCATGTGCATCGGTGTATTGACAATACTGACAAATCTCATAGGCACAATTAGTTTTGACACTAGAATTTTACTTGCGGTGATCATCATTTATTAGTATGTTGAGACTTTTCAGAAATAGAGAGTTAGTGAGTTCGGTTTCTTTGCCTTCTGATTGCGCTAACCTAGATTTTTTTGGAGGAGAAACGAAGACCCTACAATGCAAAACCTAGTTTTGTTTTGCTTTTTTTCGTTGGCTTATTGTACTTTAATAGAAATATCCCATACAAACTGTAGGAACACTGCGTAACTAGGTTCGCTTAATGCCATTAATTCTTTTTATCAAGGCCGTTCAGTTTTTAGATCAATAAAAATTAATGCAAATTTTTTACCATTTTATATGGAATGGAACATATCCTGTTTGTTTTCTGAATGTGTCCAATGAGTAGAGAAAACATCATCAACATTGATTCAAACAATAGATCAAAACTAGTTTGATTATGATGACTCCCCAAGAACATAATAATCAACACAAATTGATTATGATGTTCAAAAAACTAACACTAAGATATCACAATAACAGAAGATAAATTATTACAAATCCATCAAAACATCCTCTTAAAAATCACACTATAGATAGCACTAATGAGTATTTCATTGATAGATCTTCCAAGGGAAGCTCATACTGAGCTTTGTCTGAAAAAATCAAAAAAATAAAGAAGAATGCAAATGGATTAGAAAGTCATGCCACTCTTTCTTGAATAATACATTAGAGAGTTCTTTTAGTCTTTCCAGTTTTTTTTGAGTCATCCAAATTAGTAGAATCTAATGGTCCAAATGTGCTAGTACCTCATGACCGCTCCTCTAATCAATTTATTTAAGAAAAGAGATACATAATATATAGTACTTCTACAAGTCCTTTAATTTGTCTGGCACACTCCAAATCCCACAAAATCTTTTCAACTGCCTCTCCAATTCTCCTGGTAGCATTCTCCTCTTCTTCAATTCGCAATAAGGCTTTAAGGAGGTAGAATTGCTAAGGCTAGAATTTCTCTTTAAGATGCACTTAATCCCCCTCTTTAGTTTTTTCAGCGGATGTAGGGAAGGGAAAGAGTGGAAATAGATCTATTTAAAAATAAATAGTGTAGATGATACAAATTTTTAAAGAAAAAAATAAATACATCCTAGCCACTTTTTTTCGAGATAAAATAGAACAATCACACTTTAACCTTAAAAATTGAATACATACAAGATCACATGCCGCATTCTTGATTTTAGAAAAATAGTGGAAACTCCTGTAACGACGATAATAAGCAAAAGATCTGGAGAACATGCCCATAGGATTAAGTTTTGAGACATGAGCATAAGACTTCTACCACTGGTTCACATCTTTTGCTGGGGCAATTAATTTCACTCACTTAGCACTTGTGATGTGTTTGGTTTGGATAATTTTGCTACGTATTCTCATTATTTGTAAGAAAAATAAATTTTTTATTGTTTGATTGTATCAATTTGTAATAACAATACACATATTCAAAATACATACTAATATAAATTTGAATACAAATAAATTAGATGTATTCTTAATCTATTCCACTCTACTTCTAATAGATTATCAAATCCAATATTATTAGGATTCTGGTTCCAAACTGAACTTCTCATTGATTATAAGGAGAAAAGAGAAGCAGTCATGGTGAGATGTCAATTCCTTTAATTCAATAGCTGATGGAAGACAGCAATGTGGGGTGATCTGAAGATCAACTACTACAATGACAGCGTTTATCCATTAAACAACAGCTGTAAGAACCTTTCGGACAAGAGAATCGTTGTAGGATCGGCATGGCTATCAAGAGCAAGGTTGAATTGAAATTAGATCAGAATTTTAGTTTGCAACAGAAAATAAAACCAAATCAAGAAAAGGAAATGAAAAGCAAGAAAGAGAAATAGACACAATGATATTTTATAGAGTTTAGACTACATTAATCTCCTGTCCCCACCTAACATATCACACTGCTAAATTCTACTATATCTATTTTTATCGCACCTCGTGCTCAGACAATAGATGACCTTTACAACTTGAAAATCGGTCTGCAGTGAACACCCCAACACCACTCTCGTAATCAACCCCGATCTACCTCTAGAATAATACCTGTATCTATTTTCATCCCCTCTTTAATATATCTATGAAACTCTTTGATAGAGAGATCAAGAAACCATCACCTGTACCCTCTATTTATATGCCTAGCTAGATAAAAAAAAAATATCATCTACCGTATCATATTTCTCAATCTATAGAAAAATGTGCCTTAATCCTCTAGTTTTCTAATTAGGAAAAGAATTACTGCCATAAAATCCAAGCTTTTCCAACGATCACCTACAACATAGATTATACTATTGATTTGAAACCTTAAAACACAATTTACATTCCTTTAATTACACTAGAAGGGCATAAAAGAGTTAAAAGCTCTTCTACACGGGCATTTATAATGTTTCAATATTAAAAGAGGTATTTGCGTAATATCAAAAACTAAGGATAGGCATCATGCCATTCCCCTTATCATGAATTCGTGATAACATTTTTTATAGACTTGTAGCAAATCGCAGGCCTTTTACTTGTGCTACCTCTGTTATCAACTGGTTATCATTTTTTAATTTTAGTAGACAAAACAATCATAATTTTGGTGGTGTTTGGTTTAAAATTCTAATGTAATGGGTTTTAGAATATAGTAGAATCGGAGTGATATGAGTAAATATAAAATATGTTTGATTCAAATGAGAAATAAAATGAGGTGAAATATTTTTGAAGTATATTCAAAATGGATTTAAAAAATATATTGAAATATATTTTGAATACAAGTATTGTGATTATGAAGCGATCTAATCAAATAACAAGTCATATATTAGTATTACAAGTAATCACCATAACATATCAAAAATACCCTATTAATTTTGCGTAATAACTATTCAGAAAATACTCATCTACCACCAACAATAAATAAAAAGCAAATAAAATTGTTATCTGTGTTATTTGAGAGAGTATTAAATAGAAATAATACAGATAAGATGCATATAAAAAAAATGCAAAATGATAATAATTCATGAACATAATTTGTTTTCTAAAATGATAAATATTTGAGAAGAGAGATAGTATGCAATTTTCTTTTCAACTTCATATGTCGTTGAGTCTGATGTGAAATTTCACTTTAGTTTATTTAAAAGACATACAGACAAAATTTTGGAAAGTATAGGATTCAATTCCAAAGTCTTTGCCACTGACCTGGATTTACCTTTATTTATTTTTTTTTGGGGTCAAGATCATAGCTTTTCTGCAGCTCTTGTATCAATAGCTGCAGTGTGACCTCCGACGTGCCTCCGTCGCTCACCGCCGCGTGCGCCGCTTGCTGAGCCCACTTAGCTCTTGCACGCGCCCTCTTCCCTTCGTCGCAGCTACGGTCCATCAGCTTCTGGACCTTCTGCTCCACCTCCGCCCTCCCGATGGCGGCCGCCATCGCCATTCGGATGCCGGCGCCGAGGATGTCCACCACGTGCTTCGCGTTCACGTGTTGCTCGGCCATCAGTGGCCACGTCAGCATCGGCTTCCCGGCTGTCATGCTCTCCAGCACCGAGTTCCACCCGCAGTGGCTCAGGAACCCTCCCACTGCCGGGTGGGCCAAGACTCTCCTCTGTGGGACCCATCCGATGACAATCTTACCGTTGGGCCCTTTATTTATCGGTGGGACCCATGTGTCAGACCGGACGGCCCATAGGAAATCGTGGCCGGAATGGACCAGACCGTGTGCCAACTCATCGAGCTGCGCGTCGGTGACGTAGGCTTGCGTGCCGAACGACACGTAGACCACCGACCCAGGCCTCTCCGCCCTCTCGTCGAGCCACGGTAGGCAGCCCTCGGGGTCCTCCACCTCCGCCTCAGGCGATCCGCCGGCGGCCAGCAACAGCGGGCCCACCAGCCAGCCGCGTGCCCCGGGCTCGTAGAAGGACTCCAAGAGCTCCACGTAGTCCCTGTCCAAAGCATCGAAGCTGTTGACCAGGACGCCCCAGCTCCGCCCGTCCGTGCCGACGATCTCGTCGACCAAGAACCGGGTCACCGGGTCGTTCGGGTCGGTCATGTTCGCCACCGCCTCCGGGACCTCCTCCGGCGCAAGCGTCAAGTTCTCCGGCATGCCGGGCACGCGGACGGGGCTGCCGCCTTGGGGCGGCGGGCTCTGCATAAGTGCGTTGGAGATGACCATGGAGAAGGCGGACATACCGTGGAATACGACGCGGCGGACGCCCGCGTCGCGCGCGGCGCCGTGCGTGAACCCGAGGAAGAAGTCCGAAACGACCGCTAGTGGCAGAGATGGGAGGGAAGCCAAGAACTGGGTAAAGGGCTGCCGCAGCAGCGCCGTAGCGCGCAGGAACACCGGGTAGAGGGACGGCGAAGGGAGCGCGTCGGTGGACTCGACGCCCGCCGGGAGTGGCGGGAGCGAGGGGAACGGGAGCTCGACGAGCTCCACCGACGCAGGGAGGCGGTGGCGGACGAAGGCCAGGTTGGCCGGGGTGGTGAGAAGTGTTATCCGTAGGTGCCCGTGGCGCGCGGAGAGCGCCGTGACGAAGTCGAGGAGCGGGATGGCGTGGCCCTTCGCCATGAACGGGAAGACCACAATGTGGTCGCGGCCGGCCTCGGGCGCGTTGTTGGTGGTGAACCTGGTGGTCATTGTTGTGGTGTTGTGTTGTACTTTTGTGTGGAGGTAGCTGATGGCCAGATATAATATTTTATGGTATGAGTGTCTCCGATGCAAGACAATGGAGGGTTGCTTCGAGAAATTTTTTATGGCTTGAAAAGTATCTTTAAGTGTCTTATCTCTAAAGATTTTAATTTTTAGAGGTTTTTGATGGATCTCAGATATAAAATAAGTTTTTATTATCATATTATTGATTAAATAATTGATAAAAATTAATAAAAAATTGTACGAGCATAATTTCAACAAATAAAAATTTAATTTGCAGATGTAAAATTCGATATAACGAAAATAAATATTTTTATTAAATTCAGATGATTAAACATAAAATTAAATATATGATATTGGATACATTCAGACATTTAAATTTAAAATTTAACATCAATGTCCTAAATTAAAAATATTAAAAAAGCGATAGATAACAACTAGTTGCCCTCCAAAACACTCCCACATGTGCCCAATCAAAATCCCTTTTGACTTGGGCATATATCGGTTGAGCATGAATGTTGAAATTTCTCGCGATTATATCAGCGAAAATAATTGGAGCACCATATTTGATACGAGGTGGTATTATGGTAGAAGTCTCTTGATTGTCGTCGAAATCATAGGATGGGCCATCAAATTATCGCTCATCCTCAATAATCATATTGTGTAATATGACACATGACTTTATAATTTTCGTGAAGGTTGAGGTTACCAAAAGCCGGCGGAGCCATGGAGGAGACAAAGTGGGATTGTAAAACTCCAAATGCTCGTTCCAACTCTTTCCTCGCTCCTTCTTGATGCTGTGCAAACAATCTGAATTTGTCTGTTTGGGACAGGGGTATCGTTTTCACAAATGCAGTTTATTTTGGGTATATACCATCTGCTAGATAGTATCCCATATTGTACTCGTTTTCATTGATGAAATATTGAACTTGAGGAGCTCGTCCCTGCAAAATGTCAGTAAATAAGGGCGATTGGTTCAACACATTAATATTATTGTTAGACCCAACAACACCAAAAAAAGCATGTCATATTTAAAGGTCATAGGAGGTGGCCGCTTCAAGTTTAATGGTCTGGACTCTATAATCACCGTGCGTAAATTCTCTTTTCCATGCTACTAAACAATTTCTCTATTCTCAATGCATGCAATTTATGCTTCCTATCATTCCAGGAAAACCACGCGCCTCTCCTTGTTGCAATAGGCGCTGTATGTCTTCGACGGTTGGCCGTCGGTGATATTTCTCAATGAAGTTGTCGATCACTCCATCAACAAATTTTTCAAGCACTAGATTTTTGTGGATTCCCCGATCTGTATGTATTTGTCGACAGCATCGGTAGGAGAGTCATATGTTAACAAACGAATGGCCGCAGTGTACTTCTGTATAGGAGACAACCCTCGGTGGTTAATAACATCTCTTCTCTCAGTGAAAAAGGTAGACCACTCATCAAGAGACCCGAAGATTCGAAGAAAGAGGGGTCTCCTCATTCGAAACCTTCGATGAAATAGGTAGTCGGGGTAAATCGGATCCTCACAAAAGTAGTCCGCTATGAGGCGGTTATGGCCGTTTTCATGGTCCATGTCGATGTATCGCCTGCTACTGCGCCGATGACGGCGGGAGATAGAAGCTTATAGCCTAGCTTTCATATCGGCTATAGGACTCTCTTCTAACTCCACCATGGCGGGATCTTCGTTTACAAATCCCGCAAGGAAATTCTGTAAGGTATTGACGGCCTCTTCATCTTCACTACATGTGTTTGAACTAGAATCGGACGATATTTTTTAAGGAGAGAGATTTGGAAAGAAGGGTACTCAAAGATAAGAAGTGAGGGTCTAAAAGGAGGAGTATTGCTGAGGATAAGAAGGATGTGTTGGGATGATTCGGTTTATATAGGTCAAGTCGAATATCCCAGTTGCTAGTTTCCAATTGCAATGTTTCAACAACTATTTTCCAAACAGATGCGTCCGACGGCTATTTTTCAAACAGATGCGTTCAACAGCTATTTCTTCCAATGTGATGTGTCAAACGGCTATTTTCCAAATAGATGCGTGAAACGGCTATTCTTTCCAATGTGAAATGGATAGTAATTGGATGTGGTATGGATAGTAATTTGATAGTAATTGAGTGTGGTATGAATAGTAATTGGACAGTAATTGAGTGGTATAGATAGTAATTGGGTGTGGTTTGGATAGTAATTAAATAGTAATTGAGTGTAGTTCGGATAATAATTGAATGTGATATGAATAGTAATTGGATGTAATATGGATAGTAATTGGATAGTAATTGAGTGTGGTTTGGATGATTATTGAGTATGGTATGGATAATAATTGGGTGTGGTTTGGATAGTAATTGGGTGTGTTATGGATAGTAATTGAATGTGGTTTGAATAATAATTGGGTGTTGTATGGATAGTAATTGGGTAGTAATTGAGTGTGGTTTGGATACTAATTGTGTGTGGTATGGATAGTAGTTGAGTGTAATTTGGATAGTAATTGGGTGTAGCATGGATAATAATTGTGTATGATTTGGATAGTAATTGAATATCATAGTTGCTAGTTTTGAATTGTAATATTCTAACGGTTATTTTTGAAAGATATTTTAATTGCACAAATGATGGATACATAATTCTATAGATACACAGTGAAAATAAAATAATACACGACATACACTAGTCTAGCTCCTTATCAAATTTTTAATAAATTTCAACACTTCTGCATGATCATTTATTTCGTCGTCATTGAATTTCAATTTGTCCGTTGTCACCAATTATGTAAAAGAGTTGGCAAGTACTAACTTTCCCTTAAAAGTACTGTCGCTGACAAGTGGGCCCCACCAACATCACCTCATTACTTATCTTTGCCTCAACCATTTCTCTAACAGGTGGGCTCTACGATATCTGGTCCTATTTGTCAGTGATTGTGTTTTGGGTGAGTACGTTGAGCGTGGGAAACAAAAAGTTTTGACATGTTTCAGGAGTAGGGCCTACGGTGTTCGCCTCGTGAATCAAAGAAATTATCCCACCCATTTAATGACATGTGGGCCCATGAGATTATATTCCCACCTGTCAGTCGTTGTGTTCGGGTCTAAAGCGTTACAATAGTCGATGATTTGCAGGCCCCACAAAACACGTACACGCGTGCCTTCGACCAGCTCCAACAGAGCCGCTTCATCAGGCGTGCTCGGTGGGGCCCGCAAATTAGCGGTCGCATGACGATCATGTGCTCGTGCGTTGCTGGTCGTTTCGACACTCCGCTTCTGCTGCTCGATCAGCCGACGTGTCTGGCGAGTGCCCTTCAACGAGCCAGCGTTGGAGACAAGTAAGATAATTATGATTTTTATATAAATTTTTTTAAAAAATAAGACATTTTTTAAAAAATATATGACTAACTAAAATAAGAAAATACACAATATAAAAAAACATCAATCTTAAATAAGAAAAATGGAACAACCTAAAATAAAATAAGACAACTTAAAATAAGAAAATGTGACAAACTAAAAAATACGATAATATAAAATTAAAAATGCAACAAACCTAAAAAATATGATAATATAGAAAAATAATAATCTGAAGTACGACAACATATGACAACAAAAAATGTGATAATTTAATATAAGAAAATATTACACTCTAAAATTTATAAAATCTATTAGATCAAGTGACAGTGATTAAATCAAAATATATTAGTTAACTTGAAATGAAGACCAATAAACTAAAAAGATTTTTTTTTTATAACTATTCGATTAAAGCCGGGTCAAACTTTTCCTTCCATCTTCAGAACTTCAAACGGTTAGCCGCCGGGTGGAGGTCATCTTGCTTATGTCAGCGAACATTAATTAGAATTTATTTTCCAAACAACCCAAAAAAAAAAATCCAAAATTAGCCTAAAACTTTTAAATTTTACAAAAATGGCCCTCTGTCGCGAACCGGGCCGTGCGACTGATCTTTAGTCAGCTAGCGACTGAAGACGTGGCACGGCCCAACGGTCGGCTGGCCCAGTTCGCGTGCCACGTATGCTTTCAGTCGCTAGCCGGTTAGCGACTGAAAAGATATAAAATTATGCCATACTAATAAGTTACAAAAACTGGTTGTAATCTAGTTGATTAAGAGGTTCTCTCTCTACCGACAGACTATGGTTCGAATTCCACCCCGCAAATATTTATTCAATTTTTAGTCGCTAGTCATGAGTTGGGCCAACGGTGTATTAGGTTTTTAGTAGCTAGTCGTGAGTTGGGCCAACAATGTATTGGGCCGTGCCACGTCTTCAGTCGCTAACTGGGCTAGCGACTGAAGATCAATCGCGCGGCCCGTTCGCGACAGAGGGTCATTTTTGTAAAATTTAAAAGTTTCGGGCTAGTTTTGAAATTTATTTTTTTTTTTGGGTTATTTAGAAAAAAAAAATCCATTAATTAGACGTTTAGATCCGATCACACCCTTCGTTTGGGTTAAAAAAACACAATTCGCGAACATCTCGCCCATGCTGGCAAAAACAATTAAATCCAGTCACGCCCTTCCTTAGCTCGGATAGAGAGTTAGTTCAGTTCCGTTCCGGACAAATTTAAGGGACAAATTTTTTAAGAATTGATAATAGTTAAGTGTATGTCTTTTTTATCATATGTATACTTTCTTTTTATTTTTATCAAAACCATTTGTTAAATCTAATTTTCTAATATTCACATAATCTTTTTTAACTTCTCCGATTGCGGCAGTCTAGAGGCAGGTGGCAGTGGGGTTGGGAGATGGTGGTGGCGCTATTGGGTGTAAGTGGATGTGGTGGGAGGTGACAGTTGGGGGGAGACGGTGACAAAAAGCCAGTTATCGGGCGGCAGCACATCAAGGCTACAACGGCCTTATCGGCCATGAGTAGCGATGCCTGGTGAGAGAGAAGGGGCCATGGAGGCAGTGCGGTGAGACGGCAGTGGCGGCGCTACTCGTGAGCAGCAGTTGCTAGCGAGGGAGAAGAGGTGATGGTGGCGGTGGAGTAGAGGAGGAGGAGAGAGAAGAAAAGTGCGTCAGAGTAAGGAGGGTGGATATTAATCTAAATATTGATATGTAATGTAGATGATATAAACTTTTTAAGAAAAACAAACACCTGTACCCTAGATTTTTTACAATATGACCAAGGTAAAAACCTTTTTTTATCAAATGTGATTATATTTTTGATATCAACTAATAAATCTTGATCCAATAGATTTTAGACTATCATAATTTTTTTAGTTGTCATATTTTCTTATTTTAGGTTGTCGTAATTTCATAGTTAAGCTTATCGCATTTTCTTCTTTTAGGTTGTTGTATTTTTTACTAGATATTGTGCCATTTGTATTTTAAGTTGTCACAATTTTATCATTTTAGGTTGTCGCATTTTCCTATTTAAGTTTTTACATTTTCTTAATTAAAATTGTCGTATTTTTACTTTAATTTGTTGCATTTTTTTTGAAAATTTTTTGTATGTAAAAACTGTGAGCACCTTGGTCATGCCTAATTCTTTACACCATTATAAAATTTTGAAATTTGCTAAGATGTATATATAAGATTTTCTCTTACTTTAGATGCACTATTTGTTACATTACATCTAGCCTCTCTGGAGTTTATCTAACCCCATTTTAGTATATCGGGGTGTGATGGCCGGTGGGGAAGAAAGAGAAGAGGAGGAATCTGGGGAGGAGGACAAGCGGGCGATGCCAACACCGTTCTTGGTGTCGGCAGTGATGATGCGATGTCAATAGTCGACAACTGTAAGAGCGGTAGCTTGTGAGGTGGATTTTGGTAACGACGACAATGGGGTGAAGAGGAGAGGGCAGAAAAGGAAGGACGGAGATTTTGCCTAATTTTAAATGATGAATGTAGATGGTTCATTTTTTTTAAAAGAAAAAAATAGGTGCCTATATACTAGACAACCCCAAATTTTAAATATTTTGTATTTCTGAATAGATGTGAGGATGACATGTGGGTTTGGTCCCCACCTTCTCAGCAACGGCAAGAAAAAATTTAAAAAATTTTCTAGTTATATGGAAGAAATTTTCCTAAAATTTAATAGGAAGTTTTCAGTTTAATGTTTTATAGGAAGGCTTCGGTAACCATCCAATCTTAATTAGATGACTTTCATGAATCTAAGTATACCTCTTATGAGTTAATGTGAGTGAGTTGGATTAATTTAAGTTATTCAATACCTTAGATCGAATGATTCTCAAATATATTTTACATACCCGCTCGGTAGGAAGTTTTCTACTCAATTGTTATCCGTTCCATGGAGCTTGCTGGATTTAGTCCAAAATCGTTCATCAATTTATAATTTACTACGTAGAATCAAGCTCAGATAATTTTATCTAAAAAAAATTCTACACTTCTCCCTCCAAAATATACAGTATCAAGCTAGCCTTACTGGGTGGATTTACATCCTAAGACCTTTCCCAACAGAACCCCCAAAACACTGTGCATCTGGATTTTTTCGGCTACACACGAGAAATGGGTTCCACCGCGCGATCCAACAGATGATGCATCCGCCGCCCCATAGATACAGATCGGAGAGAGGATACCTAAATCTTGACATCCTTTCTCCGATCTGTATCCTCTCCAACACGGGCAGCGACGGCTAGGGCGGTGACCGCGAGGCGATGAGGGCGGTGATGACGAGAGGACGGCGAGGCGGCGAGAGCGGCGCTAATGAGGACGGCAAGCCACGAGGCCGCGGGCAGCGACGGCTAGGGAGGCAAGGGCGACGACTGCGAGGCGGTGAGGGCGGTGATGACGAGAGGGCGACGAGGCGGCGAGAGCGGCGCTGACGAGGGCGGAAAGCTGCGAGGCCGCAAGGGCGGTGAGGCGGTGAGAGCGGTGTTGACGAGGGTGGCAAGCCACGAGGCCGCGAGGGCGCCGAGGCGGCGAGCGGCGAGGGCGATGACGATGAGCACTGCCACGCCGCTCCCCTGCGCCTCCGCCGTTCCCCCGCTCCCCCGCGCCGCCGTTTGCCCGTGCCGCAGCTCCCCCGCTCCCCTGGGCCTCGGCCGTTCCCCCGCTCCCCCGCGCCGCCGTTTGCCCGTGCCGCCGCTCCCCCGCGCCGCCCTTTGCCTACGCGGCCGCACCCCCCCCCCCCCCCCCCCCCCCCCGCTCCCCCGCGCGAAAAACAGATGGCAGTTCCGAAAGGCATCACTAACTACTCATATAATCCGAATTTAGTTTTAAACGCTGTTTTCCATTCATCTCCTAATTTCATGCCAATTTGGTGATATCCACTACGCAAATCAATTTTAGAGAACACAACAGAGCCACTCAATTCATCAAGCATATCATCTAACCTAGGAATAGGATGACGATATCGAATTGTTATGTTATTGATAGCTCTACAATCAACACACATACGCCATGATCCATCTTTCTTTGGAACCAAAAAAATAGGAACAGCACATGGATTAAGGCTTTCACGTATGTACCCTTTGTCAAGTAAGTCTTGCACTTGACGCTGAATCTCTTCAGTCTCTTGTGGATTGGTTTGATATGGCACACGGTTGGGCAACGAGGCTCCTGGAATTAGATCGATTTGATGCTCAATCCCTCGAATTGGAGGAAGCCCCGGTGGTACGTCCTTCGGAAATACATCAGCAAACTCCTACAAAACGTTAGCAACAGCAGGAGGCAAAGAAGAAGGCATGTCCTCAAGTGAAAACAAAACTTCTTTGCAAACTAAAGCATAGCAATCAGATGCATTAGGGTCTATCTCAGTTATTTTAGATTTGGTAGCAAGCAAAACAAAACCTTTCAACTTAATTTCAGCATGGTTAGAACTAGGTTCGTTCTTTTTCGGTTGAACAAGTGGTTTAGCTACGATCTGATTTTCACCTTTGTTATTCTCCTTTTCTCTATTAGCTCTCTCCAATTCATCCTTTAAAATTGCTTCAGGAGACATGGGTAGAAAAGTGATCTTTTTTGTTTAAACATGAGAGTATATTGATTAGTTCTACCATGATGCAAAATATCTCTATCATATTGCCACGGTCTACCTAACAATAAGGAACATGCTTGCATAGGTACGACATCGCAATCAGCATAATCATGAAGGAACCAATAGAAAAGTGTACTCTCACAATGTGAGTTACCTTCAGCTTACCACAGTTGTTGAACCATTGAATGTAGTAAGGGCGAGGATGCTAATTCGTGGTCAAACCAAGCTTCTCGACCATGTCCATGCTCGCTAAGTTGTTGCAACTTCCTCCATCGATGATCGTACGGCATGATCGGTCCTTGACAACGAACTTTGTTTGGAACAAATTGTTACGTTGATTCTGTTCAGCATGCTCCATTTGTGCACTATGCACACGCTTCACAATGATGCTCAAATATCGATCATTAATTTCAGCACCATATTGTTCATGTTCAGCTTGTTGCCCTTCACCTGCATGGTCAGTTGCAAGCATAGTATATTCCTATTCAATATCACTAACTGAAGTGTACTCACCATCATCCTTTATGAGTAGGGCTCGCTGGCTAGGACAGTCACGCATGATATGACCGAATCCCTTATAACGGTGGCATTATGTTTCTCGTGCTCTATCGGTAGAAGCAATCGATGATGAATTTTGTGCGAGGGCTTGGACTGTACTCTTACTCGTCTCGGTCACTTGTGAGGGTATTGTGGAAGCACTAGGACGTCGGTTGTTGCTGGAGAAACTCGGTGCAGGTACTCAGCTCGATGTGTTGTCTGGAGCTTTCGGTTGGGCACCTCCGAAACTCTCTCTCGGCCTCAACTTCCGTCCCTGTACTTCTCTCTCTGCCTTACAAGCAAGATGAAACAGACAAGTGATAGAGTTGTATTCTTTATAGTCAAGAATGTCCTGAATGTCTCGATTTAAACCTCCCAAAAATCTAGCCATTTTAGCTTCATCGGTTTCTTCTAAACCACAACGTAACATACCAGTTTGCAGCTATTGATAATAATCCTCTACAAAATTACTACCTTGGTTCAGACGTTGCAATTTATTCAGCAAATCACGAGCATAATATGAAGGCACAAATCTATGTCTCATGACTCTCTTCAAAGCATTCCAAGTTCTAGGTATGTTCTGGTTATTGCGACAATATTCACTGCACCAAACAAATGCAAATTCAGTAAACTCGCTAGTAGCAGCCCTAACCTTCTTATCTACAGAAACTTCAAAGAAAACAAATTTTTGGTCTATAGCTAATTCCCAAGTGAGGTAGGCATCAGGGTCATACTTTCCAGTGAATCAAGGTATAGTCAATTTAAGCTTATCGAATGAGTCATCATGACCACATACCTCTCGTGGTGGAATTCTTCTCATACCTTTGCGATTGAAATGAATACGCCGATGGTCACGATCATTATTGATATTGAATCCTCCATCGGACTCCGTATCAGCAGCATATTGATTTCCTTCGGCATTGAAATCATCTTCGACCTCATCAGCCCATGCTCGGCATCGATGTAGATCATTGACAGCAGCGGGGGCAACCGGTGCTCCTTTCTTCTCCAATTGCTCCACTCGAGTGGTGAGTGCAGTCAGCGTTTCGTTATTGCGGTCTAGAATCCCTTCGATACGCTCAGTGTGCGTATTCAGCAAGCGGTTGAAGTGTTGTATGATGCCCTTCGTACGAGGTGTAAGTGGGCCGTCGTCCTCCTCGCTTTGATGACCCTAACCTGACATGGTTAGTAGTAAACAAGGAAACAAAATCACAGTGATATATCCCTATCAACTACTAGGTGTAGGTGGCTCAAACTCTCTCACAGTCAAGCTTCTTATAAAGCTCTTACCGATTCTTACCAAGCAGCAGGTGCTGATCGGCTGCTAGTAACAGTCTCAAACGCTCCAAAAATTGGTTAAAGCAATTGCAAGCGATTGGTACCTGTACATCAGTAGAAAGTGTAGCTTGGACAGGCTCAAGTATGTAGCAAAGGTTAGCAATGATCAGTTCAGAGAATGCAAAGTTGAAAAGTTGCTCAAAGTACTAGTCACTAATATACTGGCCTAGACTAAACCAAACTAGAGACGCGAGTGAGGGCACAAAGATAAAAAGCTCAGATTTTTTTTCTTTTTTTTTTGACGCCGACAGCAACAAGTTAGCAAAGTTCACGAATAGCTATGGGGAGGCTGTGGTGACGATATGGCACAATGGTCGAAAAAGTGGAAAATTGCAGGGGTAAATCGGTCACAATTGCAAAATTTGATGCTTCTCAGATTTTTTTTATTTTGATTCTTTTCTGTTTATATATATATATATATATATATATTCTGAGTCAACAACCTTGTTTTTTTGAAAACAACAAGAAAACGGTGACCGGTTTTCCGAGACAGATACGAGATTGACTACCTTCCCTTTACCAATCCGAAACCACTAGGAATCGGATTCCCCTTTCTTTACTGGCACACACAGATGCAAGGCGTGGTCTCAACTCGAAACTCTAAAGGTTACACGCTAAGACCAGCAACTCGACACGACGATGCAGCAAAGATTCAACCAAGCAAAAACCAAAAAGATATTGCAGGTGCAAATTGGTTTGGACAAGAATGATCTAACCCTAATTTTTTTTGTGGACTTTTCGGTATAAAACAGCACTCAAGAAAAAAAAGGTAGGATATTCTCACCGATCAACCGTGCTCTAATACGAAATGATGTGACGCAGACGGTCCGATCTTTCGATGAGAACAACAACTATCGATTTGTGAAGACGACTCTCACGATCCGGCTACCAACCATACACGACTGATACGCCCTGGCAATCGCTGAACCAACTTCGGATTGTTATCGACCGAACTAGAAGCACGATTGACCTGATCACGAAGATCTATTCCTGCAAGCAATCGAAGAACAAACAAGAACAAGATAAATAAGCAATCTGAAATTACAAATATAGATTGAATCACGAAAAAGAGTTGGGGTTCTGAATATAGATATTGATGTTGATCTAGCCGACCAAGAAGAAGATCTCAATAGCTTCACGAAGGAAAGACTATGACTAAACAAACCCACAGAACCCTAATGGTTCGGCCAGATTATATAGAGGTAAAAAAGGTCGGTGGCCAGGTAAGGAAACCTAAAACCAACATGGACTCTTTCCCTACTCGGACTCTAACTCGATACATTGGCCTTGACCCAACCAAAAAGGTGACGCAGCACCGACTAGCCCCAATCAGAATCTGGTCGAAACTTATTTTGTCAATTTCTGGCAATCCAGAAGGAATTTGTATGTGAGGTTAGATTCATTGGAAAGATCTCGTCGTGGGCTTCTCTGTGGACTATAAGAACATCCTAATCGGACTTCGTATGAGAAAGTTATGGTCGTTTGAAGCCAGGCTGCTCCTGGATGGCCGAACCGGACTCCAACTCGAATCCATCCCGGACTCCAACTCGACTTGGGCTCCTTGCTGGTCCTTGCGTCCTTGCTGGTCCTCTCCATGGTTCCTAAGCACAATATTATCACTATTAGGTAGTAAACCATTCTCAAAATCATATATATATAAACTTAGAAATGAGTTTACCTAGCAATGCAACAATCGGGTTTTGCTGTGCGTTATTGGTCCTTGTATAACAAGTGAAGGATTATGGTTGGTGCGTGTATCCGAAGAAGTGATGTACTCATCAGGATGTAAACCAACCTAGCGGATATGGTCGCGATGTGTGGTTGTCTTCAAACCAAGTCGCCGAACCAATCCAGCGGAGACCAGATTTTTCTGACTTCTGGGGTCAAATATAGCTGCGACTACTTCGTGCTTCACCTAGATGTCGATGGTGAACAAGTCCTCCATTGGGTGATGGTCGTTTGGTGGATCTGAACCCTTCTCCTTCGGCATTGCCATCAGAGACAAGGTCGTTTCCGCCTCCTCAACCAAATTCACTCGAACAACCTCTTCGTTGGGTGAAGTCGCAGTAGCCGTGGCTGTTCTTTTCCCTGGTCTGTTTTTCTTTGGTCGAAGTTCAGGATGAAGCTTGTAGCATTTGTCCTTGGTATGTCCCGCGACTTGACACTGTTCGCAAAAGGCACCCGTGTTCGATTTTGAAGCGTTCTTCTTCGGACTCGGCTTTCTCTTTGTTGAGGTCGCACTTTCCTTCGTGCTTTTGTCGCCGCGGGATTTATTCTTCTTCTTGATCGCCATAGCAGTTGTGCTTGCGGTCACGATATCTTGGACGCCGAACAGACTTAACTCAGTTTTGATCGATTTTCGAAGTCCAGATGTGTATTTCAAAATACTTGAGGATCGGATAGTGAGATGCCGATGACCATTGCTTGTTGCTGAAATTCCGTTGTATAGTCTTGGACGGTCTGGTCGCGCCGTTGGTACAATTTGTGCCAACATTCTCATCTCTCCTCAAGGTAACCCATCGGATAGAATTCTTGTCGCAGAGGTCGTTTGAATTGATCCCATGCAAGGTCTTCAGCTTCACCACTGGCGACAAGGGCCTTTTACCATGTCTTGGCGTGGTCCTTCATCTTCAAAGGTGCAAATTTGACCTTTTGAGCGCTACTAAACTCTTTTAGGTCAGAGTAGGTCTCAAGTTGATCGAGCCATGAATCTAACTTCTCAGCATCGATCTCCCCATCATATATGGGTATTTCAATCTTAGCGTCGACCTTGAAAGATTCGACAGCTAAGGAGGTGTTGGCGAGGTCGTCGGCCTTATGGTCGACTTCGTCTGCCCTGCGCAAGTCTTCACCAGTCTTAACACCCGTAACCTTCCCTACTTCAGGAGGTACTCATGGCCTGCTGCTTAATCCAAGCAAGCACGGTTGCCATGTCGGTGGAGAGCTTAGCCACTTGTTCGCCTAGGTTAGCTTGAACGGAGGTATCGTCACACATTGTCGGAAACGCGGCCGTAGGAACCGTTAATTGATTGCCTGGAGTTTCGCCGGAAGTTTTGTACCCCTGGCGAGTCTTCACATCCACAGGATAGGAAAGTTTCTCTGATACTAATTTGATCCGTTTGAGACCTAGTCTTGGTGATGAGGAGATCACTCCTATGGATGCGTCAACTTCTCCAACACCGCTTGTGCAAGGACCAATTACAAGGCACGCGCACGTCAGCTAAATTACCAGATGAGCTTATTCCTAAGTTTATGTGAAACTACCGTAGAGGACGAGTTACTACCTAATGATATTGTTCTTGTACTTAGGAATCATCGTTTGGATCAGCGAGGATGTCACGACGCACCGTGACGAGCCAAGGTTCGAGTTGATCCCGAGATGGACGCCGGTTCAGACTGCAGCGACACATCTGTCTTCAAACGGACGCCCAGGCCACGTACAAAGTCCGTTTTCGACGTTCTACCACTTCACGGAAAGCTTAGGAGATAATATTTCCAACACATCTAGTCCCGCCACCAAACTCTTTCCAAGTCACCAGGAATCGTCCAAACAGTACGCGCGAGACAGAGTCTGACTGGTGCTGCGTCACCTCTTTTTGGGCCTTTGGCCCATGTATCTTAGTTAGGCTACGACCTAAACCCTAGCCGCCGCCTCTCTCTCTCTCTCATATACATACTCTGTATCCGTCACAAGGAGACTTGGGTTTTGCTTAGATTATTCTGTCTTGGCAGTTTCGCTGTAGATCGGTTTGTGGAACTCCAACTTGTGAGTTTAACTCATTTTGATTTGCAATTTCCTTATTTCTTCTTCTATGTTTTTGCTTGTGCTCTCGATTCGCTTGAAGGAATTAGCCTTCTTGGCGAGGTCAACCGCGTCTTGGCATGGTTGATAACCAACGGAGCAGTGGTGTAGCGATTGCTGGGTTCGATCAGTTCTGATCGGAAGCCGGATCGTCAACGTCGAAATCTCCACCAAATCGACTTATCATCTACCTGACGGAAGATCGGGCACCCCGTGTTTCATCACTTGGTTTTCGCACTAGGCTCGCCCAGATTCTAATATGCAGAATAAAGGGATCTTACTCGGAAATACCGAAACCCAAAGGTTAATTGAAAACACAATTCAAAGTAATTGCACAACTCTTTATTTCAAATAGGGTTTTATACATTAAACGTTAGATCGCACTCGCCTACGTTGAGGGAACTATGTGTCTGAGGTTTCAATCTAGACTCAATGATCTAAACTAGACTATTACAAGGTATTTATAGTCCAATCGTATGAGTACGTATCAGACTCAGTAACCTAAACTAACTAACTAATCCTAAACGGATAAGTTTAGTTATATATATTCGGATTGGATTACAATTCCGAACTGGGAACAAATTCCTTTTCATGGTCGCGGACCAATCCGATCACGGTTAAGGTCGCGAAACCTTTCCGAACACGGTTAAGATCATGAAACCGTATACGATCAGGACTTAAAAATCCTCCAGGATCAGTTAACAGTGTAGTAGGTAGCATCAACAATTAAAATTCTTTTTAAGTTGGCGAAGGAATGAGTTGCCATAGCAGGCCACTTCCTATAACACTAAAAATATCTTTGGTCAATCGACGACTATGATTAAAAATTATTTTTACTTCTAGAGAGGTAATAGTTGCATTGCCAAAATACTCTTAAAAAATCTTTCACACTGTATAGACCACACGTTCATAACTCACATGTAACATCTTCACCTTTGCTCAATGAGAAAGTTTGTTTCAATCACGAACCAGTCTATCAACTAAACATCGTGTACATTCCAAAAATTCAATTTCACATTTTATTTTAGATACAATCATTTGATAACTACTCATAACAATTATACTTACTAAATATGATAAATATTTTATATAACTATCACATTTCACCGCACTGTACTCGGGACAATCTCAATGCCTTAAAATTGCTAGACATTAAAATATCTCCTTGTATTTAATTTTTGCTAAGTGGAGATTGTATACTCGAGTACTCTGTATCACCACGACTCTACCACAGATCAAATCCTAATCTGCATATTTTGTTACATGGAGATCAAATAATACAACCCCTCAGCTCCACTGATCAAATCCTATTACAATATACACGAGAAACAAATCTAAATCAAACCAAATCTATATCAGTTATCTTCTGTTACTAAAGAAGTTAACTACAATTCTTACGTGAGAATGGACACAACAAGGTGGCCCACCTGCCATTCTCTCCGGACATGGTCCTACATTTTCTCTAGCTGAGGCTTGGAGGGCCCTCCTGTCGTCATCGTTAGGTCAAACTCCAACCAACCGTAATTCCCGCCATTTCCTCTCGGCGAGAGGTCAAGAACACCCAGGAACCACCAAAATCCAAACAAACTTCAAGCCACAATTAGCAATCAGCATGGCTCGGCTCCTGCGGCTGCTCGCCGGCGCGGCAGCGCTGCTGCTCTCCGTGTGCCCGGCGGCACTGGCCGCGGACATCGGCGTGAACTGGGGGTCGCAGATGTCGCACCCGATGCAGCCGGCGGCCGTGGTGAAGATGCTCAAGGCGAACGGGATCTCCCATGTGAAGATGTTCGACGCCGACCAGTGGCCCGTCGGCGCGCTTGTCGGCTCCGGCATCGAGGTCATGCTCGGCATCCCCAACGACATGCTGGAAAGGATGAGTAACAGCTACGGCCATGCCAAGGACTGGGTCAAGGAGAATGTTACTAGCTATGGTGACAAGCTCAAGATCAAGTATGCCTCTATAGAGTTAGGGTTTTCTTAAGCACGGAAGCTAGTGTACAGGTGTGCATGCTGTCAGATCAAAATAATTGATTTTTGATCTAATAATCTATGATAGCACCATGCATTGTATGGTTGTACAGTTGCTTCTCTATTTCATCATACAATTGGGGTTTAAATCTTTGATGATAATCCACCAGTTGAGTTTGATCGATATGGTACCATCAGATATTAGTTGTAGTTTTGTGTTATATGATAAGAATATAAAAACTATAGACAATTCAAGGTTGGGAAACCACAAACTTACAAAAATGCAAAATTTTTCTCTTTTGCTTTTTATGGGCAGGTATGTGGCAGTAGGGAATGAGCCATTTCTCAAGAGCTACAACGACTCCTTCATGAAGACCACCTTCCCGGCGCTCAAGAACATCCAGAAGGCGCTCGACGAGGCCGGCATCGGCAACACCGTGAAGGCGACCATCCCGCTCAACGCCGATGTGTATGTCTCCCCCGACGACAAGCCGTCGTCGGGAAAGTTCAGACCAGACATTAACGACCTCATGACCGGCATCGTGCACTTCCTCCAGGACCACGGCTCGCCTTTCGTCGTCAACATCTACCCGTTCCTCAGCCTCTACCAGAGCCAGGACTTCCCCATAGACTTCGCCTTCTCCGACGGTGGACATGCCATCCAAGACAAGGGAGGCGTCAGCTACAACAACGTGTTCGACGCCAACTTCGACACGCTGGTCCACTCGCTCCGGAAGGCCGGCGTGCCCAACCTCAAGATCATCGTCGGTGAGGTCGGCTGGCCCACCGACGGTGACAAGAACGCGAACGTCAAGCTCGCGCGCCGCTTCTACGATGGCCTTTTGAAGAAGATGGCCAAGAAGGAAGGCACCCCGCTCCGGCCGGGCAAGATGGACGTCTACCTGTTCGGTCTCATCGACGAGGACATGAAGAGCATCTTGCCGGGGAACTTCGAGCGGCATTGGGGCATCTTCACCTACGACGGCAAGCCGAAGTTTCCGATGGACCTGTCGGGGCAGGGGCACGACAAGCTCCTGACCAAGGTGGCCGGCGTGGAGTACCTGCCGGAGCAGTGGTGCGTGTTCGACGAGGAGGCGAAGGACCTGTCCAGGCTCCGCGGCGATATCGAGTACGCTTGTGCGCGCGGCGACTGCACGGCGCTCGGGTACGGGTGCTCGTGCAACGGCATGAACGAGAGGAGCAACGTCTCCTTCGCCTTCAACATGTACTTTCAGATGCAGGACCAGGACGTGCGCGCATGCGACTTCGGCGGCCTCGCCAAGATCACTACCCAGAACGCCTCAACGCGCGGCTGCGTCTTCCCCGTGCAGATCATCAGCGCCGGCGTGCTCACGTCGCCGGCGATGGCGGCGGCGTTGCTGGCGTTGGCTGCCCACGTTGTTCTGATGCTATTGGTGTGAGTAACGTGGTTTATGCATGAGGAAGATTGTACAATATTGGAGTTGATTACAAATTAACGCTAGACTTGGATTGAAGCTAGTGTCCATTTATGTGGTTTTTAAGTTAGTTTGTGCTAATGCAAAAGCAGCATGCGCTTGAAATGGCCGTTTGATTAATTTGTGGTCCTATCTCTATTCTCAAATTTTTGTTATATTTAATTTTTATAGACAGTTTTGATAACTAATATATTAATAAAAATCAATATTGATCAAAAAATATCATAATTAGATTTGTTATGCAAAATATAGCTCAAAAACAAGATTAATGGTACTAAATACAACAAAGTAGTTAATCTGTTGGATTAGATACTTTGTCTATCTTTTCTTCACAATTAGTTGGGTGTTTCGTGTGTTTATGCGGCTATTTTCGATATATCTTTGTTTTATTTTAAAAATAATTAAGTGAAATAAAATTGCCTTTCTTGAGTAATTTGTTAAAGACGAATCATAGCACCACACTAACCATTTGTATGCATATGCCATTGTGTCCGCCAGTGTATCAGAATTTTTTTTTTTTTTTGACAATGAAAGGTCGTATTGTACAGAATATCCACGTTCCATACATAAACAATCAGCTGTCACTAAACTGTGTACGATTACGATGAAGGTTCTAAGTTATGAACATGTTCGTCTCGAAAGACTCCAGATATATATATCCGATTTCAGATATTGGTCGATATATTAAAGGGAAATTTTTTTCTATGTCAATATAAAAATTATGAAATTATAATTTTTGAGGATGATTAAGTGGGATCAAATCCACAAATAAGTGAGACATTCAGTGACAAATATAGAATATTGAAATTTTGCAGTAACATAATAAATTTGCCCCAATATGGGATGATACATTCCCAAAAAATTTTTTTATAAATAACCCAAAATAACAAAAATAATCCCAAAAATGACTCACAGTTTACCAAAATTACAAAAATGACATGATTGGGTACGATAAGTCAATTATCACGGCTGTAATATGTGACAGAAACCATAAACCTTCGAAAAATATGTTTCCATTTTTTTTATTTTGAAAACGCGACAGAAAAGACATTTCTCTTCTTTTCCATTTTGAAAACTCCAAAGAAAGCAAAAAATCAATTTCTCGCGAGTATTAGTGATCGAGTGTCTGTGGTCGAAGGTCGTCGTGGAGGTGGTCGTAGGTCGAAGTGGGGGGTGATTATCGCGACTGGAGTGATCGAAGAGATGGTTGGTCGATGACGACCACAATGGGTGAAGTTACATCTCACCGCGACGACCTTCAACTGCTTCTACTTCCACCTACGACCACGTCCACGACGATCTTCGACCACTAGTACTCGCGAGAAATTAATTTTTTACTTTCTGTCGCGTTTTCAAAATAGAAAAGATGGAAACATATTTTTCGAAGGTTTAGAGTTCTGTCGCGTATTACAGCCGCAATAGTTGATTTATCATATTCAAGCAAGTCATTTTTACAATTTTGGTAAATTGTGGGTTATTTTTTCAATTATTTTTTTTTATTTATAAATATTATTCTACATTCTCATACCATGTCTTCAAAATTTTAAATTACATTCGCATCTATCATTAAATTACAGTATTTTTGTGCACATTGTTTTATCCAAATGTCTGATGTCTATAACAACCCAAAATAATATGAATTGCTACATATTTTGGAAGAAATATAGACATGTGTTTAGTGTATGGTATTTATATTAGTTATTTTAGTTTTAGTATTACAAACTTTGAACACAACTAATTTATTATGAGTTTGTCCACATCATATTTACAAATTTTTTACAACCAAGATATTAGGTAGTACATGCTACGATTGGTCCGTGCCAGTTGATCCTCTAAAACGATATACCGAACGGTATATCAGATGATATAAATGATATTTAAAGAGTAAATTTCACTACTAATCCCCACAACAACACAAGAGCTACAATTTTGTCTCACTCTTTTAATTTTTCAATAGAAGTCTCGCATTGCACACAAAAATTACAATCAAGTCTTTATCCACTAAATTGCACAAGTGGTGTTAACCTAAAACAATTAAAAAGGTACAAAAATATAAAACATATGAATTTTTAAAACAAATCAAATATCAGATTTATTCATGAAAACATTTTAAACCTACAAAATATATTAAAAAATAAAACTAATTATAGAACACATATAAATGAAACTGCAATTCTCATAAGTTTTTTTATATTAGAAAATTTATAAGGTATTTTTTTGCAAACATATCCATAAAAAAATTAATATCAAAATTTTGATTTATGATACTTCTATTATTTTTTTTGAAACCTATGAAACTTTTTATTTGTGATAAATATTTTAGTTATATTCTTACGTGTTTAGTTATTTCTATTTTTGTTTTTAGCTTTCTATTCTTTTGAGTTTTTATAGTTTTAATTATATATTTATTAGTTTACAAGATAATTTTGAATTTCTATATTTTTATTTTATGATCTTATGATTATTTTGGTTTTATATTTTTATTATTTTTAGTTTTTATTTTTTGAATTACTTTGCTTTTTAAGAATATTTTCCCTTACTATAATATATATTTTTTATTATTTTCTTGAAGCATTATGGGTTTCTTAATTTTAGTAATTTTTAAATATTTTGTATTTACATTTTTTTGTGGAATCTAATAGATAGGGATTTGATGCAATTTAAAACACAATATGCGATTTCAGGTACTAAATTGAAAGAAGTGAGATGAAATTGAAATTTGGTATAGTGAGGACTTTGAAATTTACTTATAGGGTTGTTTGGGTGTTCATTGTGTGGATGAAGCTCATCAGAATTTTCTGGAATATGAGAGGTCGCCTTGCCCAGTTTCCAGCCGTTGCCGTACTCACATTCGCCATCATCGTCTTTACCCTAATTTTTGCCGAGCCACCTTCAAAAAAGTTGATGTCCTAGTATAATTTTTTTTGTCTCCAGAATAGGTCGGAATTTTACAATTCAAGATCACATCCAAACATCAAATAAATCAGATCTAAAAATAATTGTGGGTGGGATTTTATTCTTCATGGATCGAGTCGGGTCCGCCCAATCATGTCCTTCCCGAAAGGCCTAAACTTTTTTTTTCTTTTACCGTTTGCACTTCAACAAGATTCACTTCACCAGTAAGGTGCTCATAGTTTTGCCGGCAAGTCGCAGATGGACTGAAGACTGTCAAGGATGGAATCGATATGGGCAACGACGGAATCACATCAAATGCCCAGTCTCTTCTTTGTTATGGCCAACCAAATCACAGTACGAGTCCCCCTCCTCATTCGTCCTCAGGTTTCTAGATTATATTCATCGAGGCTGGACCACAGATTAGCTGATTCGAATTACAAAATGTGAATGAGGAAAACGATGACGGCAGAAAGCTACTTCTCTGAAGATCCTGGCAAGCTCCAGTGTGATGATGGTTGTGGTCTTAAGAATTGTAATTCTTTACAACAATTTTCACATCAAATTAAATGCATCCGAACCATCCTATATGCTTATGAAATATAAATACTAAAAAAACCCATGCTTAATGAAACTCACATGACTAAAATTGTTTTTAACATGACTTAACATACATAAGATTTAATATAAATATTTTGGAGAAAACTCACCTCCTTTAAGTGTGGATGTTTCATTTCCTTCAAAATTTCTATCGAATTCTTATACTCCAAACAGAGTTTTAAAATGAACAAAATTAATAAGTCGGCCAACCAAATTCAACAAATCCAGAATCGAAGCTAAAGAACTAAATCTCTATTTTTATAACTCACAAAACACAATGTACAAGAGTCTATTTAGAATGTAAGAATTTCACAGAAACTTTAGAACAAACCTCACATGTAGTGGAAGTGGATTTTTTTCGTGCAAGCAATACAAGAAAGGTAAAAAGAAAAAAAAAATAGCAAGATGGAAGAACAATGTTAGGAGCTCGCTGGATTATACTTTTACAGGAAACCTGATTTGGTTAACTGGCTGAAGCCGTAGAGTACGAAAGCCCCCGTCCTCCATGCCTGCGCAGCCCAAAAAAATCCGGCAAAATTAAGCACCAAAAGAACAAAATCTTGATTTTTTTTTTCTGCACTAGTCGTGAATTTGTAGGCAAGAAGAGTTATAAGATACCATCATATTCTGTATAAACATCTCACTTGCCTTTGTTCTGTCCGTACTAAAAGTGTTGCTTCGCTGCAAGGCTTCAAAAAATTTTTAAGGAAGAGAAGGCCTAGCCGGCCAATTCCGGACCTTGTCAAAATTTAATATTGTCCTCTAGTTTTTGTTTATTTCTCATAGTTCTAAATATTATCTGTATAACCCCATATATCATATAATATACTATTGCAGGGTCAACTAATACAGACTGATACACAATATGTACCACATGATATCTTGATTGTAAAACTTGATGTTTGCAAATGTGATTTTAGCAAACTCATATTAAATTTGTTTTGTTCGCAATTTTCAACATTTAAACTCAAAAAACTAATACAAATATTATATACTAAACATATGTCTATATTTTTTTCAAAATATTTAGTAGTTTGCATTATTTTGGGTTGCTATAGCTATAAGATATTTAAGTAAAATAATAATGCACAAAATAAGTGTAGTTTCACTATAAATGTGAAAATAATTTAAATTTTTAAAAATCTGATATGGGAATGTATCATCCGATATATTACCTGATATTCGAGAATCAATACACATAGAACTAATTGATACGAATCCGATATCTACTTTTAGAACCTTGTTAATTCCTGAGTAAATTGCACTTCAACTCCTTTAACTTGCCGTGCTTTCTCAATTAGGTTCCATGAATTTTGAAATCTCTCTCACAGGTATGTAAACTTGCAGATGTTAGCAGCGTAGCTCCATCAGTCAGGTAAATAAGCGAAAATATGAAGTAGCATGACGTTTTGGCAAGCCATGTCCGTCTATTGACTCACGAGGTGTTTGATGTGTTAAAACAATTGCTAAAATTTCATAAATTTTTTTTGGTTTTGTTGATTGGTAAATGGTTTCTTATATTTTTTTTACTCTTTCTTATTTTTTTAAAATTAAATATTTTACCATGTTGAATGCCTTATCAGATACAAGTCAATTAATGGTTTTATGAGGCCTATCAAAATGGCATGCTACACCATATGTTCAGAAGATTTTAAAGTTGATCTAAGTAATAAACAATATAAGTTTAGTGATTTAAAGTGTAATTTATTCTAAATTTTTTTCCCTTGAAACTAGGTTTAAATTATGTGTGACTCGTGTACAGTTTTAACATTTTAGACCTTCTCCAAGAGGTACCCGAAAATACTGTTCACCCGAGAGAATCCATATACACATCCCGTTTTAGGTTTCAGCGGCGGCTCCAACAGCCGACGCATCCCGAGCCCGATCGATACAGATGCTACAGCGGCTCCCCAAATGTCGGCATTCTCTCTCCGGTTGGTATTCTCTCCCCACTCGCCGCCGCCCCCAACAGAATTTTGTTCGCGCGGGTGTGTGCAGCTTGCAGAGGCGAAGTCTGCCGTCGAAGGGCTGGCTCCGGTGCGTCGTCCCCGTCGGCGGCGTGGACCGGGCGCAAGGATCTTGCGACAGAGGGGTTGGAGCGTTACCGCGCGGCCGCCGGCGAGGAAGCGTGTGCAAGGACAGCGGGAGGAGGGTGCCTTCCCACCGGATCTGGATCCCCCTGCGCCGCCGACGCAATCCCAATCAAGCCAAGCGTCATCCTCCTCCAGCTGCTTAAGGTATTTGTCCCCCACCTTCTCCAAAGCACACCCGGTTGATTTGTTTTCGTTTGGGGCAATCTGTGGATCTGTGTGTGTTTGCCTGATGAGATGAACCAAAATGGCTGTGATTTGATTGTTGCTGTCGTGCTTTTGAATTGTTGATTTTAGAGATGAACCAAAATGCCTGTGATTTGATTGTTGCTGTCGTGCTTTTGAATTGTATGAAACAATCTAGTTCTGGGCCATTTGAGACTTCAGGGCAGGAGGATTGTTGGCTGGGGTTGTCTTTCATAAAACATCAAAGCACAAATGCAAATCCCCATATGCACAAATTGTTGATTTTGGGTGATTTAATTGTTGGTTTGTGCGGTTGATTCATCTGGCTTGTGCTTTCTGTTTGTATGAAGTGATTAAAAATGCAAATCCCCATTTGCAGAAATGCACATGGTCCAGAATCCAACCTGGAGTAGATAGCATGTACTTCAACAAAGAACAACATGTATCTCAGAATCTGAATTTGATGTTGCATTGCACTGGGTTTGTAATCCACTGTTCTTAACATTTTTTCCCCTGTACCCTCCATGCTACCGTTCTAAATTGAAGCTTTTACTTTCAGTAACCTTGCATGAAGTGATCCATATCACGATATGATCTGTAGTGTTGGTCCACTGCATTGCAAGAATTGACATTTACCAACAAGAAGTGTCATCCACAATAAGATATTGCTTGAATGAGATAGGAGTACAGAGAAAATAATTTTGAAATGGTTATATAAACGACTCAATAGGAAAAAAAACGGTTGAACTTAGTTTTGCTGTGATTCGACCTGTCACAATCTAACAGCCTGCAGCTGTGCAAATTACAAACTGGTATGTACCTATAACCGGATTTACATGGAAATGTAATCGAAGCAAGCACCTAACCCCTCGTCCAATACGATTAGCTTAACAATTGGGTAAAGGAACGTTAGTTAATGTTGTAATCTATCCTTGGTGCCAAAAGAGAGATTCATTGGCCTTGTACGCAATATTGTAATAAGGGGGCAGCTAGAGGAAGTACTGATTGTGTCCTCTCTTTTGCCACCAAGGGAGGAGACTTGTTATCTCAATTTCTGGTTTGCTGTTGAAGCTACAAAATGGTATGATACACTTGCGAATAAAACCTAGCTGGCCTTATAATCTGTCCAACTAAGGGTGGTTGTTGCTTATATTGTCGACATGATTAGATGAAGTACTACTAGTGGTCAATTAACCAATAGGTACCCTGGGAATTACCTATCTGAATTATTTTTATACACCCTGGAAATTATTGAAGGACAACTTTGCCAAGGTTACCAACAATTAATTTGGATTCCTTTTTTTCCCCTGTTGGCAATTAGCTATTGGATGTTTCAATTCAATTAACCCATCTGCTTTTGTGGGCGGACATCCCTGCCAACATTGTGTAGTAAAATTACATTTTAAGTTCTCAGTTGTCAAGATTTGTTAACTTTACAATTATATGATATCTTTCTGTTTCTTATTATTTAAGATTCAGTAAAGTATGACTTATATCGTCATTTAAGTTGATCTAATTTAGTGCTAGCTCATTGAGTATGATAAAAGAGCCTCCTTTTTTGGTTCTTTTCTTAGACTACATCAAATTTCCAACTCGACATTTGTTGCCCAATGCATATGGTATTTTGGAGTTATTCTCACCTTAAGTTTTGGGTAGATGGTATTTTGGATTTTGTTACCCTATGCGTTGTTTTCAAATTGAAGGCCGGCTTTGATGGGGTTATGAAAATATATTTTGGTTTGTTTTTTTTTCGTCGTGATGTCTGTATCACTTCTTTCTCCTGGCTATTTTAACCCCATTGATCTTATTGGTTTTACTGTGGACATCCCTGCCAACATTATTTATCTGTATAGCTTGCTTTTGTGAATTTGCAATACGAAATTCTATCTTAGATATCCTGTCCAAGGCAATGATAGTTTTAATTTTTCAAAATCCGAGGTATGCAGTATCCTTTGATGTATATGGTGTTGCTGAAGATATGTGCTGAATAAATATAGTCTGTTACCCTCAAATGGCTAAACTGTTTTTGAGCTAGCATCTTGTAAGACATGGTGAAAAGCACTAATTTATCTGTCTGCCCTTTATATGTAATTTTTCTTCTTTCGAACTTGCCATGGTGAAATTAAGTAACAGGATATGCATCAAAAACTGTAAAGAACTAATTTATTGCAGAAAGAACTTCTTTGAGCTTATTTCAGAACTAGACTGTAAATCATTATAGTGCAATACGTTTCATTTAGCTATGTAACCTTGCATCCCTGGATATACGTTGTGCATTTCTGGCCTTGCATCTCCTCCGAAGAACAAAAAAACCCAACCACATTTCCTGGATGTACATACAACAATGACTGCCTCTATCCATTAATCCATATTTCTCTGAAAACAATAGCGTAACATGAAGAATGATACCCTTGCATCCCACTATAGAAGAATAAGAACTTAACTGGACAGACATGGCTGTCATCATAGGAAGAGCAATATCAGCAAATGCAAGCAAGAGTCCACAAGGCCTCGGATTTGACCAAACAAGTTGTAAGCATAGATACTTGCAGACCAATATCACAATTATGTATAACATTGAACATAGTTTATTTTCTGTGAATTGAATTGTAGCCAGCATAAACAAAAAAATGTAGTGCTCAATCTTATTACATTGCACTGTTATTATGAAGGAATCGAGCATGAGTAGAAATGCTTCCACGAAATGGATAACTAATGCGAACAAAACAGTCAAACAAGAAAATGACATTGTCGAAACTTGGATTTTAGTTCACAGTTCTGCATTGCATGTAGATGGCGTCTGATCCGAGCAAAGAGATGGAGTTGTTGGCTAGGGCGGTAAAAGAGATGGAGAGCACGGCAGTGCTTTTGAAGAAACTTTGCAACGACAACTTCAACCCAAACATCGATCCGTCCAGCATTGCGTTGAACAGGGTGCTCCTGGAAATCGACACTATAGCAACCTCCCTCGATGAAATGGCACTGCAGTGCTCTGAAACGGTGACTACGATGCCAACTGCATACCATGACTACAATCCCCATGGTGATGTGAGCCCCGACCTATGCCTTCCCGTGGACTACGAGTCTCCGGACGAGCCGATCGTTGACTTCCGGACGTATTGTGACGAAAACGGAATAGAGTACGATAGTGACCGGTCCGCCAGGATGTAGGCCTTTTAGTGTTTCAGTACTTGTGTGGCAAGCCTACCATGTACAGATGCTGTTAAATTACATTACAAGTTTTATATAAGGCATACCGCCTTGTTTTGTAAGCTGACTTCATGTATGTTTCATGTTTGCAAACTGAGTTGTTGCACGCACCATCCGCATTAATTTTGTTGTGACATGTCCCCATGTTATTGATTGATCTTGCTAACTGTGCTCGCTTCTTTGATAATTTATTCTCAGGTCTGTGCAGATGGATGCCTTTGGGGCTAACCTTTTGGTTGGGGGGGGGGGATGGGTTTGACTGGGCCGGGACTGAGTTGACTCCCTTCGAGAGCCCAACTCTGGAGCAGGCAATGCAGACTGAAAAGGATGTCGACATAAGGCCAAACAACCGCCGGTCAAAGAACTTCTCGGAGCAGGAGGACAAGCTTCTCGTCTCAGCTTGGCTGAATGTCAGCGTTGACCCGATCCAAGGTAACAATCAAAAGGGAGCAAGCTATTGGGCACGCATCCATGAATACTACCACAAAGAGAAGACGTTCAACTCGACACGTACACAGATCGCGCTGCAGCATAGGTGGCAGTTTATCCAAGAGTCTGTCAACAAGTTTTGTGGATGCTACGACCGAATAGAACGCCGCAATCAAAGCGGGAAGACAGAGCGTGACAAGGTAATGTATCCTTATATTACCGTACCGCTGTCATCCGCACCAAGGACATGACCTCTGTGCAATTCATGATGCAGATTGTGGACGCGACGACACTCTACGCGGCTGAGGAAAACCGTGCTTTCAATTTCCTCCATTGCTGGGTTGAGCTTCGAGTGCACCCAAAGTGGAGTGACAAGGTCTCGCACAAGAGGCAGAAGACGTCGGCTGCAGGCAGCCCGGGGACTTATTCGGCCCCAACAGCTGCGAGCCAGCCAGGCTCGGATGGGGGGTCGCCAGGGGATTCGACGGGGGGTTGAACTGATGAACTGATTAGGCCCGTAGGCCGCAATAAGGCTAAGTCTCGGCTCCGAAATGGTTCAGAACATTCAGCTTCCGACAGCCCATACATGAGTGCCATCCGAGACATGACACTGAGTAGGCAGGAGATAGAAAAGAAAAGGGACAACCGGTACGCCGAGATGATGGCGCGCGAGGAGAAGAAGATGGCATACGAGAAGGAGAAGCTGGACTTGATGAAGATGGAGTATGAGGAGCGGATCATGTCGGTCGATCTTAACAAGTGCTCTGAGTGGCAGAAAGAGTACTTCATGCGGAAGCAGAGGGATATTCTGGGCAGTGACCGCAACAATGGGGAAAATTGACGGCAATTGGGTGCTTTTATGTATTGTGCTTTTATGTAGTGCGCGTTTATGTACTGTGGTTTTACGTACTGTGCTCTCAGCTACTGCGCTTTTATATATTGTGCTATAGTACTTTGCAACTATCATGTACGTACAGGTTGTTGTGGACATGCCATTTGTAGTCTTTAATAGATGCCTGTATCAAGCACTGTATGCAAATGCTGAACGAACTATGTGCAACTGTATATTGTTTGTATGCAAATGCCGAACAAAATATCCTGTACGTCGAAATATTTGTCCAACTGTATATTGTTTGTATTCACTTGATCATCACCGATGACTATTATGAAATTGCTGAGCACTGTTGAGTTGGTACATGTTGTCAATATCATGGTTTGTATGGTTCATCCAAACCAACTTCATGTTGCTTGTTTGCCTTATTTACTGGATTTGGCACTGTTGCAATGCTGTATTTATCTCAGGCACTCTTTTGGAGTGTCATTTTTCAAGTGTAACACATTTTAGGGTTGTATTTTACTCGGGCACTCTTTTGGAGTGTCATTTTTCAAAATGCCAACTTTACAAATGGCATATCTAATGTATCTTAAAATCCCAGACAATGTAAATGGATTTTTGCAAAAATTTTGGGAAGAAACCAAATAAAAACCAAATATGGTAAAAGCTACAAAATTTTGGCAAAAAATAAGCTTCAAGCAAACAACCTCTCTCTTTGTTTACTACTTTATTGGTAATCATGCTCATGTCTTACACGTCCCAACACTATTACGAATACCAAAATTTTTAACAATAGTACCATAATTTAGTCAATTAGTGTGAAGGTGTATACCATCATACAGAATTCACACATACAAAATTATACTTAATCAAAATCTTGATTAATACAGAATGTTGTCATTCGACAGTTTTCGTCAGCAACCAACATTTAATTTGTCAAGTATGCTTGCAGTAACTATAATTTGAAAATTATGACACATATTTGAGAACAATAATAAGACAACAATTCAATACTGAAAAGGTGCTCATGCACTAACTTTAATAGAGAAAAGATTACAACGATGTATGATTAGAACATGTCAGAGAAGCAAAATAATACAAATTTGGAGCCCTAAATCCAGTTGCATCCACCTGAGTGTGGCCATGAACATTTACAACCATCAAATAAACAAAGCTCAGGTCCCAAAAACATCACACCAGCAAGGAGTGATTAGTGATTCAAGAATAAATATTTACATATAATAAAAGGTATAACTTTACCTGTATATTACATGCCGATAATTGTACGTTCATCTAATACTGCTGTGGTGAAGCATATTGTACTGATAACAGGACCAGGAAATAAAAAAATAATATATACATGCATTTCAGAGATTAGAACTGCTAGATAGATTAATACATTTCAAGCATTGTCTCCAGCAAAAGGAATGGAGTTCACAGAAGAAATATTAATAATGGTAGTAACATGACAGAATCTCCTGATAGGACCTGAGTATTTTCCCTTGGTAGACCAAGTTAGTTGGAAGAATCAAACACAAACAACAATGTTCCACAAAACACTTAACCTTCCGTGGTATAAATCACCCTTAGTATCAATGAATGATTGTTTATTTGATATATGGCCATACTCTAATAACCAGCAAAACAAATCTTACTCATCTTTTACAATCAAATATGGTGGTCTAAGTACATTATCCGTCAAACAGAGAATAGACATCGCCTCAGGGAACAAAACGTATGCTGAATGAAGAAAGCACCAACGCCAGACAGCAGCAACATCACTTAGATTCGGTGCACTCAGGATCTCTGCCAAAGGCATACCAACAAGGACATCAGATCAAGGGAAACTAAAAGGTAAATGACAATTGACATCGAAGGTAACTGACCTGTCTTCTAGCCAATGGCACACAAATTTCTCAGTTTATGTGGATTGAAAGAGTTTACCTGACTTCATTCTTGGTATGCATGTACATTGATGTGAAGGCATTTCTGTACCTTTTTCACAATGTTCAGAATTACAGTGCTAGCTTGTAAAAGTCGTCTCTAAATTGTCTTAATGAACCAATGTCCTTGGCTCACAATTCACTCCCAATTTGTTGCGACCCAGCCAGCAAAAACTTATGTCACAATTCCTTTTTCTTGTACAAAAATGCATCAGCTTGCTTGGCTGCTTGGCATATGGATTTGAATTGTGAACACAACAACGTCACCATATTATCATCTTTTCCATGCTGGTGTTAGGTTGCGACATGCAGCTTCGAGTAGACATCATCTGGGATATGCGAAGAAGTCTTGCAAGTGGTGTATCTTTAATGCGTAGTATTACCTTTAGGCCAGAGATTCCCACTTGGAAGCACAGTTAACATCCCCATTGACCAAAGGTCGATAGGTCAGCTTACAGGCTACAGCTAAAACTGAAGCCTTGTGAGAATCCAGGAGAAATACGATGTACTACATGCGTGCTCCACTGGCTATTTTGATTATTATTGTGTTCTTTCCTTTTATCTTTATCTCCCTCTGTGAAGTTTACAGCATTCCATAACTACTCTGGGCCACTGGGTTACATGATGCTTCAAGCTTAGGTTTTGGTTCTTTGCACTATTGGTAAATAATTTCCTCATTGTAAAAGGTATGTTCTTCTCAAAGTGGTCAAGATCTCTAGTTAAAGCAGAAAAGAACACATGTAAGACAAGTTGACAGAAAAGGCAAAGATTTTGCTGGATGATATGATATTTGCTTGTGCAGGTCTGCTCATAGTGCTACTAGTTTGGTTGCTACTATGGTTTAACTATGGAAAAGCCATAATACAAGTTAGCACCTCTCACTTTTTATCATATAATCCAATTAGAAGAGCCAAGTATATGACTTGCACTTGTATCACACCTCGCAAACTAAGCAATTAACAGACGGCATGATCATTACCTGAGTGTTGAGTTGTGGAAAAATAGCCTTCACATCTTCGAAAACTGCATGAACTGGTTTGGCAGCATCAACCTGAGGAGGCACACAAGAAGTTATAATTTATTGCACAACCAGTTCTACAGGATACAATATCCTCATAATGCCAGACATGTGGTGTCACGCTCATAAAACTAAAAAACTGTGTTGGTTGTTCTGGTTAGGAGACAATAAATAAAATAATTCACTTGCAGCTCTTACTTCTCCTTCTTGTGCGAGATGTTTTAACAGCAAGAAAGTCCGCAGGTTTTCTTCTAAGTTGTCAATGACTGCTAGCCATATCTTTGAAGCAAGTTCATGGGCCTTTTCTCCTGCCCTACCACAAGCAATGAATTGATATGTTCAGAAGCAGGAAAATGCAATGCTAAATCAGTGAAAGTATAAACATGTATATTAGCAATCACATCAGCACATTCCATTTCTCTTAGCAACCGCTTGACTGCCAACATATCTCTGGTTCTACAAAGGCCACGAAGCATTGCTTCAAAGTACCTTGGAAATGATAAGAGGAGGCAGACCCAGCATGACAGACCTTATTTTAGAGCCACTAATTTCAGCTCGAACTGAAGCATCAGAGTTCCACAAATCATTAAGATACTCAATCCAACATCAACCATCCAATTATTAAATGTAGATATACATATCAAAAGAAATTGGCATACACTTGAGAATCGTACTAATCGCTGCTATCACTTTCAGAAAGAACACCAATGATGCATGGATGAGCTCTTTAAGTCAGCGATACTACAAAGTAAAGGAAAAAAAATAAGCTGTGTCATTAGATAAATTTCTGTACATGAACATAAAATCAGGTAGTTCAATGTTGAAAAAAGCATGCAGCATTGACGCTCTCATCAGGAAATGAAAAGTGCCAATTAACAAAGCAAAACGGCAGGAAGGTTTGCAGCATTAATGTAAGTAGCACTAATTAGTAATCATGATAGTTGGTATTGAGCATTATTAGCAAAGTGTATACTACCTCAGGAAGGTGAAAAGTTGCTCCTTGCTGTAATGAGGATATTGCCAGCCTCTAATAAAAAATAGTCAACAATCCCAATTATCTAACAGTTTATATCTGTATACAACTACACATGACAAATGTAGGGACATCCAAACAGCGGATATACAGATGTAGTGCCTTTTCATCAGAAAAAAAAAACATAGAATTGGCTATGAAGCTGAACATACAAGAAGATCATTGAATGAATCAGACACATCACTTTCGGCAATGGCACTATATTCCAAATGATCTGGCAGTTGCAGGCTACGCTGACTTGTTTGCACAACAAATCTGTACCCAGTGGATTGAGAAAGTAATGAGCAAATTTTGGTACTAGGCTTGATGCCTAGATCAAGCATTATCCTTACCAAAACAGCAGGTGAATTAATACGCTGTAACTTAACTAAGAACACAACTATTGGGTTGAATGAGATTCTGTCCATCTCAACATCAGCACATTCCATTTCTCTTACCAACCGCTTGACTGCCAAGATATCTCTGGTTCTACAAAGGCCACGAAGCATGCTACTAATAGTATTCACCAGCAAGAGAACACCAAATACATGGACTAGCCGAGAAACTTATCCTGGACACAAACAAAAAGAAGGCACTATGTAACCAAGCAAAATCTTGATCAAAATAGGTTTGTAGGGTAACAAAAAATCTACCAACCAACGAGAATTGCAACAAACTTATCTTGGACACAAAAGGAAAACATTTTATAGGATAAAACTTGTGCAAAAAGGAAATTTACCAAAAGATTGTATGAGCAGTGGGCACACTATATGGCTCAATATAACCACAAAAGTGGCCATACCTTACATAAACACAACAGTTATCTTTTTCCCAGGAGGAAATGAGGCAATGTTACCCTGCATTCACCAATAAAAAGTTATAAATTGCATTACACTAAAAATGTAGTCTGATGCAAAACAATGGATAATATTGGAAAAGGCAAATATCATACCGATCCTGAAAATAAGACAGAAGCAATTATCCAAATCTATTGACAAATGCCATTAGCGTGCAGGTATGAGTAAATGCATATCCAAATTTCAAAACATTAATTTCCATATCCCTAGCATTATCCAAACCACCTTGATGGATTTAAGGTTGCTCCTAAACAACGTAATGTCATAATCAATATGAACTATGAAGCTTCACCTGCACTGGATGTCCTCTGCTCCTCTTATCCTTGTCATAACACAAGATATGCCAGCATTGGCACCAGTCATGACGGCAAAGTTCCGAGCTTACACCAAGGGTCCACTAGCTAAAACCTGTAATTCAGGTAGCTCCATTAACCTTAATGTGTGAGGGAAATCATAGAGTAATATTAGGGGGTGTCTATAGTGCACTAATCTCCGTCTTTTCATACATGCTTGGCACATACATCCTTCCGGTTACAATCATTACATGACAACTAGTTATTACATTGCGTACACATTTGGCTCCTACAGATGGTTACAATCAGTACATGCCAACTCATTACATTGCACATGTTTACACTACTCGGCTCCGTACGACTGCCACAAGTGCTCGACAAGGTCCTCCTGGAGCTGTCTGTGCGTTTCACGATTTCGTATAGTATGATGGACACGGATGAACTCCTGCACGGCCGGACTGTGGTCGTGGGACGCGTTGACGGTATCACCCATGCCGTCATAGTTATAATCGACGTACCCGATGTCCCTCTCATCTTCCACTATCATGTTGTGCAATACCACGCAAGTAGTCATTATGTCTCGAAGAGTTTCCTGGTCCCAATACCGCACAGGCCCCCACACAATCGCGAATCGGGCCTGGAGCACTCCGAAAGCACGCTCCACATCCTTCCGGGCCGACTCTTGAGCTTGCGCAAAGAGCTTCCTCTTGTTGCCTTGCGGGAGTGGAATAGTCTTGACGAATGTTGCCCACTCGGGGTAAATCCCATCGGCAAGGTAATACCCCATGTTGTAGTCATGGCCGTTGATTGAGTAACGCACAGTTGGCGCCTGGTTTTCAGCAAGCCGAGCAAATACAGGAGAACGGTGCAGCACATTGATATCGTTGTGAGATCCCGGTAGACCGAAGAAAGCATGCCAAATCCATAGATCGTACGATGCTACGGCTTCTAGGATGATGGTAGGCCTGCGAGCATGTCCTGTGTACATCCCCTGCCATGCCTTCGGGCAATTCTGCCACCTCCAATGCATGCAATCTATACTCCCTAACATGCCCGAGAAACCTCTTTGCTCGCCAATGGCGAGCAATCTTGCAGTGTCCTCTTCGTTAGGTGCTCGAAGGTACTCAGGCCCGAACACTTCAAGTACAGCCCGAACAAAGTGCTTCAAGCTCTCTATAGCAGTACTCTCCGCTATACGCAAATATTCGTCGATAGCGTCCGCGGGAACACCTATTGCTAATATTCTTAAAGCCGCCGTTACCTTCTGCAACGACGACAAACCGAGAGTCCCAGCTGCGTTTCTTCTTTGTTTGAAGTACGGGTCGTGCCGTTCGACGGCTTCCAAGATGCGGATAAAAAGGGTACGACGCATCCTAAACCTGCGCGACACAGCACCCGACCATATCATACAAATAACACAAAGATCAAATTTTACCCGAACAACGTAAGCTTCGAACTCTTACCTCCGCCTAAAGTACCTTGGGCCGTACACCGGCTCATCAGCAAAATAGTCGTTATGCAGCCTAGCAAAGCCGTCCTGCCTATCACGGTTGACCACATTATGGCCGAAAACGGAACCGCCACGGCGCTCCGAACTCGCAGCTTCCAGCTCAGCCTGCCCAGCACATGCAACCGCCACAATGAAGTCGTCGTCCTCACTGGACGACCCCTCACCACCCACACACAATGAGCGTAACGTTCGCCGACGCATCGCGAATGGCCAGTGCGAGGCTTGCGTGAGCTTCAGACTACTGAATTCACCAAGAAAAGCACCACCAACTTTTGTTCAACAATGATGCATTTCTGCTTGCATGCCTCATGCATGACATATTTAACAATGGATACGGTAGAATTTTTACATATGTAATAGATCGTTGGTAACACCAAACTGCACATCGCACTATTTACCATGAACTGCTAGGCTTATGTAGCATACTACACCTACTTTGATCTCCCTTAGACATTTACAGTCAAAATGCTAGTTATATTAAATAACTTAGGACAGTTCAACATAGAACAGAAAGTATTGATGTGTGCTCATAGCAGGAGGCAGATAACTACATTATAAAACAATACTCTGCAAAAATGCAGTCAAACAAATACTCTTCGTTTCGCAAACAAACAGTGCTTATGAATTAAACCAAAAGTTTTCGCAATGAGTAGAGATTAAGAAATCCTCTTCAGGGCCATGGTGACCATAAGGGCTTCATGGTCATAGTGACCATGCGAACAAAAACCCCTCTGAGTACACAGAGAGGGATTGTGGTAATACCAAAAAATAGTAAGAATTAACGCTTTAAGCAAAATCAACTTGAGACTAATGCTGATAATACAGGGTACATTACACGTGGAACAAAAAGCTGATCCCACAGGCTTACAGTAGAACAAAATTGAATTATGAGCTGCAACTCATAAATAAGAATAATCCATGTAGCCTGTTTCCCATACACAGATCTCTAAGATTCCACTCTACATTCCACTCTACAGTCAACAGTCACCATGGAATTTTAGAATTCCCATGATTTGTGTACTAATTCCGTTAGTACACTGGAATTTCAGATTCCACTCTATAGCTTATTGTCCCATCATCACCACCGCTTGCATCGTTCATCACTGAATGGCAACACGACAGCATAGTAACGTTTATTTCCATCAATTGCATCGTTCATCACTGCACGGCTACCATGAGGTGCATGCAAAATCTACTGGTCAATTTGTACAAATCACAAAAAGAATCCACTTGACCCTCACCCTCATCGGTACACAAGCACTAATGAGGAAGCTGTAACCTCTCTTTCGAACCCATCCCGCCTCAAATCTGCTAAATCACGCAGCTAAATCATTTGGTGCTACTTTGCAGCTAAATCTGTAAAGACACTAATATGATGACCAAGTAGAGAGTAATAACATATGGAACTAATTTTTTGATTCATACATGTTATTAGATTTTTTCCCCTATATGCCAGTACCTCAACTTCATTAGCTTTAGTCATCTTTAATCTCAATATGATTTATTCCCAATCTTTAGAGATCTGTGTATTTTCGAAAACCCCGGTCCATTTACATGCTTAATCTCAATATGATTTAGTCCCAATCCTAGATCCAGCCTTCGTTCCAACGGTACAAACTTTATGCATCAAAACGGAAACTTTCCCCAAAATCAAGAGAGAGAACGAACGCAGAGATGCACACCTTGGAGCTGCCGGAGCGGAAGGCGTGGAATACAGCGAATCTGGAGGTGCTGAACAAGGCTTCCGGCCACGGCCGCGGGAGGAGGTGGCGGCGGCTGGATTTGGATCCAACCCTACGAGCAGGTCCAGATCGGTTTGGTCTCCGCCGATCGCCTTCAACGCTGCGACTGGGACGCCGAGGTCGACCTGCGCTGTGAACTTCGAGCCCTTCGTGCACCACAAAAAGCAGCGTCGCCGGTGCCGCCGCCGCACCCTCGCCGGCCGCCCCCTGCTCGCTCCCTCCCCGCGCGAAAAGAAACGACGGTTGGATTTTAGGGATTGGGATGGTTTTGGGATTGAACTGTTGGAGTAAAATAAAATATAGGGAGGGAATCTTTTTAGATACATATGTATATGAGGATATAGAGATCTATTTTTGGGTATGGTTGTTGGAAAAGGTCTTACATGGGTTGAATATCGAGTTACTGACACAGTGGTACCTGTGGTTTCTAATTTTGCAAGCCAGCCATCATATTTTTGGAACTAGCAGGGGTCTCGCGGGTTTGGATGGCTAGTTTTAGTATTATTTTGTTTCATTTTAAAAATAGAAGTGAAAGGAAGTTGCATTTCGTGAGTACGTTGTTACGAAGAATTATAGCACTAACCATATGTTTAATACCATATTAGATAACCGGAGGCCCATCTAAAAGAATAATTATGTCAGCTAAATACATGTGCTCTCGTGCCAGCCATGTCAATCAAACTATAAATTTCTGAGAATAATAAACATTGTTAGATCGTAATTTATATGGTTCGGAGAATGAATCAGTATCAGATATTTAGATATATCCCTCCTAGTTCCGTACATAAACAAGCAGCAATATCACTAAACAGTGTATGATTACAAAGTGCCAAAATAATCTAAGCTACAAGAACTTTAGTTAAGCGACGGATCGACAGGCCCTCAAAAGCAAGCATTAAAAGCATCAGTGATCTACTGTTACGAAAGTACCCTGCCACAGTACAGACCTGGGTTCTATTCCCGGCTGGTACAAGATTTTTGATACTTTTTTGTAGATGTTTGGACATAATATCCGCTCAGCTTTTACCAAGAATGACAACTATCTTCCCTTCAACAAGGAGCTCAAAGTTTTGCCAGCAAGCCGCAGATGGACTGAAACAGCTTTTACCAAGAAGAACTATCTCCATTTCAGCAAGGTGATCATTGTTTTGCCGGTAGGCCACAGATGGACTGAAGACTGTCAGCGATGTAATCGATCAGTCCATGCGATGCTGCAGTTCCAGCAAACATCAAATGTTTCGGTGCTTCGGCCCGGTCAAAGTAGAAAGCCCCTGGGACTAACTTCTCCTTTGGCTGTAAGGCCAACCAAATCACAGTATCAGCCCCCTGCTCGTTCGTTCTCAGGTTTCCGGATAACCTGACAATTCATATTCACCAAGAATGGACCACAGACTAGCTGATTCAAATTACAAAATGTGAATGAATCAATATGGGAAAACAACAGACAGCAGAAAGCTACTTCTCTGCTAATCCTGGCAAGCTCCTGGCAACTCCAGGTGTATCGGCCCATCCGGGATGCATGGAGTAGAAACCAATCCCCTTGTTGCTGTACTTTTCAGCCCACCTTTCAGTAAGTGCAATCTGAAAGAAGTTCCTAGGTTGTATTAATTTGAGAGCTCCCATGAGTTTGGGTAGGAGATGACAGGCTTCAGAAATTCAGAAACCTGAACTCTCTTGTTCCGAGCATATTGTCGTGTCCCATCAAAATTGCTTTCGCTAAACTGCAATATAAACAATAAACAGAAGTTCTGTAACGTAACTTAGAGGCATAATCACAACAAGCATCTTGATACAAAAAACAAAAACATACAAGTTCTTCACTTGCCGATAAATGGTTGCTTTCAGAGTTTCTATAACATACCTTAGAAAGCCAATAATGCTACATTATAGAGGCATGGAACGATAAATGAAAGAGGCATTTGTATTAAGTTCTTTGCAAGACAATTCATTTTCAGTGAAACAATCGAAAGAAGACTAACTTGTAAGTCCTTGTTCAATGGTTCAGTGTACATTCCTCCTGATGAAACTGTGATGACACGAGCATCGGGTGCTGCTTTCTCTAACAATGGTGTCATCAGCTCTGCTAAAGTGTAAGTTGCTGCTACATTGACAGCAAAATTTAACTCCAACCTGTTTCAGGACCAAAAAAACATATATTTTCAACAGTAAAAGTTAAGAGGATAAATGATGTATAGTATCTATATGTGGAAATCGCTTTGCAATAACCAGGGGAAACAGCATAATGTATTTCAGAGGATGACGCACCCTTCTGGTGTAGACACACGTGTGTGCTCTAGTATGCCAGCATTGTTAACCTAGAAGAACAAAATAGCTAGTCATACCAGTTTTAACCCATCAAATAGCTCTAGAGAAACTTTACTGATATATCTGGATATAACATACAAAACAAAGACAGTAGCGGCTAGGAAATTATATAAGTAAAAATAGTTCTGTAACGGCTAAACTTACTAGGACATGTAGTGGTTTATCCATTGAAGAGAACTTCGATGCAAATGATTTGACTTCATTGATGGATGAGAGGTCACATATCTGCCACATGAAGATGGTTTTAGTCCATAATTATGCACTGACATTTGAGTATTGCAAATATATAACTATGTAAGAATAGCAGTAATGAAGCATTGTACCTCCATATGAACATTCAGATTGCCTGTTTTGGATCTTATTTGATTGAGAGCAGCCTCTCCCCTTTCCTTGTTACGACAGAGCATGTAAACAGTTGCGCCACTGAAAGAATGTTTAGTAACAGCATGTGTGCCATAATGATTCAACCAATTATATTTAGATCTAATCGTCAAGGTAAAAACCGAATAAATTCCTACTGTGAAGCCAAACCCTCGGCTGTTGCGAAACCTATACCGGAATTTGCTCCTGTTACTAGGCAATTTTTGCCATCCAATCGGACTTGCATTTCCTCCTCTCTGAATTTCTTGGCATGCTCCCTGGGTAATTGAAACCTCATGAGTTTAAACACAAGAAAGAGAGCTAAGTTTGGCCATGAAGTGATGATTCTAAAACTATCTCCTTCTTCGTTGCCAAGAAATCAGAGCCAAGTCGTCAAATTCCACATTTTGCCAAAGTTGAAGAACTAATCCCATATCTTTACAACTCACAAAACACAATGTGTAAAGTTGCGCAAGCTATACAAGAAAACCCGAAAAAATTGCAAGATGGAAGAATAATGTTTGGAGCTCGCTGGACTATACTCACAAGAAACCGGATTTGGTGAACTGGGTGAAGCCATAGAGCCCAAAGGCCGCCGTCCTCCATGCCTGCGCCACCCAAGAATTGGGCAAAATTATTCACCAAGAACCGCATCAAGGTAGCCCCAAAAGAACCCATCAAGCAAAATTTTGTGTTGATTAGTGTATAGCAATTGGAGATATTATCACCTTCTGAAGAAACATCTTTCTTGTCTTTGTCCCTCCGTAACCAAGTGTTGCTTCCCTCGTCGCGAGGGCAAAGGATGGTTGGTTCTTTCCAGAAGCTTTCAGGAAGGAAGCAGCAGAAAGCAGAGACGGCCTTGCTGGCCAATTCTGTGCCGCGAAAAATGTTGTTCATGGTGTGCTTGGTTTGGTACCCGCCGTGTTAAAATTTGGTATTTGTTACGAGGAAATATCGTCTGTGCCTATAAAATATAAAGAATAAATAGAGAATAAGAGAATTTTTCTTTCTCATACATATTCTTATGTCATTTTCAATATAATAGCCTAATTTGAGGCAAGTAAAAAGACATAAAATATTAAATAAATGGGAGTTAAAAGAATTTAATTGATGGAAGTCATCTATTTGATAGCATAATGACTACAATCTTTATGATATAAGGGTTACAAAATTCATGATATAAGAATGTTATAATTATGACATCATATGGGTTTACAGTTATGATGGTGTGAAATTTTTTAACACTCATTGGATGTCTATTACTTGTGAATATGTATACTTTGTGGAAAATTTTACCAAAGAAAAACGTAGTTAGAAAACTATAATTAAGAGAAAAAGAGTACAATATATATTCACTCTTCCTAATGATTATATTAGTAATCCAACGTTATATAAACCACTTCTTGAATTTTTTTGTAGAAAGTATCTTAATAGCTAAACTTGTCAAATTTTTGTTTGAGAAAATACATTGAACTGTTATTGTCGAACGCGATCATGAGTGAAGAAAATATTTTGTAAAATATGTTTTGCTTTGTCTCCTTGATGTATCTTGCTCTCATTTTAATGACGAATGTAACATTGCCGTCATTTTAGTCAATATCAAGCATACAAATACTTCAAATTGTTATGCGTGCGAAATCAGTAAAGTAACAAGATTTAATCACATAAAACAAATAGAAATAAGAATCATGTAAACATAAAATTAAGAAAGAAAATAATATCAATGTAACAAAAAGTAGATTTACAAGTTTGGAGATAAATAATGAAAAAAAATACATCTATACTCATTACTTGAACATAAGGGAAAAAGAGAGAAATAAGCATACCCACAAGTCTTAAGATGGTCACTAAATTCCAAGCTCCAAAAGTCTATCCATTGTCTAGATTTGAGTCAAAAAGATGACGACGGACATCGTGTGGTGTTGGAGGTCAGACAGAGACAAGAGAGAGATGGAGGTGGACAGAGTGAAATAGGGAGGGGAGGCAAAGAGGGAGGTGAATAGATTGTATTGGTGCTTTTTTTTTTATTATTATTGTTTGCACAACGCGTGCACCAGTACGGTTTCATCCGACACGAAAATTAGTAAAAAAAATTGTTGAGCGTATAAGAAGAATATTTTATATTTTGAAATGAGATATCTTAAATGAAATGGTTTTAGATAGAACCAACTAAACACAATACCCTCTTATGCAGCATGGGATCGTCAAGATGACCAAACACATCCTTAGATTCCTCAACGGTGGGGTGTTGGCTCTTGGAGCGGAGGAGGAGGTCCTGGCACTGCTGTTGCTCCGTGATTGCGGCGACGGTGTCGTGAACAAACCTATAGGTGCTCTCGTTCTTGCATTACCCGCGCGTACAGTATAAGCAGGGCATCCACCCGAAGCCATTGTCGCCGTTGGGACAGAGCTCACTTACTGGCATGCTCTTGCGGTGCTCGGCGCCGCCGTTCGCCCACCCCAAGCCATACGGGAACAGCCGGCCGTCGTCGTTGGCATCGAGGCTCAGACGCTCGCCGCCATCGAACTCCTGCAGCTGGACGTCGTCCTGGAGCGGTTCCCTGGCCAATGCAAAGAACGGTGCTGCGGCCGCGCCGCCGTTTGCCAGGCTCATCAGCACTTCCCTGCCACCGACATCTCCTTTGCGACGCCATTGCCCATGCTGTTGCTCCTGGAGAACACCAGCTCTGGCGCTCTTGTGCGTTGCAGGTGCTTGATGAAATGCATGTGTGGGGGTGCAAGTGTGCTGTTGAGGTGCGCAAGTTCTTTTGAGAGATGCAAATGCACTAGGTGTGGCGAGCCACCATGAGTGCACCCCTTGACGCCGGGCGACCGTGCACCGAGCTGCCACCAACCTGGCCGCGTGCCAAGCTACCACGTGCTGTCAGGTGCTGGCCACGGTGCACCGGGTTGCCACATCTTGGTCATGCACTGAGCCATAGGTCGCCTGTTTGTCATGGCTTGGTTCTGTGCAACTGCCGAGCTGCCAAGTAGCCACAAAGGGCAGAATAGTCAATTTTTCTTGGTAATGCCTTTGACCTAAAGGTGTTTAAGCTCCGCCTCGTGACCGGAGTTCTGCCGCGACAGCAAGAATGGAGAGGCCAGCATGCCGGTGAGGCTGACCTATTTCTGCGCCTTGGCTTATCTGTCCTTTGGCTTATATGTAATTTCATATCTTTTGGCTTAATTGTAAATTACCTACATGTCTTCTGGAATCTAACATTTTGGCTACATTTCAACAAATTGAAGTACCAAATTGCAAATTTCTGAACTCCTTTCCAGGTTACAGCAGCAAGCGCCAGGCGAGGAAACACATTTTTTTTATGTACTGTCTCCTTGATTTAAATGTTATCTTTTTCTCTGATTATTATTTTCTACTTTCTAATAAATAAATAAAATTTTTAATTATTATAACTCCTTTAAAAACCAACTCAAGAGCTAACCATTGAAATACTCAGCAGTCGACCTACTGCCAGATCTACTCGATAGTTTTCATCTGGCCCTTGTTAGCATCAACCACAATCTCCTGGCTCGAAGATGCTATTAGATTTTTTTTGTTCTTACCTTTTGTACAAACTAGAAATCGTCTTTTGTTCTATATATACCTATATGTATATTATCATCTCCTTCCCAATTGAAAAATCCCTCTAAATGATTTTTTTTGTAAAATGTTAGAGATGAAACCAACAACAATATTGCAAGTTTTCGTGTTGTTTGATTTGATTTGAGCACTTTTTGACTTTGCTATGAATCGAATTAGAGTTTTGATAATTCAGATTTTGCGTTTGAGCTATTTGAGGTTAGATTCTTGGCACATCTAGGCTTAAATGGGTACTTATAACTAGGGCTGTAAGTTTAGCTCGCGGCTCGCGAGCAACTCGGGCTCGGCTCGGACTTGGCTCGTTAACAAACGAGCTGAGTTCGAGCTGACTTCGTAACTCTGTTCAAAAACGAGTCGAGCCCGAGCTAGACCCCAGCTCGCTTGGGTTCAGCTCGGTATATGTACATGATACAAGTATACTGCATTATATGATACAAGCCGAGCGACACTGCCTAAATGCCCAAGCCCAACCAAACCCAATACACACGTAACACACACAGTCACAAACTCACAATCTCCAGATCTAGGGTTTTCTCTTGTCTCCGTCACCGTTCGCACCCGGCCGCCAGGCGCCGCCTAGTGCCTTCGTCGGCCCGGCCAGCCAGCGCCTCCTTCGCAGCCCCGCACCTCCTCCATAGCCCATAATTCGTCGTTGCTTATTTTTCCACCTCCGGCGGCCTTGTCTCCTCGACGCTCTAGCAGCGCATTCCTTGTCCCAACCGCGTCAACAGATTCACCTCGCTCTTAATCGTGCTCCTGTCAAGTCCCAGCCCTTCTCGTGGCCCCTCGCCGGAGTTCCACCATCGAGCCCTTTTCTTCCTCGTTTCCGGCCTCCGTGGCAATGCCGTCGATTCCAACCACCAATCTTTGATTCCCTCTTGTTCCATCATCTCTAGCAGATCCCCACCACTTCCTCGAGCTTCTCCGGCCACTTCGTTGTCTCCAGCGAGCTCGCGCCGTAGCCGTGGCCGCGCCGTGCCGCCTCGCTGTGGAGAGCTGCCGTGGTTGCGTCTCCGGCAGATCCCACCTCGCCATTGCCTTCTCCTTCGTCCTAGCTTCGCAACCCTCGAGTTTCAGCCACAGCTGAAGTCCGGTTAGCCGCCGGCGAGCTCATGCCCGTGGCCGTGGCCAGTGTCAACCCTAGACACTGCTACAGTGTGTGCATGTGTGTCTGTGTGTCTGTGCTAATGACATGCAGTGCCATTCTCAGACAAATATGCCTTTTTTTTGGAAACGAGCCGAGTTCGAGCCCAAAACAACCGAGCTGGTCTAGCTCGCGAGTCGAGTTCGAGCTGGCTTTTCAGCTCGGTGAGCTAACCGAGTCGAGCCAAGCTAGAGCCAGCTCGATCGAACTCGACTCGTTTCCACCCCTACTTATAACTCACTTAGGGCTCTTTTGGCCCAGAGTCATGATAAAAACTAATTTTGAACCTATTTTGCAAAACTTCATCGGAATCGATCTTCTTGGTAGACATAGGCTATGTTTCTTCGTAATTTTTGATTGGAATGCACTTTCTGAGTGGTTATTTTTGGAAAGATTAGTACCCAACCAAAGATCATACCTACCAAATTTCACGGCATCCTAACTTCATCAGAGTAGATTTCAACCTTTTCACGAAACGAATCTCAAATATGAAAATTTGGAATTTCCATGGTTTTTTCCTGATTTGTCATTTTTGCATCTCCCAATCAATTGCTCATCCTAGGAATTCTACACAGCACTTCATCCTCTAATACTTTTCTCTCATGATGTTTTTTTCTGAATTTTTTTGGCATTGTTTGGATGCTTTTCTAGGTCTCAGGTAAATGAGTTTTCGAAAACTAAACGACCCGAAACTTGCAATGCCTCTTTGGGCTATTTGAGGTCAGATTATTGACACATCTAGGCTCAAATGAGTATTTATAACTCACTCAGGGCTCTTTAGGTTGAGCGTAGTAATAAAAACCGATTTTAAACCCCATGTTGCTTAAGTTTGTCGGAATTGACCTTCTTGGTAGAAGTAAGCTCCATTTCTTTGTAACTTTTGATTGGAATGTAGTTTTGAGTGGTTCTTTTTGGAAAAGGTTTGTACCCAACCAAAGATCCTACTTGCAAAATTTCACGACATTCTGACTTCATCTGAGCATATTTTGACCTTTTCACGAGACAAATCTCAAATATGAAAATTCAAAATTTCTGCGGTGTGGTTTTTCTCTAATTTATCATTTTCACATCTCCAAATCGGTTGCTTATCTCAAGAAAGTTTCTACATGAGTTAAACAATCTCTACTCGGACCAAATAACACTCCAACAATTGATCACCTTTTATTATTGTAGAATTGACTCTAATTGTTCATGCGACTGCCACTAATGCGTGTAGTTTTCTATTTTTTTACTCAAATATTAGTAACAAGTTGTGTATTGTTCGTTCTTCATTAAGTCTTTATGTCAAATCATAACCTTAATCCTATGTCAATGTGACGTAACCATAACTCCAACTCTGAGTGGCCGATGGAGGTTGTTGCTAGTGTTAAAGTTTTAGAGGCAATGGAATAATTGTAGTATGAATTGCGAATATTAGTTGTATCATACTACAAAAACTTAATTGTGAAACAATAAAAAATTCTAAAACTACACTCAGTTGCCCAATAGGACAGGAGTTAAATCACACGCATTTAAAACAATTGAAGGACAAAACTGCCCATCAACAAATAGTCGCATGCATTTGGACCAACTGAATAGCATTTTTCAAAAAAAATGTTTTGCCTCGTCTAATTTGGAGTTTTAATTATTTCATTAGGTTATTTAAAAGAAATATTCACAAAATTAGATTTTGAAAAAAAATTACAAATATTGGCTAATATCACACGGTTGCCAATTTGACCGGCAACTCGAGTCACATTCATATGACTGGCCACCAGAAAAAATTTGTCACTAAACTTTCTGGTAACTGACTGCTATTTCTGTAAACTTCAAGTTATTTCAGTAATTCCTTTTTTTAATGCATTATTTAAAAAAATTCCTTAAACACCCCTATAAAATTTGCCTATTCTTCATTTCTTTCCCAGCCCGATCGGCAGCTCGAATCACATTCATATCCATCCCAATAGTCCAGCGATTCAATCCTTTTCCTTCTCCAGGACAAATTCTCCAAATCTTGCTACCAATTTGATCGGTGATTCCAATGCCATGTGCGAATTCTTGGCACTATCGGTGCCTTCGGGTGGTGGGCGCGTGCCGTTCAACGTAGGCGTGCGCCCGCAGATGTATCGCGCGGCGCCGGACGGCGGCTGCTGCGTCGCTGTGCCCTTATACAACTTGATGCTCGACTAATTTCTTTTTTTTTTTCTTGTTTTCTCCACGCCCCTCTCAAACAGCTGGTGAGATTTTTTCCACCGGGGATGTTGGTGGATCCACAGGGATCACTCCAATCCATGTGGGGGTCCAATTTGCATTGGAAAATTTCCCCAAATTGCCCAACCAGTCGTAATATCCTGTTGGAAATCGGACGGAATCTTCTCAGTTCGAGACGGTTGAGTTTCCCAGATCCGAGTTGAACAAGGAGACATGCCTTTATAAACCCAAGAAGGGGTTAGAGAATGTGAATTGAGATTTCTGAATTGTGAGGGGAAGCAGAAGCTGGATCGAGGAAATGGCGGGCAGATTTCGGGCGCTCGATCTGGTCCGTCCATTCTTGCCGTTCTTGCCAGAGGTGCAAGGTGCGGATAGGAAGATCTCGTTCCGCGACAAGTTAACATATACGGTGATCTCGTTATGCATCTTCTTGGTTTGCAGCCAGCTCCCGTTGTACGGGCTCCACTCGAGCACTGGAACCGATCCCCTGTACTGGATACGTGCCATTCTGGCGTCAAACCGTGGCACCGTCATGGAGCTCGGCATCACCCCCATTGTCACATCTGGGATGGTGATGCAGCTTCTGGTTGCCTTAGGGGTTTTTCAGGTTGACAACAACATACGCGAGGATCGCATACTTTTGTAAGTTTCGTTTTATTTTGTTTGCTTAATTCCTAGCTAGAGTGAAAGAATGATGATCTGAGTCGCGAGTCTTAATAGCAGGAAAAATTCGGACGTTCTTTGGTTACATTTATCAATTTATATGGTGGTGAGGTCTGTAGGTTGCCAGTTTTTTACTTGTAAAGATACAACAAGATTCACATCATCATGCTATTTCTAGATACTATAATTAACTTGATGGGTGCTTTGCAAATAAAAATAGTACTGCATAGGATGTTGGCGAGTTCAAGAGTTGTTTTTTGCATAGAGTATTTAGATATACTTCGAATATGCAAAATAAAAACTATTTGTGAACAATGTTGTTTTTTTTTTGGCAAAAACAACTATTCGAGGACAAAGATAGTAGATTCCTGCTAACTAACTGATTTGCTTACATGATATATATTTCCATGCTAGTAATTAAGAAACAACAATTGTATATGATGTTTTCTTTGTAGTGGTGGTGTGAAATACTGTTGTTGATAGAAATTTTCATGATTATATATTTCTTTCCAAATCGCTAGTTAATAACATATGAAACTTAATTTTCAGGAATGGGGCACAAAAGTTGCTTGGGATGTTGATAACAATCGGGGAGGCTGTGGTATATGTGCTATCTGGGGTGTATGGCAGTATCAGCCAACTTGGCACTGTCAATGCAATTATAATTATTCTTCAGCTTTTCTTGGGCAGCATTGTTGTCATTAGTCTCGATGAGCTCCTTCAAAAGGGATATGGATTGGGATCTGGCATCTCATTGTTCACTGCCGCGAACACTTGGTAAGGTTACAATTTGAATCCACAAATTTTAATTTGATGAAGGCAAAATTACAGTAGAAGTCCCTCTACTATTTGATTTGTCGATTTAAGCCCTGCACTAGTTACATTTGCTTAATAGAGCCCTTCTGTTAATTTGACGAATGGAAAAGTGAATTCAGAAAATCTTAACAGATGCCACATGAATTGCTAGTTCATGCACAAATTGCTTATGTGTGCATACAGAAAAAAGAGAGAAAGAACATCACAAAACTATGACGGATGGAAAGTTTTTGTGTCATATTTTCTTGTGATTTATTCTCTTTTTTTTTCACATGTATTGATGTACACATAAGCATTTCATGAATGATCTAGCGATCTATATTGGCGTCCGTCATTTTACTATCTATCATACTACCAGAATGGCTTGGTTGACAAATGCAACTAGTACAAGACTCAAATCAACAAAATTAGAGTACAAAGACATGACTAAATAAAATCGAATATTACCTAGAGAGTCTTCTAGTGTAATTTTTTCTTTGATGAAACCAAACTGTGGTGAATTTAATCTAACACCTTCACATTGGGAATTTTTTCTACAGTGAAAACATAATCTGGAAGGCACTCAACCCCACCACCATAAACACTGGACGAGGTGCTGAATTTGAAGGAGCTGTCCTTGCTTGGATCCATCTTCTGATCACTAGAACAGATAAAGCGCGCGCGTTGCATGAAGCCTTTTACCGTCAGCACCTCCCAAACATGGCAAGTTTGCTAGCTACTTGCCTTGTCTTCCTCGTTGCGATATTCTTGCAAGGCTTCCGTGTGGTGATTCCAGTGAGGCCAAGGCATGCTCGTGGACAGCGAGGCTCATATCCCATCAAGCTCTTCTACACCTCCACCATGCCCATTGTGTTGCAGTCTGCATTCGTTTCGACTTTGTATTTAATCTCACAGGTAATGATTGTTTTTTACCAATTATTACTAGACTTTATAATATCATTTCTTTCAGGGTAAATGGGTAATCAATCGTTTCATCTTTTTTTGTGTTATGGATGCAGCCACTGTACAGGAAATATGGTGGAAAATTTTTTGTGAATCTGCTGGGCAAGTGGACAGAAGCCAAGTATACCGGACAAGCCATTCCAGTTGGTGGCATTGCATACTATGTAACAGCCCCATTAAGGTGAGTACAATTAATCAGGAAGGAGTATTAATTTGGTCGTCCGTGTTTGCTTGCTTCTCAGTTTGTTTTAATCTTCTTACGTTTCTCATTATAAGCTTGGCTGATGCTGCTGCGAACCCGTTCCATGCGCTTTTCTACATCATCTTCATGCTTAGTGCATGCGCTTATTTCTCCAGGGCTTGGATTGAAGTTTCTGGGTCATCAGCAAAAGATGTGGCCAAACATCTAAGGGTAAATCAGTTGTTTGTCTCCTATGTCATCGTCTCTTTATCTTTGTTTCACGGTTTTGTTCATAACTGTCATTGTTTTTGTTTCAGGAGCAACAAATGGTGATACCTGGTAGCCGCGAGTTGAATCTTCAGAAAGAACTGAACCACTACATTCCCATATCAGCTGCTTTCGGTGGAATGTGCATTGGTGCATTGACAATACTGGCAGATCTCATGGGCGTAATTGGTTCTGGCACTGGAATTTTGCTTGCCGTGACCATCATCTATCAGTATGTTGAGACCTTTCAGAAGGAGGGAGTTAGTGAGTTCGGTTTCTGATTGTGCTAACTCGAAGGAGGAGAAATGAAGACCCTACGATACAAAAACTAGCTCTTTTTAGGCGCATATCAGAATTTTTTTTTTCTGTTAGCAGAAAAATCCCATACATTTGTAGACTGTACAAATATTATGTATGCCTTAGTACCATTCTTTTGATCAAGGCCTTTCAGTTTTGATCAATAAAAATTAATGCTAATTGCTTACCATTTTATATGCAATGGAACATATCCTGTTACTCTTGTTTGTTTGGAAGCTTGGGCATCAGAGAGCGCACCAACTCTGGTAAATCACAACTAAAAGGAGTACTGTTTGTCCAAGTTCAAATATTATCGGCCTTAAGTTGGCTTTCATGAGATTAAACCACTATTTTTTGAAGTTCTCATGAATCTGTCTAATGAGTAGACAAAGCATCATCAACATTGATTCAAACAATAGATCAAAACCAGTTTTACTATTATGACTCCCTCAAGAGCACAATAATCAACAAAAGTATGGTGATTTTAGAAATATGAAATGTAGCTAAAGTAATACCCCAACAAAAGTCAATCATTTATCGTTAGGTTGAGGAGGAGTTGTAAGGTTGAGGAGTTATGATATTGTGGAGTTGTGATGTCCGCTACAAGAAGGTCTCAATCACTTGAGGAAAGGGGAGTCACTTTAGTTGGTTGATTGATTGGATAACAAAAAACACAAGACGTATTGCTCCAAATTCCTTCGGGTGAGTTTGATTTTCAATAAGATGTGACAACTCAGAGCAAGCCGTTCAGCTTGGATGTGATAATTCGGATTAGACTTTTCAGACTGGATGTGATGAAATTTTATCGTAAAAATGTTTTATTTCAAAGTTTAAAGGATAATTCTTTGATCTTTAAAGGCTTTCGTTTTGAGAATCTTTATCTGGTTGATTTTAATTCAAAAGATGCATCTCGTTCAACATGTCCTGTCTCTCAAACCTCAAAAGGTTGGCTATGGCATAGAAGACTCGCACATGTTGGAATGCATCAACTCCAAAAGTTTTTAAAACACGATTCGGTTATTGGGTTAAAAGATGTGAATTTTGAAAAGGATAAACCCTGTAGCGCTTGTCAAGCTGGTAAGTAAGTAGCTACTTTACATCTGATTAAGTGTGTTCTTTCAACTTGTAAACCTTTGGAACTGCTGCATATGGATTTATTTGGACCTTCTGAGTTCCAAAGTGTGGGGGGTAACAATTATGGTTTTGTTATTGTTGATGATTTTACTCGTTACACTTGGATTTTCTTTATTTCTCAAAAATCTAAAACCCCTGATGTTTTCAAAAGTTTCGTAAAACATGTTTCTACTGAATTCGAATTTTCTATCAAGAAAATCCATAGTGATCATAGTGGAGAATTTGTTAATTCAACTTTAGTTGATTTTTGTGACTTGCTAGGCATTAAACACAAATTTTCTACTTCTTATACTCCACAGCAAAATGGAGTTGTAGAAAGGAAAAATCGAACACTATTAGAAATGGCAAGAACAATGCAAAGTGAGTATGACACTCCTACTCGCTTTTGGGCTGAAGCCGTGCGTACTGCTTTCTATTCTATTAATCGGCTTTATTTGCATCCTTTTCTAAATTTAACTCCCTATGAGCTTCTTATTAGGTGTAAGCCAAATATTTCTTATTTCCGAGTTTTTGGGTGTAAATGTTACATCCTTATAAAAAGAAACTTTGGTGGTAAATTTCAAAGAAGAGTAGATGAAGGCTTTCTAGTCGGATACTCTACCACTAGCAAGGCTTATCGAGTTTTTAATAAAAATACAAGCTGCATCGAAGAATATTGTGATTTAGAATTCGATGAAACTAATGACTCGCAAAAGGAGCAAGTCCCTTGTGAAGTTTCAGGTGAAGATCTTCAAGAAGCAGTAAAGAACATTACAATTGGAGGCATCAAACCAAGGGAAGATGATCAAGAAGATGATGAGAACATTGAGAATGATGATGATCATCATACATCATCACCTCATATTGATCCACCAGAGCAAGATCAAAAAGAAGCTGCACAAGAGGAAGCACCAAGGCAACATCAAACGATCACCAAGGATCACCCTTTAGATCAAATATTGGGTGATGTCAGTAAGGGTGTTCAAAGTCGCTCTCGTATCGCTTTGTTTTGTGAACATCATTTTTTTGTATCTTCACTAGAACCTAATCTTGTTGATGAAGCTCTTAGTGATTCTAATTGGGTAAATGCTATGCATGATGAACTTAATAATTTTTCTAGGAATAAAGTTTGGACTTTAGTAGAAAGACCCAAAGATTATAATGTAATTGGAACAAAATGAGTTTTCAGAAATAAGCAAGATGAGAATGGTGTTTTTTGACGAGGATTATCACCCGAGCCAGTTCAAAGCAACACGCGCCTAGTTAAAAGGCAAAATCCGATTAGACGTGTGCCTATAAGTCCACCGCTATGGTCTTAGACAACCTGAAGGGCGCAGGCTCAAAGGTGATTTATGATCGCAGTCCTTGCGTGATTATGAGGAGATCGCAGACAACGCGCGGTCATAGGGTCGTTGACTGTCTGCGACCAGGGTAACCCGAGAGTATCTAACTCTTTAATGGGCACATTCCTAATATCATGGTGACTTCTCCACGTATGAAGACAACTGCCAGAGGGTTAACATGTGCGGTTATCTCTTAATTGCACGTGTTAAGCCTGCGTGGAAGTTAAGTGCGATTATCGAAACTGCATCCTAGCAACTGTCCAGAGACCGCTTCGTGTTGGCACCCTTTTTTTTAGTATAAAAAGGTGCTCAAGTGCACGATACAGGGGGGCGGTTAAGTGACCAACGACCAAGAGTAAGATTTACTTGTAAACTTAGGCAAAGATAGTTAGACAATAATAAAGGAGATATCTTCGCCTGTGATCATCTCTTCTCCCTTTTGTAAACATCTTTTTTCTACATAGTGAAATCATAACAAGACGTTAAGCCATTACTCCCTCCATCGAGGACCCGAACTTGTATAAATTCTTTTGTGCTCCTACAGACATTACTAGTCTTACCTTCCCGGAGGAACACTCTGAAAGGCGTCACAACTCATAAATCTGCGTAAGATCAGCTAAGGACCCCGAGTCCAAATCGTCGACAGGTGTAGTTGTTAGAAATAAAGCTCGTCTTGTTGCACAAGGTTTTTCTCAAGTCGAAGGTTTAGATTTTGGTGAAACTTTTGCACCTATAGCAAGACTTGAAGCTCTTCTTATACTTCTTGATTATGCATCTAACTTTAATATTAAGTTATTTCAAATGCATGTAAAAAGTATATTTTTAAATGGGGAAATATCTGAATTAGTTTTTGTTGAACAACCTCCCAGTTTGAAGATTCTAAATTTTCAAACCATGTTTTTAAACTGTCTAAAGCTCTCTATGGTCTCAAGCAAGCTCCTCGAGCTTGGTATGAACGACTTAGAGACTTTCTTTTATCAAAAGGTTTTAAAATTGAGAAGGTAGACACAACTCTCTTTACAAAAATGATTGAAAAAGATTTGTTCATCTGTCAGATATATGTTGATGATATTATCTTTGGATCTACTAATGAACATTTTTGTCATGAGCTTGGAGAAATGATGTATAGGGAATTCGAAATGTCAATGATCGGCGAGCTAAGCTTCTTCCTTGGACTTCAAATCAAACAACTCAAGAACGGTACGTTCATAAGTCAAACAAAGTACGTGAAGGACTTGCTCAAGCACTTTGGAATTGAAGATGCGAAAGCAGTCAAAACTCCCATGGCCACTAATGGGCATCTGGATATGGACAACAATGGAAAATCGGTTGATTTTAAACTCTATAGTCTATGATTGGTAGCTTGTTATATCTTACTGCATCTAGGCCTGATATCATGTTTAGCGTATGCTTATGTGCTAGATTTCAATCAGCCCTTAAGGAATGTCATTTAATTGATATCAAAAGAATCCTTAGATATTTGAAATGCTACCCAAATTTAGGGTTTTGGTATCCGAAAAATGCAAACTTTGAATTAATTGGTTATTTGGATTCAGATTATGCTGGTTGTAAGATTGATAGAAAAAGCATATCTGGAAATTGTCAACTATTGGGGAGATCATTAGTGTCGTGGTCATCCAAGAAACAAAATTCTGCGGCTCTCTCCACCGCTGAAGCGGAATATGTGTCTACAGGAAGTTGTGCTCAAATTTTGTAAATTAAGCAGACATTTTTGGACTATGAAATTATCTTTGATAAAGTGCCACTGTTGTGTGATAATGAAAGTGCCATTAAAATTGCAAATAATCCTGTTCAACATTCTAGAATTAAGCGTATTGAAATACGGTACCACTTTATTAGAGATCATGTGGCAAAAGGGGATATATATATATATATGTTAGTTACATCAGAACTGATATGCAATTAGCAAATATTTTCACCAAACCCCTAGATGAGACCAGATTTTGCTTTCTCAGAGGAGAATTGAACATTATTGATGTTTCAAATGCTAGTTGATTTGATATATATATTAAAATATAATTTATTCTCTCTCTGGTCAAAATCTGCTTCTGGTCGAATTGTTTGTCCATACTGACAGTCAGCATGATAAACTGACTGTCAGTTCCTTTGCTCATGAGTCTGGTCGTAGCCTTTGGTCGAAGTCGTTGATCATGCTGACAGTCAGTTCCACAAACTGACTGTCAGTTATGTGCATCTGTTATTGGTCGTAGCCTCTGGTCAATTAGTGACCCACACTGACTGTCAGTTTCATACACTGACTGTCAGTCTCAAAACTCAGTTCTGCGAACTGACTGTCAGTGCTGTACACTGATTGTCAGTTCCATGTTTCTGGTTTTTGAACTGACTGTCAGTTGGGGGCCCCCGAACCCTAAAACCCACAGTTCTGTTTTGCGTCTCCTCGCCTTCCCCATCTCGCTGCCGTTGTGTTCCCGCGTCATAGCCACCTCCTTGAGCCTCCGCGCCGTGCCTCACCTCTCCGCCGCTCCTCTGTTCACCATTTCTTCTCACCGGCGTCACACCACTTCGTCGTAGGCCACCTTTGTGCTTCTCCAGCCCGTGTCGTGCCTCCTCTCTCTCTGGCAGATCTGATCGTTGTCGCTGCTTCTTCGTTAGTCGTCACTTTGCCGTTCGTCGGTTTTCCTCTATTTAGGTCTCTGTTTTTCTCTCCTCTGTTTTTCTTCGCTATGTCTGACTAGCCCTCGTCGCCTCGTCGCGTTGCCCATTGGAAGAACGCTACGAATAGCAGTTGTTCAACGGGTCAGCTGACTGAGACTCTCTCCTTGCCTCCACCCGAGCGTGTCCCCATGAATTATTCTCGATGGCACGCGAGTCACCTCCGCACCCTCCGCATCACAAACCCCTATTTGTTGCCACGTCCCTCTGGTCGCGAGGCCTGCAGCGTTCTCACTTTCTTCACGAACCTGCAGCTTGACCTTTTCACCAATGTCTATAGCCGCATCCCCATTGTCGCGCATCGCTCTCTTTCTTGGCAGACGATTGCCTCTCGCACAGGCATCATCTCCCTGGCGAACTCCTTTGCTTCTACCGGGATCAAAGATCTCGTCTTTGATTCCCCCCTTCACTGGCCGATGAGCCCATTCGCCAGTTCTACACCATCGTTTTCATCTCTCCTTAGTGCGACTCACTGACCTTCATGACGGGCCTCCAGGTTCACACTGTCACGAAGGAGCATCTTGAGGCCGCTCTCGGACTAGTTCGCCCCGCTTCTGGGCGCCAGTTACACACCCTACCTGACCTTGAGCATCGGGAGGTGGCCATGCTCTACTCCAGCCCCTTCCAGTTTTGTCACATCGCTGGCCTGTGCCACGATATTGATTTGGCCCTGCGGATCCTCCGTCTCACTTTGGTCCCCATGATCGGAGACAGGGCCAGAGTCACTTACCTTGGACTCCACGTCTTGATTTCTATCTTTCAGGAGGAGCCTTTTGACATTGCTGACCTCATCATCAGTAAGATTCAGCACGTCATTCTTTCTCCGCGTTGCCAGTTGATGTATGCTCCATACATCATGGCGATGCTTTTGCATATCCGGGCCATTGACTCTGAGCTTCCTTGGCCCCATCATCCTCTTCTCTTTTACCCTCCGGGCCAGGCTGATCGCCACCTTGGTGCCTGCCCTGTAGCTGCTCCTGCATCTGACTCTCCCACATCTGATGATGATGCTGCGGGGGAGTCAGAGGACGAGGCTCCGGCCCAGGAGACTGACCTGGCATCAGTTGCAGATACTGGCATCGGATCTTCTTCCCTCTCTCAGCTCCAGCAGGTGATACAGACGCAGCAGCAGATTCTACGCACCCAGGCAGAGCACCACTAGATCCTGCTCTGTCTTCTTGACCGGCAAGAGCAGATTTTGAGTCGCCTGCCAGCCTCAGCCTCTCCAGTCCCTCCAAGAGGGCTCGGCCAGTGCCTTCTTCGCCAGGATCAGCTTCTAGGCCTGCGGCTCCAGCCCCTGCTGCACCGGCCTCTATAGCTCCAGCTTCTACTCCTCCAACTTCTCCAGCCGTCGACCCGACTGGATCTCCAGCAGGCTCCGGAGATACAGCAGTCCTCGGCCTCTCTTCTGATGATGAGCCTTAGGCTCCTTTTGTGTTAGCTCCCGCCTTTTTGTGCTTGATGCCAAAGGGGGAGAATTATTTTGTATGACTTTATTTTGATGAATGGATATTTAGGCTTATGGATATATTTATGTTATGGTTGGATGATTTTTATGGATACATATGGATTTCTTTATGTCATGGATATATGATGATTTGGTCCTTGATATATTGATTGATCTCTATGGTATGTTATGGGATATGAGATGTTATGGATATAATGCGGATGGTTATTGTGATGCTTTGTATATGTGTTGATTAATATTTATGATCTTGACTTATAGGAGATTTATGTTTTGAGATCTCATGCATACACTCAGGGGGAGTTATTCATTATCTTTTATTTCTATCACTTGTTGTCATCAATCATCAAAAAGGGGGAAATTGTTGCATCTAGGTTATTATGCCTGATTTTGATGATTAATGAAAACAAGCGTTTCAGGCTAATTGTGCTTTTTGAGATATTTGATACAGCATTGAGAAGACTTGCAAGATGATCAAGATGAACACGATGTGAAAGAGATAAAAGCACTAGTCGCAAGACGAGACACAAATCGCAAAAGTTAAGTTGCAAAGGACCTAGGGTAAGCTCAGTCTTTATTTTTTTACCGATCTCGGTGTTTGGAGGTTGATCGGTGTAGGAATTTGTTTTTAGTTTTACCCGTACTATAAAGAGGGGTTGCAAGTCATCTCTACATTTCCAGTATAAACTGAGAAACTGTTAGGTCACTGCATATCATTCATTTCGGTTGGATTTGATTTGATTTTTCAGTTGAGTTTTTGACAACAGAATAGTTTTTACATTTTATAGAAATATCTAGATAGATCTGGCTTTTTCTTCTGTTGACAAAAATATAGCCATTTTAAATATCTTTCAAATGAGCTATTAAACTCTTAAATCGGATTTCTGGATAAAACATTATAGCTTTTTTATCCATACTGACTGTCAGTTTGGATTGTCAGTTTTGTTAACTGACAGTTGTCTAGAGAGGTTATTTTTTGAGATGAAATTTTTTAACCTATACTTACTGTCAGTATGCATTTCGACCTCGAGATGATTGATTTGAGTTTCTGTTTTAACTGGTCGATTTTGTGGTCGATACTGACTGTCAGTTTGTGATACTGACTGTCAGTATGAGGTATCAGTTTCCATATATGACCACAAACGGCTAGCAAAGATTTATCCGTAAATTCTGTCAGCCGTTAAGTTTGAAACTGACTATTAGTTTGTGCTATTTTGTTTCCATCTACGACCTCAAATGGATAGCTGAGTTTTCTCTGGATTTTACTTCTTTCTGGTCGTGACCCAAACTGACTGTTAGTTTGCACTGTTGCTTTTGTTTGCGAGCTCCAACGGCTAATTTGATTTTTGAGGCTATAAATAGAGGTTTTGAGCAGTTGTTTTAAACACCAAGCAGCCTCCTTCTCTATTATACACTTGAGCATTTGTTTTAGAGTTAAAAATCTTGATCTGTTGATCAAGTCTTGAGCTCTGTTATCCACCGAGTGTTCTCGTTCATATCATCTGCATACTTAGAGTTTCTCGGTGCGTGTTGGAGGTCTAGAAGAGACCTTGCAGCTTGTTACTCTTGGTGAACGCCCTAACCTACACGGTTTGGTGGCATGGTCGTTGACCTCTTTCGTTTGGAGATTGTCGGAGAGGCTCAGCGTGATTGTAAAAGACATCGGTGCTTACCTTTCCGGAGTAGACAATGAGCAACCTCTAGTGAGAAATATCCTTTGTGGATATTGAAGCAAGACTCATTCATTTGAGTGCTTCAACGAGGATTAGGGGAGACCGGGAGAGTCTCTGAGATCTCGGGAAAAATCCTTGTGTCTGTCTTCTTCTCTCTTCCTTTTATTTGTGCTATATTGTTTTTGTTCTTATTCTTTGCAAAAATTGTTTTTAATTAAAAGTATTAAAGCCTCGTATTCACCCCCCCTCTAGTCGGCACCCTCGATCCTACAATTTTACCTACATTTGTTAGAAAGCAACTACAAAATATAGCGGTCCCGTGAAAGCTAAGCTTAACATAGTTTTTCCCAACCACGATAGAACTAAGCTAGGTTCTGGAAATTCACACCTTCTTCCCTTGTTTGATTGACATGAACTTGGGCTAGAACCACAAAGGAGCAGAAGGGGGCAAACAAGCAGGATCAACAAGGTGAAAATCGAACCCTAGTCCCAATCAAGCATGATTTAATTTGTTCTGGCATGTTCTAGTGTAAAGAATAGTTGAACCACACACAAATCATGGCCAAGCACCCTCGGTACTCACTCTTGCTATGTATATATATCCTTTAGACGTGGAAATCTCTATTGGTGAAGTAGCACTAGCAAACGCAGAAGGCATTGATTTGGAGAACTTCGAGATGGATATTTACAACTACAATTCGCCCCTCCCAGGCATCAAAGATGAAGACTTTTAAACTTGTGTTGGCTAGAGCTGTTGTTGAATGGTTTTTTTGTTTGCCACAGATTTATTTATGTGTAAGTCATGTATCTTTTACGTTCACACTTTCAACGCTCCCAACAAGGCTCTTCGGTTTCGGTGCACTCACTTCGCCTTCCTCAACATGATTGAAAGCCTTAAGGAGGTAACTGGCCCACACCTCAACATCAGTAGGAGCCAATCCTAGACAATGTTGATCATCAAATTGATACCTCCAACAAAAGAATAATTGAGCCATGACCTGCCAATTCGGCTTGAACTCCAAACGTCAAAGCACGTACCATGGCCACCATCCCTAGTGGCGTCCTCCATCCCCTTGATCTCCCACGCAGGGTGATCCCTCTTCTTCAATGGACTAATCCAATTTTTTACAAAATCGAGGATCACGTCTCGAGCAGTCAAGCCCTCGTCTATCAGACATTTTGTTGGATCTAGTCGATCTAAGTATCTAGGTTTTGATGATTAATGATGATTTGGATAAAGCCCTGATGATTAAAGTTAATCTGGAGAACGTTAGATTTGATGATTAAATGACAACTTAGATAAATCCTAATTTAGCACAAGTAAATTGAATTGATTATTGATAAACTCTGAAATAGATGTTTCCTTAGTTGTGGGTTTAATATTGATGCACATGTAGAGGGGGAGCTCGGTGGTTGCTTCAATCTTGTGCTAAGTGTAAATCGAAATGTCATGTGTTGAATCCGGAAGTTTGATGACTCCTTGTTGTGGATCTGATATCGATGCATATGTTGAGGGGGAGCTCATCATATTAGTCATCTGTGTTGATTGCCATTATGACATGAGTAGTATAGATCGTGTGTGTATGTCTTTATCATATACAGATCTATATGATTGTATTTCATCTCATACTCATCTATTGATTGTTGAATATGGTTTTTTTATTTCACCGAAAAGAGAAACTATTGAGCTAACTCCTGTGTGGAGTAATTTCTCTGATGGTGATTAATGACGACCTATATATGAGACTAACCTTGTGCGTTGAGTGTATATGTTGTAGTCTCAGAATGGTCATGAGATGAAAGCAAGCAAGAGCGTGAACAAGATGATGCCGACATGAGTCATCTCATGCGAGGTCAAGCTTAGCAAGGTCGAGCTTTGCGAGGACAAGCGTCGAGTGGTCAAGCTTCACGAGGTCGAACTTCACCGAAGGTAAAATCCAAGATTAAGGATTGTTTTCTTAGGATTTTACTGGTCTCGGTGTTTTGGAGATAGATCGGGTTGATAGAATTCCTTTTGCTAGTTTGACCATACTATTAAGAGGGGTCAGAAACTAGTAGCTTGAATCTATCTAGTGCAGAAGCTCAGATGCATTCATATCATCTTGCACTAGTGTTTTATCGCCTCTTGCATTGCTAGAGAGTCTAAGTGTAGTTTGTGGTGCATTAAAGAAAATGCTTTGAAAATTGCACTTAGTTTTGATCGCCAGCTATTTAAATTGGTTTATTTTCTAGAGCTGGTCGTGGTTGTCCTTGCACATTCTGATCGTATCCTTGTTTGATACGTGGTCGTAGTCGTGTCGCCGATTTGGCGGTTTTCTGTTTAGGGTTTGGTCGTGGTCATAGGAGTTCGAACTGGCCGTACCAGTCTTCGGCTCGATTGCGTACGATCGACCAAATCCACTCAACCACCTATTTTTGACCAGATGTTCAACTTGTGTGGTCGTGGTCGCTACTGAGTGCCAGCAGACATATCCGTGAGAAAACAGACAAATTGCATTATAAATGTTTTTTGTGTTGGACATTTTGGAAACAGGAAGGTTTTTAATTTTCTAGAAATATCTAGACCTTTATAGGTCTTGCTTTTGTTGACAAAATTGTAGCCCTTTGAGTTATCTTTTCAACAAGTCAAAAATCACCTCAATTGGATCTCTAAATAAAAATTTATGCTTATTTTACTGTTAATGTGCATTGATCCGGCCTGTACAAATTTTTTCAGCCTTATGCAAAATGAAACTAGAGACGTTTGCATCTGTCCGGGGGCTTTTGTCCGGACGGGCCGGACTTTGTCCGGTATGGCTGGACATTGTCCGGCCTGTACAAATTTTTTGAACTGAGAATGAAACAAAGACAGATATATATGTCCGAGGGCTTTTGTCCGGGATTGGCCGGACTTTGTCCGGCATGGCCGAACATTGTCCGATCTTCACAAGAAAATCCCCCAATGGTAAGTTTGCAACGGTCGAAATTTATTGTACTGGGCGGGCAATGTCCGGCCTGTACAAGATTTCGCCTGTTCGTGGCAAACGGCTAGTTTTGTTTGAGGGCTATATATATCTTGTGTTTGCCTTCATTTGTGGTTGCTCAAGAAGTTGATTTCTCTATTGAAATGCTAGCCAAGTCCATTGCATATGAGATATTGCATCTAGAGGCTAGATTTGAGCCCAAATCTTGAGTGGATTTGAGAGAGAGCATTTGGGAGAGGTTGTGAGTGTTTAGTGCACTTCATCTCCATTTGCAAGCTAGTGCTAGAATGTTGAGCATCTCATTTGCATCATTGAGCTTCTAGCACGTGATTCGTTCAAACAAAAGCGCATCCGACTTGTTACTCTTAGCGATCGCCTTCGCCTAGACGGTGTCGGAGGAGAGTTGCGATCTCTCCATTGAAGTTTGTCGGAGAGGCCGGCAAGAACTTGTGAAAGGTGTGGTGCTCGCCTATCCGGTGTGGAGAAGGAGCAACCCTAGTGAGATATTCTTCGTGGATATAGAAGCGATCCCACGCGTGAGCGCTTCAACGAGTAGTAGGGGAAATCGGGCGAGTCTTCGAGGCCTCGGTAAAAATATTGTGTCAATTGCTTATCTCGTATTCATTTCATATTTGTTTTGACACAATTGTTTAAATCAATCTAGTTGTTTGTTGTATTGTATTTTCATATCGATCAATTGCATCTATATGTTAGATTGTTGTTGCATGTTGAATTACTTATTTCATATAGTTGAATGCAACTAATTGATTAGATAGTTTTAAACCCCTTTGCAAAATCTAGGTTATCCAAAATATCTTTTAAAATTACTTAATTGAAAAGAAATTTTTAAAGCCTCCTATTCACCCCCCTCTAGTCGGCATCCTTGATCCTACACATTTCAGCACTGGGGCCTACTTCTTCTGTTCTAAGTGGGGGGGGGAGGGGGCAATATATTTCTCCTTGCTCTTCTCTGGCCGCTGATCGGCGAACCAAAGATGACTCTCCCCTGGCGTAGTGCAGTAGAACCATCTCTGGTACCACTTATGCACTAAGTCGCGTAGTGGAAAAGAGAGGAAGTCCTTCTTCTCCCGCAAGCGAAAGTAGACACAGCCTGGCGAGGCCGTGCCCTTCGACACTGCCAAAAAGTAATATTGACGAAACAATGCTACACTGGGCAAAACCCCAATGTTTCGGTGGGAAGTTGAACTGAAAAGAGCTTTTCTAGAAGTTAAAACACCTTTTTCAGAGTAGAAAATGTCTTTAAAAGCCTTTTCACTTCGACTTTGGGGGCTAGCAGACAAATATTGCCACTCTCATGACCGCACATAAACCATTCTATGACGGTGATAGTCGTTCTGTGGTCGCACATAGCGCCCTATAGCCGAATTTACCTTTCTATGGTCAAAGAAAACTAGGGAAAGAGATAAAGTCCAATGATGTACTGGACACAATTCATCGGCGAAAATTGAAAATTTGATATGACAACAATTTTTTCATTAACATATTTTCGTTACTTACAAAAAAAAATAAATACAAAGGGCTAGGTCAAGGGTTGGCCTTAGCCTTGACCTCATCAAGAATGAAGTCAACCTGGTTTGCGACCAGGACTCTTCCAGCGACAAGTTGTCCTTCTTAGGATCAACTACGTACGCGTCGGGAGAGCTCGTGACCTCCCTCAGCTTTTTGAGGGTATCCTTTAGGGTGAGGCCGCAGCCCGCGATAGTAATATCCGTGGTCTGCTTCTCCTCGCGAAGAAGTTGCAGCTCCTGTCGAAACCGCCTCGTCCTTTCCCTAGCACTATCACCATGTGTCTTCAAGCGCTCAATGCGCTTAAAGAGGTCATCCAGGTCAAGCCCCTGTTGGGTGTACCGCTCCTCAAGGAGCTCGTGCTCCTCTTGGAGGGCCACAAGCTTGGCCTTCACCTTGCCTAGCTCTTCCCCGGGTCCGCCTCCCTGCACAAATTACTCCAGATTAAGAATCTATTGACCAAGGAATGATAATGCAAGAGTAAGAGAATTGAGGATTCTTACCGGGGAGGGCAAGATCAAGGTGGCCGCAACGGGGCCAAGAGCTTCCTCATCCTCTGTTGATAGAGGAAAATGAGGAGAAGACATCCTGAATAAGTCATTGAAAAAATCATACTCGAATGCATCCCTAACTAAGAAATTTGATTCAGTTAGAGAGAAAGACAACTTTACCTCAAGCCATGAGGAGAAGCTTGTGTGGCCATAGGTGACACTTGAGCAACAGGAGCAGAAGATGCTCGGGATGAAGCTTGGTACGCAACTGGCATTAGCTTCTTCAATGAAGATTCACCAGGTGATCCAAGATCATCACCACTTCGTTTTCTTGAAACAGATGGACAATCAAGCAACTGCAAAAAACCTAGCTATCTTAGGAAAAGCCACATTCCAAAATAGAAGCCTACACCGACCTACCAAGAGAGGATTACCTCTTGAGACGAAGCTGCAGCACCAGTCCCCTGTGAGCCCACGAACTCAACATCATCCTCCCATCAAAATGTTCTTGGCTCGGAGACACCATTAGAACAAAAGGCTTGGGAGCTAGAAGATTTTTGACTTAGAAAAATCTGAAGGAGTTGAAGTTTTCACAGCCAAGGGACGGCTATTTATAGACTCACCCAAGTGACGCTTCAAGTTCCCGGCCTAGGGCGTGGTGCAAAGGCCTCAAAATCTTCCCTAGTGCCTACAGCATGTTCCCCAAGATGCATCAAAGCTCCCACAAACATGACACGTTGTAGGAATTCGAAGTGACAAAGCACTGTTAAGAATTCGAAGCGACACACCACTAAAGTGGATCTTTGTCACTTCGAATTCGGGGGCTAGCTGACGAGGATTATTTGCTGTCTTTTGAGCCTCCGTGGTCGCACGAGCGTCCCATGGTCGCCCATAGCCATGACCGCGGGATCCTCCTATGGTCGTCGAAGGACAGAAGGAAATACTTCGGGTAATCTAAGGTCGTTCTGGACATAACCCAAGAATCATATCTATTTCCCACAAAATCATAAACACCTCATATTATGTTGTATTCGCGGACATCATGATCGCAGAGATATTTCCCTACAATCAGACTATCTCGCAGATATAAGGCCCGATAACATCACAGTGGTCGCAGAGTTGCGCGATCATCATTCAACAGTAACCGTACCTTGATCCTTATAATTATGCAGAGATAATCTTAAATCCTTAGTGAGGTAACTATCGAAGGAGGTTAAGGTGGTAAAGTAATTCCACAATGCCAGGTCAAGACTGCTTAACGGCCATGTAAGCATGATCTACGGCAACCACCACGTACACACGATCTCACAGCTCCCACTTCATGACAGTTAGAGATCATGGGACGTGATTTTTAAGAGAATAACCGACAATCTCTTCGGCAAGTATAAGACTGCCTTCAGAGGAGGGATCAGGGACGAGGACGATCAACTACAGAGAAGATTAGGCTTAGCCAGATAGAATTAGCTAGCTCCCATACACTGTAAACATCATTCTGTAATCTTTTTTCTACACAGTCAAATACACAGGACGTAGGATCATTACTCAGCTACGAGGGCCCGAACCTGGATAATCATCTTCCATGTCTTAGATTCATAGATATTTTGAATATCTTGAGAATTTGTCTAATTGGCTCACTTCATCACTTTACTCTTTTTTGCATAAGTTCGACAGAAGGACCCTAGGGTTCCAATCGTCGACAATATCATATCTTCAATTTAATATAGATAGTAATTATCGGATCTAAATTTCCCAAATTTCAATTTAAAAGAAACAGTTCATATCTGATCTTATTATTTCCTAAAATTTCTAAATTCTTTGTTGATATAAATAGCAATAATTTAATCTATATTTTTATTTTACAAGAACAATACTTCTTTAAACTATATTTTCCACAGTAATAACCTAAACATCAATCACAATTGTCAAATTTAAACTAAGTTATAGAAATTACAGTAAATATTTACAGAAAAATTAGATTTATACCTTTTTGTCGGCTTCTTTTCTGTTCTTGCTGTTGCTCTTCCTTTTCTTCTCTCCTCTCCTTTTCCTCTTCTTCTTCTTCTTCTTCTTCTTCTTCTTCTTCTTCTTCTTCTTCTCCTCCTCCTTTTAACAACATAACACATTTGACAAATTCACATATACAAATTTACAAAGAAAGAGCCATGTAGGTTTGTCGACTAAGACAGCACGGCATGGTGGTGGCGGCAGAGTGCAATGAGCTACAATGATGTGGCAAGTGACCGCATTGTGCCACATCTGCTGTTGCTTGCCTTGCTTTGTACACTACCGTCCTACGCCGGCGCACACCAGACCGACAACCTCCACCACCAAGCTGCTTTTCACTATCACTACTACGATCGTCCATCACTGTCGACACTAGCTGGTGGGGATGAGTGAGAGCGTGTGTGAGATATATATGGGAGTATGGGAGAGAGAAGGGAAAAGAGGAGAGAGCAGGAAAAATTAAAATGTTAATCGTTGACATATGTGACTCAAATGTTATTGACTGTAAATTATCTTTTTAGTGTTTTCAAGTTAAATTTAACTGCCTCTCTACAAGCTAATAGTAAGTGGATTTTTAAACCTGAAAATACTTGTGGGAGGGCAAAATATTACAAAATTTCTGTTGGGAGGGGTTTTGAAAATGAGAGTAACTCTTGTAGAGGTGGAGGTGTTTGTAAGATTTCTCTTTTTTTTTTAATTAAAACAAACTATAACTCTGGCTTCTTTTCCATTACAAGTCAATGGAGGTAACATAAGACTCTGGTTTATTTCCCTTTCTATGGAAAATAGATTGCATGCAATTGGTGAAGTTTTGTGGTTCACAAGACCAACGTATCAACTAGCTTTTGTTGAAGCTCTGCTTGTACTATATATTCATGTCAGTATTAGTTGCATCTTCTCCCGATTTCCATCTCAGAAGAAATGAGATTCACTCGATGGCAACTGAAACATGGGGAGAAAATAATAGGAGAAAAATGCATTATGTCCGCTTGCATGTACTTCCAAGAAATTGCAAATTCAATGAAATGACATGTTTAAAAAATATCAAAAACTAAATAAAAGATGCATCTACCTTTGCTAACTTTATTTGCTAAAGTATAAAACTATAATGTATTAAATGTATAATTTATGCTTAACAAATATTGTCTTAAAGAGTATAATAAGGCAAAAAAAAAAAAGACTAAATTACCCCGCATGTTCTTGTAATTTTCAGAAATTGTTACATGGCCAAATTAAAAGTACAATGGCTCATATTAATAATTTTACTAAGGATAAGGACTCAATCAGAGAAACAGTGTGTACAGAAGCCCAAATGAAAAGTTTTAAAAGCCACAAAAATTTGTACGTCCTCTAAAACAATATTTTTTGTTTTGTATTATGATTCAACGGTTACTCGAATGCGATCAAAGTCTTCGCTTGGATTCAAACCCAAAAACTCATGTTACCTTTTCAAGTCTTGTGTATTGAATTTGTTGCTCTAGGTCGGACAAAGAAACCATTCAAAGCTGAAAGCACAGTAGCCCATGAGTCAGTGCCTAGTTAGTCGCCCACGTGAGTTTTACTTGTATGTATAGTCGTTGGATACGCTGAAAATTTGTCCCATGAGCCACGAATTAATGAACACTTGCAAATATCTAGTTGTATATATTTTTTATTTGGTAAATAGTAAGATTTTATTTGATGGGATTCTGACTTCTAACTGTTTAAATAAAGTTGAAATAGTATAACAGATAGGCCAAACATGAGTAGCTCCATCCTTTGATTTCTTTGAAGCATCTTGGAGTTGGAGTTATTTTTTTATAGGAAAGTTGTTTTTTTTTTGGTCCAAGGACTACAAGAGCCTCGAGTGAGCAAATGCCTCTAAAATTGTATTAAAATTACATCATCTTTAATCACTTAAAGGCTCAAATCATATGGCTATAAATGTTTATATGAAATTTAAGGAGAAACTCGAATTATAGTCCAAACACAGCAGTGGTTTTAACTCTATAACTCCAGCATCTTATTTGGTGCTACAACTTTATAGTTTCAGTTTGTCTATAGTAAAACTAAAGCTCAAATTTAATTGAGCAGATACTAGACTCTCTACCTCTATCATAGATTATATCCTACCACCAGTGCGGCTTAAAGTGGAAAGAATGGGGTCAATTGATCCTATTTTTTCTAAAAAATCCTCTTAACTTCTTGATATTTTCATATATATTACAAGTGAAAATTTTACGGTGTCTTTAAAATTGACACCAAATTTCTATGAAATGTTATTAAGTATGACCTTCATATCTGTTCCTATATTTGACCCCTACAGTAAAAAATCTGTATTGACCCCTGCCTACCGTAATATATATTAGAAACAAATTTAAACCAAACATAATATATGCCTTTATCTTAGCATTTCTCCAGCAATCCGAAGAAACACATCAATTTAGAATCATCCGCTGGAAGATGCAATTAATCACTTGCTCGTCAGCAAATATCATACATTAGCAAGAAATATTTTCTAAAGAGTGATGCAATTACATGTATAAATTAAAAGCTTTACATAATTTCTAATAACAAAAGTTAAAGGATAAAAAGCTTCAGATAAAGTGTAACTTCAATTTATGTATGGTGTAGATCAAAGCAATATTTATTTCTGGTAAAAAGAATTACTTTGTAATCTTTACGTGAGACACTTAACATTCCTAAATGCAACCCAATTTTTGGAACGGTATGCGACTATGTAGCCACAACACCCTTTAGCTTGTCTTAGAAGCCGGTGACTAACTTCCTGTGTCTTAAAAATACAAAAAAGTAGAAAGTGTCTTTTTAAAATCAAACCTTTCTAAATAAAATTTGGATGCTCTATAATTCTAAATTGATATAAAAGAAAAATTAAAGTGATTATTTATTTTGTAAGAAATTTTAAACTCCCCACCCACCTTATTCTGAATGATTAATTTCTAATATAATGATTTAAATAAAGATTAAAAATATATTCTTTTTTTCTCTAAGACAGAGGATACGAATTCAATAATATCTCATGCCACACACTAAAGAAGCAAATTTTATAAGATACGATATCACCTAAGAATCACAAAATCTTGTTATTCTCCATTAGATTGTATAAATATATGAATGAGATATAGTTGTAATCTATATTAAATAATTATATTTAAATTTCAACCATAAATAATATAATATAATGATCACAGATAAATCTCATATAATTTTATAAGACTAAACCTCCTAAAATATGTTTTGTACGCTGGGTACATACCAAACTCAAACCAAACCACAGAAAGCCAGCTAGCACTGATCTTGCATGATGTTGTATTTATTTATTCACACCTCACCAAGAGCACCGAGTAGAGAAACTGTAGTTTCTTTCTTGTCAAAGTATCCAATATGTATAGATGATGGCAACACTGACCTAACAAAACACACAACAGCACAAAAAGGAATCAAAACAAATTTTAGGCAATAGGCCTTGCTCAAAAATAGGAAAAATCTAAAACATAGAAATAGAAAAAAAACAATATAGGAACAGATAGATACATAAATAGATTGGAATGGACAAAACGGTGGGTGAAAAGCTGGGATTCAAATACAAGGGGATCATGAAAACTGTGTTGCTAGGATAAATCATAGAAAAACCACATGAAATTTTTAAATAACATTTCTTTCCATTGGATGATGCTCTAATTTTTCCATGCATTGTCAAAGGAGTTTTTGCTTTTGAATTCTATCCAGCATAGAAAAGTATTTTTTTTCTAATTTTTCCCGTTCCTTTATTCCAAGCGACATCAGAAGATAGAAAAATATAGAATTGGAACTCCTCCTAATTTTCTACACTTTTTCTTTCATCAAAATAGAGTTTTAATACAAGAAATAGGATGATGACTATAATAGATGGAAACATATTACGTTAACATATAGACCATGATCAGATGAGTTATAAGTTCTGGTTGAAGTCTCACGCGAAGAGAGCCTAATGTTGATCTGAACCACACATTGACAAAAGACTAGGCAAGTTACTTCTATAAAACCCCTTCTTGCTCACACATATTGAGAGAGAGAGAGAGAGAGAGAGAGAGAGACCATGGAGAGTGAGTGCAGTGGTAGCAAACACAAGGAGAACAGCTTCAAGATGCCAGAGATCAAGTACACCAAGCTCTTCATCAATGGGAGCTTCGTTGACGCCGTCTCCGGTACGTCTTATGTATTTTTCTTTGGTTCTTATTATGTTCTATATATATTGTGTTAGTGTATCTAGCTTCCTTAGAAATGGAGGGTCTGATAATCTCCTTGGGAGTACTAGTTGCAACTCCTAAATCACTTGGTAGTACTAGCTGCGATCACTCACAGATAGGTCCCTGAGTTTTGTCTCTCAAGGATCCGCTAAATTGTCATTTTCCTTAAGAAAATTTTTCGTGCGCATAGTAGTTCTCTCATGTTTTATATTGTTTTTGCCTCAATCTCTACTATTATTTGCTCTCCTTTGCCCGTTATGTATGTCATTGTGTTGCCATGGGTTTCAAGACATGATCGTTGAAACGGAATTAATCTATGATCATGGATATGCCATCTCTAAATTTTACAGATGTAAATTAATCCACTGACCAACTTCCCGATTTTTAGTAAGGCAAATAGACGAAGCAAGAGCAAATAGACAAAAGTCCTTTTGTGATCAGAACCTTCTCATACATGAAGTTCATATAAAATCAGTAAGATCATATACAGATCATGATTAAATGGGCAAGTAGGTCGAGATTTGTCTGAAATAATTTTTGGGTGACAGGAGTAAGGAAATAAGATGATGATTGAACAATTCTTGTGAGCAACTCACAGACAATCCTTCAGGCCAGGGACAGAAGTGCTTGACATGATTTAAATATTTGCATTATTTTTCATGCCACACCCTGCAAGCTAATGGACTGAAGTGATTTGGGTGTAAGTGACTGAACAGTGCAACCCGTGTGCAACCAGACCCTTCTAATACCCAAATGTGCGTGAAAAGTTTTTCCTAAAAGAAATACTTGTAAAAATGGTTTTTTTTATGTCTAGTGTGTATGTATTTTTAAAAAATAATCACTTGCATCACCAACTCAAAACTCTATATTTATTCCCATTATACATCTCTCCTTATCTTCCTTCTCTCTCCCGATATCTCATTATTATCATCACTTACCCTCTAATCTCACGCTCTCCCATCCTAAGCAGCCATTGGCGGTGACCACCACCGGCCGTCACACTCAAACCCTCACCCCTCCCCCTCTTTATCCTCCCTTCTCCCCCGCCAGCTACCATCATCTTATTGCACTTTCAGCATTTCTCTCTCTCTCTCATCAACCACCATCATCTATTACCGCTACCCATGGTTAGTAGTACTATCACCACCTCACCGCCCTACCACTACTGATCATCGAATTGGCACCATCAATATACTAAAGAGAGAGTTAGGTAAAATTTAGATAATTAGATAAAAAAAATAGTTTTAATCCAATAATAAAAAATATGTATGTAAAATAAGAAAAAACACAACTATCTAACATGGCAAAACTCTTTTTTCACATAGCAAATCCCTGGTATGTGGACTACCGATTGAAAGATTTAATATGCATAGCAAAATGTACAGGGAAAAATTTTCACAAAATATTTATATATGATTCTTTGAATTTGACATTGTGTAAATTTCCATCGTGCAGTTAGCAATATTCATCAAAGAATTAGACAACATGGTAGTAATATAGAAGGCTATAAAATTTCATACACCACGTTTAGGGACTTATTTTAGCATGTCCCATAACTATGGGACAAACCTGCATGGCTCTTTCTTTGTAAATTTGTATACGTGAATTTGTCAAATGGGTTCTGTCGTTAATATTCTTTATAATATTACGAATGTAGTAATTTTGAGAAAAAAAAACCATCCACCATTATTAGATGTGAGATTTTTTTCTGAAATTTCTGTAAAATTTCTATATTCCAAACAAACCCTCGTACTCCCTCCGACCCAAAAAAATATTACTTTTGTTTACATGTTGGTTAAATTTTTGTTAACTTTGACCACTAATATATTTCTAAATATTAAAATTAGATATAAGAAAATTATAAATGTATATTTTTCATAAAGAATACTTTACTAATATCATAATTCTATAAATTTTTATTAACATATTATAACAAAAAGTAATGGTCAAAATTCTATCTCAAAAACTAAGCACAATAAAAAATTTGATATTTTTTTTAAATTGAACTTAGTATTATATAAGAAATATTTTAGATTATATAATTCATATTATTAAAAGGCTTTATTTGTATAAATATAGTAGGTCCTGTAACCCGTAGGACACAAGTCACACAACGTGCCTCTGCCGCTGTTCAAGGTGCGGTGTGTTGCAGCTGTATTATATTTGTCAAGTGGGTTGTTTCTTTCGCTGTGACGTATTTGTTTGAAACATCTGTACTGGAAAACGCCATTTGACAACACACCATGGATACGTATAGAACTAGATATTTGATGTCAGGCTTATAGTTGATTGAGTTTAGATGCACTGGTTGTTAAGGATATGTTTGGCTCGGTTTATCCGATCTTCTATTATTCTGATAAATTTGAGTTGTGCTAAATTGGGGACTTAACTTTTGTGCTTATTCTATTAAATGAAACTAAAGATTTTTTGAATTAAATTTTTTGTGTAATCTTAATATCTTTCACCAGTTTATTGGGTTTTAAGCTAAATTGGACCAAATACTCCTAGGATCGGGGGCTTTCGCATGTTGCAATCTAGTCCAGACAAAACAAAACTATTTATGGTATTATGTGCAAATATTTTACTCCCAAGTCCCACCTCTCCTAGAAGAGGAGAATGTTGTAGTAAGGATTAGTAAAAGATATGATCTAAATAAATGTAAAAGATTGAGATCATAATGGATTGACTTTGAATAGATCTAAATGGATTGAGAATAAATTAAGGTTGGATTGAGTTAAGATAACTTAAAAATTGAGTAAGATAAGGATTGAATTAGGGTAAAAAATTAGAATCCAAATGGATTCAACTCTTGGATCCAACTTAGAAGACAATATGAGTTTTTATTCTTTTCTCTCCCCTTCTATGATATTTAAGTCTTTTTAAGGTTTAAATAGATCTCTTTGAGTCCAAATGGGTTAGACTAAGGATTCGAAATGAGTAGTTGTTGAGTAAGAATTAGATTGGAAAGGAGTTAGAGTTATATTGGATTTTAAGGATAGTATTTTGGATTATATTAAGTGACATCTCGGTAACTATTAGATTATGATAGAGTTTAGACCAATCACGAAGCTTAGTTGTAATTGTTTGCCTACTCCCAGCAAATTAACTTGACTTCCAGAGCTTACGAGATGTTTGCCCAAGTATATCATAAACTTATTGGCCAAAATAAACTCAAGTTATGATTGAATACCCAGTTTACATGTAATTTAAAAAAATGGTCTTCAACCTATCTATCACAATAAGTCATAACCGCTCAACTCCAGCTTATACAGTTTATTATTTTCGCAATAAAGATAGCACTAGAAACTAGACTACTAGTACAAGTACAAGCAGAACTTTGAAAATTTTTTGAATAATTGATAAAAAAAATTACAAAAATAATCCATAGCAAAAGGTTTTTACAAATCTAACCACCTGTCACCAACTTAATAGCATTTGGAACCTTTTCCGGCCCGTTCGGCATCTTCTGTTTGACTGTTTTGCTGTTTCCATTATCCGGTACCAACTCGGTCGTGTTTCATGAGATAATGCCAAGGCGAATGACAAAGGGGCTGCTTTGAAAATCTTCGTTGACATAGTGACGTGTGCATTGAAATGTACAAAGTTTGGTGACACGAGTTCGGATTCGTGTGTATGGCGTCCCATTCAAGACAAAAAACATGAGCACAGGGGCCGATGAGCACGGCTGAAAACTTCAAGGGTTTCAGATTTCTCTCGTGAAACTTTTGGAGTTTGTCCTTTATCGAGATCTCATTAGCTGTTGGAACTTGTAGAGAATTTTGTACAGATAATTCAGATTTAAAATAAAAAGTTAAAAATAACATGCAGTAAAATGTATTTTCAAATTCGACTACAGTCGTCATACCGTGTGACGACTTTAACCGACTCGTCTTTAGTCGTCATTTCAGTTAGCAACTGTAAGACACGTCAGCAGTCGCCACCCACAGTCGCCATCCTGGATGGCAACTGAAGGCTTCCCCCCAAGGTTGCCGAATCTGTTGTATAAATTTAGGGGTTTTTTTTTGTCAAAATAACCCGAAAAAAAATTAACATTCAAAACAACGTATATTACGTTTTTTTAATGAAAAACATCATATCTGCAGTTCTGCATATTTTCTACGAAAAAAATGTATGTCCTAAATTATCGATTCACTATTTATTAATCTAATTTATTCACTTAATATATAACATTTCTACATAACAGATCTATATTTACAATATATATGTATCTCATATCTAATTATTCTACAACATATCTATATTAATAACAAAATTTCTACAACACATCTACATAACAGATCTACGCATTTCTAAAACAGATCTGCATTCTACACTAATTATCACTACAAGTTTATAATTATACCTTTTTTATGCCTTCTCTTCTTCTTCTTCTTCTTCTCTTCTCTTCTCCTCTTTCTCTTCTTTCTTCTTTCTTTTTCTTTTCCTCTTTTCCTTTTTCCCCTCTTCTCCCCTCTGCAGTTTTCTGTTTTTTTTTTGTTTGCTTGCAATGTGTTAGTCGCCAGGGGCCTCAAATATATAGTACCTATCAGTCGCCAAATGGGTTGCCGACTGATGGTTATTATAGCAGTCACCAGTCCATCTGGTGACTGATGGTTTTTCTGTTTGTTTTTTAGGGTAAGTCGTCATGCTGGCGACTGTGGTAGAATTTGAAAATATTTTTTATTGCATGTTATTTTTTATTTTTTATTTTAAATCTGAGTTATCCGTACAAAATTCTCGAACTTGTATGAGGCTTCCGAGACTGCTAAATGAGAATATACTGAACAGCGGTACAGTAAGCGAACAGCCACCACTGTTAAGACTTGTATGGGGTGTCTGAGGGTGCTAAGTGAAATATATTGAATAGTCACCGCTGTTCGAATTTGTATGACGTTTCAAAGGATGGTAAATAATAATATACTGAAAAGCAGTACGCGATAAGCAAATAGACATCCGATCACATTAGCGCTTAAACATTAAACAAGTCTTTTATGCATACTTGTATGTGGATCGTGTATTTATATATAATAAATATATATACATAATAGGGTGAATTGCATTGTATGTAATTCAACAAAATGGTATTTTTCAAGTTTTGTTCAATCCACCACATCTCTGGTTTGCTTCAAGTTTTGTTTAGTGCTCCATTCCTTGTTTTTCTTGGCAGATTTGTATATCAAAAGATATTTTGAGATACAAACTAACAGTTTTAAAATTCAGTAAAGCAGGAAACAAAATTAAGAAATTAAGAATATAATTAACGCCAGCAAGTCTCTCTATGACTTTGTTTTCAACTTTTAATGCATGGAAGCAGCTTATCAGCGTGCATGATGGAAGTGACTTATTGGTGGGGCTTTTCTTTCTGTTGAAAGGTTTTCGACAAGGATCCGCTGGGTAGCAAATACAGTATATGGACTGCAGTAAATCGACCACAGTAAATCTAGATCATCTGAACTATCGTATTATCATAAATCAGACAATCTAGATCTAAAATAAAAAAATCCATCCTTGTTTTCACAGAAGTCAATCTAAAATATCGATTCTTGATTATATAACATGCAAGCGTGTTTAGTTGATATTACCTCCGTACTTTACTATATATTGTTTTAAAAGCAAACAGTAAAGAAATATCATTCTACATTTTCAAGATAAAAATATAATCATATCTTTCTAAAATATCTTCATAGTTATTACTCAACTAAATCATTAATTATATAGATACAAATAATACACCTATCATATTCATCACAAACATTACGAATATCATTTTCTTAAAAACATAGAAAGAAGCTAAAACAAGTAAAACAAAATGGAGAAAGTATAAGCCTAATTGGTCACTTAGACTGTCTCCATCCCTGCCGCTTCCACACTCTGCATGCGGGCCCCACTATTAAAAAAACAATTTCTTGGCAGAGAGAGGAGAGAGGAGGTGCTTCGTGAGGCAGTACGACGCCTCAAATTTTTTTTATTTTTTGTCTCAATTTTCGTTCAACTGAATTATATACAATTTTCTTTCTTGATTTATGCATTAATCTAATTCAAATTAGATGTTGATTATATTGAAAAAGTTGTAGATCTTTAAATTATCTTCATATAGAGACCAAATATCGTATATATTCAATTTTTAAATTAAAAGTTATCGGTGTTTTACTAAAAACACCTAAATTTAATTTTCGTGGGTCCGTACGAAGAGTCTCACTAAGCGCCGATGGGTTGGAGTAGGGGGTGTTTCAGATGTTGCTTCGCATACATGTACAGAATATACTGGAGAATATTCTGTTGAAACGCCTCACAAAGTGCCGATGGGTTAGAGACAGCCTTATATGGCCTCAGCCTGGCTGGTACGAGGGAGCCAAGATGAGTGGATAAGGTCTGGGGATGCCAAATGTCATTGTTTGGTTGGTTGTTTTGGTAAAGTTCGTTGTGTTGTGATTTGGTTTGGTTGCCTGGATATGAAGCTCAATATAGCTGTTTGGTTTCAAGAGACTGTGTTTGGTTGCATATATGACAATCGTGTGTTGTTACCACAATAGACGGGTGGTGATGTTACCTCCTTTGTCAAAAAAATTATTTTATACATTTTTTTAATTCAAAAAGTGCAAAATAAATATTTGCTTTGGACCCTTATGGTTCTTATGCTATATTTATTTTTGGGATAATTAACTGCACAACACCAAAAAAGCCATTTTATTAAAATACCACTCAAAAAATTTGAGTTAGTAAAATACCACTCAAAATTTTCTCAGTTTGCTTTTTTACCATTTTTGAACATTTTTATCCTTATCTCCCTTACTTTCGTCATCTGGCACCTTTCTACTCAACTTCGACAAGTTTATGGCATGGATTTGAGGCTTAGTTGACCATCTTCTCCTGTGATGCTTCTTCTCTAGCGTGGATCTGAGGCTTCTTCTCCAGCGAAGAGCACTCCCACTGCAACTCATGTTGATGGTAACCGCACCTGGTGATGCACCAGGAGATCTGAACCCAAGCCATCAGAGGTGAGGCTGTGACAAATTTGGAGTCAATGAGCTACCGATGGTGTTGCCCCGCAGCCACACGTGCCCATTAGAGCTGACAACACGTGAATCTGAGGCTTCTTCTCCGGCGACAAGCACGCTTGTTGCAACTCATGTCGGTAGTGGCCCCACCCGATGATGCACCAGAAGATATGAAACTGAGCCATTAGAGGTGAGGTGACAGTGGATCTAGAGTCCCTGAGTTGGAGATAGTGTCGTCTTGCAGCCATACATGCCCGTTGAAGTTAGCAGTGGATACGATTGGAGACGAGTTGGTTCAAAGCCATCTGGCGATGAAACAATAGATTTGAGAGCTAGTACTGACTGCGTGGCGGTGGCTAGCGGAGTTGGCGGCGAGGGTGGTGAGCAACTCAAGTAAGTCTAGCGGCGACTTTGGCGGTCGGAGCTCACTAGTGGTGATGGGGCGACGGTGGTTTTAGGGAATTGGGTGGTCACCAGTGAAGGGGAGGGTAGTTTTGGAATTTTGTAAAAATTCATGTTTGATGTGTATTTTATTAAGTAAAAAAATTTTAGTGGTATTTTATTTATTTGACCTTCTCTGAACAGTATAGTGCTAATTATTTATTTATTTTTTCAGGTAAGACATGTGAGACCAGAGATCCACGCACTGGAAATGTGATAGGCAGTGTAGCTGAAGGTGACAAGGAGGACGTGGACTTGGCTGTGAGAGCCGCAAGGGAAGCATTTGACCATGGCAAATGGCCCCGTATGTCAGGAACTGTATGATTCTATTTTTATCATTTTTTTTACTAAGTAGAATGACTTTAATAATTGAATCTCATCGAGAACCGATAATACCATTACCACATTCTTGAAGAATGACATAACTTGGGGGAAAAAATTGACAATGTGGGAAAATATCGCGTACAAACTCTTGTTTGGTGCACATTTTTACACATTTTCTTAAAAAATATTCTAAATCATTTCAAAATAGAAGAGATGGTGCCAAAGTATTTCACTATGCTACAAATTTCAAAACCTAACTAAAAAGAGAAATAAAAAAGAAATTGCAACTAATTGTGAACTTTTTTTTTCCATTTCTTTTTTAAGCAAGGTTTGGCTGAAATTCGCCATTTTCATCGATCTACATATTGAGTTTAGACATTCAAATTTCGCATAACAGTAAAACACGATGGTCCTTTTCTTCTTGTTTTTTTTTTAAAAATTGAGATAATTGAAATGATGATTTTGAGTAGTATTTTCATGCTTTTTAAAAATTAAATTGTATAAATTCTAAATCAATATGGTTAGTAAGGGCACAGTGAGTGGTTATAAATGAGGCTCTCTACTTGCTTAAGAAGCGACACCATTCACAATTTTTTGGAAAGTATCAAACAACTCCTCAATGATTTTTTAATCTCACTTGACCTATCAATTTTGCAATTTAACCAACAAGCCCATGGTCCCAAGAGTTCCCATACATAATTCAAAATCTATTAGTAAACATCACATTTTCTTCTTGATAACCATTTCCTTTTCAACATCTCAAATTCATGAATATTAAAGAATTGTAGCAGCCTTTTGACCCATTCAAAATCAATTAAAACCCAAAGAGAATTACATGCAGATGAATAACTACTAGTACCAATTGTTGGACCAGACATGGTGATCGAGAGGGGTGAATCAAATCTAGATCAAAAATTTGATACACAGCGGAAAATAAAAAACAAAACGAAGAAAAACCAAACAAGAAGAAGATGACACACTAATATTTTACGGAGTTCAGACTACATATATAGTTCTAAATCTCCACCTAAAAAATCACACTACTAGATTTCACTATCTCTATTTTTATCTGTTCTCAGTTGGGGGTAGATGAGTCTTCATAATTTTAAAAATCAATTTATCTAGACCCTGTACCCCCAACATCAATCCCAATTATCATCCAGAGTAAACACCTACTCTAAATAATGAGTGCATCACTCAAAAATAAAGAAAACAAAAATTTCTTGGAAATCTAATTCTATCTTCTCCTCTCTAAAAATATAATCTACAAAATTATACGGAGAGAGATACAAGGGATGATGAAACCTGAGGTTCAGCTGATTTCTATTTATAGCCTGATGCTAATCTCATATTTATGTTTAAGTTTGCACAGTTTGTTTTGGCGGTCGAGATTCTTCCTTTGATCCGTGGGTTTCTTCTCTAGATCAAACGTGCTCTTCTCAAACAACTGTTATGTGCCTAATGCTGTTGATACCGTAGTGCCCATACACGAGCTCCAGACTCCAGAGCAAACCGTGTGTTATATAGCCGCATGCTTTCATCGCGTGAACGTGTGCTGCTCTGATGTGGCATTCCAATTAGGCTATCTCCAGCAGCGGAACCCGAGGCGGAACGTGCCGGGCAGCTCAGTCGATCAAGTAGCTCGCGCGAGTGTGCAAACTGAAAGACGATGTGTGGGCAAGCAATAACGACGTCACTCATTTTTTGTGGGCCAACACGACGAGTGCCAAGCCGAGAGTCACCGTTGGAGACTTGGAGCACAGTTGAAATCATATAAAGCCGTGTTTTGTGTGGATTCTCGTCATTCATTACGTGTAAATCATCAAATACAATTGTTGATACAATTGTTGATAGGTGAGACTAAAATGAGTGACACGGTTGGAGTACACAACACTCGATGAGGCGATGACGGTTGCCCGGGGCCACGTGTGCCTGTGACACCTCATGTTTCATGTGCACCGTGTAAACATACATCCGAGAAGTTGATCGGTCGGTACAGTGTTAGTTTGACCCATCCATTAACGAAAGTGTTTATTTTTTTAGAATCGAGACGCGTGGATTGTGTTGTGTACAGTTAGAGTGAACGTAATGTTTACTCGCAGAATTTGTCTCGGAGACATTGGCTGATGAGTTCAACATTTTTTGACCCATCTATTAGTCTATATGCGGTTTGTGCGTTATTTTGGTTGGTTTCTTCTATTTTTGAATGAAAAAATTTAAATAAAAGTTTGGTGTTGTATTTGATAATTTGACACATTATCACTCTTTAAGAGCCGATGTGTTAAAGTGTTTAACTCACGTGTTTTATTCCCGGAAGATTCACTTGGAGATAACATTAGACAAAAATTGTTTTAGTTGGTCTAGCCATTCAAAACTTTAAACCTTGATATCTTTAAATCATATCTCCAATTTACAATCTATTTGAACAATTGAATTTTTGATGAGAAGATGTTTAAAATTAGATCAATATTTGATATGCCTCGATGTTATCTATAAACACCTGAATTACACTTGCAAAAATATTACATATCATAATTCGTATAACTGTATAAATTAGAAAAATATATCATCATAAATAATAAATATACCTACAAATATTTTTTACAATTACGCCGAAAGACATATTTTCTCAAGTTAATATTTCCAACTCCAACCGAACAATGACAGGAAAGAGGAAGGATCATGATGAAATATGCAGATTTGATCGAACAACACGCAGATGAACTGGCCCTACTCGAAAGCATAGATGCTGGCAAGTTGTTCCCTCTCACTAAGATGTTTGAAATGGCCGAACCAGTCACCTGCCTGCGCTACTTCGCCGGCGCGGCTGACAAGATCCACGGCGAGACGCTGAAGATGTCGGGGCAGTTCCAGGGGCACACTCTGCGCGAGCCCGTCGGCGTCGCGGGGCTCATCATACCGTGGAACTTCCCGACCATCATATTCTTCAACAAGGTCGCCCCAGCCTTGGCCGCCGGCTGCACCATGGTCGTCAAGCCGGCCGAGCAGACGCCACTCACTGCTCTTTACCATGCTCATTTAGCTAAGCAAGTAAGATGACATGATACATGCAGCTTTCTTTTCTTTTTCACCATAAAACACGTCTCTATTCTTTTTACTTGTTTTTTGATTAAAACGTGCGAGTGAAATTTTTTATATTTTTAACAACTAATATATAGAAAATATTAAGAATCGCCTATAAAAATAATATTAGTAGATTTATTATCAAATTTTTTTTTTCATATGATGGTTGTTTTATAATTTTTTATCAATACATAATTATATAAATTAATGATCAAGACTGTATCTTGGAGACTGTAAAAAGTCAAATAACAAGAAACACAGAGGTAGTATAGTTTTTTCAATATTATTATAAAATATAAGACGTACATACATATTTGATGCTATTTTTCTTATTATATTCTTATTTATCTTTATACTCTCTTGTTATTTATGATTAATTTCTCACACCAGTATTGCCTCTCACTTTCAAAACAATTATGAATAAGAGTAGTTTAATCATTTTATCTCAATATTGTTTTTTAGTTTAAAACTTTCTTTATCTATTGTAGTCAAAATACATTTTATATTTTACAACAGAAGGAATATAATTTTTCCGATCTTATTGTAAAATATAATGTATACCTTCACTTTTACTACTACCTTTCCTATTCAACCTATATTTATTTTTCCACTCTGTTATTTATGAGTAATACTCACAATATCATTCTCTCTTTTTAAAGCTATTTATTAATAAGTGTATTTTAGTCATTTTTACTAAATATTATTTTAAGTTAGAATTTTTTTAATCTGTATGTATTATCAAAATACATTTTATATTTTGTAAGAAAAAGAGTTAAACCATTATTAAAAAAAGGAGAATGAGAACCACAATCTTATCTTTCAGATCAAATTTAAATTGTACAAATCATGAAAAATAGTTTGTGCTATTAGAGGATAGAAAAATAGGAGAGTAAATGTAGAATGTTTCCTTTAAAAAATTACATGACTTTAATTAGATGACTAGAGCCACTCAAATGTAATACAACGATCAAAATTGTTGGTTTTTATTCTCGTATTTAAAGAGTAATTCTCTTTTCATACATTTCCAGATATTTTATGCCATAGGTGACATTCAGAACAAAAGGTGCAAATTGTTTGTTGAAGTGAACACAAAAAGTTGTGTTCTTCACGATTTGTAGTGGTTAAATGTTACTACAAACTAACTAGTTACTCCACAATCTTAATTTGGTTGATGCTTCCAACAGTAATTATGTTCCAGCATCTGTTTCAGTTGCAATTTGGCTGGGTTGCTAGGGTTCTGAACTGTTTGAACTGGTGTTTGACAGGCAGGAATTCCTGATGGAGTGATCAATGTGATCACAGGCTTTGGTCCAACAGCAGGTGCTGCAATTTCATCTCACATGGATGTTGACATGGTGAGTTTTAGAGCTAACTACTAACGCACTATTTGAAATTGTGGTGTGATTTTGTGATGTTCTATGAGACATGACGGTTATTATAGATTTTTGTCATATCTAAGATATTATTATTATTTTAGTGATTATTAAATAATCACAGTAAAAAATGATATATTAGATAGAGTTTGGGAACACATTGTACTCCCAATGGCAGCTCCAAAACAAGTGATTTCTTGGTTCCTAGTTCCTACTTGTTCTGAAGTCTGATCATTTTCTTGCAACCAATGCATTGTGTTTCCAGGTCAGTTTCACTGGATCCACAGAGGTCGGGCGGCTAATAATGGAAGCATCTGCAAGAAGCAATCTGAAGCCTGTGTACCTTGAGCTCGGCGGCAAGTCTCCACTCATCATATTCGACGACGCAGACCTGGACATGGCCGTTGAACTCGCCATTACTGCAAACCTCTTTAACAAGGTGAACACATCTTACAGTAGTTCGGCACAACCATATCATGCAAGCTGGAGTATCTGAACATACACGACAACTCAGCTGACTGTGAAATCCTCAGGGAGAAGCTTGTGTCGCGCCGAGCCGCGTCTATGTGCAAGAAGGAATCTATGATCGATTCGAGAAGAAATTAGCAGAGAGGATGAAAAACTGGGTTGTCGGAGACCCTTTCGATCCTCTTGTCAATCAAGGGCCTCAGGTTTTATATATTCAACAAGCATCACTGATATAAATCTATCTTATTGCTGTAACTACAGTGTTCCTTGAATCAGAAACTTCAGAATAATGTGCCTATCGGTCCTGTAGGTGGACAAAGTTCAGTATGAGAGGGTGCTTGGCTACATTGAGCATGGCAAGAGAGAAGGGGCTGGTTTACTTACAGGAGGAAAGCCTTGTGGTCAGCAAGGTTACTACATTGAGCCCACAGTTTTCACTGATGTGAAGGTAAATTAAGAGTATTGCTTTTATGTTGCCGAGTAATTAAATTGTACAAATTTTAAAATAGTACTATTGATATTAGTGATAACTCTAAATTAGACCTTCTATTTGTTTTAAAAATTATACGTGAAATTTACTTATTCGAAAGCATTGAAGGAAGCAATGTTTCTGAAATTAAAACCACAAATTACAAATTACAACTTCCATGGTTAACTTGCTCGTGTCTGACTCTGACATGGTGTGTCATTTCACAGGAGGAGATGATCATAGCGAAAGAAGAAATATTTGGACCTGTCATGTGCCTCATGAAATTCAAGTAATCCTATTACTCCAAATTACCATAACATATTTATACACTTTGTTTCCATAGTCCAAATAAAGAATTTGTTTCGTTAAAAATCATATTTTTTCTAAACAAAATGTGGTGTGTCACATTTTTTATGATTATCTTTTTATTGCTTGTGACTACAAAAAAAAGTGTAGTTTAGAAAATATTATAAAAAGATTGATATGTCATTCTCTTTTTTTGTCGACCACATTTTTTATAACACACCACACTTAGGTATAGCACATAAGCAAAAAAGTGATTTAACACACTTAAGTATGGTGCGTCAAATTTTTGTGAGATTTTTTGTTATTATACTCTGTAAGTAAAAAAATGTGAGGACAACACTTGGGATATTTTTACACTTTTCATACACATCTTTCAAAAACTAAATAGTGATTATAAAGATATGACATGATTAATATACAATCAAATAGACTTAAAATATTACAGTATTTCAATAAAAATGTGATATTTTTCTAATCTAGGACTGTCGAAGAGGCGATCGAGAGAGCCAACAACACCAACTACGGGCTGGCTGGGGGGGTGGTGACCAAAGACATAGACGTGGCGAACCGGATGACGAGGTCGATCCGTGCGGGGGTGGTGTGGGTGAACTGCTACCTCGCCTTGGAGTGCGACTGCCCATTCGGCGGCCGCAAGATGAGCGGCTTTGGCAAGGACAACAGCATGCACGCCCTCGACAAGTTCCTTCATGACAAGACCGTCGTTACCCCTATCTACGGTACTCCATGGCTGTAAGCCTGTAAGGCTGTAACACATACACACAGTTACTACTTGCTAGTAGCCAAAGAAGCCATGCATGTTCGGTTGTTTACAGTGCTCTTGATGTCAGAGTAATATGTGACATGATATGTTGGTGACCTGATTTTTCTTTCAGAAAATAAAACAAAATTTGGTGTACTTTTGCATGTTTAGAACTCTGAACTCGGAGGCGTGGTAGTCCTAAAGCTATTTAGTCGAGTTTAACTCAAGATTGTTGATCAAAATAAATTTAAGTTACGATTGAACACCCATTTTTTATGGGTTTAAACAAAACGATTTTAACTTATCTGGTATAATAAGATGTAGTCCCTCACCTTAGATTATGTGGTTTATTGCTCAACTCTCTCTCTTTGTTTCTTTTATTAGAGCTTAATACAATTCAATCAGCTCAGCCTGCGCGAGCCCAAATGGGCATGGCCCAGCGCCAAGTCTCACTCCCCCAAAATTCAATAAGTTTGGTTTAAACCTACTTGAACTTTTTTTTTTTAACATAACTCGATCAAATTTTTCCATCTTGATTAGAGTTCAACTCGAACTGAACAACCCGACATGTTTATTGAACTGGACTGAACCAAGATTGAGCAGCCTCGATGGACCCAAAACTTTATGCCATCTCAATCCGAACCTGACCTTAAGCTGAAAATGCTCATGCATATCTTCTATCAAATAATCCATTTTTTTATTATCAAACAACTTTTGGGAGATGATTTTTTTTGATAAACTCAAGTTTGGCCAAACGTTCTCTTAGTGTTGGAACTAGTTCTATACTTATATGTGTGAATTTAACAATGAACAAGCATCACACAAGTCACAGCTGAAGAGCTGATGCAACTAAAAAGTACATTGGTACATTGGTGAGGATTTCATAGATCAAAGTAGTCCTCCTAAAACAGCCAAGGCTTGTAACTATGACTAATTCCAAGTTTTCCAATCGTGTTTCTGCATAATTAAAATTAGTCAGCGGCCACCACAATTAAACTCCCTCTTGCCAACAACCAACGATTCTTTTCTGCCGGCATAAAAGCAGTATTAAGAGTCTACCCCAGGGTCACATGGTCTGCACAAAATTTTGTTGGGGCACTGTCAGTGACGAGTGGGGGCGCCTAAAGCTAGCTAGAGCCCACCTGTCAGGCTGTCACTTAATACCTCTTAGGCTATCTCCATCCCTGGTGCTTCCAGGGTTTGCCGGCGGGCCCCACTAATTAAAAATCATTTTTTCGGCGGAGAGAGAAGCCATGCGACGCCTGCTGAAGCGGTGAAGTATTTCGGTCTGCAGGTGGGCCCGTCTCGGATTACATGCAATCAAATTATATATATTCTTTATTTCTTAATTTATGATTAATCTAGTTCAAATTAGATGTTGATTATATTGAGAAAGTTGTAGATATTTAAATTATCTTCATATAGAGACCAATATGGCATATATTTGATTTTTAAATTAAAAGTTATTGATGTTTTACTCATGGCATATTTTTAATTTACTCGTGGGTCCGTACGAAGCGTCTCGCGAAGCGCCGGTGGGATGGAGAAGGGTGGTGCTTCAGATGGTGCTTCGCATACGTGGCACAGAATATGCTGAAAAATATTCTGTTGAAGTGTCAAGCGAAGCGCCGGTGGGTTGAAGATAGCCTTAAAACAATTGTACATTGCTTGGATGTGAGCTGAGACCTCGTACACCCTTCGGAGTCTAGGACTGTTCCAGTCTTAATAAAAAATTCATCTGTTATTATAATTACTTTTTTTTTCATACATACGATAATCAAATGAATATACTATCTCTTAATCTGCTAACATCTTGACTTTCATGCATCAAAATATTCTTTCAAAAACTTAAATTGTCAAAGAAAAATAAACAGTTCCCCCTAAATAGTGGAGATCCAGTCAGCCCAAACCACACGGCAACCATTTCTCCTCGTGCTCATTTATACTGGTCAACTTCGATTCATTTCCAGGAAATTGAAGTCAGTTCAAGTCCACACGGTCAGAGAAAAAAAATTTAACTTACCTTCTTCACCTCTTTTGGAATCAAACGAGGCGGCTGGGCGAGGGCAAGTCTGCATCACTTCGTGCATTTATATACACCTCACAATATCAGTTCTTCTCATCTCATCTCAGCACAGCTTCTCTCCATAGCTAAGCTAGCTCATTGCAAGTTTGCAACAAGTCCTCTAGTACAATCAATGGCAGGTTCCATCTCGATCAGATCTTTGGTGCTCCTCTTCGCGACGTTCTTCTTGTCCGGGCTGATGCAGCTCGCCCATGGAAGCGAGACGACGGTAGTGCCGGCGGCACACCGGATTGACCGGCAGGTCGTAGACCAGGCGGTTGCATACGTACTCATGCTCGTTGCGCTCCTCGCCACCTACGTCCTTCATTAGAAAGGAGCTTATTTTCTACAGTAATACAAAGAATCCCATTTAATTTGTTGATTGATACGACCGTCGGCCGTTTTAGAGAAGTAAAACATTTCTCTGGTTATTTGATGTAGTTTTGAATTAGTGAAGTACAGTTGTTATGGTGATTTTTTTTAAGTTTGATGTTTATATATACACAATTTATCATGTATGAGAGGATGCATGTGTTATTGAGAATCAGATGTAATTATGTAAATTTGTGTCGGATTCAAATGACAAAACAATGATTTGTTTAAGTGTTGGCAAATGGATGGTGGTGAGTGATAAATAGTAGCTATCGGTTTTTCTCCGCTTAAGGCCAAAAAGGCCTGGTTGATGAAACTCAACAGGGGAGGACCCAAAAAATACTCTCTGGACACCTCCTTTAAAAATTTTGAATCTTTTTTCGAAAATGTAAAAGGTATGTATCAAAAATTCAAAAATTGAGTGGCCCACGTGAAGGTGGATCCGCCCATTCAAGTAGCAATATCTTGGTGAAGATTTAGCTACTACATATGTAATCACTAATTATGAAGAGACATAATTTTGAACTTACGATGAGTGAGTTGTGTAAGACCTGTTTATGGTATTATAAAAGACTATTTTTGATTTTAAAATTGACCCGAATGGTATATTTGATTTTTATTTTGTATGTGTTTATGTAAACTTTTCCACAATTCACAATATTGGAGAGGAATGGAACGACGAAGAAAGCAACCATACCCTAGAACTCTTACCTGGTCGGTGGCAACAAGGTCGTCTCCCTGCTCCACTTTCGTTTGCTATCGGTTCGTCATCCTCGAAGAAGCTAACGAAAGGACTAGGTGAATCCTAAAAGATTAGATCTAACAAGAGAAATTTAATTTAATAATGGAGAAAAATGTATATAACATAAGAAAAATAATAGGTATGTATCTATTAGCAATTTTTTTTATATATGCTTACACCCTATTTGGATTTCAAGAATTAGAATTGAAGTGTTGAATTCAATTATAATTCCATTTTCAATGAAATTGAAATTGAATGAAATTGGCCCAATTCCATATATTGTTTGGATGACTACTGGTTGCAATTAAATGGAATTGGTCGACTTTCATATGTGTTCAATGAAAATTTCAACCTCAAATTTGAAATTTAGAGTTTAAACTTTAAAAATCTAGAATTTCAATTTTGAAATTTTAATCTAATGTGAATTTGAAATTTTGAGTTTTAAAATTTAAAATTTTGAAATTGAAATGTTAATTTGAATTTGAAATTTGAAAATTTGAAAATTTGAAATTATAAATTATAAATTCAAAATTCATAAGTTGAAATTTGAAATTTAAAATTGAAATTAAAAAATTGAAAATTAAAATTTTGAAATTTGAAGTACACAATCTGAAATTGAAATTCGAAATTCAGAGTCAAAATTTCAAATTAAGAATTCAAATTTGACATTTGAATTTCAAAATTCAAAATTTAAACTTCAAATTTGAATATAAAATTTGTTTGAAATTTATATTTAGAAATCAAATCCAAATTAAAATTTAGAATTAAAATTTTAAAATATCATTATGAGTAGAAACAAATGAATTCTATTGAATTCTTAAGGACAAAAATAAGAATTCGTCTATTCTATTCATTATTATAAATGAATTTCATAAAATTGAGTGTGAAATTATTTATTCAATTCTGAGTATACATTAAAATATCATAATTCCATTCTCAATTCTCGAGATCAAAACAAGGTGTCACGTAAATTTAGGAACATTCTCAATTTCGGAGAGGGTTTCTTAATTCTCGCCCAGATTTAGGCCCAACAGCCCATATTTAGTCAACCCTCCTATTTTAATGAAATCTTGGTGTAAATCGTGAAAATTTCGTCTGCGCCTCTCTCTCGAAAGGGATTATCCAACATTTTGTCCGCGAGAAGCTAATTGTGTAGCTAATGGTTTAGCTAGGGAGGCTCTGAGCCTAGAATTTTATACTGTCTGGCTCCTAGGTTTATTTTCGAAATTCTTGTGGATGCTGTACTCTTTACGTAATCAATAAAGCTCTCTCCCCCTTTGAGTTAAAAAAAAAAAAAGTGCTAACCGGTTGATTTCTTTGGGCTTTCTTCGACCCATCGACGCTTCGCGAGACGTTTCAACAAAATATTTTTCAGTATATTCTATGCCACGTATACGAAGCACCATCCAAAACATCCCTACTCCAACCCATCAATGCTTCGCGAGTTGCTTCGTGTGGGGTCCGTATATACAATATTTATTACAGATTAATAAATCGCTAAAATAAAATTCAGATAATTCGAAGACAACAAATTAAAAGATAAATATTGTAACTAACGTAAAAAATTTAAAATTATTTTTATTTAAATGGCACACGGGAAAAAACATGACACGTACTAAATTAAAATTCGGAAACAGTCGGCCGCACAAACAATTACTCCCAGGTACCGTCGCTCCCGAAACGCTGTCAAATGTGCTCAACAAGATCCCTTTTCAGTTGCCAATGAGTTGGGCGAGCACGGATCGCATTATTTTGATCTAGCATCTGTTGGAAAGTTGGCGGAGCACTACCGTAGATAATAGGCGATGCTACTGTTGATGTCTCTTGACTATTGTACAACTGAGTGATCAGGTTATGAGAGTGCCGCTCATCCTCGATTATCATGTTATGGAGGATGACACACGCTTTCATAATATTGGCAAGGATTGACCGTCGCCAAAATCGACTGGGGCCGCGGACAATAGCAAATCGAGCTTGCAACACCCCAAATGCTCGCTCCACATCTTTTCTTACCCCTTCTTGATGTTGTGCAAACAATCTGAGTTTCTCCGTTTGGGGTAAAGGTACGGTCTTCACAAAGACAGCCCACTCAGGGTAAATACCGTCAGCTAGGTAGTACCCCATATTGTATTCTGTCCCATTAACAGAGTACTGAACAGTAGGAGCTTGCCCGCGCAACACATCAATGAAAAGAGGGGATTTGTTAAGCACGTTGATGTCGTTGTTGGATCCGGCAACACCAAAGAAGGTATGCTATATCCATAAGTCTCTGGACGCTACTGCTTCAAATATTATTGTAGGGACTTCTTGGTCACCACAGGTGAATTGGCCCCTCCATGCAATTGGGCAATTGCGCCATTCCCAGTGCATGCAATCGATGCTTCCTAACATCCCTGGAAAACCGCGGTCCTCTCCTTCGTGGAGCAGACGGTGGAGGTCTTCGACGTTAGGTTTACGGAGATATTCCTCCGTGAACCGGTCGATTATTCCTTCGACGAATTGCTCCAGGCACCTAATGGCCGTCGACTCTCCGATGCGCACGTACTCGTCGACAGCATCGGCGGAGGAGCCGTACGACAGCATGCACAAAGCCACAGTGCACTTCTGCAGTGGAGATAGCCCCTTTCGGTTGAGGGCATCTATCCTCTCGGTGAAGTACGGGGACCACCCTCCGAGAGCTTCGACGATTCGCAGAAAGAGGGGTCTCCTCATTCGGAACCTTCTGCGCTGCGAAATAAGTAGCCAGGGTAGACCGAAACGTCCGCGAAGTAGTCTGCGACTAGACGGTTATGACCGCCTTCGCAATCTCTTTCGATGTACCTTCTGCTACCCTCTCGGCGGTGGTGCGAGGTACCAGCATGAATGCTGGCTTCAACATCACCAAGAGCGTGACGCAAAAGGGTTTGGACCGTCATAAAGGTCTGTGCAAACCTTGTCGCGAACTCTTCCATTCGGTTGATGGCTTCGTCCTCAGTACTACTTGTGCTTGAGCTAGACGACATTTTTTTGGGGTTGGTTGTGAAGTTGAGATCGCCGAGAACGGAGGCTTCTACTGTGAAGTTGAGATTACTGAGTTGTCAAGATGAGGGCATGAGGGGGGGGGTCCAAATATATAGGGGAGAAGCGAATTGATTACATGCATAGACTCCAATAGCTAAAATCTAAAGGCATCGATCACATGTGTCAGTTCCAACGGCTAAAATCCAAAGGCATCGAGCAGATGTGTCAACTCCAACGGCTAAAATCCAAAGACATAGATCACATGTGTCAGCTCAATGGCTATAATCCAAAAGTATCGATCACATGCCACAGTGCGAACAGGTGAATCCAAAACGATTTAAATTAATAGTGCGAGTACAATTTTTGAAATAAAAAGTACATTATTCGGGCTACTATTTATTCTTCATATCCTTAAGTTGCTCATTGATGTATTCTATTGCAGCTGCATGTGTCGCCTTACGGTCATCTGAGAAATGGGATGTATCCATCATAAGTAGTTTCATTAATGACTTCATAAATGCGGCCTTCTCTTTGCTTTTGGCCATCCCCTGCAATTTATCAGCTACAGCAAGAGCTTTATCGGCCACAGTAGTAAGCTCGGCGTTGGCTTTGTCGATGCGCTATAGAGTCTCCTCGGACACTGTCGATGATTCACCCAGTTTGCTCTTACCCTTCCGATTCTGTTTTGCCATATTCCGCCCTTGCGGTCGTGGAAGCTCGACGGGGTCATCGTCGTTGTTCGATGACGACGTGTGCGCACCTTCTTCTCCGATGCGAGCCCTTTTCAAAGAATCGAAGTAGCTTCGACATCACTTCGGTTGACCATGTACGGCATTCCACCAATGTTCTAGGATGAATGGATGACCAACCTCTTGCCTGTACATGTCCCGTACTTGTGACATCAACTGGTCGTTCGAACGACTGCTGGCGTAAGCATCGCGACCTGCAATAGATGCCATTGAACTGAGCAATTTTCTTATTGCTCTTTTGCCAATGGTCTTTGCAGTGCCTGAGGTCTCGCCTACGATCATGCGGATTGCTCGCGTTGTACTCCTCAGTGACCTTCGACCATTATGTGTCCACAGATCCTTTGGCAACAAAAGTCAATCATCTATCGTTAGAACATCTCTAATGCTTGGAGTTAAGGTTGCCACATCACCTTAGTTCCGTTTTAGCTCGCTGTTAACTCCAACTCCAATGTATGGGCTCCAAGGAGAGCCAAGGGTGCCACGTAGCAAAGAAAGTATATTTTTTAAATATTAATTGAACTAGTATCAATTTTAAGATAATTATAAATAAGAAAATTTTGAAATATATCATTCATTAACAAACAGGACCCACGTGTCCACAGATCCCACAAACCACGTCATGGACATGGTTTACCATGCGAGCACATGGGTGAGACTCACAAATTGCATGGCTCTGCACCCGTGCACTACAACACGGCGTAGATTCGGTGAAAACCTAGCTTGCTTTGTGGTGGAGCCTGCTTTTTAGTAGTCTGCATCAGCACCTGCCCCGGCTATGGCAAAACTCACTTCACCCACACACGTCTCAGGGTATTAGTGTTTCTACCACTTCCGTCAACTTTCGTTAAGGTTTTTGTTTAAAAATTTTAAAAATTCCAACTTTTGTCCTCCCCTGTTTCCTCATTCCTCTACCATCGTTGGCCTCTGCCTCTACTGCCTCGGTCTCCAGCAAGATTTAAACCGGTCGTGAGCTCTTTTGACACCGCAAAATCTGCATCGGCCTCCTCCACTACCATGAGCTTTGGTGCCACGAGATCAACTGCTATCACCAACCTTCAACAACATCTCAACTAGTCACAAGCTCCTCCGCTGCCTTGAGCTTTTTCGCTATGACATTTGCACCGGTTGGGAGCTCTCTCATTGCCGTGAGATCTACATCAACGCAAGCTTTTCTATCACCGTCACCATGAGATTTGCCACTCCACTCTACAACGCCATTATGAGATATGCCCACACTACCACCACCATGAGTTCCTCTGCTCTGCAATGTGCTGTCTCGCTGCGCCATTGCCCCATCGGGGATGAAGAGGAAGAAGGGTAAAATTGAGCAAACTAATTTTTTGTAACCTGAAAATGGTAAAAAAAAAAACAAATGGTGCAACATTTGAGTGATATTTTATTGACGCAAGACTTTTTAATGGTATTTTTCTAAAGTGAAAAAATGTTTTGTTTGAGTAGTAGAAAGCTAATTTTTTAATAATAATATGGAAGTCAATTTAATGAAAATCTAGTGAAATTTTTTCATAATTTTTTTGGTATATTAATGGAATTTTTTTGTTGTATTAGTTAAAAGTTTGACTTTCGGACATATCAAATGACAAGCAAAAAGAATAGAAGAAGCAAAAAACATATACTAACACAATCTGACTTAGACTTTTTGTAGATATACAATCTTAATACAAGTACTATTAACAGACACTCCAAGACCCTAGCAACAACCACTGGAATGTTTTCTCTTTTAAGCAGTTCCTCAGAGAGGCGGCTTTTCATATTGTTTTATATATTACTTTTTTTTAGAGAAGATAATTTCAGGTATTCTTGCTTGTGCTCCGACTCTAAGTTTGGGATGTCAAAAAAGAGAAATAAAAAAAACTCCAGTTCAAGTTTTATATCTAGGTTTCTTTATTTTGTCCAGTATTGTATATAGAAAATTTTGTATAGATAATCTTTAAAAAAAGTAAATTCACAAAATAACTTGGATCTAAAAAAATTCCAAAAACAGCTAAAATCGCCACTTCAGCTGATGATTAACCTTTTTTTCTAGTTGCCAGCCTAGTTAACGACTAATTAGTTGCCATCTCAGTTGGTGATTGGTGGTCGACGACTGGAAATGATCCTAAAAAAATAATATGCTGTGTAAATAATATAAAATAAAAACAAAAATACAAAAGTGACCGACAATTCGACAAATTTATAACAATGACTCGTTGAAAAATATTGCAGGATAGCTGGCAAATATATGTCATGATAACTTGCTCAAATCAACTGAAAGTGCCATGAAAATTTGTAGGAATGATGTTTTGGTTATTATAAACATTTTGTAAAAAGAATCATTCAAGAAAGATTTTCCAATTGAAATTTATGATGTGGATTTGGCAAAGTGGGTTCAAATTTGATTTTTGTGAGGTTTTTGGACGTAAATTGCCTTTACTGAGTTAGAAATACTCTTCTGAGCTAAGATATATGAAGAAGTTAACTCAAATAGTTAAAACTATGTTTTGCAAGTTTTAGGTTTTTAGATTTTGAAAAAGCTGTTTACCCCTATGAGACTGTCTCAAATGAAAGAGACTCTTAGAAAGGCTCTTCGGAAAAATATTCTCTACCACGTGTGCGAAGCATCACCCGAAACATTCACCACTCCAATGCAAAGGCTCTTAGGGAGATTTTTCGCACGGGCGCACAATTAAATTAGATATTTATTAAAATTTAGGTGATTTTAATAAAACACAAATAACTTTTAATTTCAAAATCAAATATATGTCATGTTTGGTCTATATATGAAGATAATTCAAAGATATATAATTTTCTAAATATAATCAAGATCTAATTTGAACTAGAGTAATGCATAAATCAAGAAGCAAAAATTGTATACAATTTGATCACACGGAAATCGAGGAAAAAAACTCCGGGCGTCCGCAGCCTCACTAGGTGTCTCCCTCTTCAAATAAAAAAAATAATATTTTATCGCGGGTGCCGGTTTGAGCCCCCACGTTAGAGATCGCCTAAAGAGGCTTGAAACATCATCCAAATAACTTCGAAAAATTTCGAAAAAATTTCTCATAAAAGATCAACATAGGAGAATGAAGTCTGAAACTTTCTTCATGTCACCAACCAATTTAGAAATAAAAAAAATGAAAAAGCAGACAAAACCAGATAAAGTTTGAATTTTCAGAATTTTGATTTGATTCGTCAAAAGGTTATGACTTACTCAAATCAACTCAAAATACCATGAAAATTTGCAAGAATGAATTTTAAATCAATACAAACATTTTGCAAAGAGGATCATTCAGGAAATATTTTCCAAGAGAAAGTTATGACGTAACATAGCCTATGTTAAGCAATAAAGTTCATTCTAATGATAAATTTTTGCAATATGAGTTCATATTTGATTTTCATGGGGCTTTTGGACATTAATTTTCTTTACTGAGTTAGAAATACTCTTTTGAGCCAAGATATATGAAGAAGTCCAACTCAACTAACTAAAAACACGTTTTGCATATTTCAGGTTTTCAAGTTTTGGGAAAGCTATTTACCCATATAAAGAGCTATGAAACACTGTCTAAATAACTTCCAAACATTCAAAAAAAAAATCTCATAACAGAAAAATATAAGGGAATGAAGTTTCATGAAGAAACCTTTTCATATCACCAACCAATTTAGAGATAATAAAATGGCAAATCAGACCAAAACCATATAAAGTCTGAATTTTCAAAATTCATATTTAATTTGTTAAAAGGTCAAAACTTGCTCAAATCAACTCAAAATGCCATGAAATTTGCAAGAATAATTTTTAGGTCATTTTTTAACATTTTGCAAAGAGAACCATTCAGAAAGGATTTTTCAATATAAAATTATGATGAAACGTAACCTATGTTAGGTAACAAAGTTGATTACAACAAACTTTTACAAAACAGTTCAAATTTAATTTTCATGGGTTTTGGACATTAATTGTTTTTACTGAGTTAAAAATACTCTTTTGAGTCAAGATATATGAAGAAATCCAACTCAAATAGCTAAAATCTCATCTTGCATGTTTTAGGTTTTCATGTTTTGAGAAAGTTATTTACCCATATAAAGAGACCCAAAACATCATCCATGTAACTTCCAAAATTTCAAATAAAATCTCATAATTGAAAAACATAAGGGAATGAATAGTCTCACGAAAAAACTTTCTTCATATCACCAACTAATTTAGAGATAAAGAAATGATAAATCAGACAAAAATCACATGAAGTCTAATTTTTCAGAATTCAGATTTGTTTCGTCAATAGGTCAAAATTTGCTCAAATCAATTCAAAATGCAATGAAAATTTGCAACTATGATTTTTAGGTCATCACAAACATTTTGCAAAGAGAATCGTTTGAAAAGGAGTTTCCAATAGATAGTTAAGATGAAACATAGCCTATGTTCGGCAACAAAATTGATTTCAGCAAATTTCTGCAAAATGGATTCAAATTTGATTTTCATAGGGTTTTTGGACATTAATTTATTTTATTGAGTTAGAAATATTATTTTGAACCAATATAAATGAAGAAGTCCAACTCAACTAAAATCACGTTTTGCAAGTATATGTCGTTTTGGGTCAAAAGAAGTTGAGTGAATTTCAAAGGCTTACATCTAGTCTGAAAAGTCTTAAAATCCTGCATGATTTGTCACATATGATCTGAAAAGTCTACCCCGAGTTGTCACATCCAAGTTGAACAGCTTGCTCTAAGTTGTCACATCCTGTTGAAAATGAAACTCGTCCGAAGGGATTTGAAGCAACATATCTTATGCCTTCTATTATCCAATCTATCAACCAACTAAATCGGCTCCCATTTCCACAAGTGATTGGGACCTTCTTGTAGTAGACATCACAGCTCCTCAACATCATAACTCCTCAACCTTACAACTCCTCATCATCACATCTCGTCATCACAACATCTCTTCATCATCACATGTCGTCATCATAACTCCTCCACACATTGCTCCATGCTCCCTTTCATCTTAATGAACTTGTTATCACGGGCACCAACGAATGAGCATTTTCTCTTCCTTCAAATTGGATGGTGTCTGTACTTGACCATTGCTTATGCACAGACCCTCCATGCAATGCATGATACATGCTTATGTAAATGAGCAACATCCACCTTTGATGGTGACTACCATAGCTTTAGAAACTCGCGCATGGAAAGAGAGAAGAAGAAACAAAAAACTCTTGCAAGACATTACTCAGTAGAGCTCTTCATGGAGGGGGAGAAGAGTGATAAGTGCTTAAATGGTATTAATTTTGTCCTAGGTTAGCGGGTTTTTTGTATTGAAAATTTATTTAACACATCATTTTATGTGATTTTTTGTAACATTTTTACAATCCTTTTTGACAGCTGTGTTCGTAATGTTTCAAGGATCAAATGTACCAAATTTGGAAACATTTCGATATTGTCTTTCGATAAAACATGTCAAAATTACTAATGACTCCTAAAAGTATTTTATTTTTTTAATCTATAACACATGTGAAGATATAGTAGTGGAGGAGAGTGAGTGATTTTAACTTAGAAAATGAGACTTACCCATGTAGGAGAGAAAATTTGACTCTTCGTCATGGGTTTGGGTTTTTTTTTACTCATTTAAACAATCTAATTTGGTAGAGTAAGAATTAGGCGTAGCTACCAACCAACAATGCTTGTCATTTTAGGTTAGAAAAAAATTTGCTCATATGGGTCAAACGTTAGAGATCTAAACGGACCTGAAATTCGAATTATTGTGCTTTGGGTGAGAGGAATAGTTTGGATTCTGGCATGGTTCATTTGGAATGTAAAAACTTGGTAGAAGTTTTGGAAGTAAAAAAATATCTACTCTTTACTAGACATAGAGTTGTTTTAAAAAAAATTTGATAAATTTCTATATTTCAAACGAGACCCTAAGTTATATTTTATAAAACCCCCTCAAGTCAACCCATTTTAAAAAAACTCACAAAAAAATTTTGGAATATTTTCCTCGACAACTATTTTTTTTAAGAAAAAACCCTTATTGTGACATTTACATGTGTACCGGAATAATTAGAACGTGTATCCACACAAAAAGAGGTCATGAGTTCGATTTCTGATCTCTCCTATTTTCATGTGTGTTTGAAGTAAGAAGTGTGAGTTGTGCCAATATAATAAATGGTAATACAACAGGATAACCTAAGGTTATGAAGGATGCTAGTTATAGTGATAGATTATTGCTACAGTAACTGGTGCCCAGTAGTGATGGTGGGCGGTGTAGGGCGATAATGAGGTGGAGAGCATGGTAGCAAATGCTATTTGCATGTAGCATTGTCACTGCTTGGCACGCTACATCGCCTCCGCCATCACCTGCCACGTCCATTGCCACCATTCACTACGTTGTCCTCCATTTCCTTCCACAGTTGCTTGATGCACCATGCAACCCTCTTGTTGCCGCCCCCACTGCCCCTCTTGTGTTTCATCAATTGTCACTGTTTATTGCATCGCTGCTAGTTGTGCTAGTCGCCGCTAGTTACTACACGTTGCGAGAGGAGATGAGTGAGAGCAACAAAGCAACAAGAGGAGTACCAAAGAGAGACAGAAGGGGAAGGAGGTAGAGAGGAAAAAGAAAAAAAATTAAAAAAATATATAGTCACTAACATGTGAATGTCACATGTAAGTGATTTTGTTTTAATGAATTTTTAACCGTCAATCATTAATTTTAACTACAATCTAATGACAAGAGATATTTAAAATGGAAAAATAGTTGAGGAAAAACTATTGGACAGTTTTTTAGATGGAGGAATTTTAAAATGATGACTTAAGTGGGGTTTCATAAAATATCCTCTATTTACTAATGGGGTGGAATTGTGTTAGAATTATTATAGTTCTCATTTTATGGTGTATCAGTAGGAGTGCAGGTGGGCCGCTATGGCTTACAGCCTAAATCTTGGCCCATGGGTCAACCCAGCCCGCAACTAAAGCTTTCACGTAGAGATGATGGGCTGGCTTGGCTTGGAATGTGGGATCCGGGAAGTTTGTGGAACCGGAAAATAACCTAGTGGCCTTCTATTTGTAATTTGGTTCAACTTCAAATTAGAACACATAAGGCTATGTATCATTTGAATATGAGTAATTAAACTCTTAAAAAAATGCTCTATTAATTCAGTTAATATGTATAGTGATTGATATGTGGGATCCTCATATGAATGACTATCATTTTAATAAAATTAACATAGAATTTGACCAATGGATCTAATTACACTCATTTGAATATTAGAATGATTTTCGTACTCCAATTTCAAATAGAAAAACTTAATTACACAAAAAATAATATAACAAATACAGTCTAATACTATTTTCCCTTTGTGGAACTTTGAACTGTTCTTTGGGCCGAGCTGTTGGCCATGATGTAACCTACTCCAAGAGGAGATCACGTTTGAGATGTGTTTGTTATCCCATAATTTCAATTTCTATTCTAATTCCAATTTCATAATTTAAATATCAATTTTAGAACTCAAATGGGCCTAACAAATTTGTTTGGTTAAGACTAGAGGAAGTCCTGCGCTATCCCTCTCCAATTTGGCTCTCGTCCTTTCGTCCGTCGATAACCAGCTGCAACCTCAGCAGCCATAATCCTCCTTACCCAGCAACCATCTTAAACACATACCACCAACGACATAGCGTATATGAATAATTTGGGTGGTAATGTACTGAAATTCAATTTAAATTCAACTCAATCATTTTAATAAAAATTAAAACTCAACCAACATTTAATTAGCCTGAACTCTAGAAGAAAATTACTCACAAAAACTATAAAAATACAGAAATAACAAGAATTAAATATATACTTACTCAATTGCATTCAATGATGAAGTCTGTCATCAACACTGGCTTACAGACGCGAAAACTAAAACATAACAAGGGTGATTAAACTAAACCTAACTGGATCTGAGAATCCATTGATTGTGGATTAAAATTAAGCTAAAAGACTCTTTATTTACACACAAAAATTCTAAGATTAACCAATTACAACTCATAACTTGCTCAGAAAAGAAATTGACTCAGATCTAGACTCCAAAATGCCTCAAACCAACTAACAGGTCTGGGCATGCGTCAAACGGACTAACAGGTCGGTTTTGGATTCGGATTTCGGATTCAAATTCCTGTTTTTTCATATTTTCAGCATTTTCTTTCTCCGCTTTGTTTCCTATCCAAAGGATGTTGAAATGCCTCCAAATTTGGTATGCTTGTGCCCTAAAACAAGGAGAACATACTCGTGAAAGCGTATTGTAAAAATGTTACAAAAAGTTACTAAAATAACAGATCAAAATGTGTTTTCTTATTCCACTTCGTTCTCTATCCAAATGATGTCGAAATGCTTCCAAATTTGGTACATTTGATCCTTGAAATATTACAAACACAGTTGTGAAAGAGGATTGTAAAAATTTTATAAAAAATAACATAAAAAGACGTGTTAAATAAATTTTCAATACGAAAAAACCGTAACCTAGGACAAAATTAATACCATCTAAACACTTATCACTCTTGTCCCCCTCCATGAAGAGCTCTACTGAGTAATGTCTTGCAATATTTCTTTGTTTCTTCTTCTCTCTTTCCACACATGAGTTTCTAAAGCTATGGAGGTCACCATCAAGGGTGGATGTTTCTCATTTACATAAGCATGTATCATGCATTGCATGGAGGATCTGTGCATGAGCAATCGCTAGGTACAGACGCCATCCAATTTGGAAGAAAAGGAGATGTTTGTTCGTTGGTGCCCGTGATAACAAGTTCATTAAGATGGAAGGGAGCATGAAGCAGTGTATGGAGGAGTTGTGATGACGAGATGTGATGATGAGGATTTGTAAGGTTGGGAGTTGTGATGTCCGCTACAAGAAGGTCCCAATCACTTGAGCAAAGGGGAGCCAGTTTAGTTGGTTGATAGATTGGATAAAGCGTTGCTCTAAATCCCTTTGGGTGAGTTTCATTTTCGACAGAATGTGATAACTCAAAGCAAGCCGTTCAGCTTGGATGTGACAACTTGGGGTAGAATTTTCAGACCGGATGTGACAAATCATGCAGGCTTTTAAGACTTTTTAGACTAGATATAAGCTTTTGAAATTCAGTCAAAACTTCTTTTGACCCAAAACGGCATATACTTGCAAAACATGATTTTAGTTATTTGAGTTGGACTTCTTCATTTATATTGGTTCAAAAGAGTATTTCTAACTCATTAAAGGAAATTAATGTCCAAAAACCCTATGAAAATAAACTATGAACCTGTTTTGCAAAAAGTTGTTGAAATCAATTTTGTTGCCTAACATAGGCTATGTTTCATCATAACTATCTATTGGAAACTCCTTTTCGAACGATTCTCTTTGCAAAATGTTTGCGATGACCTAAAAATCATAGCTACAAATTTTCATGGTATTTTGAATTGATCTAAGTAAATATTGACCTATTGACGAATCAAATCTGAATTCTAACAATTTAGACTTTATGTGGTTTTTGTCTAATTTATCATTTCTTTATCTCTAAATTAGTTGGTGATATGAAGAAAGTTTCTTCATGAGACTATTCATTCCCTTATGTTTTTCAATTACGAGATTTTTTTGAAATTTTTGGAAGTTATTTGAATGATGTTTTAGGTCTCTTTATATGGGTAAACAACTTTCTCAAAACTTGAAAACCTAAAATATGCAAAACGTGATTTTAGCTATTTGAGTTGGATTTCTTCATATATCTTGGCTCAAAAGAGTATTTTTAACTCAATAAAGGCAATTAATGTCCAAAAACCACATAAAAATCAAATTTGAACCCGTTTTGCAAAAGTTTGCCGTAATCAACTTTGTTACTTAACATAGGTTACGTTTCATCATAACTTTTTATTAAAAAATTCTTTCTGAATGATTCTCTTTGCAAAATGTTTGTAATGACCTAAAAATTATTCTTGCAAATTTCATTGTATTTTGAGTTGATTTGAGCAAATTTTGACCTTTTAACGAATTAAATATGAATTTTGAAAATTCAGACTTTATATAGTTTTTGGTCTGATTTGCCATTTTATTATCCCTAAATTGGTTGGTGATATGAAGAGGTTTCTTCATGAAACTTCATTCCCTTATTTTTTTTTTGTTATGAGAATTTTTTTCGAAATGTTTGGAAGTTATTTAGATAGTGTTTCGGATCTCTTTATATGGGTGAACAGCTTTCTCAAAACTTGAAAACCTGAAACATGCAAAACATGTTTTTAGTTGTTTGAGTTGGACTTCTTCATATATTTTGGCTCAAAAAAGTATTTCTAACTCAATAGAGGAAATTAATGTCCAAAAACCACATGAAAATCAAATTTGAACCCATTTTACAAAAATTTATCATCATAATCAACTTTATGACTTAACAGAGGCTATGTCTCATCATAACTTTCTATTGGAAAATACTTTCTAAATGATTCTCTTTGTAAAAATGTTTGTAATGATCTAAAACTCATTCTTGCAAATTTTCATGGTATTTTGAGTTAATTTGAGTAAGTCATAACCTTTTGACGAATCAAATCAGAATTTTGAAAATTCAGACTTTATCTGGTTTTTGTCTGATTTGACATTTTTTTATCTCGAAATTGGTTCGTGACATTAAGAAGTTTCAGACTTCATTCCCTTATGTTGATATTTTATGAGAACTTTTATTGAAATTTTTTGAGTTATTTGGATGATATTTCAAGCCTCTTTAGGCGATCTCGAACGCGGGCGCCTGAGCCGACGCCGGCGATAAAATATTATTTTTTTATTTTGAGAGAGAGGGGACGCCTGGTGAGGCTGCAGACGCCCAGAGTTTTTTTTCTCGATTTTTGTGTGATCAAATTGTATATAATTTTTTGTTCTTGATAAATACATTAATCTAGTTCAAATTAGATCTTGATTATATTTAGAAAGTTGTAGATATCTTTAAATTATCTTCATATAGAGATCAAATATCACATATATTCAATTTTGAAATTAAAAGCTATTTATGTTTTACTAAAATCACTTAAATTTTAATAAATATCTAATTTACTCGTCCGTGCGAGGAGTCTCCCCATGAGACTTTGCATTGAGATGATGGGTGTTTCGGGTGGCGATTCACATACGTGATGGAGAATATTTTTCCGAAGAGCCTCTCTAAGAGTCTCTTGTATTGGAGACAGCCTCATAGGGGTAAACAACTTTTTCAAAATCTGAAAACCTAAAACATGCAAAACATGGTTTTAACTATTTGAGTTAACTTCTTCATATATCTTAGCCACCAAAAAATATATACAAGTTAAAAAAATGCACACACCTTAGAAAAATTAAAAAAAAAGTTACCGCATAATATGCAGTAGAAGGCATGCCTAAATGCTTAATTATATTGATACATCATATACCTTTGTGTTTTAGTTCATCGAAAAGTCTAAGTTTTGTTTGCATCTACTTATCTATCAATCTAATGTAGTCAAATTTTATGGTGCTACAAAGGTACTAGTACCTCTTCATTTTTAAGGTGACAACAAGTTAGTCTAGTGGTTAATTTAGTAAGAATAGAATAGTAATTTCATTTGAAACAAATCTATCCACCAACAAAATTAGTTCAGATCTCAACAACTCATCATTCATGCGTGACAGCGTGAAGCAAAGGAGATACTCTGTGTCCGTGATTCTGGCAAAACCACATGTCCTCTTCATTCTCATAGATTCACAATACCATTTTAGTCTAGCGAACTCTTCTTGATGGAAGCAAAGAAGTTCCAATCTTTATTGCCAATCGAAACACCAATTAAAAGCAACCAGAACTTGTCATACTAAGAGTTTAAAGACTAAACGTTCACCACTCTCTCTTAGCAATTCTACCACCTTAAAGCCTTATTACCGATCCTTATTGCCGATTGAAGAAGAGGAGAATGCTGCCAGGAGATTAGGAGAGCCAGTTAAAAAGATTTTGTAGGAATTGGAGTGCGTAAGACAAATAAAAGGGCTCGAAGAAGTACTATTATATCATATATCTTTTTTTAAAATAAATTGATTTAAAGAGAGATCAAGAGATACTTGCACATCTAAACCATTGGATTCTACTAATTTAGATGACTCAAAAGAATTTAGAAATACCGTAAAAACATCTCTAATGTATCATTCAAGAAAGAGTGGTATGAGTTTCGAATTGATTTGCATTCTTCTTATATTTGTGATTTTTCCAGACAAAGCTCAGTATGAGCCTCCCATGGAAGCTCCATCAATGAAATACTCATTAGTGCTATCAATACTGTGATTTTTAAGAGGATATCTTTGTGGATTTGTAACAATTTATCTTTTGCTAGTGTGATATCTTAGTTTTAGTTTTTCGAACATCATTATCAATTTGTGTTGATTATTGTATTCTGAGAGAGTCATCGTAATCAGATTGATTTTGATCTCTTGTTTGAATCAATGTTGACGATGCTTTCTCTACTCATTGGACAGATTCATGAGAACAAACAGGATATGTTCCATTCCATATAAAATGGTAAAACATTTGCATTAATTTTTATTGATCTAGAAACTAAACGGCCTTGATCAAAAGAATTAACGGTATTAAGCTAGCCTAATTACATAGTGCTTCTACAATCTGTAAGGATGTTTCTATTAAAATACAATAAGCAAAGGAAAAAAAAAACTAGCTTTTGTTTTGTAGGGTCTTCGATTCTCCTTCAAGTTAGCGCAATCAGAAGGCAAAGAAACCGAGTTCAAGAACTCTCCTTCTGAAAGGTCTGAACATACTGATAAATGGTGGTTACTGCAAGCAAAACTCCAGTGCCAGAACCAATTGCGCCTAAGAGATCTGCCAGTATTGTCAATGCACCAATGCACATGCCACCAAAAGCCGCTGCTGTGGGAATGTAGTAGTTCAGTACTTTCTGAAGATTCGACTCGCGGCTACCAGGTATCACAATTTGTTGCTCCTAAAACAAAAACCATGGCGGTAAAGAACAAAATCGCAAAACAAAGATGAAGAAAGGATGCCATTGGAGACAATAACTGATTTACCCTTAGCTGTTTGGCCACATCTTTTGCTGATGACCCAGAAAATTCAGTCCAAGCCCTGGAGAAAAGAGCGCATGCACTAAGCATGAAGACGATGTAGAACAGCGCATGGAACGGGTTCGCGGCAGCATCAGCCAAGCTTACAATGAGAAACATAAGAAGATTAATACAAACTGAGAAGCAAGCAAGCACGGACGACCAAATTAATACTCCTTCATGATTAATTGTACTCACCTTGATGGGGCTGTTACATAGTATGCAATGCCACCAACTGGAATGGCTTGTCCGGTATACTTGGTTTCTGTCCACTTGCCCAGCAGATTCACAAAAAAGTTTCCACCGTATTTCCTGTACAGTGGCTGCATCCAAAACACAAGAAAAGGTGAAACGATTGATTACCCATTTACCCTGAAAGAAATGATATTATAAAGTCTAGTAATAACTGGTAAAAAACAATCATTACCTGTGAGATTAAATACAAAGTCGACACGAATGCAGATTGCAACACAATGGGCATGGTGGAGGCATAGAAGAGCTTGATGGGATAGGAGCCTCGCTGCCCACGAGCATGCCTTGACCTCACTGGAATCACCACTCGGAAGCCTTGCAAGTATATCGCAATGAGGAAGACAAGACCAGTAGCTAGCAGACTGGCCATGTTCGGGAGGTGCTGACGGTAAAATGCTTCACGCATCGCACGGACTTTATCTGTTCTAGTGATCAGAAGATGAACCCAAGCAAGAACAGCTCCTTCAAATTCAGCACCTCGTCCAGTGTTTATGGTGTGGGGTTGAATGCCTTCCAAATTATGTTTTCACTGTACAAAAAGATCCCAATGTGGAGGTGTTAGATTGAATTCACCAGAGTTTAGTTTCATCAAATTGAGTTTTGTGGTTTCAAATTGTAATCTTACCAAACGTTTGTGGTACTGAACAATGAGATGCCAGATCCCAATCCATATCCCTTTTGAAGGAGTTCGTCGAGACTAATGACAACAATGCCGCCCAAGAAAAGTTGAAGAATGATTAGAATTGCATTGACAATGCCAAGCTGGCTGACACTACCATACACCCCAGATAGCACATATACCACAGCCTCCCCAATTGCAATCAATATCGCAAACAACTTTTGTGCTCTATTCCTGAAAATAAAGTTTCAAATGTTATTAATTAGGTAGTGATTTGGAAACAAATATATAATCATAAAACTTTTATCAACAATAATATTTCACACCACCACCACAAAGAAAACATCATTTACAATTGTTTGTTTCTTACTTACTAGCATGCAAATATATCATGTAAGCAAGTCAATTAGTAATCAGAAATTTACTATATTTGTTCGAATAGTTGTTTTTATCAAAAACGGCTTTGTTCACAAATGGTTTTCATTTTGCATATTCGAGGCATATCTTTCCCATATTACCACTATAAAATACTATTATAAAAAACCCAAAGGTTATCATGTCATTCTATAGAATACATTCTCATTTTTTTGAATTTTTTTTTGTTTTGATTTGATGCTCTAACAGACGTGATATTTGCTTGCTTGCTTGCTTTCTCAAAATGTTGTCATAGCTACTAACAACTCTTGAACTCGCCTACATCCTATGGTAATACTATCCTCCTTTCCAAGGCAGACATCAAGTTAATTATATTATCTATATATTAGCATCATGACGTCGATCTTGTTGTATCTTTACAAGTCAAACGTCCAAATTTTTCCGGCAGTTACGACTTACGACTCATATCATCATTCTATCACTCTTGCTAGCCAGAAATCAACCAAACAAATTTTTTTAAAAATAAAACAAATTCTTACAGAAGTATGCGATCCTCGCTTATGTTGTTGTCAACCTTAAAAACCCCGGAGGCTACCAGAAACTGCATCACCATCCCAGATGTAGCAATGGGGGTGATGCCGAGCTCCATGACGGTGCCACGGTTCGACGCAAGAATCACCCGTATCCAGTACAGGGGATCAGCTCCAGTGCCCGAGTGGATCCCGTACAACGGGAGCTGGCTGCAAACCAAGAATATGAACAACGAGATCACCGTGTATGCCAACTTGTTGCGAAAGGGGACCTTCCTATCCGCACCTTGCACCTCTGGCAAGAACGGCAAGAATGGACGGACCAGATCGAGTGCCCGAAATCTGCCCGCCATCTCCTCAATCCAACTTTTGCTTCTTCTCACAAGTCACAAATCTCAATTCACAATTCACAAATCACAATAATTTCTGAGTCTCTTACCTCTGACCCCTTCTTCCTTGCCCTTGGATTTATATAGGTATTCCCGGATCCGAGTTGAACCAGGATATGTATCCTGCTTCAACTCGGATCCGGGAACCACAATCGTCTCCAACTCAGATGATGGCGGAGCGGCGTCGGAGCGGCGGCGGCGGCGGATATTCCTTCACGGCATCACCACGGCGAGGAAGCAGAGGGGGTATAGGACGATAGCAGGGGAGGTTTAGGAGCAGGGCTCGCCATGGAGTTCGCCAATTCTGGAGGTAGCCCGGCGGCGGTGGAGAAGGAGTGGCGGCGGAATGGTTAGCGGTAATGAGGTGGAGAGAGGTGGCTAGGGATAGATCTAGGGCAGATGGAGGCAACAGGGGAGGTGTAGGAAGACGAAAGAGGGCCAATCGCCGACGATACCCCGGCCGCCGGCGTCGGAGATGACAGAAGGGGAGGTTCAGGTGGAATCGGATTCATGCAAATGTTGGTTTATATGATTTAAATGTGCATAAAATACGGGAATAATATATAGAAAATATATGCAATTCAGACAAATGTCACAATGTTAACTAACTTGCCCAATCTAAGAAAAAAACAAAAGTTGAAGACAAATTATAGTAATAATAGATAATACCTCTTATGTTTCAAAGAAATAATTTTTCTCACACCCGTTTTGATCTTAAAAATTAGAATTGAAATATGAAATTCACTAATACTATTTCCAATGGAATTAAAATTGAATGATATTCGCCTAATTTCATATATTGTTTGGATAATCATTGTTTGAAATTGGAACAATTTCATATACATTAAAAAAATTTCAAAAATTTTGAAATTTAACATTTGCAAATTTGGGGTTTGATATTTAAAATTTAAAATTTGATTTTTTTCAAAATTTTAAATCTACTAGGAATTTGAAATTTTCAGATTTTCAAATTGAATTTTTAATTTTGAAAATAATTTTAATTTTAAATTAAAATTTCAAATTTTACATTCAAATTTCAAAATTCAAAAATTTTGAATTTTAGATTTTAAATTGAAATTCAAATTTTGAAATGTCAAACTCGAATTCTTGGTTCAAAATTTTGAATTTAGAATTCAAATTTGAGATTTGAACTTCGCGACTAAAAATTTAAACTTTGAATTTGAATATAAGATTTTTCTAATATTTGTATTTAAAAATCAAATCCAAATTCAAATTTGGAATCAAAATTTTAAAATATTGTTGTGAGTTGAAATAAATTATTTCAATCAAATTTTTGGAGATAAGGGTGAGTATTCGTGTAACTCATTTGTAATTATAATTGAATTTCAAGAAATTAAGCGTGAAATTACATATTCAATCCTAATGTAAGGTAACTTCTAGAATTTTAGAATTGAATTATTGCCCAATTTCTGGGATCCAAACAAGGTGTTATATAAGTTTGCATGTACGCTCACACATAGCTTCTAAAGCTAGTAGGGTCACCTATGTATGGGATTGGACAAAGGCTCAACTCTAATTTGGCTCAATCTAATATTAATCCAATCCTATTAGACTAGATTTAACTCAACTCAACACAAATTCTCCAAATAAAAAGCCCCAACCTGACCCAAACCTATTTCAATTCTTTATACCGACTCAAATATTGCTCCTGTTGCCAACCCATAGACCTTTATTATTGTTAACTTACGACTTTCTATGATATAAATAAAAAGTAAACAATCTTACCATCCCACAAGTGGAGAGGTTAGCATGCAAGAATGGAGAGGCCAGGATGCCAGTGAGGTCGACCTATTTTTGCGCCTTGGCTTATATGTAATTTCATATCTTTTGGCTTAAATGTAATTACGTACATGTCTTCTGGAATCTAATTGTTTCATACATTTTGGCTTATATGTAATTTCAACAAATTGAAGGACCAAATTGCAAATTTATGAACTCCTTTCCAAGTTACAATAGTAATTGCTAAGCGAGGAAAAAAATATTTTTTTATGTGCTGTCTCCTCGATTTACATGTTAACTCTTTCTCTGATTATTATTTTCTCTTCTCTAATAAATAAATAAAATTTTTTATTACTATATCTCCTTTAAAAACCTCCTCAAATGTTAACCATTGAAGTACTCAGCGGTCGACCTACTGCTAGACCCACTTGATGGTTTTCATCTGGCCCTTGTTAGCGTCCACCGTAGCCTCTTGGCTCGAAGACGCTATTAGATTTTTTTGTTCTTACCTTTTGAACAAACCAGAAATCATCTTTTGTTCTATATGGATCTATATTATGATTCTGTTTGTAAAATGTTAAGAGATGAAACCAAGAACAATATTGCAAGTTTTCGTGTTGTTTGATTTGATTTGAGCACTCTTTGACTTTTCTATGAATCGAATCGGAGTTCCGATAATTCATATTTTGCGTTTGAGCTATTTGACATTAGATTCTTGGCACATCTAGGCTCAAATGAGTACTTATAACTCACCTAGGACTCTTCTGGCCAAGAGTCATGATAAAAACCAATTTTAGACCCGTTTTGCAAAAATTTATCGAAATCGATCTTCTTGGTAGACAAAGGGTACGTTTCTTCGTAATTTTTTATTGGAATGCACTTCCCGAGTGGTTATTTTTGGAAAAGATTTATACACAACCAAAGTCCTACTTGCCAAATTTCACGGCATTCCGACTTCATCTGAGTAGATTTCAACCTTTTCACAAAACAAATCTCAAATATGAAAATTCAGAATTTCCATGGGTTTTTCCTGATTTGTCATTTTTGTATCTCTGAATCGATTGCTTATCCTAGGAAAGTTTCTACATAGCACTTCATCCTCTAATACTTTTCTATCATGATATTTTTTTCTAAATTTTTCTGGCATTGTTTGGATGTTTTTCTAGGTCTCTACATATGGGTAAAGGAGTGTCCAAAAACTAAATGGCCCGAAACTCGCAATGCCTGTTTGGGCTATTTGAGATCATATTCTTGACACATCTCGGCCCAAATGAGTACTTATAACTCACTCAGGACTCTTCAGGCTGAGAGTGGTAAGAAAAACCGATTTTGGACCCATGTTGCTTAAGTTTGCCGAAATTGACCTTCTTGGTAGATATAGGCTCCGTGTTTTTGTAACTTTTGATTGGAATATAGTTTCCAATTGGTTCTTTTTGGAAAAGGTTTTTACCTAACCAAAGATCCTACTTGCAAAATTTTACGACATGCTCACTTCATCTGTCAAAAATTGATACCGGCCTAGACCGTCTCGCAAGAGAACGAGATCAGAGCAGTAAGGCGAGTATTATGTCGTTTTTTTCTCAGAGACTAGAGAAGCAAAACATATAAAACTAAACTAAATCAAATCAAACGAGAGAAAAAGAGAGAGAATGTCAGAAGAAAGAAAAGAGAAAGAGAGAGAGAGGTAATCGCCTTGACAAGCGACTAGTGTTTGTCCTGGACTAGCGTTTCGTAATACAAGCAATAGAAAGAAATCGTGTAATGGTGGCGTACGAGGCAGCGCAGAAAACCATCATCGATCGCAATCTAAGGCAAGTATCGATGAATCACAAGTACAAAATAAACACTATAGCCCAACCAACTCCTCTCGACAACTCAACAGCAAGCAACCAACTTTGTAAAAATCACAGTTCAAATCAATTTGCAATTAGATTTAGCACAACAGGAAATCGAATCAAATCAGAAATGCAATTCAATTTAAGATAGACCACAGTTCAATGCAAATTGCAAATTGCAACAATATTGAGAAGAAGTAGATGCTAGCTTCACTTAGTGAGGAACCCTTTTCAATTCAAGGCAACAAGTGCTAAGCCAACAATGTAGACTTGATAATAACAGCAATCATACAGTTCAATCAAAGATAGCACAATCATGATTCAACATCTCATCAACCAATATAATTTTTGAGAGGTAAAGCAAAGAATCAGTTGAAATGCATCAACACTCAAAAATAGAGCCAACATGCATCAATTCAGTTCAAACAACATTTGGATTCAGCTTTCTGTACATCAAGTGATTAGAGAAAACAAGGATAGCTATGCAATTGAACTGATCCAATCTAATTTCAATCAAGTCAACTCAGTTCCCAATTTGCATTTTTAATTGTGAGAAACATTTCAATTCTTTACATGCACGAGCCATCTCATACATCACAGTCTTTGCAAATGAAATCGAAAAGAGCAAGGGAGTAGAAATGATACTATTGTTGAAGTGGCTTGGTGTGCTGTTAATGCTATTGCCGAGGTTTGTTGATGAAGAAGAAGAGCTGGAGCTCGTCTGAGTTGAAGCTGTCGTGGTGGTCGATGAAGAAGTTGAGTTGTTTGGCTCACCATTGTTTGAAATTGGAACAATGTCATATATATTACAAAAATTTCAAAAAATTTGAAACTTAACATTTGAAAATTTGGGGTTTGATATTTAAAATTTAAAATTTGAATTTTTTTCTGAAATTTTATATCTACTAGGAATTTGAAATTTTCAGATTTTCACATTGAATTCTTAATTTTGAAAATGAATTTTAAATTAAAATTTCAAATTCTTAACCTATTTTTGTGCCTTGGCTTATATGTAACTTCATATCTTTTGGCTTAAATGTAATTACGTACATGTGTTCTGGAATCTAATTGTTTCATACATTTTGGCTTTTATGTAATTTCAACAAATTGAAGGACCAACTTGCAAATTTCTGAACTCCTTTCCAAGTTACAACAGTAAGCCAGGTGAGAAAAAAATTATTTTTTTTATGTGCTGTCTCCTCAATATACATGTTAACTCTTTCTCTGATTATTACTTTCTCCTTACTAATAAATAAATACAATTTTTTTTATTATTATAGCTCCTTTAAAAACCTCTTCAAGAATCAACCATTGAAATACTCAATAGTCGACCTACTGCCAGACCCACTCGATGGTTTTCATTTGGCCCTTGTTAGTGTCCACCACAGCCTCTTGGCTCGAAGATGCTATTAGATTTTTTTTTGTTCTTATCTTTTGTACGACAAAAAAAAATCATCTTTTGTTCTATATGTACCTATATGTATATTATCATCTCCTTTCCAATTGGAAAATCCTCTCTGAGTTATTATTTTTGTAAAATGTTAGGGATGAAACCAACAACAATATTGCAAGTTTTCATGTTGTTTGATTTGATTTGAGCACTTTTTGACTTTGCTACGAATCGAATCGAAGTTCTGATAATTCAAATTTTGCGTTTGAGCTATTTGAGGTTAGATTCTTGGTACATCTAGGCTCAAATAAGTACTTATAACTCACTTAGGGCTTTTCTGGCCAAGAGTCTTCATAAAAACCAATTTTGGACCCGTTTTGCAAAACTTCATCGGAATCGATCTTCTTGGTAGACATAGGCTATGTTTCTTCGTAATTTTTGATTGGAATACATTTCCAAAGTGGTTATTTTTGGAAAGATTTGTACCCAACCAAAGATCCTAATTGCCAAATTTTACGGCATTCCGACTTCATCTAAGTAGATTTTGACCTTTCCACGAAACAAATCTCAAATATAAAAATTCAGAATTTCTGTGATATGGTTTTTCTTTGATTTGTCATTTTCACATCTCCAAATCAGTTGCTCATCTCAGGAAAGTTTCTACATGAACTAGACAATCTCTACTCGGACCAAATAACACTTCAACAATTAGTCACCTTTTATTGTTGTAGAACTGACTCTAATTGTTTGTGCGATTGCCACCAATGCGTGTAACTTTCTATTTTTTACTCATATATTAGTAACAAGTTGTTTTCCAATAAAAAAAACCATGTGTCTTTATGCTAAAACCGTAACCCTAATCTTATGTCAACGTGATGTAATCATAACTCTAACTCTGGGTGACTTTGAGAGGTTGTTACTAGTATTAGGGTTTTAAAAGCAATAGAATGGTTGAAGTATGATACTGTGAATATTATTTGTATCATACTACAAAAATTTAATTGTAAAACAATAAAAAATTCCAAAACTACACTCAGACACTCAAGAGGACAGGAGTTAAGTCACACGCATTTGAAGCAATTGAAGGACAAAACTGCTTGTCAACAAATAGTCGCATGCGTTTGGACCGACTGAATAACATTTTCAAAAAATGTTTTGCCTGGTCTAATTTGGAGTTTTAATTATTTCATTAGATTATTTAAAAGAAATATTCACAAAAATTAGATTTTGAAAAAAAATTACAAATGTTGGCTAATATCACACCGTCGCCAATTTGACTGCCGACAAACTGGCCATTGTGCATCAGAAAAAATTTGTCACCAAACTTTCTGGTAACTGGCTGTTATTTTTGTAAAAATTTTACATTTCAAGTTATTTCAGTAATTCCTTTTTTTAATATATTATTAAAAAAAAATCCTTAAACACCACTATAAAATTTGCTATTCTATTTCTTTCCCAGCCCGATCGGCAGCTCGAGTCACATTCATGTCCGTCCCAACAATCCAGCGATTCAATCCTTTTCCTTCTCCAGGACAAATTCTCCAAATCTTGCAACCAATTTGATCGGTGATTCCAATGCCATGTGCGAATTCATGAGCTTGGGATTATTTCTTGGCATCATCGGTGCCTTCGGGTGGTGGGCGCGTGCGGTAAAACGTAGGCGTGCGCCCGCAGATGTATCGCGCGGCGCCGGACGGCGGCTGCTGCGTCGCTGTGCCCGTATACAACTTGATGCTCGACTAATCTCTTATTTTTTTTCTTGTTTTCTCCACGCCCGTCTCAAACAGCTGGTGAGATTTTTTCCACCGGGGATGTTGGTGAATCCACAGGGATCACTCCAATCCATGTGGGGGGTTCAATTTGCATTGGAAAATTTCCCCAAATTGCCCAACAAGTCGTAATATCCTGTTGGAAATCGGACGGAATCTTCTCAGTTCGAGACGGTTGAGGTTCCCAGATCCAAGTTGAACAAGGAGACATGCCTTTATAAACCCAAGAAGGGGTTAGAGAATGTGAATTGAGATTTGTGAATTGTGAGAGGAAGCAGAAGCTGGATCGAGGAAATGGCGGGCAGATTTCGGGCGCTCGATCTGGTCCGTCCATTCTTGCCGTTCTTGCCAGAGGTGCAAGGTGCGGATAGGAAGATCTCGTTCCGCGACAAGTTGACATACACGGTGATCTCGTTATGCATCTTCTTGGTTTGCAGCCAGCTCCCGTTGTACGGGCTCCACTCTAGCACTGGAGCCGATCCCCTGTACTGGATACGTGCCATTCTGGCGTCAAACCGTGGCACCGTCATGGAGCTCGGCATCACCCCCATTGTCACATCTGGGATGCTGATGCAGATTCTGGTTGCCTCGGGTTTTTCAGGTTGACAACAACATACGCGAGGATCGCATACTTATGTAAGTTTCGTTTTATTTTGTTTGGTGAATTCCTAGCTAGAGTGAAAGAACGATCATCTGAGTCGTGAGTCTTAATAGCAGGAAAAATTCGGACGTTCTTTTGTTACATTTGTCAATTTATATGGTGCTGAGGTCTGTAGGTTGCCAGTTTTTTACTTGTAAAGATACAACAAGATTCACATCATCATGCTATTTCTAGATACTATAATTAACTTGATGGGTGCTTTGCAAAAAAAATAGTACTGCATAGGATGTTGGGGACTTCAAAAGTCGCTAGTAGCCGTGACAAGATTTTGAGAACGAAAGCAACCAAATATCCTGTGTAAGCTACCAATTCGGTGCTAATTAAGCATGTCCGTTATAGTATCAAATCAAAACAAAAAAAAAATCTGAAAAATTGAGAATCTAAAAAAAAATTGTTTTTTCGTAGAGTATTTAATAGGAGTAATATGAGAAAGATATACTTAGAATATGCAAAATAAAAACTATTTGTGAATAATGTCGTTTTTTTTTTTGACAAAAATGGCTATTCGAGAACAAAGATAATAGATTCCTGCTAACTAACTGATTTGCTTACGATATATATTTCCATGCTAGTAATTAAGAAACAACAATTGTAAATGATATTTTCTTTCTAGTGGTGGTGTGAAATATTGTTCTTGATAGAAATTTTCATGATTATATATTTCTTTCCAAATCGCTAGTTAATAACATATGAAACTTAATTTTCAGGAACGGGGCACAAAAGTTGCTTGGGATGTTGTTAACAATTGGGGAGGCTGTGGTATATGTGCTATCTGGGGTGTATGGCAGTATCAGCCAACTTGGCACTGTCAATGCAATTATAATTATTCTTCAGCTTTTCTTGGGCAGCATTGTTGTCATTAGTCTCGATGAGCTCCTTCAAAAGGGATATGGATTGGGATCTGGCATCTCATTATTCACTGCCGTGAACACTTGGTAAGGTTACAATTTGAAACCACAAATTTTAATTTGATGAAGGCAAAATTACACTAGAGGTCCCTCTACTATTTGATTTGTTGATTTAAGCCCCTGCACTAGTTACATTTGCTTAATAGAGCCCTTCTGTTAATTTGACCAATGGAAAAGTGAATTCAGAAAATCTTAACGGATGCCACATGAATTGCTAGTTCATACATAAATTGCTTATGTGTGCAATCAGAAAAAAGAGAAAAAGAACATCACAAAACTATGATGGATGGAAAGTTTTTGTGTCATATTTTCTGGTGATTTTTTTTTCCTCTTTTTTTCACATGTATTGTGTACACATAAGCATTTCATGTATGATCTAGCGGTCTATATTGGCGTCCGTTAAGTGCCACATCATTTTACTATCTATTATCTATCATACTATCAGAATGGCTTGGTTGACAAATTCAACTAGTACAAGACTCAAATCAACATAATTAGAGTACAAAGACATGACTAAATAAAATCGAATATTACCTAGAGAGTCTTCTAGTGTAATTTTTTCTTTGATGAAACCAAACTGTGGTGAATTTAATCTAACACCTCCACATTGGGAATTTTTTCTACAGTGAAAACATAATCTGGAAGGCACTCAACCCCACCACCATAAACACTGGACGAGGTGCCGAATTTGAAGGAGCTGTCCTTGCTTGGATCCATCTTCTGGTCACTAGAATAGATAAAGCCCGCGCGTTGCATGAAGCCTTTTACCGTCAACATCTCCCAAACATGGCAAGTTTGCTAGCTACTTGCCTTGTCTTCCTCGTTGCGATATTCTTGCAAGGCTTCCGTGTGGTGATTCCAGTGAGGTCAAGGCATGCTCGTGGACAGCGAGGCTCCTATCCCATCAAGCTCTTCTACACCTCCACCATGCCCATTGTGTTGCAGTCTGCATTCGTTTCGACTTTGTATTTAATCTCACAGGTAATGATTGTTTTTTACCAGTTATTGCAAGACTTTATAATATCATTTCTTTCAGGGTAAATGGGTAATCAATCGTTTCATCTTTTTTTTGTGTTTTGGATGTAGCCACTGTACAGGAAATATGGTGGAAACTTTTTTGTGAATCTGCTGGGCAAGTGGACAGAAACCAAGTATACCGGACAAGCCATTCCAGTGGGTGGCATTGCATACTATGTAACAGCCCCATTAAGGTGAGTACAATTAATCAGGAAGGAGTGTTAATTTGGTCGTCCGTGCTTTCTTGCTTCTCAGTTTGTTTTAATCTTCTTATGTTTCTCATTATAAGCTTTGCTGATGCTACTGCGAACCCGTTCCATGTGCTTTTCTACATCATCTTCATGCTTAGTGCATGCGCTTATTTCTCCAGGGCTTGGATTGAAGTTTCTGGGTCATCAGCAAAAGATGTGGCCAAACATCTAAGGGTAAATCAGTTGTTTGTCTCCTATGTCATCGTCTCTTTATCTTTGTTTCACGGTTTTGTTCATAACTGTCATTGTTTTTGTTTCAGGAGCAACAAATGATGATACCTGGTAGCCGCGAGTTGAATCTTCAGAAAGAACTGAACCACTACATTCCCATAGCAGCGGCTTTCGGTGGAATGTGCATTGGTGCATTGACAATACTGGCAGATCTCATGGGCGCAATTGGTTCTGGCACTGGAATTTTGCTTGCCGTGACCATCATCTATCAGTATGTTGAGACCTTTCAGAAGGAGGGAGTTAGTGAGTTCGGTTTCTGATTGTGCTAACTCGGAGGAGGAGAAATGAAGACCCTACGATACAAAAACTAGCTCTTTTTAGACACATATCAGAGTTTTTTTTTTCTGTTAGCAAAAAAATCCCATACATTTGTAGACTGTACAAATATTATGTACTAGGCTGCTTTAGTACCATTCTTTTGATCAAGGCCTTTCTGTTTTGATCAATAAAAATTAATGCAAATTGCTTACCATGTTATATGCAATGGAACATATCCTGTTACTCCTGTTTGTTTGGAAGCTTGGGCATCAGAGAGCGCACCAACTCTGGTAAATCACAAATAAAGGGGGTATTGTTTGTCCAAGTTCAAATATTATCGACCTTAAGTTGGCTTTCATGAGATTAAACGACTATTTTTCGAAGTTCTCATCAATCTGTCTAATGAGTAGACAAAGTATCATCAACATTGATTCAAACAATAGATCAAAACCAATTTTACTATGATGACTCCCTCAAGAACACAATAATCAACAAAAGTATGGTGATTTTAGAAATATGAAATGTAGCTAAAGTAATACCCCAACAAAAGTCAATCATCTATCGTTAGGTTGAGGAGTTATGACGTTGAGGAGTTATGACATCCGCTACAAGAAGATCTCAATCACTTGAGGAAAGGGGAGTCAGTTTAGTTGGTTGATTGATTGAATAACATAAGGCACAAGACGTGTTGTTCCAAATTCTTTCGGGTGAGTTTGATTTTCGATAGGATGTGACAACTCAGAGCAAGCCGTTCAGTTTGGATGTAACAATTTGGATTAGACTTTTCAGACCGGATGTGACAAATCATGCAGACTTTTAAGACTTTTCAGACTAGATGTAAGCTTTTGAAATTCACTCAAAACTTTTTTTGACCCAAAACGGCATATACTTGCAAAACGTGATTTTAGTTATTTAAGTTGGACTTCTTCATTTATATTGGTTCAAAGAATATTTCTAAATCAGTAAAGAAAATTAATGTCTAAAAACCCTATGAAAATCAAATTTGAACCTGTTTTGCAAAAATTTACTAAATTCAATTTTGTTGCCTACCGTAGGTTATGTTTCATCATAACCATCTGTTGGAAACTCTTTTTCAAACTATTCTCTTTGTCAAATGTTTGTAATGAATCATAGTTGCAAATTTTTATGGTGTTTTGAATTGATTTGAGAAAATTTTGACATATTGATGAATCAAATCTGAATTTTAAAAATTCAGACTTTATGTGGTTTTTGTCTAATTTATCATTTCTTTATCTCTAAATTAGTTGGCGATGTGAAGAAAGTTTCCTCGTGAGACTATTCATTCCCTTATGGTTTTCAATTATTAGATTTATCAGTATGTTGAGACCTTTCGGAAGGAGAGTTCGTGAACTCTGTTTCTTTGCCTTGTGATTGCGCTAACTTCAAGGAGAATCGAAGACCCTACAAAACAAAAGCTAGTTTTTTTTTTTCCTTTGCTTATTGTACTTTAATAGAAACATCCTTACAGACTGTAGGAACACTACGTAATTAGGTTAGCTTAATACCATTAATTCTTTTGATTAAGTCTGTTCAGTTTCTAGATCAATAAAAATTAATGCAAATGTTTTACCATTTTATATGGAATGGAACATATCCTGTTTGTTCTCATGAATCTGTCCAATGAGTAGAGAAAGCATCATCAACATTGATTCAAACAAGAGATCAAAATCAGTCTGATTATGATGACTCCCTCAGAATACAATAATCAACACAAATTGATTATGATGTTCGAAAAACTAAAACTAAGATATCACACTAACAGAAGATAAATTATTACAAATCCACAAAGACTTCCTCTTAAAAATCACAGTATTGATAGCACTAATGAGTATTTCATTGATGGAGTTTCCAAGGGAGGTTCATACTGAGCTTTGTCTCGAAAAATCACAAATATAAGAAGAATGCAAACGGATTAGAAACTCATACCACTCTCTCAAATGATACATTAGAGATGTTTTTACGGTATTTTTAAATTCTTTTGAGTCATCTAAATTAGTAGAATCCAATGGTTTAGATGTGCTAGTACCTCCTGATCTCTCTTTTAATCAATTTAATTATTTTTAAAAAAAGAGGTATATGATATAATAGTACTTCTACGAGGGCGGTGAAGGCGAGGGCGAGGGCAACGAGGATAGAGAATAGATCTAGGGTTTTTACTGTAATTCACTAGTTTGTAATTTTGTTTGTGCCTTGCGAGCAGCGGGTAGCGGGTGCGGGTTTGACACTTCACACTTGACACAGACACACTTCACATATTTGACAGTAGTTTTCGGGTCGGGGCGGGTTTTCGGGTTCGGATATTGATTTCACTTACCCACTCCTAAAATACCTGTGGGTATTGAATTTCCCCCGTACATGTCCCGTGGGTTTTGAATTTTTCCCATGCCCGCCCCCGCGGGTTCAGGTATCTGCGGGGGACGGGTATCACCCGCCCCGTTGCCATCCCTACCTGGAATAGGTTCAACAAGCCAAGATCAAATATATGAACAGATTTATGGACAGATTTTAAAGGTTTAAAGGAATCTTAAAATAAAAAGTTGGTATGTGCTAGATCTTAACAATAAAAAAGCTAGATTGAGCTAAGTATTAGAACTAGCTCATGGAATAGAAAAAGAGCTCAACCCATAAGCTAGGAGAAAGGGTTTTAAGAATTTGTGGGATGGTAAGATTACTCGCTTTTTGTTTATATCGTAGGACGTCACAAGTGAACAATAAAGAAGATTCATGAGTTGGCAACAGGAGCAATACTTGAGTCTGCCTAAAGAGTTAGAATAAATTAGGGTCAGGTTAGGGCCTTTTATTTGGAGAGTTTTAGTTGAATTGGGTTCTAATTTAGTCGAATAGGACTAGATTAGGAATGGATTGAGCCAAATTAGGGATGGCCTTCGCCCATTCCCATACACAGGTATTGGAATGTAGGGCAGCAATAGAATATTAGAATGTATAATCTTGCAACTTGCAAGGACCTGAAGGGTCAAGTACATACAGTTTTGTTCTCTTATTCATGCCAATTCTGAGAAATCATCCTTGTCTTGCAGCTTTGATCCGGCATAACCGGCCAGAAATTGCTGCATTCTGATGATGCTAAACTTCAGAGGTATGTTGTCCGATAACCCAGTCAGGATCAAGATAACTAGGACATAACATTCTGTTAAGGTGTTTTCTATTTGTTGATTTTGTGGCATCTTATTGCTCATAAGTCAACTAGAATCATGTAGGTATGCTTATTGTGCATCTTATGAGCAAATGTCCTTCTATCGGCATCATGTCTAACAGGCAACAACCAATGCCAGTTGCTATCATTCTTCACCTCAGATGATGTGGTAAATTAGTTGTCTTCTCAAGTTGTCTAGCTATGCAGTATAAGCATACCCGTGTGAGAAATACATATTGGGGCAGTGCTATGTTATCATAGTGGGATAGATTGCTCATGTGCTCCACAATCTCGTGCCATTAATGAAGCTGTCAGGATAATGCCAATATTAGTGTTTCATTGTTAAGTCGTATCGTTTGGTTGCACTGGTTTATATCATTGTGATTTTGGTCTTGTCAGTGTGACTCCATTTTGCATCATTGGTTGAATTTTGTTGCGAAGTCGATGACAATTCTCTTGTATCATACCAGGAAAGCTCTCAATCTGTTACAGTACCTGCTGCACGATAACAAGTCGGATAGGAGTGTTGCTGCAGAGCTCGGTCTTCCCAAACTAATGATGCATCTCGCATCCAGCAGCAATGATTCTGGAGTTCAAGAAGCTGCTTTAGGCGGTCTTCTGGAACTGGCAAGGGACAAGACATCTGGTACTGATAACACCTTACTTGATCAAGACAAACTGAAAGATGTTCTCCAAAGCCGCATGGATGTTCTCCAAAGTTTTTTGTACATTGTATGTCTATTTTTTTGAAACATTTCCGATAGTTTTGGTAGATGAAGAGGGAATTGTAAGAGCTGATGTTCTTTATAGAAGAGCAGAATTCAAATATAGTGTTGAGCAAGTAGATGTAACTGTAGAGTTATATGACGCCTAACTTAATGAAGAGTAGAAATTTTTTCCACTAAAAATATTTTCTCACTAAGAAATTTACTCATCCATGAGGATAACTAATAATCCCCATCGGAATTTTTTTCTATATAAAAAATTTTCTTGAATAACCAAACAAGACCTTAATGACACTTAATTATAAGAAATTGCCAGGGATCATCGTATAATGTCGTGCAGGACCTTAATGACACTGAATCCTCAGAAATTGCCGGGGGACATCATATAATGCTGTACAGGTTAGGATAGCACAGATTTTAACAAATGAATGGGTAGAACATGAGGCTAACTAACAAACTGTCAAACCTATTTTTAAATATCCCATCAGCACATCAATTGAAATCATATTATGATATCCTTGTGCATTGAAATACAAGAATTTTTTTTCCTAATAACCCATAAAAAAAACAAATTTGAAAAATTACCCAGACCTTTTAAAATTTGCAAAATGGCCCTCTGTCGCAAATCATCGCGCGCGACTAATTTTCAGTCATTAGCTGGGCTAGCGACTGAAAACGTGGCACGGCCCAACGCCCCGCTGGCCCAGGTGCCGTGCCACGCCAGCTTTCAATCGCTAGCCTAGCTAGCGACTAAAACCCGCAACGTTTCAGTCGCCAACCCGGCTAGCGACTGAAACGGCTATTTAAAGGTCACCAGTCGCTTTCAGTTTTTTCGAAAATTCAGAAATTACTGAAATCTGTTTAGTGAGAGAGAGAAGGAAGAGAAGAAGAGAAGAAAGAGGAGGAGAAAAACTCTTTTCAGATATTCTTCAATCTGTTCGCTGAGATACATTTTCATTAACTCGTAGTATTTAGATCGTTAACTCGTAGTATTTAGATAGGATTTAGATTATAAATTTATATGGATGGTAAATACGTAAATGTGATTGACTAAAAAATTGAAAGAACCTGCATATTAGTGTATGTTCGTAGATTAAAAAATTTGAAGAACTTATACATTATTAGTATGTGATGGACTAAAAAATGTGATTTTTTTTAAATTTGAATTTTATTAGTATGCACGTAGATTAAAATATTTGTTAGAATGTAGATGTAAACGTTTGTTAGTACGTATATTAAACTGATTGATAATATGTAAATTTAAAAGTTTCTTTTATATTATGTTAGGGCCCTCGCGGCCTCGCTGTCGTCGTCGTCACTGCCGTCTTGGCCTTGCCCGCACCGGTTTAGAGCGAGGGCGGGTATTATTTTAGGGTTGTGGGGTTTAGAAATTAAATTATGTTAGGGTTAGGGTTGGGTTTTAGTTAGGGATAGGGTCAGGGATTTTTTGTTGGAATAACCGAATAAAAAAAAGAAATTCGAAATCTAACCCAAAACTTTTAAAAATTTCAAAATTGACCTTCAGTCGCGAATTTGGTTAGGATTAGGAATTTGGTTAGGGTAAAGGTTAGGGTTATGGTTGGTTTTCAGTTAGGGTTAGGGTCTATAAATTTAATTGTTCACTTCACCTTTTTCCTAGGCAAAAATCGTGTAACCCAACAGCGACTGAAATGCGGTGTTGGAAAATTTCTGTTGTTTCAAAAACCATGTTTTTTGTAATACTTTGAGCAATGTTTTGATACATCTCATAGTCGCAATATCGTTGTATAATTCCGCTACAGTTATTGCTCATCGCCGCACTATCCTGTTTAAACCTAACGCAGAATGACAAATTGATTAGGCTATAGAGCAACCCACTACGGTTTGTGTTTATTACGGAGCTGGTATAATCCGTAATGGAGCAAACGGTGATGATCTTGGTGGTTGTATGCATGTTTATGGTCAAATGAGACAACCACAGTCAATGCCTTTCAATGATTTGGAGATGTGGCTAGTCGACCTATTACAACTAAATCCTGCGACGGATAATCTCAGGGTCGAAGGCATGATTCCGGAGGAAAACAAATAGGTGCTCAAGGGACTGAAAGGTGACAAATCATGGGGTTCGTTTGGGAGATTTGTAACAAATCCAGGCTATGGTTGCGGGGTCATCATACTGTATGTTGAAATCATATGCGCACATAGCTCGGAGGGCAGCCATTCCGTAGGAAGAGAAAAGAGCAGCACTAATATCAGCATCGGAGGTCACGATGGCGATGGCGGTGTCGATACCGGTGCAGGTGGCAGTACCAATGCCAGTGCAACTGGCAGTGTACCTTTACAAACTGTAAGAGATACAACTCCGTTTGGGGACCATCAAGTAGATGCAGCTGAAGAACTACCAGAATTGGAGGAGAATTTTAATGAGGAGGAGTATACTAATCCGTCATAAGTGTATGAATCTCCTGATGAATCCATGGAACAGCAAAATCCTATAGGTGAATGGACTGATCCATCATATTTGATTTCCGCTGTGGTTCGTGATGAGCTGAGTTCGCGATGGTCCTATAATGAATCAACCGTCCAGCTTGAACAGTTGTTTTGGAGTAAGAAAAATGCAAAGAAAGCCATAACTGTATGGGCTATTTCACTAAATAGGCCATTCCGGGTGGTCAAATCAAATCCGTGCCTGTGGACTGTGAGGTGCTTAGTCGAGAACTGTCCATAGTATGTACGTGTCACTCAGCCACGAGATGCCCCGTTCTTTCAGTTGACCAGAGTCGAAGACCACGGATGTCTGGCTAAGGGCATGGTGCAGCAACATAGAAATATTACATCCAGTTTTGTTGCCAGTCTGATACTCTCAGTAGTAAAAGAAAATACGACAATGACACCGAAAGTGATAATTGCACATGCCGCGGAGAAGTACGGTTATAAGATCAAGTACGCGAAGGCATGGAGGGCTAAATAGAAGACGCTGGAGGAGCTTTTTGGGACATATGTTGAGGCATACAACCCCGTACCGAGGCTGTTGCGGCGCATATGCGAAGCAAATCCAGGAACAATCACCGAACTTGTTGATACGCCGACAATCGGCTCGAAGGGTGCTGTGATTCCTGAGTGCATGGTACTGTGGATTTTTCTGGGCATTCCAACAGTGCGTTGCATCGTTCAGGTACATGAGACCCGTGCTTTGCATTGACGGAACATTTTTGACTAGAAAATACCAAGGAACTCTGCTGACTGTCGTGGCTGTTGATGCCAACGACCAGCTTCTCCCCATAGCATATGCCGTGGTCGAGGGGGAGAACTACAGCAGTTAGCTGTGGTTCTTGGGCAAATTGAAGAATGAGGTCGTCAAAGACCGGGAGCGCGTGTGCTTGATTCACGATCGAAATGGAGGAATGCTGAGTGCGATCGAGTACATGCAATCGGGAGTGGATCCATCGCTGAGTTGGGATGACTTGCAGAGTCATTGGTGCTCTCGGCATCTTGCCGCGAATTTTCACACTCGTTTCAAGGGCAGGCGCCTTATGCAGGTGTTCAAACGGCTTGTCAAACAGAACCAAGAGGAAAAGTTCTCAAAAATATGGAAGTCACTGGAGGAAGGTACGTTGGCGGAATTGCAAGAGGCAGGCGCTCTAGAAGACGGCGGCGTTACCGGCGTGGGAAGCTGCCGGGGTCGTCTCAATTTCAGTCAATGGATTCAGCCCAAACCAATGGAGAAGTGGTCGTTGCTGCACGACACAGGCGAGGCTTGACACGGAATCATGACGACAAATCTGGCCGAGGTGTACAACTTCGTCCTGAAAGGTGTGCGATGCTTACCACTTACTGCAATAGTTGAGATGACATTCACATAGTAGCGTACTACGACAGCAGGAGTTTGGCGGCATCAAGTCTTGTGCATGACCCTTTAGTACACTGGCCCAAAAAGATCAATGATTACCTCGAATTTTGGACAAGAAAGTCGTTGACACATGATGTCTCAGTGCTAAGTCGTTTGAACGGAAAGTACGAGGTTCGGCTAAGGCACAAACATGTCCGTGGCACATTGCGAGCTGGTCGGGTCCACGAATGTCGAATTTCAAATGCAAATGCCCAATGCACATGCAACAAGCCTCAACTGCTGCACATTCATTGCTCTCATGTCGTCGCTGCCTGCTCCATTCCTGGGATCGATCTGACGCAGTATATCTCAACCTATTATACTCTGCAGTACTTGTGGAAAAACGGGACGGTGTCTTCAATGGGTGTGCGGCGAGGGGAAACTATCGAGAACTATAGCCGGAAGATACCATCACGTGGATCCCAGACAAGAGGCTCCTCGTAGGCCATGTCGGCTGACGTCGATCCAAGAGGATACAGAACGATATGGATGCAGCGGAGCGTGAAGATGACCTACGTAGATGCAGCGCTTGTAGGCAGCCTGGTCACACAAGGAATTGATGCCCGCGGGTGGCAGGCGCATCAACCTCGTCGCAAAACTAAAGCAATGTTGTAATGTTGTAATGTTTGAACTACTGAATGTTTTGTCGTGAATTGTACTGAATTTCCCTAATGCCTTCTCGTGAATTTTCCTAATGCCTTGTCGTGAGTTGTACTGAATTTCCCTATATGAGTTGTACTGAATTTCCCTAATGTCTTGTCGTGAATTTTCGTAAGTACTACTGAATGTTTGTTTATTAACACTAATGTATCAACTTCTCAACCAATATGTGACAACTGCAGGTATGGTCGACGACCATCAGCTTCCTGAGCTGATTGAACAGCACCATCAGGAGCGTCACCGTGCTCGACGCCTTCTACAGGGCACCGTTCTCCCAGCTCTACTCATGAGGACACCGTGTGAGATGTGGCCTCTAGATGAGCGGTTCGCGCCTTATTTGCTCGAGGCCGGACTGTTGCCGTTCGCCTGCATGGTAGATCGGGCGAGACGATTCCCTTTCGACCGAGCCCTCGTTACCACGCTTGTGGACCGGTGGAGGTCCGAGACGCACACGTTCCACTTTAGTTTCGGTGAGCTCACTATCACGCTGCAGGACGTCAGCATGCTGCTTGGCCTACCTATCCGCGGGGAGATATATGTCTCGGCGGCCACTGACAGAGTTGCATGGCGCCTAGATTTTCTACAGCGCTTTCGAGGGAGTAGGGCCTACGGGGGGGTTTGCGCAGGACGCAGGAGTTCCCCAGAGTTACCTTCGCGGAGTGCGTGATGGTGCGCTCCCCGTGGCAGCTCCAGAGGAGGTCTTCAGGCGCCACCTTGAGGCGTACTTGCTGTACCTGTTTGGGTGGTTGCTCTTTCCTGGCACCCATGGAGACATCTGCGAGCGGCAGTACGTTCAACTCGCCAGGAGTATTGCCGACTCGGCCCTGGGGCACGTGCCGCGGTTCAGTTTCGGATCCGCCGTGCTCTGCCACACCTACAAGGGGTTGTGCGACGCCACGAGCAGAGACCAGGTGAGCTCTCTTTTCGCTGGGTGCACCATCCTCTTGCAGATGTGGTCGTACGAGCATTTCCCCATCAGTCGACCGCTGGTTCCGCGGGATCAGTTCGCGTTGGCTGGGGATGCGAGGGACGGCCCCGTGATGGGATGGAGATGGGCTAAACTGAGTTTGAGGTGGGCCACAAATCAGGCACACCCCTGTTATCCTTCGTACGCCACAGGCTTTGATCTGCTCGTCGACGACAGCATCATCTGGGATCCGTGGACCACCGCGAACCTCCAATTAATCCGTCGCTCCAGTTGACCTTTCTTCTCTTTGTAGCAGGATGCTGTGTACTGGCGCACCCAGGTTCTGCTCGTCTTCTCGCACATGATTGAGGGGTACTCGCCTGAGCGAGTTATGCGCCAGTTCGGCCTACGCCAGCTTGTCCCCGTGCCGCCTCCTCGATAGATCCTACACCATATCCATGAGTACGTCAAATATGCATTACATTCACATATTATTTTACACATGATTTCTGTTACTAACTAATTGTTTTGTCCGCAGGCAATCCAGGAAGGGTCGAGTGGGGGACGATTTCGTTCGTCGGCAACGGCCCTATGTGCAGGAGTGGATGGATTGGGCCCACACACACACGGTTGAGGAGCATAGGCCGTACAACCATGACATCCATTTTTCATATCTGTCCTGGTACCGACCTCGCACGATCTACTGGTTGGCGGGCGGCCCAGCAGCCGCACCTGATGAGCCCGTCCCTCCCGCCACCATCGACGACCGCTACGACTGACGCCTTACTGGGCGAATCCACTCTTTTGTGAGTTCCTTAGCTCTTTGCAACCTGACTTTCACATGGATTATCGTTCTATAATTGCATTAATTCGTGTGCACAGCTAGACATCCTTGGCGGCGTCTCTACTGGTACACGGGACATGATGGTCAGGTCTTGCCTCGGACCCACCATGCCCAGCGACGATGTGTACGCATATTGTTCGGAGGTCGAGCGGCATGTCGATCAGATTCTGGTCGGTTTCAGAGTGCTGCTGCCGCCTCACTTGACCGTGATTCCCCCACCATCACCGTTGGCGCCGGGTCCTTCGCCGCATGTGCCATCAGCAGACCGTCCGTCGTCGTCGCGCCCTCCACCACCGCACACGGGTTTCGTGCCTGCCGATAGCTCTTCGGATGAAGAGCTCGATACTCCTGCATGGCACCAGCCTCTCGACCAGACACAGCAGCATCCTACGCAGCCGACACGGCAGCATCCTAGCTTCCCTGCCGATGCTCTGCCGCCTACGCAGCTGACACAACCTTCCCAGGCTCCACCATCTGCGCAGACACCACCAGCGAGGAGGCGGCGCTTCAGGGATCGTCAACCCCCCTCTCGGTACACACCATCGGAGTATCAGGCCACCCACAAATGGGGAGGAAGGGGCAGTAGCCTGATGTAGGGTTTTGTTGGACTGTTCAGTTTTTTCGTACATTTTTGTCAGGTTTCCAACCTTTTGAAAAAAACACTGTCGCACTTTTGTACTGTTCTACTTTTGTCCGACTCTGTATTTCTGCTTTTCAGCCTTTATACTTTCATCTTTTCAGCTTTTGTACGATTAGTACTTTCAGCTTTTGTACGAGAACCCTAAAAAAGCTAAAACCCACATCTCATCTCCGAACTTCGAGCTAATTCAAGGAGTATCTCCCATTCACTATTCTGAGCAAGTTTCCCTTGGTAAGATTTCCAAAATCTCATCCGAGGCCTCAGTTTCAAGTCTCGCCATTTTCTAAAACCCTAATTACCCTAAAGTGACCTGTTTTCGAATTATCCCAAAATCATCGAATTTTGTTGAATTTCATCGAAACTCCTGCTGAATAAACTCCTGAAATAAAGTTACACTTGTGTGTGAAATTATATCTCAAATCAGCCCTCTCAATCTCAAGATTTGCAAACAAGTCCAAATTTCCAAGCAAAATCATTACAAATCAGTCCAAATCCTTGCATCTGGGTCCTTGCCCCTTTGAACCTTTCAGTCGCTAGCCGGACTGGCGACTGAAACGTTGCGGGTTTCAGTCGCTGGCCGGGCTAGTGACTGAAAGCTGGCGTGGCACGGCACCTGGGGCCAACGGGGTATTGGGCCGTGCCACGTCTTCAGTCGCTAGCCCAGCTAGCGACTGAAGATCAGTTGCGCGTGCTGATTCGCGACAGAAGACCATTTTTGCAAATTTTAAAAGGTGTGGATTATTTTTCAAATTTGTTTTTTTTTTGTGGGTTATTAGGAAAAAAAATTTGAAATACAATTAGTAGGGTGCTCCACTTCTGACATATCATAAACATGAGAATTTCTAAGAGTAACAGAAGGAATAAGATGCTACATCTTTGAACACTAAGTAAACATCACAGGAGTGAAGTCATGCAACACTTTAACTAGCTATCTCCTCAAAGTATGGATAAAAAAGGGTTGCTGCAAGTAGAATTCCAATACCAGAACCTTATTGCGCCCATGAGATCTGATAACATTGTTAATACACTAATGCACAAGCCACCAAAAATAGCTGCTGTTGCAACATAATGGTTCAATCTTCTATGAAAAGTCGAGTCCCGGCGACCAAGCATCACCATTTGTTGCTCCTGCATTAAAACAATAACGATGTGAACATATCTATATGCTGAGTAGGAAATAAGATAAAAAGAGGATGAGGCAGATGGATGACTTCTCCCTACATTGAGCAGACTGGCCACATCTCTAGCCGATGATCCACGAATTTCAATCCACATTTTGGAGAGAAGAGCAGACTCGCTAAGTAGGAAGACTGTATAGAATAGTGCACGGAACGGATCTATAGCTACATCAGCCAAGCTGCAGGGAGAAAATAGGACACATAAGACAAAGCCAATGGAAACATTCTGTGTCAGATCTTAGATCCAATTTAAGTTACAAGCATGCACAATCTAATTTGCATGAACTGAATCTATGTACTCACGTTGATGGTGCTGTTAGGTAGTAAGCAATCCCACCAACTGGAATGGATTGTCCAGAGTACTCAGAAACCTTCCACTTGCCAAGCAGATTCACAAGTTTGTTTCCACTATACATCCTGTATATCCTCTGCAACCAAAACCACAGATGGGATGTTTACTAAGGAACCAATGACAGTATTGCATAACAACCAGTTACAAAGTGGACAAGTACCTGTGTGACAAAATACAGATTTGTAAATAGTGCACATTGTAACACAATGGTTGCATTGGAGATGTAGAAGAACTTCATGGTATAGTAGCCTTCCAACCAAGGAAAATTCCTTGATCTTATCGGCAACAAAACATGTAAGCCTACAAGGTATATGACAATTAGAAAGACCAAGAAAGTAGCTAGCAAGTTGGTCATATTTGGGAGATTTTGACGGAAAAAGGCTTCATGCAACGCACGAACTTTATCAGTTCTAGTAACCAGAAGATGGACTCAGGCAATAACAGCTCCCTTGTATTCAGCATCTTGCCCACAATATATGGTGAAGGGGCTAAATGCCTTCCAAAAAATGCTTCCACTGTCAAAATCCAAAAGAAGTGTTACCCTACGAGCACAACCCGATTTAACTATAATGCTTTTGATTTCAAATTCTTACCAAATGCTGGTGGCAGTGAACAAAGAGATTCCAAGTACCAATCCATATCCCTTTTTAAGGAGTTCATCAAGATAAATAACAACAATACCAGCAAAGAAAAGTTGAAGCATGATCAGAATTGCATTGCCGGTGCCAAGTTGTTGGTAGACAATACCATACATTGCAGATAGCACGAGGCTCATTGCTGCCATTATGGTGATCAATATCCCGAGCAACTTCTGTGCCCCATTCTTGAGGAATTTCATAAATTTAGCATTAGCAAAAAGAAACACAATGTAATTTTGCATTAACAAAATTATCCCACTATCCAAATAAGACATCATTTACAACGCTTTAGTGACATGCAAAATGTTTGTTGCAAGGATCACAACATTAGACTCTCAAGTCTCTACACATAAGTATTGATTTAAAACCATCAGCAATCGGGAAACTTAGGCAGTTTAGCAATCATTGCTTGTGCACTAGCTACCTTCTTTTCTAAGACAGGAAATTATATCTGGAAATACGATGATGTCTTTATTGGAACCTTATTGGAAACTAAAGGTGTAATGGCATGACTATGGCCCCATTTGGGAGACTTCAGCTTCAGCTTAAATTTACCAGAAATCAAACGGGGTGTAGGAGGTTCTCAAATAAACTTAAGCCCACTTTTAACTGAAAAACACTGAGAAACTTAATCCCCTCTACTCTAGCTTCTAAGGAAGCCTCAAAAGATCACTTCTGGCAAAAACTTAAAGCCTCCCTATATATCTCTACATGTCAAAACCTTACAAGCTATACCGCCATCACATATGTATAACCCATAATATCCATATTTTTTTGTAATCAATAAAAAATTCATATTGTCCTTCTCTACTTTCAAAAAAATCCAGATAACTTCTTTTACTTTGAAACCGGACATTCTACATCATGTACTTCAAAACCATTGCATATGTGATTTGAAACCACACTTTCACCGGTTTTGACCAATGATATGGATGGCAAATTTGGCAATTTCACCCCTCAAATATTTCTCAAATGCAAAACCGTAAATACTACTTTGTTTACTATTTATTTTGTGTTAGAAAATTTCAAACACCACTTCGGAGCACCTTGAATTATGAATTTGTAATTTCAACCTCAAATTTGAATTTTGAAATTTGGTGTTTCAAATTTGAGGTTGAATTTTGAATTCAAATTGCTAGACAAATTCTTACGCTTACCCCCAAAAGTTCGATGGAATTCACTTGTTTCATCTCACAATGATATTTTAAAATTTAGACTACAAATTTGAATCTGGATTTGGTTACTAAATCCAAATTTTAGACAATTTGATATTCAAATTCGAAGTTTTAATTTTTAATTTTGAAATTCAAATATCAAATTCGAATACCAAAATTTGAAGTTTCTAAATACCAAAATTTGCGTTTGACATTAAATTTAAAATATCAAAATTCAAATTTGAGGTTGAAATTTCAAATTCATAATTTGAAGAGGAGCTCGATGGCGGCATTTAAAATTTGAAAAATATGAAACAAAATAAATAGTAAATAAAGTATTTGCTGTTGTGCAATTTAGAAAGATTAGAGAGGTGAAATTATAAAATTTTTTATCCACATCACTAGTCAAAACAAGTCAAAGGGTGGTTTTGAACAAAATATGCATCGGTTTTCAAATATATAGTGTAAAATGTCCAATTTCAAAGTAGCGGATTATTTTTGAATGTAAATTAAGGGGTAATATACATTCAACAAATCAAAGCACCATTAGTATAAATATCAACATGCCACCATTCCAGAAACAAATAGCTCCAAGAAAACCAATTAGAGTTGAGCAGAATTAACACTTACAGGAGAGCACGATCCTCGGGGATGCTGCAGTCCACCCTAATAATCTTTGACCCCACCAAGAGCTGCATTGGAATTTTTTTTCCAATAACCCAATAAAAAAAAAGAAATTCTAAACTTAACCCTAAATTTTTAAAAATTTCAAAACTAACCTTCAATCGCGAAAACGGCGCGTGACTAAGCTTCAGTCACTAGCCCAGCTAGCGGCTGAAAACGTGGTACGGCCCATATGTACCTACTGGCCCAGAACTGTGCCACGGAAAGAGATATAAAACTATGAGTGTGGATTCGAACCCTGGTCTCTTGGGTGAAAGATTAGTGTCGCAACCAACTAGCCTAACAAACATTTCTAAAAAGTATTGTTATTGCATAAAATAATACTTTACTTAATCATTCGTGAGCTGGGCCAGCGGTGTATTTGGGCCGTGCCACGTCTAGCGACTGAAATTCAGTCGCCCAACTTTTTGGCGACTGAATGTTAGTTTTGAAATTTTTAAAAGTTTTGGGTTAGATTTGGAATTTTTTTATTGGGTTATAAAAAAAATTATTCGCTGCATAGCTAAAGCCACTGGACAGGTTAATATTTAGTCACTTGTCGAGTACGACAAACTGGCAAAAATTGGTTTTAATTGTGGCAAGTGTGAGATTCGAACCCAAGCCGCAGGGGTGAGAAAGGGTGCAGTAACCAGCTGGCCTAGAAATCTTTGGTTGCTCTAAAGCCACTGGACAAGTTGATATTGAGTCACTTGTTGCGTGCCCAGCACTTGACAAGCTGGTGGTTGTGACCCCTGGTCGATAGAGGCTTCTGGTCGCAGTCGAGACAAGGCTAACACTCGACAAGGGGTTTGTCGAGCCCTGGACACTCGACAAGTCCCTCCTACGCGACAAATCGTTTGTCGAGTTCCCAGAGCTCTACAGGTTGACGTGATATGTCATTTGTATAAAATTTTAGAATTATAGATTATTTTTTAATTGATTTTTTATATAGATTATTTATAAAAAAAAAAGACTCCCAGTGGTTGAATAGATCCCATATAGAGGCAGCTGGGTGCAGACCAAAAAGATGAAGAGCGACATGACTGTGCACATCACCTTTTGGCGGAAGGGGATTGTGTTGCTGCTGCTCTGCACCTCTGGCAATAATGGCATAAATGGATGGACAAGATGGAGCAACTGGAATCCACCTGCCATTTCTGACAGCTAGCCCAAATTACTCCTTGAAAACAAATCAACAACCTACAAATACATACATGCACATACAGCCTATAAGGCTAAGTCCAGTGCAGAGGCGTTTCGTGAGGCGTTTCAACAGAATATTCTTCAGTATATTCTGTGCCACGTATGCGAAGCACTACCCCAAACATCTCCCTACTTCAATACAAGGCGCTTCGCGAGGCGTCTTCTCCAAACGTCTCTCTCTCCAATGCAAAGACGCTTCGAGAGGCGCTTCGTGCGGGACCCGCATATATAATATGTATTAAAGATTATAATTACTAAAATGAATTTCGGATAATTCGAACACAGCCAAATAAAACATAAAAATTGTAAATAACATTAAAAAAATTCAAAATTTTTTTAAATTTTTTGATTTAATAAATGACACACATAGAAATAAACAAGACACATACTAATTAAAATTCGAATACATTTTAAACAAGACTCCGCACAAACTACTACATTTCGGTATCGTCGCCCCTGAAATGCTGCCAAATGTGCTCAACCAGATCCCGTTTCAGTTGCTGATGCGTTGGGCGAGTCCGGATTGCATCATTTTGAGCTAGCATATGTGCGAATATTGGCGGAGCACTCCCGTGGAGAATAGGCGGTGTAACGGTAGATGTCCCTTGGCTATCGTACGACCCATCGGTCGGGTCATGAGAGTGTCGCTCATCCTCGATTATCATGTTGTGTAGGATGACACACGCTTTCATAATATTGGCAAGGGTTGACCGTTGCCAAAATCGACCGGGGCCGCGGACAATAGCAAATCGAGTTTGCAAGACCCCAAAAGCTCGCTCCACATCTTTTCTTGCTCCTTCTTACTGCTGTGCGAACAACATGTGTTTCTCCGTTTGGGGCAAGGGAATGGTCTTCACGAAGATAGCCCATTCGGGGTAAATACCATCGGCTAAGTAGTACCCCATATTGTATTGTGTCCCATTAACAGAGTACTGAACAGCAAGAGCTCGGCTGGCCAACACATCCGTGAAAAGGGGGGATTGGTTTAGCACGTTGATGTCGTTGTTGGATCCGGCGACACCAAAGAAAGCATGCCATATCCACAGATCTTTGGACGCAACCGCTTCCAGTATTATTGTAGGGACTCCTTGATCACCGCGGGTGAATTGACCCCTCCACGCAACTGGGCAATTGCGCCATTCCCAGTGCATGCAATCGATGCTTCCCAGCATTCCTGGGAAACCTCGCTCCTCTCCTTGCCGGAGCAGACGCCGGAGGTCGTCGACAGTAGGTTGACGAAGATATTCCTCCGCGAACCGATCAATGATTCCTTCGACGAAACGCTCCAGACACTCAATAGCCGTCGACTTTCCAATGCGTACATACTCATCGACGGCATCGGCGGGGGAGCCGTAGCACAACATGCGCAATGCCGCTGTACACTTCTGCAAGGGAGATAGCCCCTTTCTAAGGAGGGCATCTCTCCTCTCATTAAAGTACGGGGACCACCCCCTAAGAGCTTCGACGATTCGCAGAAAGAGGGGTTTCCCCATTCGAAACCATCTGCGAAACAAATACTCGGGGTAGACCGGAACGTCGGCGAAGTAGTCCGCGACTAGACGGCCATGACCGCCTTCGCGATCTCTATCGATGTACCTTCTGCTACCTCGTCGACGGCGGTGCGAGGTACCATCGTCTATGCTGGCTTCAAGGTCGTCAACAACGCGACGGTACAGGGGTTGGACCGTCAACCCACTTTGCACAAACGCCGCCACGAACTCTTCGACTTGGTTGATGGCTTCATCGTCGCCACTACTTGTGCTTGAGCTAGAGGACATTTTTTTTTAGCAAGGCAAGATATTTTGGACAAGGCAAGATCTTGTGAAGATGAAGGCTCCAGGGGTTCTGATATATAGGGAGAGAAGCGAATCAAGCACATGGGCCTCTTCCAACGGCTAAATACAAAGGCATCCATCACATGTGTTGGTTCCAACGGGTACAATCCAAAAGCATGGAACACATATCGATCACATGCCAAAAGCAACGGCTAAAATTCAAAAGTACCGATCACATGCCAAAAGCAACGGCTAAATACAAAGGCATCCATCACATGTGTTGGTTCCAACGGGTACAATCCAAAAGCATGGAACACATATCGATCACATGCCAAAAGCAACGGCTAAAATTTAAAAGTACCGATCACATGCCAAAAGCAACGGCTAAATACAAAGGCATCCATCACATGTGTTGGTTCCAACGGGTACAATCCAAAAGCATGGAACACATATCGATCACATGCCAAAAGCAACGGCTAAAATTCAAACAGGTAAATCCAAAACGACTTAAATTAATAATGCGAGTACAATTTTACAAAGGAAAAGTACATCATTCAAGCTACTATTTATTCTTCATTTCCTTAATCATGTCGTTCACGTACTCTAATGCGGCCTCATGCGCCTTTTTACGAGCATCCGAGAAATTAGATGTATCCCCCATAATCAGTTTCGTCAGCGACTTCATAAATGTGGTTTTTACCTTGCTTTTGGCCATCTCTTGCAAATTCTGGGCTGCAGCAACGGCTTTGTCGGCCACCCTATCGAGGTCGGCATTGGCTTGGCCGATGCGCTGCAGGGTCTCCTCGTACGCCGAGGACGCCGAGGATGTTTCACTCATTTTTGTCTTACCCTTCCGCTTGTTCTTTGCGGCATCCCGCCCTTCCGGTCGTGGAAGCTCCACAGGTTCGTCGTCGTTGTTTGACGACGACGTGTGGGCACCTTCTTCGTTGAGGCGAGCTCTTTTGGAAGAGTCGAGGTAGCTTTGGCACCACTTCGGTTGACCACGCACGGCAGTCCACCAGTGCTCCAAGATGAAGGGATGACCCACCTCCTGCTTATACATGTCCCGTGCTTGAGACATTAATTGGTCGTCCGAACGACCACTGGCGTAGGCATCCCTCAACCTACAATAGATGCCATTGAAGTGAACAATTTTCTTATTGTTCTTCAGCCAATGGTCTTTGCAGTGCCTAACGTCCCGTCTGCGGTCGGGCGGACTGCTCCTGTTGTATGCCTCAGCGACCTTCGACCAATATACGTCGAACTTTTGGTAGTTCCCCTCCACCGGATCAAGAGGGTTATTAAACCATGCACTGATCTGGAGGATGAAAAATTCAACTTTTCAAAAACTAAGACAAACCCTGTGGACAAAAAATGTACCATACAAATATTTAATATTTAGATGAACACTCACAAGTCGCATGTCGTCCGGTTGTGACCAGTTCATTCGTTTACGCCGCTGTGCGGCGGTTCCTTCGCTTTTGCCGGCATCGTCGGCGTCCTCGTACTCGACCGGGCCCGTGCTATGCGGACTGCCGGTATCTGATACCGACGTGGAGCGGGAATTCTTTGCCGGTGCTTGCGGAGGCGACATTTCCGCGGGGATGGTCAGAGCTCCAACGAAATGAGGATTCTGACCATAAGGGCCGTAGGGGGGTTGTGCGTACGGATGTGCATATGGATATGGTTGGCCGTATGGAGGGGGTGGGGCGTATGGTGGATAGCACATCGGATATGGTGGGGGAGGGGGCTGAAAACTGGCCGGATTTTGGCCGCTTGGCGCTTGGGGGCTCTCCTCATCGAAATTAGGCTCGCCAAACCAGTTCACATAACCGCGGGGGGGAGTGTTGGCCATCGGAAAATTTTCTGGGAAAAAACGGGTTGAACTTTGCTGGAAAAGTGTGTGGTTTGAACTTGTGTTGAGTGCAAATAAGCTGAAACTTGCTCCTATTTATAGCCAGGGGAGCACACAATTTTTCAGAATTTTTTTGTGTTTTTTGGTGAATTTTTGGTATTTTTTATGAATTTCTAGGCTTAAAAACGAATAAATTATTTAAAACGGCTAGTTTTTAACGGCTATAATAAAACGGCTATTTTTTGTCTCGCTGACAGGTGGGACCGGGGAGATTTATTGCGCAACGGCTAGTTTTCTGCGCCTAATAAACAGCCCCCTCACTGACAGGTGGGTCCCGCAGCAACCGGGCCCGCAAATCAGCGACTAAATCGCAAAACCCCGCGTGTGCACCAAACTTCCCTCCTTTACTGCCACCACGCGTTTTGTGGGCCCCACCAAAACGCGTGACGACAAACGCACCGTGCACCCACCTCACTGACATGTGGGCCGTGACGCGCATTTGGGCCCACATGTCAGTGCACGCGATCAGCGAGTAAAGAGCGCACGCGGGGGACAGCGGTGGGGCCCACAAACCGCGTCCCGGGGCGCCGCGTGTGCTCTAACGCGGGCGCCACGCGTGCGAGGCGTCGGTGGGCCCCACCTGTCAGACCCCGGTTTTGCGACGCCAGCCGTGGCGTTCTCTCTCTCCTCGCGCGCGTTTTTTATTATTTTTTCCCCGTGGAGCCCGCATGTCAGAGCGCAGTAGCGGCGGCGTTGGACTTAGCCTAAGTAAAACAAATTTTCATACCAAGTAGAATATATTTGTAGCAATCATTAGTAGAAGTATAAAAGATGCACAAAGATAACTTAACATGAGTAGTTTTCATTCAGTGGTAACTTATAAAACATTGTAGCAGATATCGTGGTGATTCGTTGTCTATGAGATACGTGATTCACTGTCCAATAGATATGTGCACACATGCTACACTGTTAATTTAGACTAATTTTTCATGTCATGCAAGTAGTGGTAATAGAACAAATATGCAATATAGTTGTTTACCTGGTATTAGTGATGTAAATATATCAATTACATAGTGAATTTTTGCTCTTGAGAAAATCATACCTAAAACTACAATTGGTGCCTGCATGTTGCTGCAGGGAATATGTGCTGCATGAGAAGAATGATTTATAGCACTAATTTATTGCGTGGAATTGGTATATGTCATTGGAAGTTTGAAGAGAAAAAAAACATGGTATGAGGAAAAATTATATCATTTAGGAAAGTGAAAAAGATCGAAATCAATCAACCCCACATACTTAACACAATAAATATAAACACAATACAGCAGTTCTTTTTTTATATAAAGGAAATCAAAACCTGTGATAGTACAAGCATCCCATAAAATACTGCAACAAATGAATGACCTACAAAGTAGCATGCAATCTACAAGGTCAAATTTTGGATTAAATATAAAAACTAAAAATGGTTTAGTAGAACAATAACTAAGAATATTGCATAGTCTGAGTAAGATTGACATGAATAATTTAGACCATGCAACATAACTTCAATCTTGAAGGTTCAGATTGCATAATACTTTAATGGAAATTTGAGCATTTGACAAAGAATACATGATGTAGAATACGATAAAAAGTATAAAGGGGGTTATATGCAAAATCACATAGCATGATTCGCCAGCAGAATATAAAAAAAAATAACCAAACTAAATTAAGTTCCAATTCTGAGACATTAAGTTATAGTCAGAAACTACTTAAAAATAGGATCAAAATGATAGAGCGCCACCAATAGTGCACAAATCAAGTCATCGGGGTATGTAAACCCAAAAAAAGAGCATAGGCCCTCCTCCTAACAGCCCAATATGATTCATACAATTTCAAAATAATTTCTACGTATTCCATGTTCAAAAAGAGAAATCCTCGCTGGTAGGAACGTTCGTTTGCTAGTATTGTTATCTGGGAGCTTACTGCACACCTGGGTCAGTTGCACACCCTCACTGAGGGCAGATCTCAACACTTGGTCACACCACTTAGATAGGGAAGCAAGGGAGGGCCGGTGAGGAGGAGGCTTCATGCATGTGGAAATGGGAGGAGAGGCAATTTTGCATGGAGACTTGGGAGTGGAAGGCTGTGGACACTAGGATAAGGTTTGGGAGGTGGGACTTGAGCATACATGATCTGCGAAGAGTGCAATCTGAATCCAACAGCTAATATGGATTTTTTTAAAAAGGTTTAACAGAAGCTCTACTTTCATTCCAAGGGAGAAGATGATTAAAAAAGTACAAACTTGTCAATCAGTTGGGAACTAAACTGGAAAGAATATTAAGGCCTGGCAGTTTCCAATTATACACCAATACAACTTAAAAACCTATGATCGGTTCGGTGTCAAGTAAACCTTCACCAACACACAACCCTAATATGTTAGAGCAGGATGAGTTGGGGGAGGCATTGGACATGCATAAAGAGGACTTGTGTTCAGACTTCAGAGAAACACACAATTTTATCCAGATTCAGAAAAAGCAAAGTATTTTGGTGCCATATTTTTTTTTCTTGTAAGAAAACTCCTTAGGCAGGCAAGGTGCCAGTCTATTTGGAGGATAAATTGGAATAAGTAAAAAGTTCCTGGTGGGTTATAAAACTAAATAATTACATCTGAGCCAATCAAGCGAAAGATCAATACAGACCAACACAGACCATTCAAGGTCCCATACTTGTATACGGACTAACCCTAGATTGCACGTAGCAACATAAATTCTTAGCGGTTGGAAGTATGGCTGCGTAGGGGTTACCTTAGAGGGTAGACAAGCGGGCGCGTGGCTGCCGGTTGGGGGTCGGCGCCGGTGGAAGAGGAGGGGGCTGCGGGATCGTGATATTGCCCACCGGTGGATGCGGAGGCCAACAGGATCTGCCGGCCACCGGGGCTAGGGTTCGAGGGGAGGAGGAGGAGCCGAGGAGGTGATCGTACATAACGGGTGGAAGATTATAAGGAGGTTGGGGGGAGGGCTATTGCTGATGTGGACAAACTGGTTTTTATTGGTTTCTTTGTAAAATAAATCATAAACTAAAATACGCTTTCGAAAATTACTAATGACTCCTAAAAATATTTTATTTTTTTAATCTATAACACATGTCAAAATATAGTAGTGGAGGAGAGTGAGTGATTTTAACTCAGAAAACGAGACTTGGGTTTGGGTTTTTTTACTCATTTAAACAATCTAATCTGTTAGAATAAGATTGGGCGTAGCTACCAACCAACAAAACTTGTCATGTTAGGTTAGAAAAAAATGCTCATATGAGTCAAACGTTAGATCTAAACAGACCCGAAATTCAAATTATTGTGTTTTGGGTGAGAGTTACCTAGTGGCCTTAGGAGCCGCACAAAAAAAAACATAAGAGAAACTTGAGCAAGAGTGACTTTTGTTCCTTGTCCGCCACCTAGTAGTTGATAGGGAAATATACTCTTGTGTGTTTCTTATTTTCTACTAATAATGGTAGGTGATGAATTTAAGGAGATTGAAACACAAATTGATATGTTCCGCCACAGGGAGAGATTGCAAGAGAGTCACACTACTATTGCTGCATCGTTCCCCACAAGTACGGGTAAAATCATTCCAACCCATCTTTCTTATAACAGATTTCGTTCCGATGCATATATTGATTGGGAAATAGCGGTAGACAAAATTTTTGCTCGATATAAAATCTGTGATAAACGAAAGATTAGGAGTGTTACTAGTGCTTTAACTATTTTTGCATCAATGTGGTGGAAGGATTTGTGTGCATGTAATAAGTTATCTCACACCTAGAAAGACATGAAAAGCCTTATGAGAGATAGATTTGTTAGTAAACTCTATGCTGAATTTTTGTTTAAGAAACTACAACATGTAAAATAGGATAATAACACTAATAAGATACTACCAAGAATTAGAAACATACTTGTTGCGTTGTGGTTTAGAGGAAACGGATAAGTTAAGGAGATTAGATTCATAGGTGGGCTTGATAAGGCAATTCAGGACATTCTTGTTGCTAAGGAATATAATTTTTTGTCTCAATTGTTTAATCTTGCTTGTGAGGCTCAAAATCAAATTGAACATGGAAGACATATATCTAAAATTATTGTCTATAATTGCAAGGGTGAAAAATTTTCTTTGGAAAAACGGCCTCTTGCCGTGTCCCCACTTGTGACTAATCTTTTGCAGGAAAGTGATAACAAGTACCAATGTGATCAACTAGAGGATTGCCATAGCACTAATCATTTCACGTCAAGTTCCTCTAGTTTTTCTTTGAACCTACAGGATAGCTTTCAAGAAGGGGAGTATATACATGTTGCTTTGCCTCGTGTTGGTACCAACCTTTTGCAGGAGATTATGCTTGAGTCGAGGACGACTCAAATTCAAGAAGGGGAGAATGATGAGGACATCACTAGCTCGGATATGAACAAGACTTCATCCACTCCTTCCACTACTTCCACCACTTCCTCGCCACCACAAGAAGATCAAGGAGAACGGCGAGTCGGCATGAATCCATATGCTGAGCCATTCACTACGCCCACACCGGAGGATCAGCGAGCTACATCAAAGGTGGAGCAACCACGACGCATCAAGCCCAGCCCAAGATCAAGCCCAACTCGTCCGCGAATCCAGCTCGGCCATCCAGCAGCAGTCCAACTTCAAACGGATGCCCAGGCCACGTACGGAGTCCGTTTGGGGTGAATGAGCACTTTACGCAGAAGCCCACGACGCCACCTTTCCAATGGATCTGACCCCACTGCCAAATTCTGTTTGGATTGCCCGCAATCGATGAAACAATTCGCTGATAGATTCTGCCGGGTTTCGTGCCACCTCTATGTCCCAAGGCCTGTGTACCCCTAGGGTTTCACATCCACCTCCTTGCCCACCACCCCTGTTACATATGGCCGTCACCCTTCTCGTTCTTCCTCAGGTTTTGTTTAGATTAGTTTTCCCCATGTGTAAAACTTCATCCTTGTATTCTTGTGTCGACTAGACCAACAACTACAAGTTACACAACCTCAAATTTATCGTGTGCTTCATCCATATTTGCAATTTCATATTGCTTTTATCTTGTTCTTACTTGTTCTTCGGTTGCTTACAGGAATCGATCCTCGTGATCAAGTCAGCCGCATCTTGACACGGTTGATGACGACTCGTGAGTGTGGTTTAGCGATTGCCAGGGCGTCTAGTCTTGTTTGGTTGGTAGCCGGATCGCCAAGGTCACTCTCTACAAGTTACACAACCTCAAATTTATCGTGTGCTTCATCCATATTTGCAATTTCAGATTGCTTTTATCTTGTTCTTGCTTGTTCTTCAGTTGCTTGCAGGAATCGATCCTTGTGATCAAGTCAGCCGCGTCTTGACACGGTTGATAACAACTCGTGAGTGTGGTGTTTCGCCGAGAAGATCTCTCTTTCGGGAAATTGGCCCCCTTTTTCGTGGTGCGGGCATGTCAGTATACATAAGTATACACATAAGAAAATAGAGAATGCACAATCTTTAAAAGAAGCACTGTATTTTATTAATTCTGAAAAGAATTACAAAATTACAAGTCCCTTTGGGATTTACATGTTCTCATTGCGCCAAGGAAAGCACATCTTGACTTCAAGGATTGCATGGTCCATGGTTCCTCAGGTCTTTTGAAAAGCTCCTGGTTAATTACATCTGCAGAACGAGTCCACAGAAAACCTCTTATTATGCTGTACTAATGGTCGTCGTCTTCAAACTTCAAAATAACTTTTGACCTTGATAAATGAATGCAATGCGTATGCCCATGCATGCAAATATGTGAATCCATAGTCTCGTCAGTCTATGATAACTTCTGACATTATTGGACTGCACTAGCATCTCTTCAACCGACTGGATGGAAGCTTTTTGATCCTCTGATCTACTTGAAACTTGGAGGAATAGTTTCTGGACAAATCTTTGATTGATCATCAAAATTTGAGATCAATCAGACCGTCGGATCGAAAACTATCTTCAATGCAATGTTCATATATCAAGCTGAAATTCAGCGAGACAGAACTTGATTGCATTGGTCTTCTGGAGATCTTCTTGACTTTAGATCGAGGTGGGAATTGAAGGAGTTGCTTCACCATGAGCCTACTATTTTCCATAAAAAATTTGGGGTCGATCGGACTTCTGGATGAGAAGTTATCATCGATCTTCTCCCGTGAGACAAGCTGAAACGTCTTCTGGACAGAGCTATCTTCTGATCGAATTTCGACCTTAGAGATCTTCGATTGTCTTGAAACTTGAAGGACATGTTTTACCTGTACTCCCCTGTTCTCATCGATTGAGTCGAGAGAGTTATTCAACCATGCACTGATCTTAATCAAAAAATAGTAAATAATTCAAAATTTTAATATTTAGATGAACCCGAGGAAAAAAATGCGCGTTAACAAAATTTAGTATTTAGATGAACACTCACAAGTCGCATGTCATCTTGTTGCGACCAGAGCATTCGTTTACGCTGTCGTCCAGTGTTCTCTCCCTCCACGATCATGACCTCGGGCGTGCTCTTCGGAGTGCCGGTATCAAATGAGGGGGTCGAGCACTCATTTCTTCTCAGTGCTTGCGGAGGCGACATTTCCGCAGGGATGGTCGGAACTCCGGCAAAATAAGGATTCTGACCGTAAGGGCCATAGGGGGCTTGTGCGTATGGATGCCCCGGTGCGTACTGCCCAGGGTGTGCATACGGATGTGGCTGGCCGTATGGAGGGGGTGGAACGAACGGTGGGTAACACATTGGGTATAAGGGGTAGGGGTTGAAAACTGGGCAGATTTTGGCTGCTTGTGCTTGGGTGTTGTCCTCATTCATATTCGGCTTGCCAAACCAATTGAAATAACCGCCGGGGGGATTGTTGGCTATCAAAAAAATTTCAGAAAATATTGCGGGATTGAGAGTATGGAGAGTATATAGTATGTGGTGTTGTTTATGTGAAAATGGAGTGAAATGTGCTCATATTTATAGGGGGAGGAGCATAGAATTTTTCAGTATTTTTTGGTAATTTTTTTGGATTTTTTGGCATTTTTTATGAATTTTTACTCACAAAAATCATTAAAATATATCCAACGGCTATATAATTCAAACGGTAAAATTTTGTGTCTCTGACATGTGGGCCCATGCAAAAAACTACCCAACAGCTATATTCAATCGGCAAAATGCACTTATCTCACTAACATGTGGGCCCTAGCATCAGAAGGACCCACCTGTCAGCAACCGCACACGATTGCCACCTGGTGCACGTGGCACGTGGCCCGAGCCCACTCACACAGCTTCACAGCTTTGTAGGGCCCGCGTGCGTGCATGCCGCACTAAATGCACCGTTCCCACAATGACCGACATGTGGGCCGGTATTTGCGTTGGGCCCACATGTCAATTGCGAATGCGTGGGGGGTATGCTCACGTCATTTGCTCGCATGTGGGGCCCGCAAAGCGCGTGCCGAGGCTGCGGCATTTACTCCAATGCGCGCGCTTCGCGGTATGAGGCGTCGCCAGGCCCACCTGCCAAATCCTCGCGCGCAACGCGTCCCCAGGCGTTTTCTCTCTCTTCGTTCGGCCGAAAAATTTGTTTTTTAATCGCCATGCCCACGTGTAGAGCGATGATGCACCGGGGTTGGAGAAGGCCTCATTGACCGTCCTACTGGAGGAGGTGGCGGCCAAGGTGCTGAATCGTAGCCTTGTAGGAACACAAATATACTATAGATAGCAAATGAACTATTTTGGCTGCCTAACCCGATGGACTCTGGGGCCCGGCTGGCCATGCCATACCAAGTGCAATTGTAACTTGGGCTCAGCCCGAGCATGATTGACAAAAAAAAACTGTATACGCCTTGTCTCGTCCGCATAGAAACACAGCTCTTAGACCTTGTTCAACAGGATACCTAAAAGAATTGATAGCCTAAAATTTACGTATCAGTAATACCTTTCTTGTTCCAACAGAATACCTATCTCGATTCCTATTTTAGATATTACTGCAGAGAATTGATAAATTTAGGTATTCTCTCCTCTATCTATATGTTTTTGGGGTTTATAGATTCTGTTGGAGAGAGTAGAAATATAGGTATGGAATCTTTTTAGGGAGATATGTATATGAGGATATAGAGATCCAATTCTGTTGGAGTAGGTCTTACCCTCGCAAAAACATTTTGACGTCACAAAAAGACTTTTTTTTTTCTGAAAGGAAAACTCTTTCTTAATCTTAAGCAAGTCTAAAGAGAGCTTATATCATGATTTATATGTTTCTTTTTCCTTAAAAAAATCATCCAATTCAGTTTAAAAGATAAAAATCTTATGATGAGAAAAATTTTCCACTTAATCAGAAATACCAATGATATAACCACCACATATGCATTCAGATAGTTAAAGCATATACTCACATACAAAAAGGTTATGGGTTCAAATCTTGATCATATTTATTTTTTTATATGTTTGATTGAGATATTTATATTGATATATGTGTGAATTAGAGTTAGAAATAGATGGAGTGTGTGTTACAAACATAATCGAAATAATACTAAGTCACTAAAAACACTACCAATAGTACATCATAATATAGAATCAAAATTATTATTTTAAACAATTACCATGAATAATATCTTTTAGAACATATATTTAGGACATAGCAACCGCGTACTTTGTAACACCCCAATACAAAATGACCAAATACGACCATGTCATCAATTGGTTTGACCCTCATCAAACAGAAACGCAAACTATACATACGAACAACACAACAATTAAGAATATGAACAACAAATCAATCAGAATTAGCCAAAAAAGAATTTCATAACATACTCACATGGAACAGAAGTGCAACCAAACAAAGCAGGGACACACAAATAAACCGCACATAACCAAATCAAAATCACATTACGCTCAAACTTTGCAATTAGTCCAACTTCGAGGAATTAGAAACCACGTTACATGCTTACATCCTAATCCTTCACTCCACAGCAAACCAAGAACACAAGCTACACATCCACCACCCTGTTCACATCGAGAAGCCAAAGAAAGTTATCCAGATACACCACGAACAATGACACAAATCACTTGCTGCCGGCCGCGGTGGCTGCCGCCCCGACGGCCTTGCTGCGAAGCTTGACCTTGAGCGCGCGCTCCATCTTGCCGAGCACGGCCTGGATGGGCACGGCTTTGCCGCTCTCGTACTCCTGCACCACCTGCACCCGCTCATTGATGCGCTTGGCCAGTTCGGCCTGGCTCCACCCTTTGGCCATGCGCTCCTTTTGGATAGCCGTGCGCACCTCCGCCCCCACCCGCTCCAGCCCCGCCAGCTCCGTCGTCTCGTCCAACCTCTGCGCTGGCGCCACGGCTGCCGAGGACTCCTTCTTCTTCGTCCCCACCGCGGCCTTCCGCACCGGCTCCACCCGCGCCCTCGACCGCCTTCGCCTGGTTCACCGCCTTCGCCGACTTAAGGTCTGCCGCCTTCGGCTTTGCCCGCCGCAGCACCACCGGCTCCCAGTCCTGCATGATGTTGCCGCTAAGCCTCCCCGTCGGCATAGCTCTCTCTCTCTCTCCTCGGAAACTGAAAAGCTTGCAGTTTTGCGTTGGGAGATGGGAGGAGTAGAAGTGTATAAATAGGGGGTGGCAATGGGCGATTGCAGTGAAAAAAAAGGCGAGAGAGCGTTCGACGATATTGCACGGCGGCGCCGGCGGTGCAAGAGTGGAGAGAGGGACGAAGGGACGCCGGCCGCCGGCAATGCCCGGTCACCGAGGCTGGAGGTGAGGAAAATGGGATTCAGGAGGAATTTGGAGCAGAGGGGGGAGAAGAAAGAAGAGTAGTCGAGCCTAAGGACGAAGAGGGAGGTAGAATGGCGGGTCACCATCGGCGGGGACTTGGCCACCGACGGCGGCTCGTCGAGGTGAAAGGAGAAATAAGGGGGGATTTAGACCGAGGGGAAAAGGCTAGGGAGGGTATTTGGGGGACTTTGTGATGGAGGAGGTGGTGAGTAGGGCACCGGCCGGCGGTGAGGTAGGATGGTGGTGAGGAAACGGTGAGGGAAGAAGAGAGGAAGGAAAAAATAACAAAAGGCGATTTTGTGAAAAGGCGCTCGGGTGTTTCGGAAATCACAAAAAGATTTTTCCCGAGTTCGGGTTTAGGTTTTGAGTCTAGGACACTATGCAATCGGATACTCGGGATTTAGAGATAATACATTTTGCTCCTCGGCTGATGGTTTTTAAGAATCTAGGCTCCCGAAAACTCCGAGTATAACACAATTTCTTGATCTACTTCCACCAGAAGCTCAAGATGTTATGCAAAATTTACTCTTCTGAATTAGTTCTTCAAAACAACAGATGAACTGAATGCAAGTGCACTAGCTCTAAATGCTCTTCACTTCACTATCTGAGCCAGCTCCTCAAAATAACGAATGAATTGAGTATGGTTACGTCAGCTCCAGATGTAAGAATGTGAAGGAATGAGACTTGAATGCTCTGAACTCTTTGCTATTTGCTAGCAACAACTAGCAACAAATATGAGTGCTATGAATGATCGGTGTAAATGCAACAGCACTAGAATGCAACAACATTCGTCTTAGTTATGAAAGCCACACAAGGTGTATTTAAAGCACTCAACCAAAAACTAGTCGTTTGTCTCTCTCTCTGACAAAATATTCACTAGCCGCTGGGCATTAAATGCACTTGTCAGTGACCATTTGAACTCAAGCTTGCTGAAGAAACTTGGTGCAAACATAGGTGACTGCGGTCGGTGCAAGAGAATGTTCTTTGATCACAATCTTGTTGAACTGAAAAATACCCAGAAATCTCTAGTACGATCAAGACAAAGTTCAGTAAGATACGACCACACACAGTTCTTGGTATAAGTACGACCATAACTAGTATTGAGCTAATACGACCATGATCAAGGTCGATATTGTTATAACGAGCTTAGTACAACACAATCATGACTGAGTCTTGACTCGACCATGGACACAATGACCGAAGGTAGTGAGACTACATCAGTCTCAGAACCAACACTAGGACCATGAAGGTCGCACACATACTCACTGCGACCACGAAGATCACAGACACAGTCATGAGACCACGAAAGTCGCATTACACAGTCTTGGAGACCACGAAGGTCGCACACATAGTCTTAAGACCACTAAGATCGCAAACACAGTCTATACAGATCACATACACAGTCGTTGAGACCACTAAGGTTGCAGACGCACTTGTTGAGATCATCAAGGTCGCAGACATAATCTTGAGACCATTAAGGTCGCAGACACAGTCGCCGCGACCACTAATTTTGCCAATGTAAGATCGAGGATGCCGACTAGAGGGGGGTGATTATGAGACTTTTAAATTTTCTTCCCCACTAAGCAATTTCAACAAGATAATTATTTATGCTAGATTATACAATGAGGCTTAAAACAATTTAATCAACTAGTTGCATTCAACCATATAAGTTATTCAACAAATCATGCAACAAAAGTAAATATGGCAATTGCGTCAAGATGAATGTAAGGCAAATGATAAATACGCAATTGACACAATATTTTTACCGAGGTCTCAGAGACTCGCCCGGTCCCCCTTACTCCTCGTTGAAGCGCTCACTCGGAGTTTCGCTTCTATATCCACGAAGGATATTTCACTAGAGTTGCTCCTTCTCCACACCAAATAGGTGAGCACCACACCTTTCACAATCTTTTGCCGGCCTCTCTGACAATCTTCAATTTGAGAGATCTCGGCTCTCCTCTGGCACCGTCTAGGCGAAGGCGATCGACAAGAGTAACAAGCCGGATGCGCTTTCACTTGAATCAACCACGTGCTAGAAGCTCAATGATGCAAATGAGATGCTCAACACTCTAGCACTAGCAATCTAATGGAGATGAAGTGCACTAAACACTCACACAATCTCCCTCAAGCTCTCTCTCAAATCTACTCAAGATTTGGGCTCAATTCTAGCCTCCAAATGCAATAACACATATGCAACTCAATTGGCTAGGTTTTCAGCTGAAGAATGAACTCTTTGAGCAGCCAAAAAATGAAGCCAAACATGAAGTATTTATAGTCTCAAAGAAAAACTAGCCGTTTGCAACAAACTGAACTAGATTTGTACAGGCCAGACATTGTCTGGCCACTTTAGACATTGTCTGACCAGTTCAACGAAAACAACCGTTGCAACGTGTCAGTGACCGTTGGGAGCTCTTTCTGTAAAGGCCGGACAATGTCCGGCCATGACAGACAAAAACTCCGGACGGTTGCATTTGTCTCTGTTTCATTTCTCGGCTCAAAAAATTTGTACATGCCAGACATTGTCCGGCCATATAAGACAAAGTCCGGCCTTCCCAGACAAAAGGCCCCGAACGGATGCAAACGTCTTTGATTTCATTTTGCAAAAGGATGAAAAAATTGTACAGGCCAGACAATGTTTGGCCACTACACACTGACAGTAAAACAACCATAACTTTTGATCCAGAGATCCGATTGAGGTGATTTTTGTCTTGTTGGAAAGATACTCAGAGCACTACAATTTTGTCAATAGGAGCAAGACCTAGAAATGCTTATATATTTCTAGAAAACTCAAAAACTTTCCTATTGCCAAAATATCCAACACAAAAATCATCTCAAAAGCAATTTCGGGTATTTGCACATACGGATTTGTTGTTTTCTCGCGGATATCTCAGCTGACACTCAACGACGACCACAACCACACAGATCTGATATCCGATAAAAAACAGGTGGTCGAGAGAGTTTGGTCGAGTGTACGCAAGCGAGCCGAAGACTGGTACGACCAGCTCGAGCTCCTACGACCACACCCAAACCCTAAACAGAAAGCCGCAAAACTAGCGACATGACCACATATCAAGCACGGATACGATCAAAATATACAAATACATCCACAACAAACTCTAGATAATAAACCAATTTAAATAGCTGGCGATCAAGACTAAGTGCAGTTTTCAAAACATTCTCTAATGCACCACAAACTACACTAAGACTATCTAGCAATGAAAGAGGCGATAAAACACTAGTGCAAGATGATATGAATGCATTTGAGCTTCCGCACTAGATAGATTCAAGCTACTAGTTTCCGACCCCTCTTAATAGTACGGTCAAACTAGTAAAAAGAATCCTATCAACCCGGTCTGCCTCCAAACACCAAGACCGGTAAAATCCTAAGAAAACAATCCTTAATCTTGGATTTTACCTTTGGTGAAGCTCGACCTCGTGAAGCTCGACCACGCTCGAGATGATTCATATCGACTTCATCCACTTCACGCCTTGCTTGCTTTTATCCTGCAATCAAACCGAGACTACAATACGTACACTCAATGCACAACATTAGTCTCATATATGAGTCGTCATTAATCACCACTAGAAAAACTACTCCACACAAGAGTTAGCTCAACAGTTTCTCTTTCCAGTGAAATGACAAAACCATATTCAACAATCAATAGATGAGTGCGAGATGAAATACAATCATATAGATCCGTATATGATAAGTACATACGCACACGATCTATACTGCTCATGTTATAATAAAGATAAGCAAAGATGACTAATATGATGAGCTCAACATATGAATCGATATCAAATACATAACTGGAGTCATCAACCTCTGGATTTAACATATCACATCTCGATTAACCAATTTGCACAAGCTTGATGCAACCACCGAGCTCATTCTGTACATATGCATCAATATCAAACCCGCAACCGAGGAAACATCCAATTCAGGACTTACCAATAGTCAATTCAATTCACTTGTGCTAAATCAGGATTTATCTAAGTTGTCATTTGATCAACAAAACTGAAATTCTCTAGATTAAATTTGATCATCATGGATTTATCCAAATCGTCATTAATCATCAAAACCTAGATACTTAGATCTACCTAGATCCAACAGCCAACACAGTCACTGAGACTACTAAGGTCACAGACATGGTCCCTGAGACCACTAAGGTCGCAAACTGATCACAGACTGTGCGACCATAGACAATGAGAATATGATTGTGCGACCATAGACAATGAGAATATGATTGTGCGATTATGGACAGTGAGGACATAGACTATACAACCAAGATATGCAGATAAACTTTAGATTGCATCTAATCTATATGATATGCATTTTGAGCTTCAAGGTGTATAAGATAGATCAAGAAGGTTATACCTCTCTTAATAGTACGACCATAAATTCTAAAATCGAAAAGATTAAACAGGTTGACTTTACCACAGATAACCGATAGAAGATCTTTCCTTCGACCATCACCATGAATGCTTCGATCACAGAGGTCGTCTTCTTGGACCTTGAGACCATGGATGCTACAACCAAATATATTTCAATCATATAGGTCGTAGTCACATACTTTGGTCATCTTTCATGTGGTTTGAGGGTTCCCAGTTAGTTGCTTCATTGATTCATTATATTGTGATCTGCAACTCTGTTCGTTTCAAGAGTTGTCATCACATTGCTTCATGGTTTCATCAAGTTTGATCTGAAAACTGACAACACTAGATAAACATGCTAGTTTTGTTCGTTATCATTAGTCATTGAAATTTCCCCACAGAGTTTGTATTCATTAGTTTCGAGGGTTTCCAACTCGTTGCTTTTGTCATGGATTCATCATGCTTTGATCTGCAACTTGACAATACTGATAATAAACGTTTTAGTTCAGTTTATTTTCATTAACTCTATTTGTTGTCATTAATCTCCGAAACTATAAATCTTAATCAGGCTTATATTCAACAGCCTCTAGTTAGCCGACCAGCTTCCTGGTCCTCGCACCATAGATCTAAATTTAGATCCAATCTCCACCCCCATCTCCCCTCATGCTCCTACTTGTCCTCTCCCTCCCACTATCAGCATTGCCCCCTCCCACTATCAGCACTGCCTCCTTCCTCTCCAATCTCTTCCTCCTCCCCTTCTCCCCCACAAACCATCACTGCCCATAGTTGCGATGCTACCACCATCTCGTTGCACCACCTCCCTCTCTTTTTTATCGCCGCCTCCTCCTCTAAGGCCGCCACCTCCCACCACCTCCACTTGTGACCAATGGCACCGCCATTACCTCATCCAACCGCCTCTGCTTAGTCGCTGCTGCCAGAGAAGCTAAGGAGGGGTAGGTGAACCCTAGAGAGGTTAGATATAAAAAGAGAGGTTTGATCTAAGAGTGGAGAGATGTGTATGCAAGATAAGAAAAAAAAGTTATCTTCCTATTAGCAAAACTCTTTTCAAAAAATCTAAAAAAATTGCAATACTTTGCCCCACATATTTTTTTTATTAAAAACCTTTGTAGTTGCACTTACATGTACATCTAGATGGTTAGAATGTATTCACATACAAAAGAATGTCATAGGTTCAACTCATAATCTCATCTATTTTGATGAAGGTTGGGGTAGTAGTTGTGTGTTGTGTCAATATAATAAATACTACCACTTTTTTTATCTTTTCTTTTTCTCCTCTCTCACTACTACAGAGGTGCATTCCACTAACCCTTATTTTCTAACGGTTGTAAGCAATCTAGGAAAAATCCGATAGAATAGGACGACAGCTGCGGAAAACCATCATTTTACTATCGGTTACACACTAATCCAACGTAAGTGAAATGCAAATATTTTTTACTATCGGTCATTACTGTACAAACCGATATAATATATTAAATAGTACTATCGGTTTTCCTTTTGTAACTGATAGTAAAATTGCGAACTTTATACTATCGGTTATTACTGTACAAACCGATATAATATATTCAATAGTACTATCGGTTTTCCATTTTTAACTGATAGTGAAATAACTGACTTTTTACTATCGGTTATTACTGTACCAACCGATATAATATATTACAATAGTACTATCAGTTTTTCGTTCGTAACAGATAGTAAAATTACTCACTTTATACTATCGGTTCGTACTGTATTAACCGATATAATATATTGAATAGTACTATCGGTTTTTCTCGGGTAACTGATAGTGAAATTACTGACTTTTTACTATCGGTTATTACTGTACTAACCGATACAATATATGAAATATTACTATCGGTTCAACAACACAAACCGATAGTAAAATGACTTCATATACACTAATGGTTATGACAGTGGGGACCTTATTTTACTATCGGTTAGTGTTGTTGAACCGATAGTAAAATTGGACAACTTAATTAGGTCGACCCCTGCTCTGCGCTCTACATGTTGGAATCATTTCAGCCGCGCACAACTCCAAGCTAGAGTGATCTGGAGAAGCTAGCTGAGAGGTTGATCATATTTCCATCCCCCTCGGTATTGTCATCTTCTCATCACCTCTCTCTCTCTCTCGATCACTCTTTCACACTCTCCCTCTCCCTCTCTACTTGCAATTCATTAAACTAGATACATGTATCTCCAAGCTAACTAGAAGGCTGGGTTGGCTAGCTAGCTATAGCTTGCTGAATTTAAGCAGCTAGCTAGCTGCCTCTTCCAATTAATGCATGCATCAAGTTAATTAGGGTTTCATATATACAAATCCATTTAATGTAATTAAACAGCTCATGTACACACATATGGCCTAGCTAATTATGTTTCATTCATATATGCATGCCCTGAGTCATTAATTATTTATTTGAATTTGTCAATTTTGTGAAATAATTGTAGATGGACCGAGAATATTGGATGTATGGAATAAAACGTACTACTGTTGAGTATTTGGAGGGTGTGAATGGATTTATTAAATTTGCTGAGCAAGAGAAGGCGAAGAAGGGAGAGAAAGATATGCATTGTCCTTGTATAGATTGTATGAACTTAAAAAGGTTCGGCAACTCTGATCAGATTAAGAGTCATTTGATTCGTCGTGGTTTTAACGCACGCTATACCCGTTGGATATGGCATGGTGAAGATCTTGAGGAAACGAGCACTACCGCTACCACTCAGCAGCACCCGGAAGTGGATTGCAGTAATGATGATCATGATCAAAACATTGATAATGTTCATTCGGAAGTCCATGTAGATGACGATAATTTAGATGAAATGTTACGTGATGTAGAAGAGGACTACAGCGAAAACAATTTAGCTAAATTTCAGAAATTAATTGTTGATTCTGAGAAGCCTTTGTTCCCCGGATGTGAAACATTTACAAAGTTGTCTTCTGTGTTGAGATTATATAACTTGAAGGCAAGCAACGGTTGGAGCGATAAGAGTTTCACGGCGCTATTGGATCTGTTAGCGGACATGCTTCCAGAGGGAAATGAGTTGCCAAGATCGGTTTACCAGGCCAAAAAACTATTGTGTCCGTTGGGAATGGAAATCGAAAGAATACATGCATGCCCAAATGATTGTGTTCTGTACCGTAACGAGTACGAGGATTTGCATGTTTGTCCAGGATGCGGTGCATCGCGGTATAAGCATGGGGACAGAATTTATCACAATGGATGTGATGAGGTAAAGAAAGGGCCTCCGGCTAAAACTGTGTGGTATTTGCCTGTGATTCCCAGATTGAAACGGCTGTTTGCAAATCCGAAAGATGCGAAGTACTTGCGTTGGCATGTTGAAGGTCGGAAACAAGACGGAAAACTAAGACATCCAGCTGATTCCATTCAATGGAGAAACATTAACAGAACATTCGGTGAGTTTGGCGGCGAAGTGAGGAATATAAGGTTTGGGCTGAGTACGGATGGTATGAATCCACACGGAAATATGAGCAGTCGACATAGCACTTGGCCGGTTCTTTTATGCATCTACAATATTCCTCCTTGGTTATGTATGAAGCGTAAGTACATCATGATGTCGTTACTAATTTCAGGACCCAGACAACCCGGGAATGATATTGACGTGTTTCTATCACCGTTAGTCGAGGACTTACAAAAATTGTGGAGCGAAGGGGTGCGGGTGTGGGATGCACATAAGCGAGAGAATTTCATGTTGCGGGCCATGATATTTTGTACCATAAATGATTTCCCGGCCTATGGAAATTTGTCGAGGTATAGTACGAAAGGAGTCAAGGCTTGTCCTATTTGCCTGGATGAAACTGAAAGCATGTGGTTATCGAACTGCAGAAAAACAGTGTACATGGGTCACCGCAGATTCCTTCCGATGCATCACGCCTACCGTAAGAAGAGGAAGTCATTCAATGGGAAGCCTGAGAAAGGATCAGCCCCAGTGTTTGTGACTGGTAAGGAGCTTTACTTGCGCGTGAAGGACATCAAAGTTGAGTTCGGTAAATGTTCTAAACCTCCACGAAAAAATGTTTGGAAGAAGAGATCGATTCTTTGGGATCTGCCATATTGGGAGCACTTACAAGTTCGACATTGCATTGATGTCATGCACGTAGAGAAAAATGTTTGTGACAGTTTGATTGGTTTGTTGTTGAACATTCCAGGAAAGACGAAAGATGGCATCAACGTTCGCCGTGACATGCTCGACATGGGCATAAGGACTGAGCTTGCACCGTTGGAGAAGGGAAAGCGGACATACCTCCCCCCGGCCTGCTATACTTTGTCAAAAAGAGAAAAAACAGAACTCTGTCAGTGCCTACATGGTGTCAAAGTTCCATGCGGGTATTCTGCGAACTTGAAAAAACTTGTGTCCATGAAAGACTTGAAACTGGTTGGTATGAAGTCCCATGATTGTCATGTACTGATGTCACAAATGCTTCCCATTGCTATCAGAGGCATTCTCCCAGTCAAAGTCAGAGAGACAATTACAAAGCTATGTTATTTCTTCAACACAATATCTGGCAAGGTACGTAAGCGTGTACTCCTAGCAAGTTAATTAGCTCCATTCGTGGAACTTGTCAGATTTTTTGAATCTGAATATTTGCTGCAACTGTGTCCTTGCAGGTAATTGATATGGATGGACTGGACGATTTGCAACGCGATGTGACTACCACTCTTTGTCAGCTGGAGATGTATTTCCCTCCATCCTTTTTTGATGTTATGGTCCATCTAATTGTTCACCTTGTCAGAGAAATTAAGTTTTGTGGACCCGTGTTCCTGCGCTACATGTATCCATTTGAGAGATTTATGGGTATCTTGAAGGGATATGTAAGGAATCGACATCGGCCTGAGGGCAGTATCATTGAAGGTTATGCCGCCGAGGAGGTGATCGAATTTTGCACCAACTATATGGCCGGGGTTGACCCAATTGGCGTTCCTACGTCTCGGCATGAGGACAGGCTTCAGGGCATTGGAACGATTGGATTTAAAGCAGTCGTCCCCTCTAGTGATCTGTATGCAAAAGCCCATTTTTGGGTCTTACAGCACATGACGGGGGTGGAGCCATACATACACGAGCACAAGGAAATGTTACGGAAACAGAATCCCTCGAAGCCAGAGATTTGGGTCACCAGAGAACATAATAGGAAGTTTGCTGGGTGGATCGAAAATAGAGTCCTGCAAGCTTCTGAGGGCGATGTAGATGAAGATGTTACATGGTTGGCCAGAGGGCCTAGATTTACTGTAGGGACTTGGCAGGGGTATGACATCAACGGCTATTCATTTTACACAAAAACTCAGGACGAGAAGAGTGCTATGCAATGTAGTGGAGTGACACTACTTGCTATTTCGGAGGATGCCTGGGCAGTAAGAGCACTCGACTCATATTACGGTGTTATTGAGGAAATATGGGAGCTCGATTATGTATTACTTAAGATTCCTCTGTTTCGATGCCAATGGGTCGAAATCCCTCGAGGTGTTAAAGTCGACAATTATGGGTTTACTCTAATCGATCTCAGTAGAGTCGCACACAAAGATGATCCATTTATACTTGCTGAGCAAGCCACACAGGTGTTCTACATCGTTGACCCGGCCAACCCAAAGTTGCACGTTGTCCTTCACAGTAAGAGACGTATTGTTGGGGTCGAAGACGTTGTGGATGAAGAAGAGTACGATCAGTTCGACGAACTACCTCCATTTTTAGATGGAACCCTTCAATCTGTCCCTACCGAAGATATTGACGAAACAAGTTACCTGCGAGACGACCACGAAGAAGGATTATGGGTGGACAACCATTCTTGACTAATTTGCAATATGTAAGTGACGTATATTACTTGCATCGAAGAATGTTCAAATCATTTTTCAAAAATTCTTTGGGAAAACATACGTGATGCATTGAGAATCATTTCTGCAAATTTTCATTTCAATTGGAGTATATACTTGATTTGAGCAATAATTGATTCTTTTCACAAATATATATGAAAACTGCAAATTTTCATTCCATGATTGGTCTTTACTGTTATTTTATTTCAAAATTATTGCAAGCCATTTGCATGGGGTTTCAGGTGTCTTTACAAGTGCAAAATGATGTACTGAGACCCATCTGTATTTGTTCTCAGGAAATACCTTTAGATCAATTTAACAGTATTATACTATCGGTTTCAACCTCCAAACCGATATGAAATTAACATATACTATCGGTTTATTGTCATAACCGATAGTAAATACAATACAAAATGATGTATTGAGATCCTCTGTAATTCTTCTAAGGGAAATCCTTTAGGGTCAATAGCATTGTATTTTACTTTCGGTTATAACTGTGAAACTGATATGAAATTAAACTATACTATCGGTTTATCGTTCACAACCGATAGTGATTTACACTGTGTTATGATCCATGTTCTTAGTTTACTATCGGTTTAGTGTTCACAACCGATAGTGATTTACACTGTGTATGATCCCCTGTTCTTAGTTTACTATCGGTTTAGTGTTCACAACCGATAGTGATTTACACTGTGTTATGATCCCCTGTTCTTAGTTTACTATCGGTTTAGTGTTCACAACTGATAGTGATTTACACTGTGTTACGAAAACCCTAACTTACATGTTTTTACTATCGGTTTTGTGGTGATGAACCGATAATAAAGATTCATTTATTATGTTATAACCTGCACGATTTTCCCTCCAGTGCAACTGATCACATTCCAAATCGAAAAATACTCGCGCGGAAAACCCTAGAATCGCCGACGTTCGGTTCTTCGCTCCTCTGCGCCACTGGTTCTCCACCGCCTCCGGCATTGCATTGCGCCACTGCCTCCGGCCACTCCACGATCCACTGTAAGTGTTCTTGACCAAATCGCTCGCGTGTATTGCTTAATTTTGTATGCAATGGTTCATATCCCGTTCCATGGATTACAAATAGAAACCTAGAGTAAAATTCATGAACTACAAACTTGATAGCTATGAGAATGACAGAATTGATGAAAATCATAGCAATTTGTCATACAGTATAGTTCACTATCGGTTTCTTACTCAGAACCGATAGTAAATACCCTAAACTGAATTTTCTGTTAATTATATCCCATTTCTAATTTTCATCTGAAATTTTGGTTCATTTATATTTTAACATACCTTATGTTCCTGCTGAGCAATTACTTTATGTTCCTGTTAAGCAATTTTGGAAATTTTTCCTAATTCAGACTTGATTACTATCAGTTTGACTTGGAAAACCGATAGTAAATAGTAGTGCCATCATAGTTTGCACAGCTAATATGAATTTTCTGTGAATTACTTCCCATTTTTTAATTTTCATCTCAAATTTAGGTTCATTTATTTTTTAACATACCTTATGTTCCTGCTGAGCAATTACTTTATGTTCCTGCTGAGCAATTTTGGAAATTTTTCCTAATTCAGACTTGATTACTATCGGTTTGACTTGGAAAACCGATAGTAAATAGTAGTGCCATCATAGTTTGCACAGCTAATATGAATTTTCTGTGAATTACTTCCCATTTTCTAATTTTCATCTCAAATTTAGGTTCATTTATTTTTTAACATACCTTATGTTCCTGCTGAGCAGTTACTTTATGTTCCTGCTGAGCAATTTTGGAAATTTTTCCTAATTCAGACTTGATTACTATCGGTTTGACTTGGAAAACCGATAGTAAATAGTAGTGCCATCATAGTTTGCACAGGTAATTTGAATTTTCTGTGAATTACTTCCCATTTTCTAATTTTCATCTCAAATTTAGGTTCATTTAAATTTTAATAGACTTTATTTTCCAGCAGAGAGATTAGCATAGTTTGCACTGCTAATCTTTTAAATTTTCCTGAATATAGACCTTAGTACTATCGGTTTTCCTTTCAAAACCGATAGGAAATATAGTATTTGTTAGTTTGCACTGCTCATTTGAATATTCTGTGAATTACTTTGTCATGTACCTTTCTTCATATCAATTGGATGGTTTGTTCATGGTATTTTAGGTAAAGCCATGTCGGCATCTTCCTCGGCTGATACTAGTGATTCGGCGAGGGCGAACGTAGATGGCGCTGCCTCGTCCCAACGCAAGAGGAAGGCACGAGGCGCGACGATGTTGGGTCGTTTGGCCAAACGCGCGGATCTTTCCTGTGAGTTCAACCAGTTCGGGAGACCGATCGGGAAGAACGCCGGGCACTATGCTGCCTATGTTGGCTTGTTGGCGAAGGAAAGGGTGAAGATCACCGTCCAGAGCTGGAAGGACGTCAAGGCCGACGAGAGGGATAGGCTGTGGGCGGAAGTGAAGGTAAAATTAATCAAAATCACTGAACTCTTGAGTAATCACATTCCCTTGGTTTATCCTAGAGATTAGGTAAGTCCTACTTATATGCACCATTTGAAACAGGCCAAGTGGAACATCCCGGACGATGGTCCCAAGATAGCTTGCTTGAAGGACATGAACAACACGTAGAAAACCTTCAAGAGCGTCCTCGTCAGTACCTTCCTCGCTAAAGGCGAATCTCCATGCGAGAAGTACCCCTTCATAACGGAGGAGGTATGGGAGCAATTCGCCCAACAGAAGGGGACTCCTGAGTTCAAGGTATGAATGGTTCCTTTGCTTGGTTACACCATTGTATGCAGTAAGCAGTGGTGCATTAATTTTCTTGTTTCTGGTACGAAGGCCCTCAGCGAGAAGAACAGGGCAATCCAGAGGAGGAACGACCACCCACACCGGCTCGGCTCTCGCGGCTATGCGGGGAAGGAGGAGCAGTGGAAGAAGGGTGAAGACGAGGCGTCGCATTTCGTCGACTCCCTGACCTACCACTCTCCGAGATCCGCGATCAGCGATGCAAGCGCTGGTGGCTGGCCAGAGGGACCGTGTCGGCCACGGGGACTGTGGCGTTCCCAAACCCCAGGGACGTCGAGGTCGTGCAGCGACTCGTAAGTTGGCTAACTATGATCACTAGTGTGCGCACAAGTTTGTATATATTTCTTCCTCACAATGGAGAGCTTTCAATGTAACAGATCTCTTGCTCGAAGGAGGCGACCGAGGGATTGTTCAGTCCCCATTGGGAGAACGACATTCTTACCCGGGCTCTAGGGAACAAGGAGCATCCAGGGCGGACGCGAACCGTGGGGGCTGTGGTGCCATGGAAGGAAGGCTTCTCGGACCCCGGGCAAAAGGCGAAGAAGCCTGGCAGCTGGAAGGAAAGGGAAGTGGAGCTATCTCAGAAGATACGGGCAGATGTGACTGCACAATTCGCGGACATGTTCGCTCAAATGAACGAGAAATATGAACGCCTAAGCCGAGTTGTGCAGTCCAAGGGTTTAGATCCAGCTGCCGAGGTCGACGCTGCCAGGCCGAGTAGTGTTGGCTCGAAGGTTCACGTGGATCCGGTGGACCTGATCGAGGTATTGCAACTCTTGAGCTATATATGCAGTTCGGCTGATGCCACTCCCATTACGTTAGAATTGTTTCGCTAACCTGTTATAATTGTTGCAAATTGCAGAAGCCGGAGAGCTGTACCCTATTGATCAACATAGGCGACAAACCTGTTGCGGTTGCAAACGGGGTCGTATACCAGTCTTGGGAGGATGTCCGGATCCACTGCGTACCTCTGGAGCCTGGATTTGCAAAGGTACAGGTGGACATGGCCCTCCCGGGCTACAGCTCTTTTCCGTTGCCCGTCCCAACGGACGAAATGCAAACAATTGGCGAGGCATTGGGCTCGTACATACAGTGGCCCAAGAAGGGTGTTAGACTACAGGAGGTAAACCCTAGCCATTCTAGCTTACAACTCAGTTAATATACTTAATTTGTAAAATCTAATTTAAGCGTTTGTACTTAAAGTGGACGATGGATACCAGCACACTTCCTGAGGACACCACCCCCGCCACAACGCATGAGCGAACTCCTTCGGCCCCCATGCCTCCTCCGACGGCCTCAAACCCTTCGCCATCAAATGAGGCCGACGGCACCACACCCCAACCTTCGAAGGTATACACTCGCTCCCCGCCCAAAGGCAAGGGCAAGGCCAAAGGCAAGACCAAACAAAGCCAGCCGGGTACGTTCAAGAACGGGTCCCCACTCGTGTCGGAGTACCTTCTGCGCAATATGGATCAAATAACCAGAAGTCTCCACGAGTGGTACCTGACCCGGTCTAGGTGCCACATCAACTTCTTGGTCCACTTCAGGCCAGCCCATTTTCACCGTGAGCCCGGGAGCATATCGGTGGCCCACGAGGATTTGTTCGACCTCCTTAACTGGCGGGAGCTTGATATGTCCATCATACGGACTGAAGTCCTGTGAGTGTGCTGTTGTCTGAAGTTATCACAGTTCGTTTCATAAATCTAATCACTTTTTGTATGCACTACTTACTAATGTCTACTTTGCATCCAGGTGCATGTATAGGCTGGCGTCGATGAGGGCATGTGACAAGGTGGGTTTCCTCGACCCAGAGAAAATAAGCCTCACGATGCTAGAGCACGACCAAGCACATGCGGAGGAATACATATCAAGGGCACTACTAGCGCAGCAGGACCGAGAGTTCATCCTTGCGCCGTACCACCAAAAGTTAGTGCATTTCCTACTAATTTAACTCATTCTTGTATGTTACGCCTAACATATGTATGAAACGGTTCGCTTATATATACAATGTAGGGGCCACTGGGTCCCCGCCGTCATTTGCCCATGGATGAATGAGGTCTATTACCTCGATTCGATGAGCGACAAGGTGGCGCATGTTTTCACCCTCACATGGCACATAGACGCGTAAGTAACATAGTTGTCTTAAATTTTTCTCTGACTAGCTAATTAATGATAAGATATTAATCGGCAATGCTAAATTAAATACAGGGCTTTCAAAAATTATGCTAGTGCTGGAGGGAGGCATGACGCGTCGAAGGGCACAACAATTTCTTGGAAAGAATATGAGGTAATTAATACGGATGGAAGTACTCATGATGAGTCTTTTAATTTAAGCTTAATTAGTTCTTTCAAGTTAATGTGGGTTTATGTCTTTGCATATGCAATTTTTCCAGTGCCATCAGCAGCCACAATCGTGGGAATGTGGCTTCTATGTCATGAGATTCATGTATGACCTGATCAGGAGAAACTTTGCCCAATTCCCTAAGGTAACTATTTTTCCTGACTCAAAGTCGAACTTTAATTGGATGTGACGTACGATCCTAACTTCATACACGCATATATGCAGAGCACCATGTTGAAAGAGCAATATGAGTTGCCTCAATTGAAGGAGCTGCGAACAATTTGGGCTCAATATGTCATGGAAGAAGTGGCTATCAACGATCGATAGTAACTGACTTGTGTTGATTGTTGTATTTGTGAATATATATTGAATGTGTTGATTCATTGATTTGTGAATATATGTGAATATATGTGAATAGATTCATTGATGTATTTGTGAATAAACTCGATCAATATGTGCATAAATTCAGTCTGTCCAATGCATGTGTATATTACTGTATTAGTGTATTTGTGAACAAATTCAATATGTGAATATTGGTGAATATTTGTAAATATTGGTGTATTTGTGAATGATCCAATGTATCTCTGTATTGCTGTATGTATATTGCTGTATGTATCTCTGTATTGCTGTATGTATATTTGTAAATATTTAGTACTAACCGTGCCACTACATAACCGATAGGAAAAACTAACAATACTATCGGTTCATATTCAGAAACCGATAGAATAAAGTTTCCTGTACTAACTAAACGAGTCTACAAAATACTATCGGTTATATAATATAACCGATAGAATAAATATTTCAGTACTATCGGTTATATACTACAACCGATAGAATAAAGTTTCCAGTACTAACTGTGTCTACACAATACTATCGGTTTATATATAACAACCGATAGAATAAAGTTTCCTGTACTAAATGTGTCCACAAAATACTATCGGTTTATATAAGAGCCGATAGAAAAAAACGTTTATATTACTATCGGTTTAGATCCTAGCCGATACAAAAGGGCTAAACAATACTATCGGTTTATATAAGAGCCGATAGAAAAAAATGTTTAGATTACTATCGGTTTAGATCCTAGCCGATACAAAAGGCCTAAACAATACTATCGGTTTATATACGAGCCGATAGAAAAAACTTATACAATACTATCGGTTTAAAACCGAGCCGATAGAAAAAATAGTCGATAGCGATTAGTGAACGTTGGGATTGTAGATGTTTTACTAACGGTTTTTGAACCGATAGAAGTGTGCTGCCCTCTACTATCGTGCCGACCACTATCGGTAAGAGAACCGATAGTAGAGTGGATTTTTAACCGATAGTGAAAAGCATTTCTGTAGTAGTGTCTCATCCTTCCCCTCTTTCCCTCCTTTACTCTCTCTAATTGGGGGACATGTATGGTTGGGTTCCATTTGTGTACTTGGCAGAATTTGACGTATCTTAACCAAACGCTTTGCATGGGCTCGTTGTGCATTTGTATGATAGGGAGAAGTTTACCTGTCTTATAGTTTATGTGCTTTATTTTTCTTTGGTTTTATCACTTGTTGTTTTGTCTAGTTCAATAATACGGCTTATCCGAGTGAGGGCAACACAACAACGTTGATGAAGGGCAAAGCAATAGGGTAACCAAAGGCGATGTAGAGACCTATAGCGATCGACTGTGGCAATGGGTGATGGTATGGCTATAGTAGTGGAGGCTGGGAGGCGGAGCGGTGGCAAGTAGCATTGGAGGGGGTGCAGCATGACATTGAGGGTTGGAGGGCACAGCGGTGAAAGTTGTTTGCACGTAGTGCTGTCATTGCTTGCCATGTCGTGTCGCCTCCACTGCCGATTATCGTGTGCATTGCCGTCATTCACTGTGTCCTCTATTTCATTCCGTCATTGCTTGCTATGCGACGTGACCCTCTATCACCGCCTCCACTGCCATTGCTATGTTGCACCCATCGTCATCATTTGTTGCACCGTCATTAGTTACTACACATTGCCGGAGGAGATGGGAGAGCAACATAGTAAGAAGAGGAGTACGGAAGGGAGATATAAAGGGATAGAGGGAAGAGAGGAATAAAAGAAAAAAATTAAAAAAATACAATAGTTAACATGTGAGTCTCAGTGTATCAGTGATTTTATTTTAATTAATTTTTAACTATCAACCACTTAACTCTCAAAACCAGCTATGGATAGGGGATTTTTAAAAAGGAAAGTAGTTGTGAAGGGAATTATATTGCAAACTTTTTTATACGGAGGGTTTTGAAGATGAAGATGACTTAAGTGGGGTTTTATAAAATTTCCCAAATTATTCACTAATGGTGTGGAATTGTATTAGAATTAGAATTCTAATGTTATGGTGTACACGTACAGGTGGCCGCTATGGCTTACAGCCTAAATCTTGGGCAATGGGTTGACCCAGCCTGCGGCTAAAGCTTTATCGTAGAGACAATGGGCCGGCCTGGCTTGGAATATTTGAGGCGGGGAGTTTGTGCAGCGGGAAAAATAGCCCCACAGGCCTTCTATTAAGTGTAATTTACTTGGGGCTGAAGGGGGCATAAGGCATAAGCTGTTGGAGTCTAATTTCATGCCTAAGAGTTTTAGGATTGTTTTATCCTAATTCATTCACATGTTTGATAAGTGGGCACAAAAGTAATATTACATTTCACCTTCCATAAAACAGATCTTTTAATATGGTTATGGGCATGATTAAAACTTTAGGCTATTATAGAGGGGTATTTGCGATATTTCATAATTAGAATGGGTGTTTGTACAATACTTAGACATAGGGGTGCGTTTGGTATGTGTTATCTTTTGAGGATTACCTGTAATCTTTCTATAATCTTATAAAATTATGTTGTTTGACAAATCCATATGATAATTCAATTCTAATAATATAATATTATCATTGTAATCAAATTACAACCAATTTTCATAATCTGATTACCACTGTGAGTGTAGGGTATCTCATATCATAGAGGCTCCGTAATTTTGGCTCTTACAATTGCATCATATATTTTAAAATTTCAAAATATATTTTTCAAAACCATAAATAAAAAATTTGAAATCTAAAATCTCAAACTTGGAGTTTCAAATTTTGAAATTTAAATTTCAAAATTTACATATGTTTTTTTAAAATTTATAATTTATATAATTTGTTTTTAAAATTTAAAATTTTAATATTTTATTATTTGAATTTTAATTTCAAATTATAATAATCAAATTTTGAATATTTCATAATTAAAATCTAAGATTTTTACACTTGAAATTTTAAAATTCCAATTTTCTAATCCATAAATTTAAATTTCTAAAATTTAAATTTTTGTTAAATTTAAAATTTAAGGTTTATAATTTTATATTTTAAAATTTTGATATCAAATTTTAAAATCCTCTGAGTCTTATCTGAATTTTTTTAATATTTATGAATCTAAATAATAATATTCCGAGTTGTTATAGAATTACGTTGTAATCTTGTATAACGTACCAACCATTGTCAAGTTAAATCACCAGTAATTTGATTATTGGTAATCAAATTGAGGGAAATCTTAAAATTACCGAGAACTAGCCGAAATTCTACATAATTGTGGCTAGTCTTTATATAATTTAAAATTTTATCTATGTTTTATAAAATATATGCTCTCTTCTAATACTATAATAAAAACAAAATTAGTTTTAGATACAATTTTTTATATGATGAATATATACCGTCATGAATATAATGAATAGAATAAATCATTTAAAAATTGGTTTTGGATACAATTTTTCACATACATCTATATATACCATAATGGAGAATAGATCATTTCAAAGATATGTTACAAGGATCAAAATAGTGTCGATGTAAGCACGCTAATAGTAATTAGGAATCTATGGTCTTTATTCTTCAATAGTTTTTGCCAAAAGCAATTTTGTTCCCAAATAGTTTTTATTTTGCATATTCTACTTATATTTTTCCTATATAACCTCTCTTAAATATTCTATGAAAAAAAACCAAAATTTTTCATGCCATTCTTTAGATTCTATGTTCTCATTTTATTTTTGTTTTGATTTGATGCTCTAACAAGGGTGCTTAATTAGCACTGAATTGGTGGTTTACACAGATATTTGGTTGCTTTCTTTCTCAAAATCTTGTCATAACTACCAGCAACTCTTTAACTCGCCAACATCCTATGGTACTATTGTCTTTCCTTCCAGAGCATCATTAAATCCTAGACCCTAAACTATTGCATACCTACAGTCATTAGCATCATATAAATTGATAAATCTAACCGAATAACGCCGAAATTTTCCTACTGTTACGATTTACAACTCACATCATCATTGTTTCACTCTAGCTAGCTAGAAATTAACCAAACAAATTAAAATAAATACTTACAGAAGTATGTGGTCCTCACATAGTCACATATGTCAATTGAAATTATATATTGTAAAATATTGATCTCGAAAGAATTATAAGATTCAAGGATAATATTTTGTGATCTATAACTCCAATTATTAATCCATTTATATCAATTTTATCATCTTGACATCACAAATCTAATGATTCAAATATAGATTGTAAGACATTAACCTTGAAATAATCATCTCAATTAGAACTGAATTGAATTTTCAAAAAAAAAGATATTAGACTGTTCGCCATTTTTTCAAAATGGCGACTACACCCCATATTTTCGGCCAATTCACCATTTTGGCAAGCAATTATGTTGATTTTATCAATTTTTTAGTACTACCACTATTCAAGACGGCAACTTGTATCTATTTTTGCAAAAAAGATTTATTGTCAATCATTTCTACAATTATTTTTTGTTGTATTATTTAAAAAATATATTCGACCAGGGAACCTCAACCGTCTCCAACTCAGATGATTCCATCCGATTCCCAACAGGATATTAGGACTTGTGTGGCAAATTTGAGGAAATTCTCAAATGCAATTTGAATCCCCGCATGGATTGAAATGATCGCTGTGGATTCACCAACATCCCCAGTGGGTAGAATTTAAAAATCTTACCAGCTGTTTGGGAGGAAAGTGAAGAAACTAGGAAAAGATAAGAAATTTGTTGAGCAAACAACTTGTAGACGGGCACCGCGGGTGGTTGTGCCGACTCTAGGCACACACTCATGTCAAATCGTATGCGCTCATCACCCGACGTAGTCACCATGAATTCTGACTCCTGATTTCCTCTATTTTTCATGTACGTATTTAATTGGAGTATTGTGTTAACGAGTATGCACAGCATATGTGTGGGATAAAAGATGTTATCAACATAATAGATATTACTATTTATAAATACAACTTTCTAAAACAAATTAAAATTTAGTAGGAGACTATGAAAGCACAACCACAAACCATTTTACCAAAGTAGTCAGGATAGCAACTTATATTCATCAGAGTATTCTCCACCAATGAAGAGAGTACTACTCCATTTTTTGTGCACAACCGCACTCACTATATGATTTTACATCCATCGTTGACTAGATCCAAACCAATTATGTGCTAAGTTGTGTTGGATTTTAAATGCAACTATACCCTTTACATCCACCATTGGTTCAATCCAACTATCCAAGCCAATTAGGCTAAGTCCAATATAGGCGCTATCACAGTCTGACAAGCGGGTCTCACAGCAAAAAAATATTAAAAAATGTGCGCAAGGAGAGAGAACGCCACGGCTGGCGTCGATTTTTCGGGCTCTGACAGGTGGGGCCCACCGATGCCTCGCACGCATGGCGCCGGCGTTGGAGCACGTGCGACGCCCCGAGACGCGTTTTGTGGGCTCCACCGTTGTCCCCCGCGTGCGTGCGTTACTCCCGCGTCGCGTGCACTGACATGTGGGCCCAAATGCGCGTCACGGCCCACATGTCAGTGAAGGGGTGCGCGGTGTATTTGTGCGCCACGCGTTTTGGTGAGGCCCACAAAACGCGTGGCGGCAGTAAAGTGTCGTGTTTCGTGCACACGCGTGCATACGCGGTTAGGGCGCTGATTTGCGGGCCCGGTTGGCTGCGGGACCCACTTGTCAGTAAGAGGGGCGGTTTATACGCGCAGAAAAGTAGCCGTTGCGCAATTTTTCTCCCCGGTCCCACCTGTCAGCGAGTAAAAAATTAGCCGTTGTATTTTGTAGCCGTTAAAACTAGCCGTTTTAAATATTTAATTCATTTTTAAGCCTAGAAATTCATAAAAAATACCAAAAAATCCCAAAAAATTCTGAAAATTTGTGTGCTCCTCTGGCTATAAATAGGAGCAAGGTTCAGCTCATTTGCACTCAACACAAGTTCAAACCACACACTTTTCCAGCAAAGTTCAACTCGTTTTTTCTCAGAAAATTTTCCGATGGCCAACACTCCCCCCCGCGGTTATGTAAACTGGTTTGGCAAGCCTAATTTCGATAGCCAAGGGACATTTACCGTTACACCGCCTACTTTCTACGGGAGTATTCCGCCAATATTCGCACAGATGCTAGCTCAAAACGATGCAATTCGGGCTCGCCCAACGCATCAGCAACTGAAACGGGATCTGGTTGAGCACATTTGGCAGCATTTCAGGGGCGGCGATACCGAAATGTAGTAGTTTGTGCAGAGTCTTGTTTAAAATGTATTCGAATTTTAATTAGTATGTGTCTTGTTTATTTCTATGTGTGTCATTTATTAAATAAAAAAATTTAAAAAATTTTTGAATTTTTTAATGTTATTTAAAATTTTTATGTTTTATTTGATTGTGTTCGAATTATCTGAATTTCATTTTAGTAATTATAATCTTTAATACATATTATATATGCGGGTCCGCACGAAACGCCTCGCGAAACGCCTCGCGAAGCGCCTTTGCATTGGAGAGGGAGGCGCTTGAGAAGGCGCCTCGCGAAGCACCTATGCATTGAAGTAAGGGGATGTTTGGGGTGGTGCTTCGCACACGTGGCACAGAATATACTGAAGAATATTCTGTTGAAACGTCTCGCGAAGTGCCTCTGCACTAGACTTAGCCTTATATGCTAAGTTGTGATGTATTTTGCCCCCAACCTAGAAGTCCTAATATTTAGCCCTAACAAGTGGTAATATACTATTATTTTTTTGAGTTTTTCTTTTTTTTGAGAATAGTGGTAAAATGGTAATATATCCCTTTACCTTTAACAACACAAAAGGGGAAAGACTCAAACCAATTTTTTAAAATTATGATATAATATTCCGTGAGTAGTAAACTTAAGACAATTATATCTCTTTTACATCCACTATTCTACCGGTGATTACATGTAATTATCCAAACTAATTATGTGATAAATTGTGTTTAATTGTAATCAATCTAATAGTCTCTAAATTTAAGTCTAACTAGTGGAAATCTACTAATATTTTTTCTTTTTTTAGTATAGTGATAATTCCTTATCTAATTTACAACCACATGTACACACAAAAAGAAAAAGCTCAAACCAGCTCCTTAGAACTGTGGGCTATTATTCCGTGGGAGGGCATCAGGTAAAAAGATAACCCACAAATGCCACCATGCGTGACACAGCATGTCGACACTTGGTCGGCGGATTCCACCAAGTAAACATCCGCACCCATCTCTCTGACATCTGGGTCCTACACCCAAACCCACGTATTCGCCACGCCATTGGCCAGGAGCGCGTGGCCCGTATAATAAAACCCCCAACCCCACCCTCTCCTCCCAACTCCCAAGTCAGCACTCAGAAGACCTCGTGTGGTGGGGCCCAGGATGCAGTCGCTGCAGGAGAAGGCGTCGGAGTGGAGCGGCGTGGCGGCCGGCGACGCCTTCGCCATCGACGACGGTAACATCTTCGAGACCCTCGGCGGCGGCCTCCAGCCTTTCATCGACCTCTCCACCAATTTCTACACCAGGTTCGTCCCCCAAAGCTGTTCCTCTCTTCTCTTCTCTTCTCTTCTCATGTGACCTAAGTTTTTTTCCCCGATTTTTTTTATTCTTCTGGGAATTTTTTGGATTAAACAGGGTGTATGAGGACGAGGAGGAGTGGTTCCAAAGCATATTTGCGGGGTCTAATAAGGAGGACGCGATCCGTAACCAGTACGAGTTCTTCGTGCAGCGCATGGGTGGCCCGCCTCTCTTCTCCGAGAGGAGGGGTAAAATTTTTTTCTTCTTATGCTGTTAATTGCAAGGCTTCTTATAATCTATCTTGGTTAGAAATTTTAAAAAATGCAAATTGTATGCGTAAGTGGAACGCAGTTGGGGAAGAGTGGTTATGACTTTTCTTGGATCAATTGGGAAGGTGTGAGAAAAGATTTGTTCTTTGTGACAAGTTGGGTAGATTCGTCGAATTCTCATTTAGTAATGAGGACTTATTGTGTGAATATTCTGGTTTGAGATTTTTTTACTACATCTTTTTAGGAAAATTTCTTTTATACCATTATAAAAGTTTTAAGTTGTGGTTTGGACATATCAGTCTCACGTTCAATGGAAAATACAAAATATTTAAGTTTTGTAATGGCATAAAAAAATTTCCCATCTTTTTTATCAAAGAAATTACGTGTGCTGTTCGAAAGATTTGATCCTTGACTATGACAGTTCCTGATGGCTGATGCTAGTTCAGGATGTTGCACTGTGCAATTGTTGTCTAGAGCTCTGCCTAGATGTGAGGGGATTAAGAGTTTGAGTACGCCAATCCCTAACAAAGTAACAACTAACAAGTAATAACTTGCCTTTTACTTGCCATGTAATGTTCAAGATCAATGTATAAAGCCCTAGTCTTGCTAAATTTCACTGCAGCCTACTTCTTTCCGTAGTTCCAATGTTTGATTTGAGTGGAGAAACACTGGTTAGACCAGGATGGTCCCGTAGGTCGGCCAACTTCTAGATTATATCGAATCTACATCATAAGCCTTGTAACAGGGTATAGTTATGTACTGTGAGCAGAAAAATCGTTCCTTAACATCTTAAACTTTTAGAGAACATTGATATTCCTTAAGAATTCCACGACTTCTATGAGAGATGATCAATTCATAAAACTTTAACTTAAACCCATTGAAATTTCAGGCCTTCCTTTTACAGCATGATTTCTTTTTTTTGAAAACCAGCATATTGTGGTAACTGCACTTAGTTCTCTTGCCAATTCCAATTTTTAATTGTGGTTATCAGCAAGATTTGTGTCATGCTTCATGCCTGGGAGCATGTTGTAATGATCTAGTAATCTGTAAAGTACATCAGGGCTAACTCCAGTTTCAATACCTTTTAATGATCAATCCACTGAATAAGTTTCACTTCATCTTCTACTACTTGTTTATAAGCCTAGTTGTTCTCTAAAATTAGATAATCCACACAAAATGTTTGGAAAAATATGCATGAATATTTTCCTGTTACATGCCTGTCACGTGCCTAGATCAAAGAAGGAATGAGAGGGAAAGAGAGATAGATAGGGTTTAATTTCTTGCTTGAGCCTCACAAAGGTCAGACTAAATAATATATAGCCTCTCATAGGTATCCTAATAATAGAATCTAACCAGCAAGTATAGTAACTAATCATATCCTAACAATGTGGAAACTAATCCTATTTGAATAGAAAGAGATAAATTCTGATCTTGTAAGAGATCAAATCAAACTAAATCTAAACTAATCTAATCTAAATAGAAAGAGATAAATCCTAATTTAGGAAGATGTCTATCCCAATTTGATTTGGCTAAATACATCCATAACAATGCCACATTTTTGTGCATTACTCAATACATTTTGCTTTTGGCATGGTGAATGTTATGCGAGGTACACCATCACTTTTCTTGTCCTGCTATCACTGCTTGTACTAGGTGTTCCACGTGCACTGCTCCTACTGTCGCATTTCCTGAATGAGTTTGAACTAATTTTTTGAATTTACTCACTACATCCAATATTAACGAAACCTACAGGTAATCTCACACTTTTAAGACACATGTAATCACCTGAGTTACTGAATTAAGAAGATAACTTTGCCTGGCTTTCCTTGCAGGGCACCCTGCACTGATAGGACGACATCGACCATTTCCAGTTACTCACCAAGCTGCAGAGCGATGGCTGTACCACATGCAGCAAGCTTTGGATACTACTGAAAGCATAGATCCAGACTCAAAAACCAAAATGATGAATTTTTTCAGGTCTGTATCATTAGAGAATATCTTGTTAGCTCATAACGTGTTCATCCAATAGCGCAAAACAATTTCCTTAAGTTCATATTGTTTTTTTCCCCTAGGCACACTGCATACTTCCTCGTTGCTGGGAATGAGATGACAAGGCAAGGGCAAGGAGTCCCCTGCAAACATGCAACTAGTAAACCCGCTGAATAATGATTCAAAGCTCTAGCCCTATGCTTTTATAGAACACCGTGTACGGTAAAAGTCAAAATTTCTAAATACTCGCAAATCAATTGCGCTAACTGTTGTGGCCACTGATTTATGAGTTGAAAACAATTCGATAATGGATATATTTAGCTTATCTGAATCTACTTTTGCTGTTCATTTTCCATATGTTTCGCTTTACCTTCTGCATCATCATGCTGGTGGGTCTTGATGAGCTTGAGGAAGTACTGGTATATAACAAGTTTGTTTTGTCAACATGAACTGTTCTTCAAAGTTTTGAACATTCTTTTAGATATGGTTTTTTCTCCTTAAAAGGACTAGTAGTATTAAGCCATCCTCACAGGATGCAACACTGCCTCTGAGACTGGAAATGAGCTCGACTGAGCCAGACTCTGTTCAAGCTGGACTATGTATTGGGTTGGTTCGAACTCAACTCTAAGTACTCACAAGCTTAAAGGTAGGCTTAAGCTTGGCTCAAAGAGCTCAAGTTCAACTTAAGAGACTGGAAATTGAAGCTCGAATGGGTTTGAATATGCTATATTTGTCTATTTGTAATATGTACAAATGTGTTTGAGTCTCGTCGAGTCAAATTTGAATAGGCTCGGATTCAAGTTCAACTTAAGCTCGATCTGAATCATGTTTTGAACTGATCCTAAATAGCTCACCAACTTGGATCCTTTTATCTAATCCAACCTGCCACCAACAAGCCCATCCATGTCACTCCACCCCAGGCTGCCCCGCCATCTCACTCATGCACCACACGGTCCACACCCGGCGTGCTCCAGCAGAGCCGAAGGCTTGTCTTGCTGGTCAAGTCCACGCACGTCTGGTACGCGTCGTGCCGCCTTTGTCAACCGTGTCTGTGCGTGTCCAGGCCGACGCCAAGCAACGTATGGGCCATCCGCGCACATCCAACCAACAAACGGCCGTGCTCATCCATCGAGCGTGACCTTGTTCGTCGACGGTTCTTCCGTGCGGCTAATCCACCAAACCACTTCGCTGCCACTTCGTTTTGCCACCTGTTGTAGGTACCGTATAATTATTTGCCTCCGTAATTTATTAATTGGAGTGGAAAGATGAGGACGGAGGGCCCTTGGTCCATGGGCCGAATTTTTTTTCTAATTATGATCAAGTTTATAGTGTAATTTGGCCTATTTCTTTTATTGTTAAAGTCTAGTTTAACTTAACTATTTTTTTTTATTGTTCATTTGAATCTCCTAAAATCTAACCTATAAATTTGTCCACCCATTAGCCCCTGGCTTTGTTGAGCCCATTACCAGTTCTGATTAACACCGGTTCGCAAATCCGCCATTATATATGCACTGCACTGATCATAAATTAGTTTTATTGGAGAAATTAACTCCATAGCAATGTAACTATAAATGTGCAAAATTAGCATACTACCAGGTATGAGATTAGAGTCTAGATCTACATTTCAGTGAGAAATTAAGAGTATTTTGCTCAATCTCAAATTTTGTACGGCTGTGGAGCTAAATGATGCCTTTTCTTTTTATTCAAGAGCTCAACCCTAGTTTCTATAGAATCCATGATCATATGAGATTCAATCTGTCAGAAAGAAAACAGGAAGAAACGTTTCAAATATTCTTGGATTGTGCCATATAATACAACATCATGCATATAGAATTACAAGTTTGATGAATTGTTGCATCTAAGTACAATTTGTACGTATATTTACATTGTCGGTGAAGCCAACAACTCAATTAACAAGGCGATCTCAAGTGAGTTTGCCCAATCTTAACTCGAGTTCGTAGCAAACTCAGACTCAAGCTTGGTTGCAATAATGTTTCAAACTCAAGATAGAGCTGAAGCTCAGCTCAAGAAAAGATCAAACTCGCTTGATTGAGTTTAAAATAATCTAATAAGATGTCAATATAAGAGATCGAGTCAAACTCAAGTTTAACTCAAATCTGTCTAACACATTATAAATTTAGCATGTATATCTTTAAGTTTACTTAAGTCAAATTCAAACTTGAATAAAATAAAGTCTCGAGATTGTCTCAATTTGGGTTTAATCTGAGCTCGAGTAGCTTATGACTTTCGAGTCTTTTTGGCAATCTTAAAATACTCAACTCGCATATACGAAGAGTTCTTAACACTGCAATGCCAATTAAAAGATTAACTTTTAAAATAAAAAACACTAAGCTATACTCTAAATATAAAATGGTAAAGTCTATACTAAATTTGTTAGTATAAGTAAGGTGGTTGCATAAGCCATATATTGATATATAATCCGGGCACTAAGTTGGCCCCTTGCTGCGCCACGTTGGCGTCACGTTTGTGGCCGTTCGATCGAAAGTTTCGCTTCATCTAAGCAAACCATATCGGCGGCACGTTTGTGGCCTATTGTTTGAACACTGAGTCTACATTGTCCTTTCGTTCGTGACTGTTAGATCAACGTGTTTGTTTCATCTGAGTCGTCAAACGTGCTCTTAATTATTCAACTGTTTCTTATTTGTTAGTTGTTTCGCACATTCAACCAATGAGAACATAAGAGAGTGCATGATGGTTTTTGCATCTATTAACCCATGGATCCAGCAAGGTACTTCGGTTGTGGTGCTGGTTCAGGGTTTCTAGTACTGAAAGAGGGTGATTGGTAGCAGGATGTGGGGGTTTGGTTGTATAATGGGACCACACCATGGAAGATTGTGTCCTGATACAGTTGCTTAGATTCGGATTTGGAATTCGAATTGTAATTGTAATAAATTTTAAAATATATTAAAATTGGAGTTGAATAAATAAATATAAAATATATTTGATTCAAATGAAAAATAAAATAAGGTGAGATGATATTGAAATACATTCAGGTGAATTATATTGAGATGTATTGAATATAGATATTGAGATTACAAAGTGATTTATCTAAATAATAAAAAAAAATATTTCAATTATATATAATAAAAATATAGAACAAAATTCATAAACCAAACACAGCTACCTCATCATTCACATACCCTCCGTCGTTGATAGTGTGTGTTTAATACGGTTGTTGGGTAAAGACGATTACGGCCAGGGGCGGCGCCACCATGTGGGTCGCTGGGGCCGCGGCCTCCCCTTGGCCGGCGGCAAGCAGAACTGCGGAAGAAGCCCCCCATGTTGCCTGCCGGCGTCGAAAAAGACGGCGCTACACCCCAGCCCACCTGTAGGCTGTTGTTATCTTGCTGAGCTGACGAGGCAAGTAGGCAACTCTGCTACTTCAAGTCCAAGAGATGAAGAGAACAAGCCCAACTGTCCAAAGACTCCAAGCTCAAAAGAAAAAAGCCCAAGAAGGATACTAGCCCAGCCCAATAGCTTATTTTGGCCATTTGGCCTAGATTTTGATGTCCAGATCAATGCATTTAGAGAATGCGATTAGGCAAATGAAGTTGAGGTAATTAGGTCGTCAGCACAGGCTCAGCAGTCGCGGCACCTCCGAGGAGCCTCCAAAGCTCCTCTGTTGCACATCGCCGAGACGCCGACGTTCCAATTTTCACGCAGATGGAGCCCTCCACTAATCACCACGATATTAGAGTATTATATGTTTGGTCCCTTTCATAAAATGCTGACTCCGCCACTGATTACGGCAGCGGAGGTTGCAGCCGATTATGATGGACGAAGGGACGAGAGCCAAGTTGGAGAGGGATAGCGCGGGAATTCCTCTAGGTTCAACCAAACAAATTTGTTAGGCCCATTTGAGTTCTCGAATTGAGATTGAAATTATATAATTGGAATTAGAATAGAAATTGAAACTATGGCATAACAAACACGTCTCAAACGTGATCTCTTCTCTAGGAGTAGGTTTCATCATGGCCAACAGCTCGGCTCAAAGTTCCACAGGAGAAAATTAGTATTAGAGGTCTATCTATTATATTATTTTTTGTGTTTTAAAATTGGAGTAGATAAATTTCTCTAATATTCAAATGAGTGTAATTAGACCCATTAGTCGAACTTCTATGTTAATTTTGTTAAAATAATAATCATTGACAGAAGGATCCTCATGTATCATACACTAAACATAGTAACCAAATTAATAGAGAATTTGTCTAAGAGTCTAATTGCTCATTATTTCACTTAGAAAATTTTACTCTCTCTAGGTAAAATTTTAAATATGCAGGCATGTTAATATTCATAAGTATATAAATGAGAGAATATATAAAAAATTGAGAAAACATGTAATTTATTAATTCACAATAAATCATAAGTTACAAATCCCTTTGAGATTTTACATATTCTCATATACCTTTGGAGTACATCTGAAATACAAAAGATTGCATAATTCCTAGTTTCCAGGGCTCGTAAAGCTCTTGGTTGATTACATCTGCAGATTGAATCTGTAGAAGACCTCCGATTAAGTTGTCAATGGTCATCGTCTTCGAGTTTTCGATTCATCCTCCAAGTATGTATTGTGTATGCTCATGCATATATGTAAATCCATAGTCTTGTCAATCTATGGTGCTATCACATCAAGTGGTCTTCACCTCATTGGTGTCTAGCCTGGGTATTGTTTGACTTCGTTGGCCTTGAACAGATGGATGCTTTCGTCTCGTCGATGCCCGACATTAATGGTGTCCAGTTTTGTCAATTACGGACAGGATGGATACTTCGCTTCGCCAGTGCCGAGTGATATGATGGATGGATGGTAGGTTGTGACAAAACCTTAGGCTTGTCGGCTTTTAGAGATGCATATGAAATGGAATGGAAGCACATCAAAATATCCATTGATGGCTCAGCATTACAATCCTTGGATGGGGTGGATAACTCACCATTATAATTTTAAGATATATTTGAAGTGACATGTCTTGTGTCTCTTTTAGATCTGATCCTTTAGCATAAGGAAGATGGATTTGGATCAACGTGTCTTGCGTCTTCCACAATCCAATCACTAGGCACAACAAATCAAGCTCCCCTTTCTTGGCTATACGGGGGGTCTCTTTGACCTCAAATTAATGTGGAATTTGTTGTAGATATTTCTTCATGAGTCTTATTTTTATCATAAAATTTTGAGATCGATCGGATCTCTAGATCGAAAGTTATCAATCATGTATCACCATCACATCAAGCTAAAATTCAGCATAACACAATTTTTTTGTCACGATTTTCTGGAAGCCTTTCGTACCTCTGATCAAGGTGAAATTTGGTGGACATATTTATGCATGACTCTTATATCCTCCATAAAAAATTGAAGTTGATCAAACCTCTGGATCAAAAGTTATCACCCTTATATCACTAGAACGTTAAGCTGAAATTCAGTAGAACGCCGGCTATTTGACTCAATATCAGACAACTTTTGATGATCTGCCTTGATAGCCTCAAGATAGATCTAAAGTGACACATCTTGTGCCTCCTCCATATTTGATCTATAGCATGATGAGAAGAGATTTAGAGCGACACGTCTTCTGCCTTTCGTTATCCAATCTATTGGCCAACTAAATCGAGCTCTCTTTTGCTTGCTTGGATGAGGGCTTGAACGTTACATCGGAAATTTCTCCAAGCTACTCCTCAAATTGGTAGATATATCATCATATAGGCATTCAACGAACATCGATCTCTCCTTTTCCCAAATTGGATGGTACTTGTGCTAAGTCGATGCTCTTGCACAGGTCCTCCGTACAATGCGTGATCATGCTATGCAGATGGGAGATACTCACCATTGATGGTCACCTCCATAGCCTCAGACACCATGAATGAAAGAGAAGCATAATAGGGGAGATGAGTTCTTATAAGCGTTTCTTAAAAGAACTCTCTCGCCCTTAGTTGAAGTTCGTAGAAGAAACTCAGAGGAGTTATACAAGATGTTTCTCCCTAAAACTCTTCGTACATGGGGAGGAAAAAAAAATACCCAACCTCTTCATGAGGAGAATTCAAACCACCTAATATTGAGGAATGAATATAGGGATTTAAATTTCTTGAAAAGAATATTTCAAGAGATAGATGAGCTAACATTTATCCCTTTCTTTTATTATTTTATTATTTTTGAATTAATTTCCTGAATTTTTTAGGACCACTTATTCCATATTTTCGTGCTTCACTTGGTTGTACACGAAAATGTGACTTTGAACCAAAAACGGACTCACCCAACATGTTTTCGGGTCTCAAAAATATCAACTCTACCCAGATAAAATTATATAGGCAATTTATATATGGCTATGTTCATCTCGACGAGGAGAACACAATAAATATTTATTTTCCTAAATTTTTACCATAGGGTGAAAATTAAAGTCATATTTACATTTCAGCTCGTAGGAGACTTTCGGGTAGACTGTAAACCTTCAAATGTACTATTCAAGTCACAATAGCACATTATTTCGGTTCATCATTTCTAGAGGATTCCAAAAGATCGTAGAACCACTCATTTTGTTGAAGGATCCAAAAGTTATGGTCAATTTATAATTAGGTCTCTGCATCAGTTTGACCAGAGTAGATTTTCTGATTTTTGTGTTCTTCATGTTGCAACCTTATATTTATTAAGTATGCCTTTTATGTCATAAAGGTACCTAAATTGATATAGAACACTTTATTATGACGAGCAATGAAAATGTTGAGGTCCATTTATGAATAGGTCCCTGTAGTAGTACCGGCAAGACATCAGTCAACTATACTATTCTTAAGTTTCTCACGACTTGAGCTGTTTCGTGAGGATACATCAAAGTCATGATTAGCCATAATGAACAACTGGGCTAATCGTGTGACATGACTAAGTCGGTGCATCGAATCCGGCATGATTGGCAGACCAAACGGGGTAAGAGATAGTATACTATCGATACGAATTTATGGGGCAAATTATATATCATTGTGTTCATATCAAAAAATAAATATAACTTTATATTTATTTGCTCCTGCAAGCTAATGTATGAAGATTTTGCATTTTAAATTTTAATCAAGTGTGGTCCACATATTATAAACATATGACGGATTTTGTTACAAAATTTCATCTAACACTCAAATTCAAATGATACAGGGGCTTATCTACTCTAATTTCAAGTTGAAAAATCTAATTAAGTGCTTGTTTGGCCCGACTTAGCTTCACCTTATTGGCTTATAAGCTTCAAAGCCAGGCCAAATGCACCGGCAGATAAGCCGACGGATCTGTGGCTATGGTTTATTTGGGCGATTAAGTTGTAGTGGTGGACCACCAATTTATTTGGCTTACCACATGTTCCATAGCCTGCTCATTGCCATCCATGACACCATCCATTACAACGTCATCACCCATTGCCGCAATGCTACAACGTCATCACAATGTTGTCACCCATCATCATCGTGACATCCTATCGCCCTTCACCATCGCAACAGGAGATGTCGCAGCCATCTACAACATCATCACTCATCGGTATCATGACACTTCCGCTCTTCTCGGATGGCGGCCCTTTGTTGTGCTTCGAGTCGCGACGTTTTTGTGTGCTTCGAAAAACTTAGACCTCCCGTGTCACGCCTGTGTCTTTGTAGATAACCCAAGACATTTCCAAAACCTTTGCCCTTCTCCTCTCTCTCTCTCTCTCTCTCTCGTGTGAGCGAGTAAGCGATGCCTCCCATGCCACTCGCGAGCGAGCAGGCAGTCGTCATTCAATGTCAGCACCATCACTCACCCCCACCAACGTTGGGAATGGCCGCTCACCATCTGACGATGGGAAACACCTGTGCGAGATGGGTATGAACTCGGTTGGTGGCTATTGGAGTCCTTCTGCTACTAGGAGTGGCCATTTTTTTTGCCTACTTGCGTGAGCCAACAAGATGCTCGTGCAAGTAGTCCTCCGTACACTTTTTTGCTAGCAGTAGTTTAGTTCGTATTTGGTTTCAGTTATTGTTCGTTAGTTCTGAGTTTGGTAGTAGTTTATCACTTCAAGTCATTACTTCTGTGTTGTTGGTATTGCTCCTAGCTTAGTAAGTCAACAACAGAATAAAGAGTATTTCTTTGATTGGTGACAGAAAATTCTACTCTATTGAGTGTAAACCACAAAGTCATGATAATCGTAGGATATGATCAATCATGATACCGTCATAATCACATGAGTTAGCTCAAGCTATCAAGACACAGAAATCCTGAATTGGTACGAACCCGGCTAGTTTCTCCCGGCGTCCTTCTGCTACTAGGAGTTCCATCTTCTGTTATGTTTTTGAGTTCTTCTTGTCTTTTCTCATGTTTCTTGATTCAATTCTTGAATTTTTTTCGGTTCCCGCTCAATGGCTTTCTTTACGGTTCTAATTTCTTGATTTGGGAGTTCCCGTAATTCTAATTGTGGTATCCTTTGTATTTTGATTGTTCAATGCCACTCAATTTTTTGAGGAATTGTTGCCTCATCGCCATTTTGGAATGTTTTGTTGTTGTTTTTGTTTTTTTGCTTACGACTTTAGTTCTTGGGGTAGTTCGTCTTGAAACGATTAATCAATAGTTCTTTTTTTCACTCTGTTATCATAAACTTTGAGGATCGATGAGAGGATGACTCCAAGAATCATTCGGTGTAGCAGGCTATTGGCTCTATTCTTTGTCATGATCATGATGGTTTGTGCGTTGGCACTGACTGCATCACCCTTCCTTTCTGGAGGTATTATATTTTTGTATGTTGTTTGTTGTTGTCATGGTGTTTAATTTTTACCCTCCTCTCCCTTTGTCTTTCTCTGGTCATTTTCTTACACAAGTGAGGCGAACACAATGGCAAGAGATCATTGCCCAACATCCCATGTATTTTCGGATGTTGTTGCTATGAATGAAGAGGAGGTAGAATTTGTCATGATGGACATGGTTTGCTTGATCTTGTTCTTCTTTGAATTGAGGGGATAAGGGTTCCAAGTCGATTGCCTTCAACAGTGAGCTAGCAGGAACAGGGCAGTTCAAATGTCTTCAATAGTCATTTTCTTGCCTATGCTCGTGCAAGTAGTCCTCTGTATACTTTTTTTTTTCTAGTAGTAGTTTAGTTAGTACTTGGATTCTGTAATTGTTCATTAGTTCTGAGTTTCTGGCTGTATGATTGTTTGGTAGTAGGTTAGTACTTCAAGTCAGTACTTCTGTGCTATTGGTATTGCTCCTAGTTTAGTAAGTCTGCAGCTAAATAATGAAAATTTCTTTGATTGGTGATAGAAAATTTTACTCTATTGAATGTAAACCACAAAGTCACGACAACCGTAGGATATGATCGATCATGATTCCGTCATAACCACATGAGTTAGTTCAAGCCATCATGACACAGATATCCCCAAGTTTTTTGGGTACGGACTCTGTTAGAGGCTCCCAGCGTCTTTTTGCTACTAGGAGTTCTATCTTTTGGTATGTTTTTGAGTTCTTCCCGTCTTTCCTCGTGTTTCTTGCTTCAATTCTTGAATTTTTTTAGGTTCCCGCTCAGTGGATTTCTTCACGATTTTGATTCTTGATTTCGGAGTTCCCTCGATTCTAATTGTGGTATTCTTCATATTGTGATTGTTCGGTGCCGTTCAATTATTTGAGGAATTGTTGCCTCGTCGCCATTTTGCAATGTTTTGTTGTTGTTATTGTTTTTTGCCTATCGCTTGAGTTATTGGGGTAGTTTGTCTTGAAACGATTAATCAATAGTTCTTTTTTCCCCTCTGTAATCAGAGACTTTGAGGATCGATGAGAGGCTGACTCCACGAGTCATTTAGTGTAGCAGGATGTTGGCCCTGTTCTTTGTCATGATAATGCTGGTTTGTGTGTTGGCACTGACTACATCACTCTTCCTTTCTGGAGGTAATGTATTTTTGTATGTTTTTATTATTGCTGTTGTTGTTGTCATGGTGTTTCAATTTAACTCCCTCTCCCTTCGTCTTTCTTCAGTCATTCTCTTACACAGGTGAGGCCAACACAGTGGCTGGAGATCACTGCCCAACATCCTGAGGACTTTCGCCTGTAGCTGCTGTGAGTGAAGAAGAGGAAGAATCTGTCATGATGGACATGGTCTACCCGATCGTGTTCTTCTTCACATTGAGGGATAAGGCTTCCGAGTCGATTGCCTTCAAGAGTGAGCTAGCAGGAAGAGGGCGGTTCAAATGTCTTTAGTAGCATTTTTTTCCTTACTTGCATTAGCCAGCAAGATGCTCGTGAAAGTAGTTTTCTGTACAATTTTTTTGCTAGCAATAGTTTAGTTAGTACTTGGTTTCTATTATTGTTCATTAGTTCTTAGTTTTTGACTACATGACTGTTTGGTAGTAGTTCAGCACTTCAAGTCAGTATTAATGTGTTGTTGGTACTACTCCTAGTTCAATTGTCTACAGCTAAATAAAGAGAATTTCTTTGATTGGTGATAGAAAATTCTACTCTATTGAGTGGAAACCACAAAGTCATGACAATTGTAGGATATGATCAATCATGATTCTGTCATAACCACACGAGTTAGCTCAAGCCATCAAGACACAGAAGTCCTGAATTTCTTTTTGGTACGGACTCGGCTGGTGGCTCCCGGTGTCCTTTTGCTACCAAGAGTTCCATCTTCTGGTAGGTTTTTGAGTTCTTCTAGTCTTTCCGCTTGTTTCTTGATTCAATTCTTGAATTTTTTTTAGTTCCCGCTCAATGGCTTTCTTCACAGTTCTGATTTCTTGATTTTGGAGTTCCCTCGATTTGAATTGTGGAATTCTTTGTATTGTGATTGTCCGGTGCCGTTCTTGAGGAATCCTTGGCTCGTCACAAATTTTTGAAGAATGAAATGATTTTTTTTGTTCCTGCTAGGTTGCCTTCCTCATGGTATTGATTCCTGATATGAGAGTTCCCTCAATTCTAATTGTGGTATTCTTCATATTGTGATTGTTTGGTGTCGTTCAATTATTTGAGGAATTGTTGTGTCGTCGCCATTTTGCAATGTTTTGTTATTGTTGTTTTTTTTTTTTTTTGCCTATTACTTGAGTTCTTGGGGCAATTCGTCTTTAAACGATTAATCAATAGTTCTTTTTTCCCCTCTACTATCAGAAACTTTGACAATCAATGAGAGGCCGACTCGTAGAGTCATTCGGTGTAGCAGGCTGTTGGCCTTGTTCTTTGTCATGATCATGCTAGTTTGTGCGTTGGCACTAAATGCATCACCCTTCCTTATTGGAGGTAATATATTTTTGTATGTTGTTTCTTGTTGTTGTTGTTCTCATGGCATTTCAATTTTAACTCCATATCCCTTTGTCTTACTCTGATCATTCTCTTACACCAGTGAGGCCAACATAATGGCTGGACATCACTGCCCCACATCCCCAGAACTTCTACTTGTTGCTGATGTGAGTGAAAAAGAGGCAGAATTTGTCATGATGGATATGGTCGGCCTGATTGTGTTCTTCGCGTTGAGGGACTAAGGATTCCATGTCAATTGCCTTCAAGAGTGAGCTAGCTGGAAGAGGGCGGGTTGAAAAGTCTTTAGTAGTCATTTTTTGCCAACTTGGATTAGCCACCAGGATACTCGTGCAAGTAGTCCTTTGTAGACTTTTCTGCTAGTGGCAGTTAAGTTAGAACTTGGTTTTTGTTGTTGTCCATTAGTTCTGAGTTTCTAACTGTATGACTGTTTGGTAGAAGATCAGCACTTCAAGTCAATACTTTTGTGTTGTTGGTACTACTCCTAGTTCAGTAAGTCTGCAGCTGAATAAAGAGAATTTCTTTGATTGGTGATAGAAAATTCTTCTCTATTGAGCGGAAACCACAAAGTCATGACAATCATAGGATATGATTAATCATGATTCCGTAATAACCACACTTAGTTCGTGCTCAGTTGCTGTTCGGTGCTGTTCAATTATTTGAGGATTTGTTGCCTCGTTGCCATTTTGCAATGTTTTTTGTTCGAATTTTTTTCCTGCCGCTTGAGTTCCTAGGACAGTTCGTCTTTAAACAATTAAGCAACAGTTCTTTCTTCCCCTAGAGGCCGACTCCAAGATTTATTCAATGTAGTAGGCTGTTGGCCCTGTTCTTTGTCATGATCATGTTGGTTTGTGCGTTGGCACTGACTACATCACTCTTGCTTTTTGGAGGTAATATATTTTTGTATATTGTTTATTGTTGTCGTTATTGTCATGGCGTTTCAATTTTGACTCCCTCTCCCTTTGTCTTTCTCTGGTCATTCTCTTACACAGGTGGGGCTAACACAATGGCTAGAAATCACTGCTCGACCTCCCGAGGACTTCCGCCTACTGCTGTTGTGAGTGAAGAAGAGGTAGAATTTGTCATAATGGACTTGGTCTTCCTGATCGTGTGCTTCGCATTGAGGGGCTAAGGCTTCAAAGTCAATTGCCTTCAAGAATGAGCTAGCAGGAATAGAGTGATTCAAATGTCTTCAATAGTCATTTTTTTGCCTACTTGCATGACCCAGCAGGATGCTCGTGCAAGTAGTCCTCTGTAGAAACTTTTGCTAGCAGTAGTTTTGTTAGCACTTGGTTTCTATTAATGTTCATTAGTTTTGAGTTTCTAACTGTATAACTGTTTGTCAGTAGACCAGCACTTCAAGTTAGTACTTTTGTGTTGTTTGTACAACTCGTAATTCAGTAAGTCTACAGCTGAATAATCATAATTTCTTTGATTCATGGTAGAAAATTTTGCTCTAATTAGTGGAAACCACAAAGTCATAACAATCGCAGGATATAATTAATCATGATTTCGTCATAACCACATGAGTTAGCTCGAGCCATCAAGACACATAAATCATGATTTCTTTTTGGTATGAACTCAGTTGGTGGCTCTGGGCAACTTTCTGCTCTATGAGTTACATCTTCTAGTTTGTTTTTGACTTCTTCCTGTCATTCCCATGTTTCTTGATTCAATTCTTGAATTTTTTTTGGTTCCCACTCTGTGGCTTTCTCCACGTTTTTTATTCCTTGATTTGGGATTTCCCTCGATTTGAATTGTGGAATTCTTAGTGTTGTGATTGTTCGGTGTCGTTCTTGAGGAATTCTTAGCTCTTCCCAATTTTTGAAGAAAGAACTAATTTTTTTTTCTTGTTCCTGCTCAGTTTCTTTCTTCATAGTTTTGATTTCTTAATTTGGGAGTTCCCTTGATTCTAATTGTGGTATTCTTCATATTTTGATTGCTTAGTTTTGTTCAATTTTTTCAGGAATTGTTGCCTTGTCACCATTTTGCAATGTTCTATTGATGTTGTTTTTATTGCCTACCACTTGATTTCTTGGGCGTTCATCTTGAAACAATAAGTTAGTAGTTTTTTTACCCTTTATTATCAGAGACTTTGAGGATCGGTGAGAGGCCGACTCCAAGAGTCATTCCATGTAGCAGGCTGTTGGCTCTATTCTTTGTCATGATCATGCTGGTTTGTGGGATGGCACTGATTGCATCACCCTTCCTTTCTTGTGGTAATATATTTTTGTATGTTGTTTGTTGTTGTTGTCATGGCATTTCAATTTTAACTCCCTCTCACTTTGTCTTTCTCTGGTGATTCTCTTACACAGGTGAGGCCAACACAATGGGTGGTGATCACTGCCAAACATCCCCAGGACTTCCGCCTGCTGCTGCTGTGAGTGAACAAGAGGCAGAATTTGTCATGATGGACATGGTTTACTTGATCATAGTTTTCGTCGCATTGAGGGACTAAGGCTTCCAAGTCGACTGCCTTTAAGACTGAGCTAGCAGGAAGAGGGCGGTTCAAATGTCTTCAGTAGTCATTTTGTTGCCTACTTGCATGATCGAGCAGGATGCTCGTGCAAGTAGTCCTCTGTAGACTTTTTTGCTAGCAGTAGTTCAGTTAATACTTGGTTTACGTTAAAGAAGATATGGTCACACTTCAAAGAAAGGTAAGTCTTAACCAAGTTGTAGGTACTTACCATTCTCCGAGACTGCCGGTTCTCGGACGGGAGCCTCCTCCTCCGGAGATGTCCCAATGTTGTCGAAGGAGAGGTGGATGCCCCTAGAAAATATGGCTTTCGAGAGGAGGGTCTCTTTCTCACCTTCTCCGTTGTACGTCCTCCTCTCGGACCAGAGTCGTCGAAGGAGGTGCGCTGCGGCAAGAATCAAAGGTTGTGGCGCCTTGCTCCAAGGGTGCGTCTTGTCCAAAGCGACATTGCTTTGGGGAGCTGCCGTGGAGTCAGCTTTGGTGGACCCAGACTCCCCCGAAGATAAACTATATCTGGAGTTTAAACTGGACCCCGGGGTCGCCGATATAGGCTCCCGGGTGGTCTTCGATGTCGGGGTTTGAGGAATTTTCAAGTCCGTCTCCGAAGAGTGCGCCCTCACTAAGGGTGCATTTATCTTTGTTGGTGCCACAGGGGTAGCACTAGACTTATTTTTCTTGGACGCTAGGGAGTCCTGGTGATGAGGACATCACTTCTTCGGATACACGTACCAACCATAATTCTCGGCTTGTTACACAAGGACCAATAACGCGCAGCAAAGCCCGATTGTTGTATTGCCAGGTGAACTTGTTCCTAAGTTTATATATATATGGTTTTGAGAATGGTTTACTACATAATAGTGATAATATTGTGCTTAGGAACCATGGAGAGGACCAGTAAGGACGCAAGGACCAGCAATGAGCCCAAGTCAAGTTAGAGTTCGAGATGGATTCGAGTTGGAGTTCGGTTCGGCCATCCATGAGTAGCCTGCCTTCAAATGACCATAACTCCCTCATACGAAGTCCAATTGGGACGTTCTTATAATCCACGGGGAAGCCTACGACGAGATCTTTCTAATGCATCTAGCCTCACATCCAAATTCCTTCTGGATCACCGGAAATTGACAAAACAAGTTTTGATCAGATTCTGATAGGGCCTAGTCGGTGCTGCGTTACCTTTTTGGTTGGGTCAAGGCCCATGTATCGAGTTAGAATCCAAGTAGGGAAAGAGTCCATGTCGGTTTCAGGTTTCCTTACCTGGTCACCGACCTCTTTTACCTCCTCTATATAATCTGGCAAAACCATTAAGGTTCTGCGGGTTTTGTTTAGTCATAGTCTTTCCTTCGTGAAACTATTGAGATATTCTTCTTGGTCGTCTAGATCAACATCAATATCTGTATTCGGAACCCCAACTCTTTTTCGTGATTCAATATATATTTGCAATTTCAGATTGCTTATTTATCTTATTCTTGCTTGTTCTTCGATTGCTTGCAAGAATAGATCTTCGTGATCAGGTCGATCATACTTCTAGTTCGGTCGATAACAATCCGAAGTTGGTTCAGCGATTGCCAGGGCATATCAGTCGTGTACGGTTGGTAGTCGGATCGTGAGAATCGTCTTCACAAATTGATAGTTGTTGTTCTCATCGAAAAATCGGACCACCCGCGTCACATCACCTGGCGTCATCCACAGCCTTCTTTCCCTGGTTGTGGCTTGCTGGGGTTGGAGCAGCTCTCTTGACAGGAGCATCAGTGCATAGACTGCTACAACCCAGTTGCCGAGGGATCTAGAGCCTATCACCCTGAGGACCCGCTCGTGCTCATCAGTGTAATACACCCAAGCAAGAGCTCCTAGCGCTCCACCACATCTCGCTAGTCCGTGACTACAAAGAAGAAAAAGATAAGTCTTTTATTGCAGGAGTTTTGCCAAAGCACATTGTTTCGGAGACTTACGCTGGGAAGCATGGTGCTCTAGGGGCTAGTATCGGGGGGACCACCCAGGCTCCTGGTTGGGTCTGAAGAGCAGGAACTTGAGCATTTGCCTCTCCTCATCAAGGTCTCTCATGCTCAAGGCCACCCAAGCCTTGGAGATGATCCGACCATCTCCTTCTCCTCAGAGGTCAACTCCAGAGGCTACCTCCAGTCTCCACCGAGATGCATCAGCGGCTCCTCAGAGTAAGAAATCTCTGGATACTGGGACTTGACGTAGATCCACCGGGTGGCCTAGCCCTCCAAGTGGTTCCAGCTCGCCTGTATTGGATACTTGAGAAGCCCCAACCTCCGGAGTTGAAGGAACACAACCCCAAAGGCAATCTTTGAGCCTCCTAGCACCATCACCTTCCCGGTGGTGGAGATCTCATAGAAGTGCCAAAGAAGATTGACCGTTGGGGCCTTTTCAACCATTGACTCCCAAAGCCAAATGAAGATTGCGAGTCAGATGATGAAATTCAAACTCAGGTGCCCGAGGCTAATTTTGTAGTGTTGAAGCACCCCCTTCACAAGGGGGTGCACTAGGAATTTGAACTCGGCATGGAACCACGCCTTGAAGGTGACGACTTCTCCGGGACGAAGCCTCAGGGCCAAGTGTCTCCACGAGCCAATCCCGGATGCTGAGATCGAGTCCTTCAGGAATCGAGGGCCTAGTTGTCAAAGACTTAGAAGACATTTTTACCCTTGCCATTTTCAGGTGGTAAGGGGCATTTCAGTCTTTTAGCAACTCTTGTAACCTATAAATAGTCCTCTAAACCTTGTTTAGAGAGAGAGAGAGAGAGAGAGAGAACTCTTAGAGAACCACTTAGAACACAAGAAGCTCTTCAAGACTTAGTCGCTAGCAACATACTTGAGAGCATCACTTGTAAATGATCCACCTTGTACACAAATCCAATTAAATATTAAGAACAAATTGGTACACCTTGGAGTGATCTTCCCCTGAGGATCGATAGCAACTGACTCAACAACGGGGGCGTATCGACAGGAGTAGGGATCCCCTAGGATTTTGAACTTGTATAAATCCTGGTGTCATCTTCTTCACATTCGGTCTTGAGCGATCCGTCCAATGATCACTTTAGGCCCCGATGATTCTCCTTCCTTCGTTCGAACGCTTTGCTTTGTTCAGCTCAGAATGTCGCAGGATGTTCGTTGCCGTGGATGCAAACCCCCGACACTCTACAAGTTTGATACTTGCACCAATTGAAATTTACAGCTATATTTTGATAAATCTAAGTTTTAAATCAAAACGAGTGTGAGAGGGAGAGGAGAGGAGAGTTTCTCAGGTGAGAGAAGAGAGAAATGAGGGAAGAGAGAACGAGAGGGGACTAGAGCCAGGTTTAAGCCACCCGGGGCTTGTCGAGTGTTGGAGGCTGGCAACAAGTGGCTTGTTGAGCTTCCAGTGCTCGACAAGTCGCTGGTGACCAATCAGTGCACACCAGTCACCTGTCAAGTGTCCAGTACTCAACAGGCTAACGTGGAGGCTCATTTTTACAAAATTTGGCAAGTGTAGGTTATTTCTGCAATTTTTTGTGGGTTAATTATAAAAAAAATTCCATGAGTAACAGACAGCAATTGCTTGACATTGGCTTCAAATATTGCGACCAAGGTACAACAATGAAGTCTCACCAAGTTGAGCTCGAGCTGCTTTGCACACAAGATCAACTTGGTGAGGGGCATTTTGTTTGATGAAATTTCGTAATAAAATTTGTCAAGAGCTTCTGACATGCAGGCCCCACTTGATTAAAAGCTAAAATGCAAAATCTTCATGCATAGGCCTAAGAGAGCAAATAAATGTAGAGTCATGTTCTATTCAATAATACAAATACAATGATATATGGTTTGCCCCACAAAATTGTATTGGTGGTATAACCGTCTCTTATCCCAATTGGCGTGCCAACCCCGCCAAAACTCGGTGCATTGACTTAGTTACACCACAAAGTCATGACAATCATAGGATATGATCAATCATGATTCTGTCATAACCACATGAATTAGCTCAAGCCATCAAGACACATAAATCCTGAATTTTTTTGGGTACAAACTCAATTGGTGGTTGTCGGTGTCCTTTTGCTACTAGGAGTTCCATCTTCTAGTATGTTTTTGAATTCTTTCTGTCTTTTCTCATGTTTCTTGATTCAATTCTTGAAATTTTTTTCGTTCTTGCTTAGTGGCTTTCTTCACAGTCTTGACTTCTTGATTCGGAAGTTCCCTTGATTCGAATTGTGGAATTCTTCGTATTGTGATTGTTCGGTGCCATTATTGAGAAATTCTTGGCTCTTTGCCAATATTTGGAGAAAGAACTGAATTTTTCTCCTACTCGGTTGCTTTTTTCACGGTTTTGATTTGGACGTTCTCTAGATTCTAATTGTGGTATTCTTCATATTGTGATTGTTCTGTGTCATTCAATTATTTGAGGAATTGTTGTCTCATCACCACTTTGCAATGTTTTGTTGTTGTTGTTTTTTTTTTGCGTACCACTTGAGTTCTTGGGGCAATTCGTCTTAAAACGATTAATCAATAGTTCTTTTTTTCCCTCTGTTATTAGAGGCTTGGAGCATCGATGAGTGGCCGACTCCGAGGGTTAGTCGGTGCTGGTTAGTAGTTGGAGATCACTGTCTAAGACCTTGTCCAACAGAATACCTAAAAGGATTGATAGCCTAAAATTTAAGTATCAGTAATATCTTTCTTGTTTCAACAGAATACCTATCTCGACTCCTATTTTAGATATTACTGCAGAGAATTAGTAAATTTAGGTATTCTCTCTCCTCTACCTATATATTTTTGGGTTTAGAGATTCTGTTGGAGAGAGTAGAAATATAGGTATAGAATCTTTTTAGGGAGATATGTATATGAGGATATAGAGATCCAATTCTGTTGGAGAAGGTCTAATATCCTAAGAATTTCTGCCTACTGCTGCGGTGAGTGAAGAAGAGACAAAATTTTTCATGATGGATATAGTCTATCTAATCGTATTCTTCTTTACATTGAGGGGCTAAGACTTCCAAGTGGATTGTCTTTAAGAGTGAGCTAGCATGAAGAGGGCGGTTCAAATGTCTTCATTTTTTTGCTTACTTGCATGAGCCAATAGGATGTTCATGCAAGTAGTCCTCTATAAACTTCTTCACTAGCAGTGGTTTAGTTAGTATTTGGTTTTTGTTATTATTCATTATTTTGAGTTTCTAATTGTATGGCTGTTTAATAATAGTTCAACACTTCAAGTTAGTATTTCTATATTGTTTATACTACTCCTAGTTCAATAAATCTATGATATTAAATATAAAATTAATAAAAAATAGAACAACCTTACAATTTGACTTTTTTTTACGAATAATCCAATAAAAAAATAATTTAAAAAATAACCCAAAACTTTTTAAAATGTTAGAAATGACCTTCAGTTATGAGCCGGGATCACGACTGAAGATGTGGCACGGCCCATATGCATCGCTAGCTCAGGACCCGGCCATATCCCCGTGACTAAAACCCGCAGCGTTTCAGTCGCGACCTTGGCTCGTGACTGAAACCTGTATTTTTTTGTTTCATTTTATTTTGTCCATATTATGCAACGTTATGTGCTTATGCAGGATGGCTATTTTATTTTATTTCGGGGGACTAAACGTTAGTGTTTATGTGTTTCTGTGCATTAATTGATAAGTTTTGTTTTTGGGTTATAAAATAGATATCTAGGATATATATTTTCAAGAATCGAATACTAGAGTTTTGTTCACGGCAACCAAAGACTAGTATTTTCAGTACAAAATATTGATACTGTGGATAAAATGGAAGTTACACATGTTTGTGACAATTGCAAAAACAATTGGAACTAGATCTACAGTAGCAAAAGGTGATCAAACTGCGGTGCGCCACTTGGTTTGAATAGAGAGTGCCAAGCTCTCTTAGAAGATTATTTATAGTATTTCTCTCTATCTCATTCCAGTCCGGGTCGAGTCACGACATGTAATTGCATCTATCCCTCTCCTCTTCGCGGCTACAATGTAAGTAGTTCTACCGGTAGTATCGTAGGTTCAAGACATACTTACTGTAATATCACCTCGACATCTGCACATAAAATCATCTGTGTCAGAGGGATCATCAGGCCAGTTGAACTTCTCCGCAGGACGTATTGTTAAGTATGTGTCTCTATGGCAAGTGCAATAACAATGACGTTTGCAGTAACAAATGTATTGAACATCGTGCATATTGATCGACAGCTTCTCCATGAAGTCGAGCTGCTCACGAAGTCTCTTCTTTCTGTAGAGAAGATAGAGTATTGTAGGTGCAGCCTTTGCACTCCACTTGGGGTCGAGCCAAAGTAGGAGAATGTACTTACGAGCATCTTCCCTTAGACACTCTAAAAATCTTCTCTCGTAGTCATCTTGAAAGGAGAATGTAGTAGTCTTCGACAACAAACCGCAGCTGCAACAGCATGGTTCTGAATTTTGTCCTTCATCCTACGAATAGAAGAGAATAACCAGAAAGTAACGCATAAATTGACACTTTATTTATGTGAGTTGATTATGTACTTATCTTGGTGCGCCTTCTTCTCCGGCCACGGCTATTGTTGCCCGCCATGTTCGGATAGGCGTGTGGGGGAAGTATGAGTTGTGTGTTCGGAGCTCAATAACCTAATTTATAGAAGTGCAATTCATGAAGAGTTTAATCATTGATTGGACATATCTATAGGAAAGCTGAAAAATGAAAAAGATGGAAGGTACAAAAACTTAAAAATAAAAAAGATTAATCGTAGAAAAACTGAAAAGTAGAAAAACTGAAAGGCAGAATTGTACAAAAGTAGAAAAATTAAAAATTAGAAAAGATGTATCGTATAAAAGTTAGAAAGTTGACAAAAACCTAAAAAAATTGAAAATATGATAAAATCTTACATAAAACTATTGTCCCCTCCCCTTCAATGATTGAAAGCAAACTTAGTCGGGTCTTAGACCAGCAGTGCATATGGACCGTGCTACGTCTTCAACCGCGATCTCGGCCGCAACTAAAGATTTTTTTTGACATTTTTAAAAATTATTTTTTTTATTGAATTATTCGTAAAAAAAGAAATTCCTTACAATTCTCTTTGTACCGAAGGAACACCGGTTAAATGTGAGTCAGAAGCCAGAACTCGTAATTTAGCGCCCTCCTCCTGGCTCCCGAGACCGTTTACCCGTTAGTCCGTTACCTCCCGAGACCGTTTACCTTCCCTCTCTCCTCCCTCCCACTTGCGATCTCCTCCCCCTCCCCGCCCCTCTCATATCCGGCGAGAAGCCCCGCGAACTCCACCTCCCATTCCCCCCTCCCAAACCCTACAAACCTCCAAGCCTTCCACTCCCACCTCCGTGCCGCCTCCCCCACCTCCTTCACCGCCGCCTCCAGCTTTGGGAGCGTCACAATGGTAGGTCTCTTTCACCACCCGCCAACTCAACCACTTCCTCCGCTCGATCTCGCCGCTTCCCCGCTAATGCTAGATCCGTTTGCGAATCGGATCCCGCGAGGGCTCGCGGTGCCGAGATCTGATGCTATACCTACCGATTGCTGCGTGGATCTGGGGTTTTGTTGTGCTTTCTGTGTACTGATTTGCTTCTCTTATTTGTGTTTTTGGTGGGGTTTTGGTGATGTTGGTGGTGATGCGGCAGCCGCTCCGGTTAGAGATCAAGGTAATTTCGGAAGTTCTCGGTTAGATCTGGTTAATTGTAGTTTTTCTGTGGTGAACGTTGGAGATTTTTTTTTGTGATGACAATTTGTGTTTGGTTGGATCAGAGGAAGCTCGCGCAGAGGTCGGAGAGGGTGAAATCTGTGGATCTGCATCCCACAGAGCCATGGTGAGTGGGTGATTCGATTGGCCTGGTTTTTGTTGGGTTAATTGTTATCCACATGTTTTGTGGATAGTATTGACTATTTGAGCTTGCGAAATGTAGGAATTTGTGATAATGCGCTATTGTGTAATGCAGGATCATGTCAAGTCTGTACTCCGGGAGCGTCTGCATTTGGGACTACCAGACGCAGGTTGGTGACTTTTATCAGCAGTATTTGTTTGTTCATGCGATTTGGCTAGTTAGATAAAGCTCTTCTCCAATGAGTAGCTGATAATACAATGATATGTGCTGGTTTCTGTAATGAAATGCTGGTGTCTTCACTTTTCTACTGAAATAAGGATACTTCATACACATAAAAATTAGTATAGATCAAGTCATCGAGCATTATTTTGAACCATTTAGCACTATCAGGTATTTATAATTTCTTCCTATCAGCCTTTAGCATATTTTGATACTGGACAGTTTTGTGATGTGTTAGTGACAATGCATTAATCTGGAAGAGAAAATATGTACTTGACAAATTGCATAAAGCCCAAAGAGGAAGGTTTTACTTGCATTTGTGTACCTAAAAATGAAAGTATCAATCACCTTAAGATAATTGTTAGTTGCGTACAAGGGACATGTGAAAAGGATACAGAGAAAATATGGAGGTGAACTCCAATAGTGCATGGAGAAGGAAAAGGGATATTATGTTTACCTAAAGCAACTCATCCTGAATAGATGGATGGATGATGAACCAACTCATCCTGAACAGTGGGGCATAGTTGAGTTATTTGATTGGTTGTATGAGTGGGTTTTGGATGGGCTGAGAGTATTCATTTGCTATCCTCAAAAGATACAAGTTATGACCTTTTGGTGAGGTCCATGAAATTATTGCAAGGTTTATCATTGACCGGTCAAGGTTCATTGGGGACCAGCTGACATCGGGTTAGGGGTGTAATCGGATTGAATTCGGTCGGATATTGGTCATACCAAATCCAAATCCTATTAACTTTAATCGAATTCGAATACGAATTCAGATATACTCGGATTCGGATACGAATCGGATAGTTATCGAATTCGAATTCGAATCGGATTTTTACTTCATTCGGATCGAATTCGAATGTTATTCGGATTATACTGCTGTTTTAAAATTTTAACATCATATTATTTCTATAAAATTGTTAAATAAATTTCAGGTTAAAGGAAATATGTAGGAGACATTAGTTAATATCACACATTATAAATTTAAGGAGAAGAATTGCAAGAGTGCATATTTGGTACTCAGCAAAAATCACTAATTCATCAATTCTCACACAGCATCTCAATAGATAAATACATCACAGAGATAAATTGGAATGGCATTGCAATTCAGAGTTTTCTGGACACTGCAGAGCCAGAGACAAACACAATGAAGTTGCACAAAACATAACTCAAGTCTCACACAACACCAGAACTCAGAGTTACTAAATAGCAACAGTTCACATCAAACATTTAAACCCAATAAGTTCATTCAAAAATTACAACTGAACTAAGTTAATAAATTGAGTTCGGCAATATACGCCACTAAATTAAAGAGACAAGATGAGAAGAGGTCAAATTAAAGAGCTGAAGTTGCATGCCAAACCAAATGGTTGAAAATCACCAGCAAATAAAAAGGTTCAAAATTATTTAGTTAAACAAGGATACAATTTTGTTTTTATCGGAGAACAAGAGTATATAAAAACATAGAAAAGCATGTGTAATTGTCTAGTTGACAACTTAACATACCCTAATACATCGCATTCATCTTTGTCATTTATGTCATCAAATTCTAACTCTTGAACAATTGAAGCAACATCCATTTTACCTACAATAATAAAACAAGTTAACTAATGCATACATAAGAAAAATAATTGTAAAAATTTTGTTTATTAAATTACTTTTTTTAGTTGCCCTTATCGAATCCTTGGTGCATATCAATGCCTCCACTATTTCGGGTTCTAATCGACTGCTGTACTTATCAATGACTCTCCCACTGGCTCTCAAGGCGGACTCAGATGCAACTGTTGATACAGGAATGGCCAAAACATCTCGTGCAAGCAAGGAAAGAATAGGATACTTTGCACCTTGAGTATGCCACCAAGCCAAAATATCAAAGTGATCATTTTCAGGCCATTTCAACAATGGCTCAACTAAATACCTCTCCAATTCAGATTTCTCTTGATTCTCTTCATTGACATCCTTTAGGAAAGCACTCAGTTTTCTGCGCTTTGGCTCTTCATTAGGATTAAGGTCATGAAGGTGGGAAGAAAATCTAGCATAAGATCCAATGGTAGGCTGTACAACACTAACTGAAGAATCATTGTATCGAGATGCATATGCTTCGAATAACTTGTCAACAAGGACCTTCAAATCACAAATCTTCTCAACATCAATATTGCCATAAATCTCTTGATAGTAAAACTCAACCACTTTCATTTTGTAGCGAGAATCTAAAAAACATGCAACTGCCAAAGCCACATTACTTAATTCCCAATATTTGTCGAACTTTTCCTTCATAGCTCTTGCCATGGAAGCAAGAAACTCATCATCCTCTTGGAGCCACTCAATAAGTAGGATGTGAATTTCACAAAACTCTATGAAGAACAAATTTGCAGTTGGATAAGAAGAGCCTGATAAAATTTTAGTGACATTGAAAAAGTTCTTCAAGCACTTACACAACAATTCTGCTTTTTCCCACTCATCTCTAGAAGGAGCACAATGTCCATATTTTTCTGGATTTAGCAAAGCAAGTCGTTGGAAAACTTTCTTATAGTACAACGCATTTGCTAGCATCAAATAGGTGGAATTCCACCTAGTAGCTACATCTTGAGAGAGACCCTTTGTTGAGTCTAAATCTAACTCAGAAACTTGCTTTTGAAAAAACTCAAACTGCAAAGGAGAACTATTAATAATAGTAATTGTGGAGCGAATATTATTGACAACTTTTCCAACCATTTTCAAACCATCCCTTGCAATGAGATTAATAATGTGAGCAGCACATCGAACATGAAAGAACTTGCCATGACAAATAAGATTATCATGCTCTTCAAGGGTTGAAGTAATAGTCCTAACACAAACCTCATTTGCAGAAGCATTATCCAAAGTTAAAGCAAATAGTTTCTGATCAATATTCCAAGTAATCATGTTTCTAACAAACACACTACTCAAGTTTGCTCCTGAATGCCTCCCTTCCAAATGTATAAAGTTTATAATCCGCTTCTGAATTTTCCAATCATCATCAATAAAATGACAAGTAACACACAAATAGCCCTTATTTTGATTGGACGTCCAAACATCCATTGTGCAACTCAAACGACATTTAAGAGGATAAAAAATCAAACAACTTCTCTTCCTTAAAAATATCCATTATATTTCTCCTAGTGACATTGCGACACTTCAAAGGAAATGTAGGACATAATGATGTGATGAAATCATTAGTGTACTCATGCTCCGAAAAATTAAACGGGTATTCATGCATGATGATTGCAAGATGATATTTATAGACACTAATTTCCTCATTGTACTTCCAACACTGTAAAGTACTTTCCTCTCCTACTTTTCCAAATTTAATAATAGTTTGTTTAGACTTATCATGCTGACTTTTGTAGTGAGATCTCAGATGTGTCGTACCAAGTTTGCTATCAGCGGAGAATTTAGCCTTGCAATAGTTGCATTTAGCCATAGACTTCATCACAACCTTGTCATTCACTTGAACTTCATCTTGCACTACTGTGAAGTGCTGCCAAACTTCTGAAGTCTTCCTCCTTGGAGGCCTGCTTCTATTCCGGGTTGGTGATATACTTCCAGTAGTAGTATTCTCAGTCCCAACATCATGTGATGCCACCTCGTTGACAATACTTTCAACATTAGCATTGGTTGGTGTAGTGCCACTAGTACTTTCAGATGCAATAAAATTCTACACATATAAGAAATTAATTAGATTATATTACAATTTACAAGGATTCAAAACATCAAGCTTGTGCAAAATTTACCTGTTTGTTGTTGTTATTGTCACTTTGACCCTTGTTACTACAGCTTCCAGATGCCATACAATCAATCTAGATCAATAACAATTAAATAAGTTAAGTTTATGCTACAAGAATCAAAATATTAAGGTTTCAACTCATGCAAATTTTAAGTCTAAATAAAATACCTCTTTTCCTTTGTCTTTTCCTTTGTTTGAGACTGACTCCATGGTTTATTTAAAGAAAAACTCCGGCAGAGAAATGTTTATAAAACTCCCACTAGCTCGGTGTCACAGCACTAGGCACCTTTTGTGCATAATCTTCTACAAGCATTCACATCATAAATAAGACTACAGCTCAATTAATAAACAAAATAATATTTCATAAGCCCTTTCCTGTCGCTAGTTGCCTAGTACAATATGTGAGAAATAGAGTCTAAGTAGTTTAATGGTAGAGTATTCAGATGTTCAATGACTAATCATAAATTCGAACCCTATTCAGGGAGGTTTCATTCATTCTTTAGTATAGGAATAAAGAGTTTGCTTTGACCCTTAGGATTAGACAATAGTTGTTTCTCTTGCATTCTATCTTACAGTATCATATTCTATACTACGATTTCATTTTGAACATACTCAAATTCAATAGATAATTTTACATTGCTATCCAAATTAGTTTGGGCAGCCGCTAACAAGAATCATGACTAATATCAAACTGAAATTATGGTGATTTGAAGTTTTGAACTATACAAACTGTAGGTGAGCTCAGTTCTGATGAAATTATAGCGCAACACTGTGTGTCGGTATTCAGACAAAGTTTGGTAGTGACATGAATGGTATTCTTATTGACTTCCAGATCAAATGAACTCAACTGAAAAATCCCCATGTGACCATCATACCATGAATGTCTAGTAGATGAGCTCACCTCAGGCCGTGGGAGGAGATGGCCGCAGGCTGCGGGGAGGTGGCGTGGAGCCGTGGATGCTGGTCTCGAGGAGACGATGAAGCTGGAGGAGGAACGGGGTCGGCGGCGGCGGCGAGGGACGGGGGATGGGGTCGGCGGGGAGACGAGGTGGGGATGAGGGACGGCGGGGAGGCGGGGAGGCGGCGGCGACGAGGTGGGGACGAGGGACGGCGGGGAGGCGGGGAGGCGGCGGCGACGAGGCGGGGATGAGTGGGATCGACGGGGAGGCGGCGGGGACGAGCGGGATCGATGGGGAGGCGGCGGCGACGAGGCGGGGACGAGGGACGGGGTCGGCGGGATCGGCGGCGGCAGCGAGGGACGGGGTCGGCGGGGGACGGGGGCGGCGACGGGAGATGAGGAATGGAGGAAAACGGGTAGGGTTTCTAACTTCCTATTTATATGACCTAAAATCAAAACATAAATTCTAAACGGATTCGGATATTATTCGAATCCGGAGCCAATATTTCATACCAGATCCGAATTCGAATCCGCGAAAATAATCGGATGTATATCCGAATCCGAATCCGAATCCGATTAGATAATTGGATATCCGAAAAGACATCCGGATCCGATTTTTTCGAATTTGGTATCTGGATTATCCGATTAGATCCGAATCCGATTACACCCCTACATCGGGTGACCTCTGGCAATGGCCGGAGGTCCAACAACCTTCAGTGGTAGCTGGCCAACAGAAATTCAGTGAAGTTTTGGCAACAAGGCACTATAGTACATGAGTGAAGCAATCCATCCACGCAGGGATGGGGTCATGTGGGTGGCTAAACAGCCCCACACGTATACTTCATATTTTGGATGTGCGCGAAACAGAACGTAAAAAAGAGGTCTAAAATTGAAATGGAAGTCCAACTTTTATCATAACTAGCAAATTGAGATATATGGCTTTGTATAGAGATTCTAAAATTTTGAACTAATTAAATTATGTTCATTTATCCCCAGACAATGGTGAAATCATTTGAAGTCACCGAGTTACCAGGCATGCTTTCTCACCTTACCATCTACAATTCTTCCCCTATATACCATCATGCTAATGTGTTCATTTTAATTGCAGTTCGTTCAGCTAAATTTATTGAACGAAAGCAATGGGTTGTGGCTGGTGCCGATGACATGTTCATCCGTGTGTACAACTACAATACAATGGATAAGGTCAAAGTTTTTGAAGCTCATACTGATTACATCAGGTGTGTGGCTGTTCATCCAACCCTGCCCTATGTATTGTCGTCATCTGATGACATGTTGATTAAGCTTTGGGACTGGGATAAGGGCTGGATGTGTACTCAAATCTTTGAGGGGCACTCTCACTATGTCATGCAAGTCACATTTAACCCAAAGGACACCAATACTTTTGCTAGTGCTTCCCTTGATCGCACAATAAAGGTTTGCTTTTTCATTTTTCTTCTGATAACTACAATTGTGTGTCTTCAGTAAGATAATCTTTTACTGAGCCTTAACTTTAGTCTTGTATGCTTAAAAATTTCAGATCTGGAGTCTTGGTTCTCCTGATCCTAACTTCACATTGGATGGTCATTTGAAAGGTGTGAACTGCGTTGATTACTTTACCGGTGGTGATCGGCCATATTTAATTACGGGCTCTGATGATCAGACTGCCAAGGTGTGATATCTTCATTAAACTATACATATTTGGTTAGCATATGAAACATTGTTCTAATGCATTTTTGTTGAACCAGGTTTGGGATTACCAAACGAAGAGCTGTGTTCAAACACTTGAAGGGCATGCACATAATGTCTCTGCTGTCTGTTTCCATCCTGAGCTTCCAATAATAATTACAGGTTCAGAGGATGGGACTGTTCGTCTGTGGCACTCCACTACCTACAGGCAATCTTCTAGCTCATGGCCATCTCAATTTGTGTGCGCATGCAGTTCTGCTGCACAACTGCATATACGATGTGTGCTTGTTTGCATGTTCTCCAGATGTTGAGGCCAAAAATTAATATCCTAACAAAATCTCTTCAATCAGGTCCTGGCGCAGTGCCATGCGTGTGTATTAAAATCAGAGTTTCATGAACAAGCAGCTGACCTTATCCAACAAAGGCAGTTACAATTTTAGTCCAATTACAACAGAACATTTTTCCAGTTAAAGTGAACCAGGGCATGATTGCTGCTACCAAATATTACAAATACTAATTGGTGCATTACTGATTTCTTATCCTTTAATTATGCTGGGGTCTATGACATCAAGGTGGTTTTAGTATTCACAGATGATAATAATTAAAAGGTGTTAAGAGCTAGATTATTTGAACTAATTATTGGGAATTGGCCAATTGGGTAGAACCTCTAGCTGCAAGCCTGCTAACCATATTTTCTTTTTTTGTCCTCTATTTTTTGAGGATATTATTGTCTGTTGTGTGAGTATACAATCTTTGTTTTTATTGTGACAACACATTGTCTCTGAGCTCCAGTTTTTATGATGACATGCTGCCTGAGATAAAATGCAATTTAGGAAAACTGTCAGTTATCTGCTTGTAATTTAGACTGAGAACACTGTTATAAATAACATATTGTGCAAATAGTTGCCTGGCTGGTGGTAACTGGTAAACCTAGACTTTATCTTATTCTTGTGGTTTTTTTTGTTCGAATTTGCCAATGGATCTAACGTTTTGATTCTTAGAAAATAACAGTGTGCTTGGTGATCTTACAGGCTTGAGAACACACTTAACTATGGCCTTGAACGAGTTTGGGCTTTAGGGTATATGAAGGGCTCAAGAAGGTAATGAAAGATTTCTTTTGTTCCTGTAGTTTGATGCTAAGAATATTGCTTCTGTGCAGAGAAAAGGAAACTAAAGCTGCACAATATTTCTTTATCATGCAGAAATACAGAATTTTGTTTGAAAGTTCTTGGTTCTAGTTTTTGCAACTAGAGCAATTAGTTGCTGCATTTATGCCTTATATGGAGCTTTGTCACATCATGAATGCCATGCCTTCTTATCTTTTATATATGTCCTTTTCCCTAGAGATTTGTCATTTACATTAGCTCTGCAACCTGTGGGAGGAAGAATACCAAGTAGTTTAACTGTTTAACAACTCAAACTCTTTATGTAGCGATTTTTACAACATGACAAAACTTTGTTTGTACTATATTAGTACAAGAAAGATTCGTCCATTGTCTTGTTTCTTATTTCCCAAATTGAATGTTCCAGAATATCTTAATTTCTGCAGGGTTGTGATTGGATACGACGAAGGAACAATAATGATAAAGATTGGCCGTGAAGAACCTGTTGCTAGCATGGATAGCAGTGGAAAGATTATATGGGCGAAACATAATGAAATTCAAACTGTTAATATTAAGACAGTTGGTGCAGACAATGAGGTTGCCCTTGTACACTATGCTATTGTGTCGAGAACTTTGATAGTTTTCATAAACAGATCTATATTTTTGATTTGTTTCTTTTGTCAGATTGCAGATGGAGAACGACTACCGTTGGCCATGAAGGAGTTGGGAAGTTGTGATCTTTACCCACAAGTAGGTTTCTATTCAATGTTAAGTCAGTACCTCATTCAAATACTGATATCTTTTGTCACATGGTTAACTTGGCACTTTGGAAGGAGTTTCCAATGTTTCTGAATGGGCAATGCATCGCGTTCTGTATGCTGAGTGCATTAATGAAGTGATATGACATTGAACTCTTTTTGTATGTTTTCTTCTTTTTAAGCAATATATTGATTTGTTGACAGTAGATTCTGTTACTTTTACCACCTCCGTTCTCGAATAGTTGTTTACTAAGGGAATCATATTTTGGTACTACATGTCAAAAATGCTCTTATTAACTGTGGGCAATAACTTTGGTCTTGTGCAATTAATGACCATCTTAGACCCAATCACTTCTTACATAAGGCCCATCCGTCCTTCAACAACAATTAACGAGGCAGTGAGATTACTACCTCTGTTTTTTTTTGAGAGAGTAGGGGTAATATGGGAAATATATACCTAGAATATGTTAAATGACAACTATTTGTGAACAAATTTTTTTGGGCAAAAACGACAACTATTCGAGGTTGGAGGTAGTAGTTGTTGTAGTATGATTAAACAAAGCCAGAATATTATTGTGGAATGTACCTGAACTTACTAGCCTGAGCAGTAAGATTTCAATGATGAATGGAAATTGATGTCTCATATTAGTATTGAATTCTGATTGGATGGGCCCAAAAAATGCACATGAAATATTATGGTTATCAACAGATGCTGTTAAACAACATTCAGGGCCTGTTTGCCGTTGCTTAGCCTAAACTTATAACCCCAATAAGCCTAATTAGCCGGTGTAGGCACTTAAGCTTCTTTGGAGTTTCTAGTTTAAAAAAGATTTCAGCTTAAAGGATAAATCCGAAATTTAAGTCTCTCGCTGTTTGGTTCGGCTTCAGCTTATCTAAGAAAACGAAGTCCAGATAAAACGCGCCCTTATTATTATTACTATGAACATATAGACTTTTGTTGTTGTGGTGCATCATGGAAGCATGGTTTACTCTAATACCTGTTTTTGGTTCTGATTTTTATCATCAAATTACGAATATTGCTAACTGATATTTTCATTTCTTACAGAGTTTAAGGCACAATCCAAATGGGAGATTTGTTGTTGTATGCGGAGATGGAGAATACATAATATACACAGCACTAGCATGGAGAAATAGATCTTTTGGATCTGCACTTGAATTTGTCTGGTCAAGTGAAGGAGAATATGCTGTCAGAGAAAGCACATCAAAGATAAAGATTTACAGTAAAAATTTTCAGGTTTGCTTTCGACATAATGTGTTTAATTTGGGGTTAATTTCTCTTTGATAGTCACATTTCTTTTCATGTACTAATCTTTATGATCTTCTTGAAGTACTGTTAGAATGCTTTGCCACATATGAAGAACAAAAAGAGAACTTTGGGGTCCCAGTATAACCTGCTTAGATATAATAAGAATGTGTGCCCTCCTGTTCTTGGTATTTTTTAGTGCCTCAGTGTTGAACTGTTCTGAACTTGTTTCACTATCATGTTATATGGACTGCATTGCTTTCATGATCTTAGGTTGAAGAATAACAATTAGTTGGGTAAAGTTCCATGTTCAAACTAGGAAATTGTATTATTATGATGAGTTCAACAAGCAGAGAGGTTAGTCATGTTTTTCATGTTTAGTGCGATGTCTAACGAGGATATGAACATGTATTTTGTATTACCACTCCGGAAGCTGAATGAGAACTCGAACATTTATAGTCTGCACATTATATCATATATGTAAATCTGCTATTGTTAGTCCTGAAACATAGTCTGACATGTGTGGTTGACAATTTCAGGAGAAGAAAAGTATAAGACCAATGTTCTCTGCGGAACGTATATTTGGTGGTGTATTGCTAGCTATGTGTACAAATGACTTCATTTGTTTTTATGACTGGGCCGAATGCAGGTTAATACACCGGATTGATGTGAATGTCAAAGTGAGTTGATTCTTTGTTACAGGAATGGATGCTTTGTTCTGTGTGTTTATTCATTTTAATATCTTATGCCACTAGAAACAACTGCTTTTGTCTGTTGCAGAATCTGTATTGGGCTGACAGTGGCGATCTAGTAACGATAGCAAGTGATACATCATTCTACATTTTGAAGTATAATGTGAGCTAGTCTATCACCTGCAGTAGATTGAGCTATGTTTTCCTTTGTTACCCAAGCACTGGCTGCCATTGTGTAATTTATTAATAAAACAATAACGTTTTGCATTCTAGAGGGATTTAGTTTCTTCTCATCTAGATGGAGGGGGTTCAGTTGGTGAGGAAGGTGTGGAAGATGCCTTTGAATTGCTTCATGAGATAAATGAACGCGTCCGTACTGGGTTGTGGGTCGGAGACTGTTTTATCTACAATAATTCTTCATGGCGGCTAAATTACTGTGTAGGAGGTGAGGTGAGTATTTATTTTTCACCATAATAAACATAACCTTAAGTGCATTTTTCTGCCATAACATTTAGTTTTAGACATGATCTATTTAACGCTCCTTGTGTTGCAGGTTACCACCATGTTTCACTTGGATCGGCCAATGTATTTGCTAGGATATCTTGCTAACCAAAGCCGCGTCTATCTTATTGATAAGGAGTTCAAGTAAGTGGCATGTTTGTTTACTCTTGATATTCCTTCAGGATGCCATCCATTGTTGACTTCTATGGCTAACAACTTTGCTTATTGCAGTGTGGTTGGTTATACTTTATTACTCAGTTTGATTGAGTATAAAACTCTGGTGATGCGTGGGGATTTGGAACGTGCAAATGTTATTTTACCATCCATACCAAAGGAACAGCATAACAGGTGCTGTTTGACTATTGGTTGTAGTCAGCTATTGGCAACTTGATGTGTACCGATTTTAAATGATTAACTTTGTTTGCAGTGTTGCACATTTCTTGGAATCACGTGGCATGTTAGAGGAAGCCCTTGAAATAGCAACTGACCCTAATTACAGATTTGACCTAGCTGTGCAGCTTGGCCGCCTGGACATTGCAAAGGCATAGTGCAATTATATTGTTTATTTCTACACTTGAGGACGCAATGTCCTAGAAAATTTCTCCTTCCATTCAAATGTTCCCTCAACAAATAGTTGCTTTGCAGGCAATTGCTGTTGAGGCACAAAGCGAGTCCAAGTGGAAGCAGTTGGGGGAATTAGCTATGTCAACTGGAAAGGTATAGGTTTTGGGTGTTTCAATTTTCATGTGCACTCAATATACTAAATGTATATTGTTCTGCTGATTAGGATGTTCTGTTGTGATATTTTGAGTTATATTAGTTATTACTGTGCCAACAAGATGACAAGGAGTAAACACAAGCGCAATCATGACAATTGACAGTTAGCCAAAAAAAGATTTGACATTTCTGTTCAAGCCTGAGCTTGTTGCAATTACAAGAAATTGAAATGCCAGGCTAATACAGAAATGTCATTAACAAATGCCATTGACAGAAATTGAGCTTGTGCTATGTCTGTTTTAGTTTTTACAAATACTATGTTACGTGTAAGCTGATACATCCCTCATGTTATGTTTCTGCCTTGCTCTAGAATGTAAATATTTATACTTAGATAACAACTTGTGGTTGTCGTGTCATAAAACAATTGCAGCTCGATATGACAGAGGAATGTCTCCTTCAAGCTACAGACCTTAGTGGATTATTGCTTTTGTATTCATCTCTTGGAGATGCTGAAGGGATAACAAAACTGGCATCGATGGCTAAAGAGCAAGGAAAGAATAATGTTGCTTTCCTTTGTCTTTTTATGCTAGGCAAATTGGAAGACTGCCTTCAATTGCTGGTTGAAAGGTATGGACATTTGCAACTGCAGATAGTTCTATTTAATACAGCTCATGTTTCAGAACCCTGATGCAAGCCTTTTTTATATGTTAACTATTCTTCCGTTCACCACACAGCAATCGTATTCCAGAAGCAGCATTGATGGCACGATCTTATCTTCCAAGCAAAGTCTCTGAGATTGTAGCAATATGGAAAAGGGATATCCAAAAGGTACCTTCCTATAGATGTTCCTTTGCTTCTGATCCTCCATCCCCTTAGTTTTTTTTAGCCGCCAGGTTTAGTTGGAGTTGGTGTGGTATCTTTTTCCAGGAGAATAAATATTTAGCTTGCGCTACATGTCTTCTACAATAAATACATTTTTAATTGGGTAATCGATTTGAAAAAAAATTGGGATTGCTATTGAAGAACTCTACTCCCTTTGAACCACATTCCAGCCACCTGCATACCGCAACCCATCCTCTCGTCCCACCCCCACACATTGTGTGTGATCTGCTGATCTGGCAGTTATCCAGATTGTGGGTCAGATCGCCAACCCCGGAACGCGAGGTGTTAGCTATCCTGTTAACTACTCTGCCAACTGTTATCTCATGCAAAAAGAGAAACAATGTTTATTGTTGTAGAAATCACTTATGCTGCACTGTCTTAAATTCCAGCAACTAGACAACTATTGGTTTATTTATTTATTTCTTCTCACCTGTTTATTAGGTAAATTCAAAAGCTGCAGAATCTTTGGCAGATCCTGCAGAGTACCCTAACTTATTTGAAGACTGGCAGATTGCTCTAAATGTTGAAGCCACCCTTGCTCCGAAAAGGTTTTTTTTCTTTCTTATCTGTAATAAAGCTAGAACATTCAATCAAGCTTCTCCTTATTCCCTCTGGTTATTACACACAGTCTTGCTAGATATATAGACACAACTAGCTAGTAGTTTAAATCATTAGAAGATAGTTCATTTATAGCTGAACAATGCTATCTTGTACTTCTAGTGCCCAACTTGATATTTGCTTGCCTCTTCTATTCATGGGCATATAGGGAAGCCAGTCAACCTTCTATCATGCAAGAACTATGCTCCATAACATATTATCACGATCCTTGGCAATGTTTGTTTTATTCCCTGCCCTGTTCTTTAGTGATTATGTCTCATTTTGGATTGCATCCTTTGGAACAAAGAAGGTTTCTTGACTGGAAATAAGCATTCTTGATTGAACACTATCTGAACTTTCAGTTCCCACAAAAGATTGCTATGGTGCAGTATTATTTCAATGTTAGTTATGTATGTGACAGTGTGTGCTGAAAAGGCTTACATCATTTGAATTTTGGGAACCCACTGTTAAAAAAAAGTGGTATAATCTTTTTTAAACAAAAATTAGTTAGATTGCAGAAACATTTGGACCAATATTTTTTCTCTGAGGGACACCCAATTTTAAAGAAATAATTTCTAGTTTCATTTGTGAAAAATGCTTTTTGACTAGTGATCTTATTTGAACAGGGGTATCTATCCACCTGCTGTGGAGTACATAACTTATGCTGAAAGGTCCAATGAGAGTCTTGTGGAAGCTTTCAAAAACATGCATGTACATGAAGAGCTGCCAAGTGAAAATGGATATCCTTCTCGTGAGGTATTACACTTACAGAAAAGAGGCAGGGGAGAAAATATAAAGATGTGCATGCAGAATTATTTAGCGGTAGATTCGTCTCAATGCTGAGAGCATCATATATAATAAATATGTGTGATTGATTTTGTTTATTGATATTTGCAATTTTTTGTTTGTCTTCAGAATGATTATTTGATTGGCTTTTGTAAAATAGAAATTGGCTTCAGTAGTTAAATATATCTAATAAATATTGATAAAAAGCTAACAAGTTACCTTACACTTTATAGTTGTAATCAGATTTACGAACATATGTGTTCAGACTTTGTAATTTGCATCGTTGGTACATTTCATATATCATTAGTCATATGTCAGCTAGTATGACATGTTTTAAGAATTGTTTGATTTAGTTTTTTGAATATCAGTTGGTTCTATACTTGTAGCAACTTTGAGGTCAAGTTTAAGCCCGTCCTAACATTCCATTACTTTTGATGATTGATATAGTGTTATGCTGTTTCTTTGGTGGAGAGTGTGCTTGACTATTACTATTTTTGTCATAGTAGTTTATGAGCTGGTCTGTTCTTTTTTAATGTGGTTTGATGACCCCTCTAGACTCTAGAGTGATAGAAACTTACAGCAGTAGTTCTAGGAAGAATTTCCCATGAATTGTAGTAGCACTTTTAGAAACCTCTGTGTAAACCTGTTATTTGTTTTGTTACAAATCTTTTCATGCTTTTCTGCATTTAGTTTCTTTTATTGCTCCCCTCCTTTCCTTATGTTCTTGCATAACGCAAAGAAACTCAAACAGGTTATTGAGGATGATGTAGTAGAGGAAAGTCAAGAAGATGCTGTCGAAGTGGAGGCCGATGATTCAACAGATGGTGCTGTCCTTGTGAATGGGAATGATGGTGAGGAACAGTGGGGTATGAACAATGAAGGAACTTCATCAGCATAAACGCAGTAGTTGGGCAAGTGTACAGTTCAAAAACTTTTTAGTCTGGTCCCTTCTCTCCTAGTACACCAAAAGTCTTAAGGAAAACTTGCTAGCGTGCAGTGTCTCCATTCTGCAAATGAAAAATCCTGAGTGACCTCCCACCCTTTATCACTAGATTATATGCTCTTTGGGGCTTCAGTGGCTTTGAATTCTCATATCACATGGGGTACTTGGGAGTTGAGAGCAATATTCAAAAAAACTCTGGTGCCAACTGGTTACTGCTATAACCGGTTTTATCGTTGGGATTGGTATTTAATAATTAATAAACCAGCTAATTTAGGGAATTGGTTTTAAGATTCTTTGTACTAAGTTTGGAAAAGCAACTTTCGTCGAAACTCGAAAGCAGTGTTCTGTCCAGTAGAGGACTAGCTACTGTTACTAGGCCCTAGGGGTGGAGTCAAGCAACCATCATGTCAATCTTAGCTTGCTTGGTAGACTTCCTTTTTTTTGGGGTAAATCTAGTCCTTGGGATTGAACCTAAAAATACCAGATCAATCCTTTGAACTTAGCGCCGCCTATTCAACTGAAAATTTTCCTAATCCTTCACCAGTCTATTTATTTTTCTTCTGATATTTGACTCACTGATTGTGTCACTAAAATTCTCTATTGATAAATAAATCAGGCTTCAGTTTTAGCAGGACAAACTATTCAGCTACGAATAGTCAAGTAGTTGAGTTCTTGATGGCTTCTTTTTAAAATGTTAAGCAGCTGAATTCCAGTTGTTGATTTCAATAATTTGTTTTATCTCAAAGCTTCTTTTTGCTTCATTGCAATGACATATGAAACCAAATGTTCTCAACCTTATAAAAATAGGGTAAATTGATTGTATGCCATTGAATTTTTGTGTTTAATATGATATGCAATTGAAATTTCGTCTCTCAATGATATGCCACATTTTTTTTTGAAACCTGATGTTATATGTCATTTTTTAGGTCAATTTGGAAAAATGAGCAAAATACTCATGTTAGTTGAGACTTAATTATGATTTTAAATAAATAGAAAAGTTTGAACGCAAAATTTCTAGTTTTTAAAATTTTTGAAATTTTGTGTTGCAGTTTTCAGAATTTGGAAATTTTGCATTCTTATCTTCATATTTATTTAAAATTATGATTATATCTCAACTGATAGGGGTATTTTGATGTTATATGTCATTTTTTAGGTCCATTTGGAAAAATGAACAAAATACTTTTGTTAGTTGAGACTTAATCATGATTTTAAATAAATAGAAAAGTTTGAACGCAAAATTTCTAGTTTTTGAAATTTTTGAAATTTTGTGTTGCAGTTTTCAAAATTTGGAACTTTTGCATTCTTATCTTCATATTTATTTAAAATTATGAATATATCTCAACTGATAGGGGTATTTTGATCATTTTTTTGAGTTGACTAGTCAAAAATGACATAGGACATTATGTTTCAAAAAAATAATATTATATAGTGAAGAGGCAAAATTTCAATGGTATATCATATTAAGTACTAAAGTTCAGTAACATAGAATTAATGTTCTTTGTAAAATTATGTGCCCATCATCTCATCTTAACCTCATACACAATGTTTCTTACTATGTTTGATCTTTGCAGTTTTGACTCCTGACCAATAATAGAGGTACTAAAGCAACCTGCTTCAGCGGTTGTTTTTGTAAAGGTGAATATTCTGATAAAATAGTATCGCTCCAAGAAAGAAAAATGACCAAAAGGAAAAAGAAGGGTTTTGTGTGCATGTGTGTGTCTGTGTGTAATTTAGGGCAGCTTTTAGCTTTACTTATATATGATTTTCAAATTGCAGGTTGCCAGCTTACTGAGATTGTTATGTAAAAGCTGTTTCTCCATCTGTACAAGTCGTTGCATGTGATCTAGTATTGAGGATTCCAAGGAAAGCAGGCAGTTAGCAAATTTTGCAATTTCAATTCCTCTTCTTTTTTGCTCGTGGTTTTGGAAGGTTAATGGGTTTGTAGATTTGGGGTATTTTATAGCATATTCTACTCTTCTATATGATTACCAGTCTGTTTCATATTTTATCTCAAGATATTGCCATTCTTTGAGGTTGATATTCCTTTCGTGACCAAAGAGGTGCGATCATCTCATCCTGCATCAGATGGGAGAGTTGCGTACTTGCGTTGGTCCGGGAATATTTCCTCATCTTTGTTATGTTGTAGTCAATCAATCTATTGGACCTTGGTGTCAGATCTGTATAATGTGTTACTTTGCAACTATAGTGAATAAATTCCAAGTAGTTACATGTACCTTGTAATTCTGTTTGTGTTTAAATTGTCGCCTTGCTTTGTGTGTGAAATGAATTCCCACGATCAGTATTTTAGCAATATCTTTTATTTTTGTATAATATCTTTCAGCTAATTTTCCTTGAACAAAATGTATGTCTATCGGATAAAATGTACTAAAAAGTATAACTCTATTCCTAAACTTGGTGGGAAGGGAGCTAATATAAGACAAGGAAGATTGATACAAAACCAGACATTATTATACTCCAGATTATTCCAAATAACAAATTACACAAGGATAAATGAACAGAAAAACACATGCGCCCATGTAGATTCCGAACAGAAACATTTCGAACCACGAGGCCGACCAAAAAATATACAAATGATGCATGTAGTCTACACAAATATACACAAGCAGGCCTGCAAAACAGCCAAACTCACTCCTGGAGCTGCTTCTGCAGTCTCATTAGATCCGCCTGCTCTCCATACCAGTTCCACAAGGAACTAAAAACACACAGCTCAGGTGTACGAAACAAGTACTTTCTCAAATGGCTCCATAGCTTCCCGGTATCAGAGGTACCCTTGGTCCAAAAACTCCAGAGAACAGCGAGACCCAGAAGTAACAAATGAGATAGCATGTCCATGTTTGTAAAGTCTACCCAAAAGGATTTCCTCCGACATAACCATATGGAGGAGGTGCGTTTGGCTGGGAGTATCTAGCAGGAGCTTGTTGATCAAACCTGATGTTGATGGAACCCAGGCCTCCTTGTTGCCTGTGATGACACATGCCAGATGCAAAATGTTGAGGCAATTAAGTTCTTAGCTCACCGAAAATATGAGCCCGAAATAATAATAGTAGTATGGCATATTTTGGGGTGCTGTGCCCTATTGCAGACATTTTATCTACTCGTCATGCTGAGGAAGAAAAACGCCAAACATATTTGGGCAATCACCTTAAATTCCAATTACCAGGAAATTGCTATAATATACCCACTCTGTTGAACAACATAAGACTTACAACTTTTCTAATTTTGTTGTGAATTATAAGATATATATGCAAATTTATTGTTATTTTTCTATTATATTCTTCTTTACTTCACTTTCTGTTATTTATGACTAATCTTCATATTATCATTCTCTCATTTTTAAAACATTTATGAATGGGGTAATTTAGTTATTTTCATTCCATATTCTATTGAATTTAACTTTTTTAACCCTTGTGTACAGTCAAAATATATCTTACATTTTGCAACGGAGGGTATAGGTTAGTAAATAACTATCATTTTTATTTAACTTTTGTGTAGAAAGATCTAGCAATTCACATCTCAAATCAGGGGATATAATAAACTCATCCAGGAACTCACATTGGAAGTATTTTATTAGGTAATTGCTCAGGCACATTGTTTTGACCTTGCTGTATCATGTGCTGGCCTGAAGTTGAACAGTGAATTAACACAGCATAGAAATAGTAAGAGAGAACAATTGCAGAAATAGAGAAAGAGGAATATATGAATACTTGGCGGTAAAGCTGATGGATAGGCTGCTGAGGTTCTAGTGGTGTTGCCAACTGTGGGGTAGAAACTCCAAAGCTTGAGCTAGGAAGTAAGGTTGGGGAACCAGTCATGCTTGCTGATACACTCGACGTAGATGGGAACTGCACAAGGTAGAATCAAGAAAATTGATTATGTTAATGGAAGCAAACAATGAACGTTAATGTAGATATGAACGAGCGGATCTAGTATGATTGATTTAAACTTCTACAAAGTAGCAAGCTGAATATGCAGAATCCCCTCAAGATTGAAAGTCTGCACAACGGAGAAACTGAAATTTGCTTAGGCATACCATGTGAGCTTGAATTGGAACAGGTTCATTCCCAAGATCAAAAGGGTTTGAAGGTTTGGCAGGTTGGGGATATGCAGGCTGTGGGTAAGCAGGCTGCAGATATGCAGATTGAGGAAATGCTTGCATTGCCTGTTATTTGAGATAACATTCATTTGTGAGAAAAATAGCAACGAATAATAACATGACAAACTATGAGTATGAGAAGAGCATGATACCATTCCAGCAGGATAATGCATGGTGTATCCCATGCCAAATTGTGGAGCTCTCTGCCAGCCATGCATTGTTGGAACTGCTGGTGGATAAAGTGAAGTGAAGAAATCCTGGCAGAGATTCACTCATTTCAGTTATAATGTTGCTACATTTGATGCACCCATGATGCACATGCTTTTCTTTATTCCTAACAAGTTCTATTAACAAGGAGCACAGTTGTTTTCATTTAGCAAGTAGGGAATGGTCTTTGCAAATTTGACCAAAGTGATGTTATTAGAGGATGGGGGCACCGAATAAGAGGTCGGTAAACATAACATGAACAAGGGTAGATGACTAAGATGAGCAATGTTCTACAGCTGGAAGTTATTTCGGTTCATTGGAGTTACTGTCAGCAGAAGAGAATGCTGCTGGGTGCCACTGGTTCCTTAGAATTTGAGGGCATCTGTGACGGAGGTCCAGTAGCTGGGCCACCTAGAGCAGATGGTGGAACTGAAGATCCTTGGGTGGTCATTTCTGGTAAGGCCTGAAAAGGTGTATACAAAGTGAGAACCACAAGGGTCAAAAGCTGAGGGTAGATATTTGGAAATGTTCTGACAAGCAGATATGGAGAACCTGGTTGTTCAGAATTTCATTGGATATACCAAATAATGAAGAATGTGACTGCTACATCATGGATAACTGCTCTCCATCATTTGGCTTTGGAGCTGAATCAACAGAAGCTTGAACAGTTGTTGCATTGGTCGCCAAGGGCAATTCTGAGAATGATAGCTGTGCAAGTGCAGAACCAAGAGGATTCACACTGCTTGCTGCCTGTGTTGCTTGTCGCTGGCCAAAAACATCATGCCCAGTCACCACCACTCACATATGGAGAGTTTCCTTGTTGAGGAACAGGCTCTGGTGGTAGTGCAGTAACATATGGTTGAGGTGGTGTTGAGACAGGCTGCTGTGGTGTAGCAGAAACACTAGGTTTCGGGATCTGCACTGAAATCAATCAAACTTACTGCCACATTGGCCTGTTCTGTCCCTTCAATAGATCCAGTGCTACTAGCAGATGTCCTCTACAGTTAAAAAGTTGTAATATGAAAAAAATCAAATAGCTGTACTAAATTATCCAATGAAAGAGAATATTCATAGAAGAATATGTTGTTGATGTTTTGAACAGTTTCAAAAGAACTGTCTGCAAAGAAAAAAAAAAACAACAGCACCAAGAACATGAAGATTAACGTGTGTCTTTGGGGGAGGGTCGATGGCGCAGGCTCCATTTGGTTTTGGAGGATCAATTGCTCTGCCTACATTTGTCTTCGGAACATCACCATCACCAACACGAAGTGGAGGCAAATCATTACCCAAGATATCTCTTAGTGGCCGTACAACTGGGGGACTAGACCCATCAGCTTCTCTCTGATGATCTGGTGATCCATTCTCTGGTTTCAGTGGTTCAGAAAATCTGGGGTCTTCAAATCTTTGATCTGCAGTATTATTTCCAAATCCATCATTACGACGTCTGTCATCAGCAACCTCAAAGTTGTGAGGACTTGGTCATATCCAGGGCGGCTGCGTTCCCCACAAGAATATTTAGAATCTCTGTCATCACTCCATCCACCATAGTTCCGACGTTTTGAATCACTTTCATTATAAGGAAAATCTTGTCAATTCCACTCAAAAACTGCATATTTCATTTCTACCAAAAAAAATCACTTTCTTTTTCTGTTGAATTCAATACTATTAGGGGTAATAGAATGAGCAAATGGCAGATTTACTCTCATTTAATAGTGTTCAAACGCATTAAGAGCATCATCTTTTTCTCAGTGTACAATCGTAGTTATTGAATCACCACCGACTATCACTGATCATAGCACCATACCCAAATGATGGCTCTCAACTCCCTGTGCATATCTCTAAATTGTAGCCCCGTCAATTGCGTCTTCACCGGGGGTTAATCGTCGTTTTTCCTCTGCTAGCCATAATGTATCAAGTATAACAAAGAAAAAGAAGCTAGAGCAGTTCACCATTTAAAAGGACTAGACAAGGGTAAAAGAGAGAGAACTGAATAAGAATCTTACTGTGTCCCACTGCAATTGGTGCAAACATATCCAGAAATTTGTACAGACATATTGTGGTCCCTGTTCACAATTGTGCATTAGCATTGATAACTAGAAATATCACACCACTTAAACCGGCTGGGATAAACAAACTATATGTCATTTGAGACTCATTTATTTATTTTATAGTACTAACAGTATATAAAGGGGATAATAGGTACTACAATTAGAAAGAGGTGAGATTTACAAATAATCTGGTCCTACTCAGATTCCATATGGAATGAATAAAACTGTCATATATGATTAAAGGTATTATCTTTGGACTCGAAAACAATTCTGATAAAGATAATTTCAGTAAAACTCGTAACTCACAAAGTTGATGCAATGAAACTACAGCAGCATCCAAACATCGGTTGAGCCACCTTGGGTCCTCTGGTGTAATGGAAGCCCCTTGACTATAGTGCATTTAAAGAAAGGTTCAGAAAAGCTTCAAAAGCAGTGTAATGACGCCACTCAAAAAAATATACAGTTAAGGGACCCCATTAAACAAAAATCCTAGCCCCACCCAGCATATCTAATTGCTGCAGCAAACAGTTCTGCTTGCTTGAAGTTTGAGGCTTATTGTAAAATTGAACCAGGCGGCCATTCGACCAGAACAATCATTCAATGACGTTTGCTGCAGCAATAATAATCATCTATGTGGACCATGTCGATGTGTTTTCTTGATTGTGCACACTTAAAAACTTATCATACTTTACACTGACTAGTGATCAATTTCAAGAGATCCATTGTCTTGTGCTTGCTCAACAGCTTAAGTTACAATCTTTATGACTCTACACAACTTCTACCGCTATGATAGAAATGAACTGAGCTTGAGACTCACCGCTAGAGTACATGACCGCAGCTTCTTCCTTTGTACAAGATGCCAAGCCATAATTCACCACATATGACTCTGTAGAGAACCCTAATTCCTTCGAACAAAAAGAAGTATAAGGGCATGCCAAAACAATGTACAAGCTATTGAAGGTATCTAGAGGTGTAATTAACCAAAGAATATTGCTATGGAAGACAATTAAGATCCTAACTCCTATCCAAATTAAGGTTAGAAACAAAATTGACAAATCTAAACTTAATACAAATCCAAGATTGACAAGAGTTTGTATTTTTACATGATATCAATTCCTTCGATGGTTCAATTTGAAGCATCAAATCCTAATCCAAATTGGATTAAAGGTTTTGAACGAAGTTGCTGTTGGGAATTGAAGTATCAGGTTTGCAATGATTCAGATGATTTTTGTGCACAATTCTTATATATTTAGAAAGCTTATTAAGTGTACTTTCATATGCAACAAATAGTGTATCATTTGGAGGTCTATGACAAAAATTATGGCTGTTTGATTGCGGATTGCACAGGCTGTCAAAACCAGTCCGAATGCGAATTGGAGGCCCCACATGCTATTTTATTGTGTGGGATTCTTTTTGAATGGTTCAAAACTGATTCAAATATCTATATTTAGAGATAAACTAGTATTAGGAATATTTCTTTTCTTGTTAGTTTAGAATTTATCTAAAGAAGTCTAAGGCCGCTGCCTATATAAGCCATGCATGGCACACCTTATAAAACAACAAAGATGAATTTGAGATTTTAGATAATTTTTTAATAAAGCCATTACTATTTAGTAAGATTCAAGAGTCTAATGAGTATTGTTCTTTGATTCCTGAGGGAGTTGTAGAACGTTGAATTGCGGTTCACCAAGTTTGTGCCTTTACGTCTACATGGCATTATTGCGTAGGCTGGTTTAGTCGGTACATGAAAGGACCATTGTCTCGGTAGCTCGTCCTTGTGCAATATCTCATGGTGTGTGGTCTCATCATCAAGTTGCGTGGTGATAGTTATCTTCTTTTTATTCTACTATTGGATAACAAGTAGGCTACGCTAGCAAAATTGCAAAAATTTTACTCGAATGCTGCAAGTATTAGACTATAAATTAGATTGTTACTAGCAACAGAAAGAGAGTTGATAAAACAACCGAACATACATAGAGACTGCTCGTGGATCATCCTGATCAGCGCAGCAATTCCAGCAACGCCTCTACCGGTATCCACACGTTTCTAGATGAAACGCCGTACGTTGGTGACAAGGGTTAAGGTGTTGTCGCTCTAGAGAAGGTAGCAGGTAGGGTTTTTCTTGATTATCATCAAAGTCCATCATGCCTCCCTTTATATAGAGTCCTGTAGAAGGAGTCCTACCACATTAGGTTTGCTGATGTGATATAATATCACATAACGAATCCTATCCGAATTGCAGGAGAAGTCTAACATTAGGTCTCCTAGTGTGATACTAAAACTCTCATAACAGATCTAATCCGAATTGATTTGTTCCAACATGTTAAGTGTGTGACCCTATAGATTCATACATATCTGGTCACAATCCAGGAATACTTACCTGTACTGTGAGTCGATAAAGGCCTCTAGTAGGAGATAACAACTATCCAAATATACACAAAGGTCATATCTAACGAATCTATATAATGTACTTATGTTGATTCTTTCTCCATACGAGACCAGATTAAATCCAAGGAAGGAAGCGTGTACCCTTGCAGTGTCTAATCATTTCTCGATCTCATTTTGAACCAATCTCCCCGTAGTTGACACTCAACCACAAATGGCATGACCATGCAATTCTCAATTCATTCATATTGAGGGGTCTAGAGATATCTCATATTATGAGAGATGCAAATTCTATCTTAACAATTCATATGCATGGCTCATAACATACTCAAATATTACATTTATTACCACTCAGTTAAAATAGCATTTGGTAGTATCAAAGTATGTTATTACGCATGTAGAAACTATGATGGTCTCAAGTCTAAGAATCGATCATAAATATTATTTGAAACTAATAGGTGACATTTATATGAGAAGTCTAAACAATGTCTCAAAATAGGTTTATCCAACATTATATTTTTCAACATATGTCCACATTATTAATTTGATATCTTATATCCATGGACTATGAAACATGACCATCAATCAATATATATGCTAATCCATTAATCAATAATGTTCTATTTAATGATAGTAGATCAAGAATTTTATAGAATAATATCATTAAATAAATTAAGAGTTTCACAAACAAATCACACACTTGTTGATCGAACTAAAATGATAATTTATTCAAAAAACATATTATTCAAACATTCATAAACATAATAAATATAAATACATCTATGTGATTTCCTCTACGACATATCACTAACATCTACGACGTGAAGATCGGGCCAATTAGTTGCTCATGTGTATCCATACGTGTGCACAAATCATGTTAGTGATATATCCTAGAGAAAATCATATAAATATATTTATCTTTGTTATGTTAGTTGTTTATGAATATTTGAATAATATGTTATTTTGTTTTCGAATAAATTATCATCTTAGTTCGATCAACAAGTGTGTGACTTTTCGTGAAACTCTAAATTTATTTGATAATATTATTTTATAAAGTCTTTGATCCACTATTATTAAATAGGACATTATTGATTAATGGATTAACACATATATTGATTGCTGGTCATATTTTATGGACCATGAATATAACATATCAAATTAATAATGTAGACATATGTTAGAGAATATAATATTGAATAGACCCATTTTGAAACAAGACCCATTTTGAGACATTGTTTAGATTTGTTATATAAATGTCACCAGTTGGTCTCAAATAATGTTTATGATTAATTCTTAGATCTGAGACTGTCATAGTTTCCTACATGTGTATTATTATACTTTCATACTATCAAATACTACTTTTAATTGAATTGTAATAAAGGTAATATTTGAGTATATTATGAGCCATGTAGAAGAATGTGAATGGTTAATGTGAAATTTACATCTCTTATATAATGAGAGAGATATCTATGGACTCCTCAATATGGATGAACTAAGAAGTGCATAGCCATGCCGTTTGTGGTTGAGTGTCAACTACAGGAAGATCAATTCACTATAAGATCGAGAAAAGATTGAACACTGTAAGGGTGGCACGTTTCCTACCTTGGGTTTAATCTGGTATCGTATGGCAAGAGAATCAATATGTGTACATTATATAGATTTGTTAGTTATGATCTTCGTGTATAGTTGGATAGTCATTATATCCTACTAGGGGCTACTACCGACTCACAGTTCGGGTAAGTATTCCTGGGTCGTAACCAGATATGCATGAACTTACAGGGTCACACACTTAATGAGTTGGAATAAATCAATTTGGATTGGATCTATTATGTGGATTTTCGTATCACACAAGAAAACCTAACATTAGACTCCTCTTACAATTCGAATAAGATTTGTTATGTGATATCGTATCACATTAGGAAACCTAATGTGGTAGGATTCTTTCTGCATGATTCTATATAAAGGCAGGACTTTACATAAAGAGAGGCATGATGGACTTTGACGATATCAAGAAAATCCTTAGTTATCATCTCCTCTAAAGTGTCAGCCCCTAAACCCTTGCTGTGCGTGTTGGTGCTAGCACACCATTATACGAAGTTCCATTCCAGAACATGTGGATACCGGTAGAGGCACTGTTACAATTGCTGCACCGATTAGGACGATCCACAAGCAGTCGCTGTCATCTACGTCTGTTGATCAGGATAATCCGCAAGCGGTCTCTTTGCACATTCGATCGCTTCACCAAGTCTCCTTCTGCTATTGGTAACAATCTAATCTATGATCTAATACTTGCAACATTTGCGTAAAATTTTTGAAATTCTATTAGTGTAGCTTACTCGTATTCCATCATATCAGATTCATTCACAAGGTGCCAAACTGTCAAACTCTAACCAGCCAAAGCGCATTCTTCTTGGATGCCTTGAAACCAATCCATTTGGATCAATGTTCGTGGTTGAAACCAACCAAGCTCAAAACAATTCCCCTCTTCTTCCACAAATAGCTCCACTTCCCCATGTCACATTCCCCTACTCCTCCTACACCAAAGCCCACTAAAATGCAACCAAATTTAGCAATGTAGCATGCAAAGCAATGGCACAACAACTCAAGCAAAACTTACCAAATTATTGCAGTTGATGCATCTCTTATTGGCGAGGAGCTTGAGCAACTACGTATGATCCTTCCATTTCTCCCCTCCTCCTTCACCCGGCTCGCCATCGGACTCCCCCATCCCCAAAAACTCTAACAACAAACCTCCAAGAATTACCCAAAAAAATTTCACCCAACACAATAAGATCTGGCGAGCAATGCAGCAAGATATGCACAAATCGAACAATATTAGCAATGGATGGCAAACTGAATCCGCACTTGATTGAAGGGAGGCACGTGAGATCTGGCACGTGCGCTCGTGCGCAAGGTGGTGCGAAAGCTCATGCCTTTTTTTGTTTCACTGTGTGTGTTTTGGGAGATTTCGCTTAGGCTGAGTCCCGTGCAAAGGCGTTTCACCAAGCGCTTCAACAGAATATTCTTCAGCATATTCTATGCCACGTGTGCGAAACACCACCTAAATGACTCCCCTACTTCAATGCAAAGGCGCTTCGCGAGACGCTTCGCACGGGTTCACGAATGGTACATCTATGTGGTTTTAGTAAAACAGCAATAACTTTTAATTCAAAAATAAAATATATGCGATGTTTGTTCTCTATACGAAGATAATTAAAAGATCTACAACTTTCCCAATATAATCATATAAAGATTGTCAATTTAATTGTCTAAATTCTTATACTCTAAACCCTATATTCTTGTTTCATATGCAGTATTGTTTGTACTCCATGAGACATTTGATATTCATAGGTTAGAGCATAACGCAATCACTACGTTTTAATGATTAATCTTGGGTTTTGGAAGGGGTTTTATACCTAATTGAATTAGACAAATAGACATGATCCATTATGATTGTTGTAAGGTTTTCAAGCCATCAACTTAATTTATCTCATTGAAAATCTCAGTGATTAATTTCTCAGTTTGTTGTCTTTGCTAAAAATCATACTTGACGGTGACATAAATCCCAAAACCTTAGGTTTTTCTCATTGATTTTTAAACCAATTTCAATAGTCTTGGGTTTAGCTTTGAAAAACTTTCAATACTCAAAGATTTAGTTTAGTAATTTTCACTCAAAAAGTTGGTTTCGTAATTGTTCACTATGGATTTGACTCTCAATTGCTCAATGTGAACCGTCCACTTGTGATTTTAACAAAATACACCCTTTTTGGGCGTGTCAAGTTTTTGGCATCATTGCCAGGGAACAACATTAACTATTCTTTTGGTTGTATAATTGCCAACTTGAATCAAATCTCTCTCTCCCTCATTTTGTTTTTTCTGTTTCTTTTGTACATAACTAACCCCTTGCATGTTAGAGGTGCATACTCAAACCCTCATTCGGCGAACCAAGCAAATTAGCCAAACAACCAGTACAAGAGAAGACAAGCCAAATTGGAAGATTGAACAATAAAGGAAGGAGATCCAAGGACATCATTCTAGTAAACGAAACATTGAAGATAAGCGAACATAAGAAGTTGAAGGATTACACAACCCTACTCACCAGAGAGTTGCTGCCAGGTATCCTTAGGTCGCAAATAAATACATATACTTGAAATTAAACATGCGCTTCTAAATCTTGTTCAACAAAATCAATTTAGTGGCCTTCTCAGTAATGATCCTTCCTTGCAACTTCACGCCTTTCTTGAATATTGTGATACTTTTAAGATTAATAAAGTTTTGTAGGATGCGCTTAAGCTAAGGTTCTTTCCTTTCTCGTTAATAGAGCTATCTTCTTTTTTTTAATAGGGCACAAAGCCTTGCCCTCCCTTGAGCGTGATGAAAGTTCATGTCACACTATTGGACAAATTGTTATGTGCTTTGGCGTGGTGATTGTTTGTACCACAACCTTTGTTGACAAGGAATGATGATTACTGCAATCACTTTCCTAAAAAGTGATGCAATCAGGTAGAAGGGGCCAACACATTTAGATGATTTAAATGGTTGATGGAGAATGTCCATGCCGGGTTAGGTATTTCACTGCTTTTTCTACTACCACCTTACAACTACTGTGTCTATAGCAAATGAGGCAATGACTTGTTTTGTCACAAGTATAGCGAAAGTATGTCGAATGCTCATGCCATGACTTAGACAAATTTATCAAGCTTGTCGACCATTTTACTACAACGGTGCCCACCAACAACCCTAAAGGGTTTTCAAGTCTGCATGGATTGCACTGGCATGCTTCATTGCTTCCATTGGTAGATGAGTGTATGTCATGATGATCGTTTGCAAAGGGGCTTTTGTGAGGCGGAACACAACTCCGGATCTTTTGAAGATCGATCGGAGGCTTGCCATCCTATTGCCTTACTGATGAACTACAGAGAAGGGGCGCTAATTATGCTCTTGAGGCGAGAATATCATTTATCTACGATTCACCATCTGAGAGAATGGCCATCGTAGTATGGTTGAATGAGGTAAAGAGTTTAACTTAGAATTTCTATAAAATCTATCTCTTTGCCTCTTTATCTTTGTATTCGTCTTCCGTGTTTGCATAAAGACAGCATGCAGTGTCGTCATCGACTCAGAGGCCGAGTCAGCAACCACTACTGCCTTCAACATATGGTCAGACCTGTAGCTCAAGCCAAAATAGTCGTCCACCAGCACAGAGGCACGAAGGATAGAAGCGTCATCGCAGGCACAAAGGCACAATGATTGGAGACGTCATTGCTGGCATAGAGGCATGGCAAGTACATACATCGCCACCAACACAAAGGCACAGTGAGTGGCTTCCCTCCGAACCTACGACTCAAAGGCCGAAACAGCAGTCCACTAGCACAATGGCACTATGAATAGAAGTGTTGTTTCCAGCACAGAAGCACGGCAAATGGAGACATTGTCACCGACACAGAAGCACGACAAATGGAGACATTGTCACCGGCATAGAGGCACGGCAAGCGGCTTCGCCCCAAACATGCAGTTCAAAGGCCAAAATAGCAGTCTGACACAGAGGCACGACGGATAGAAGCGTTGTCACCAGCACAGAGGCACAACGAATGGAGACGTTGTCACCAACACAGAGGCACGACGAGTGACTTCACCTCAGACCCATGGCTCAAAGGCCGAAACAGTGGTCCACTGGCACAGTCGCACGACGGATAGAAGCGTCATCACCGGCATAGAGGTACAGCGAATAGAGACATTGTTGTCGACACAAAGGCACAACGGATGGGGACTCCGCCGCTGACACAGAGGCACTATGGATGGAAACGTCGCCGTCGGCACAGAGGCACGACGGATAGGAGCATCGTCGCTGGCAGAAGCACAACGGATGGGGATGCCACCGCTAACACAGAGGCATGGCAAGCAGCTTTGAGCTAGACCCACGGCTCAAGAGTCCAAAACAATGGTTCGCTACCTTCAACATATAGCCGAACCAGTGGCTCAAAGGCTGAAATAGCAATCTGCCACCTTCAAATACGGTTGGACCTACCCTTCAACCTGACATCCATACTGATGGATCATAGGGGGAGGAAGTAAGCCGCGCTCTCGAGATTGGGGCACTATGAGCTCGCCTGCAATATTCAATGCTCACATTGGAGAGATAGAGCCATCAAGACTGTTGTGGCTCCTGAATTGTATTGCTCTTCTGCCTCTCCTTGACATTCTTCTCCCTTATGGTGTGTATTGAAATGCTAGGAGGGGATCTTTTTATATAGACCTCAACCTCCCCTTTTTTACTACCTGCATCTTACTTATTGGATAAAAAAAAATGCTTGTGAGTGAATCCCTTATAAGAAATTGTTGCTTTTTGTGTTTTCTAATTTCAAAGATGCTTGGAGCACTCAATATACGTCATCCATTATATGATCGGACGACTAAAGGCTCATGTACTAGTCCTTGTGTAGTGATTCCTCTAGTGTATAGGAGACAATTCTGCAAATTGGGAGGGTGAGGAGTTTAGATCACGCATTTTTTAGTTGAACGGACGGGAAAGACATTATCTCACGACCAAATATCAAAAGTTCTAATTGTTAGAGAGATTACATGCTAGGAGATAGACATCAACAAAACAAGAAGATAAAAATAGCTATTTTGTCAATCTAAGTGGAGCTCGAAGGAAGCATTACAGATCTCGCAGCAAGTTGTAGAGGAGGTCCTCCCATTCTACCCTCATAGCTCAGGCCCATTCCTAGATGGTACTAGCGATGTTGAATGAAAGTTGAAGCGAAAGTTTTTTTTTGTGTCGAAAAACAATGTTGTTTATGTAAATCTAAATAACCCCTTTTGCAGTACTTCAAAACGGATTGTGAATGCTAGCTTTTGATTTGCTTTGCTAGTTGTTCAAGAATCCATGAGCTCTCTCATAGACTTCAAAATTGGGATGTTTAGATGCGTGCATCCGATGACATGAGTAGATTCTGGAGTTCAAATCCTCAGTATTTGTTTGTATTTGTGTTGTTTGTTTCAAATCCAACATTTAGAAGATATCCAAAGTTTCAAAATAAGAATTTAATCCCAAAAACATGCATGATAGGATCCTGAATAGTGAATGCCAAAGGTATAGTCAAGATTAGGCGGAATTCATTGACTTGGAGGGCAATTATAGGAGATCTAAATATGTTGGAGAGGATTTTGTTATCGGTACTTTTATTGTTCTACATGTGTATGATAAAAAATCTTTTATACTAATAGCATATATGCACATATAAAGTGTATATACTTCTCATTAAAATTACACAAATCCTAGGTATTTTGTCATGTGTGTAATGTAACCCTAGATTTAAGAAAAACATTCAATTTAACTCAGGTATTTTTACATCATGTTTCAATTTATCCCCAAAGCTAAGAAAACATTAAATATACAATGCTACCATCTAGATCATGATGTCGACGGATCCAACAAAATTTCAACTCTATAACTAATTTGATCAAGCAAGCTCCATAGGATCATAGGATTGTTTGGTTTAATGATCAGATCATGATAAAAAAGAAGAGTAACTAAATCACCAGCCCTAACAAGTATACTAATCTTCTACCAAACTTATTTGTTTAGTTAGAAAAATAACATATCAATTCATAATGTAGCTTCAAATGAAATTTGTTATCTAACTAGATATACAAAAGATGACATCTTGTGTAACTTTTGAAAATTTTCTATGTAATATGTTTTAGCTTAGATAAGTTTATTCAATTTCTACAATCTTATGTGTGTTTTAAAATTTTTACACAAACTCTAGATTTTTATTTCAAAAACAACAAATTGTTTGAACAACTTATTGTACCATGGAGCACAATATTGCACTGCCAAGACCTTTAGAAAATAACTCACTAATAGTTCAATTTAAGTTTTGCAAAAATATATTGATAAAATATATTCTATAACCATTAACCATTATACTCCAAATTGTATGGCATCGATTTTTATAGTTATATTAAGTTTCAATTCCTACAACCAGTCACATCAATTCGTTTATAATAAATTTGCTAAAATACTGTGGCCCTAAGTTTTGGACCTTTCTATGTCTTAAAGAGAAACAGTCTATCTGATTTCTCTCCTCTAAAAAATAAAAACCTTACACCATTTACACCATACATCCAAAACTAAATTTAATCTCTACCTTCTCTTCTCCCCCTCACTTCTTCTTGTCCCTTTTCCTCCTCCCCCTTCTAATTCCCTGCCATCACCTCCTCCTCCCATCGATGGTTGCCAGCACCAACTGTTACCTATCAACCCCCCCTGGCGTCCATCGACGCCAAGGATACTGTCAATGCCTCCCACCTCCATCCCATCCTATTATTTTCCTCGTTGGCCACCGTTGCCACCTCATTGCACTACCGCCACAACCACCACCTCTTCTGTCTCCTCTGCAGCCAACGGGGGCCTCCACCACCACCCATAGCCAACAAAGCCTCTGACGCATCGTCATGCTGTAGGAGAACATAAGGAGGGAGCTGGGTGAACCCTAAAGGGTTAGATTTAAAGATAGGATTTGATCCAATGGTGGAGAGAAGTGTATGAAAGATAAGAAAAAAAGTACCTGCTACTTAGCAAAAGCCAAAAAATAATCATATTTTAAAAAGACTATTAACACGCAAAAACAATGAAAGGAGTATTGGGTATTGTTACTAGATAGTATTCAGTCAGTCAAATATTCGATAACAATCGGGTTACACCCAGATCCAAAACAAGGAAACAACACCCAAATGGGCCCATTCTTGTCGGATCCAAATCAATAGAATGAGAAGAAACCGCACACTCTGACCCTTTCCCTTCCACACCATCCAGCCAATGGGGCGTACTCCTAGCACCCTCCCCAGTTGATAGAATTAAATGGTGAATGAGGAACTACTGGCTACGAGATATTAATATGCAAAGATGCACACAATCTTTTCCGATTTTGAAGGTTAATTTCTTTCCATATTAGCACCTTGGAAATCATCGCCATTAATACCTCATATCTCCAACCTCCACTATAAAAAGAAAGCCCAACCCTTTCATTCCTTCCACACCAACAAACCATCTCCCTCCCCATCTCAAGGTGCTTGCTGCACACCACTGACCACTCTAAGGTTCTTACTTGCTCGGTGATGGCTCGTAAGAAGGTTAAGATAAAGAGGATTGCCAATGAAGCAAAGAGGCGAGCAACACTCCAGAAGCGCCGCAAGGAGCTGATGACGAAGGCGAGCGAATTGGCTACACTTTGTGACATCAAAGCTTGCCTCGTGGTTTATAGCCCTGATGAGGCACAGCCGAAGGTGTGGCCATCCATGCCAGAGGTCACAGGAGCCCTGTCCCACTTCAAGTCCATGCCTGAGATAGAGCAATCTAAAAACATGATGAATCAAGAGGGCTTCCTCAGGCAAACCATTGCTGGGCTCCAAGACCAACTGCACAAGGCAGAGCACGACAACCGTGAGATAGAGACCGAGATGCTCATGCACGATGTTATGATAGGCCGTCGCCCAGGCCTTGTGGGCCTTACCACAGAGGAACTTACCGATCTTAGCCAAATGGTGGAACTGCGCCTTAATGCCGTTGAGGAACGCATCGAACACCTTCAAGCACAGGCTGCAACCACAATGCTAATGCCACCAGTGTCGTTGTTGCCAAAGATCCATGCTGGTAACATGAACATGAAGGATGCAATAGGAGGCACCCATGGAGTGGCAAAGCTTGTTCGTGGAGGTGGGCAATGCTTCTCTAATGGTTTTGGCTATGCCAATGGTAGTAATGGAGGCGGCAAATAGGCGTCTCAGATGATATGATGTGCTTTTGCAGGGATCCAGTGTTCATGTGGTCTGATCTCATTGATCTTACATGATTTGGATCGATCATAGAGTTGAAATCTTATAGGTTTGATCAAGGTCATGATATAGATTATAGGATCGTATAGGATCATAATCCTAGTCTGGTTCTATATGATCCTATGAAATATGAGAGAATATGTTGCTAATTCAATCATTTGCTTCTTTCTACCCCTTTGTTAAGCATCAAATAAGCCCTACACCTTTATGGATTTTTAGCTCCTCTCTCTCTCTCTCTCTCATGCTTATTTTTTTTCCTTCTTACCATAAAACTCTAATCCTACATATCTATGTTATGCACTCTCAGTAAGAGCACCTCATGTGCCACATCACCCTTATTTTTTATATAACCATTGGATTATTATCTCACACAATCTTGACCGTTCAATCATACACTCTCTCTCTACACATGTTTTTTTTATTAAATTCAACACTTAAACTTCACTTCAAATTATTGAGATCCTTTTTGTTTATCCCAAGCGCAAAATATTTTTTCCAACTAATATTGTTAGCTATTTTTATTTTTCATCCAAGATAATATCTTCCAATTTTGTTCCACAACAATTATTTTTGCCAAGGGGCAAAAAGAGAGGGGAAAGCTGGCGCCTGACCCCTCTCATGCTAGTTGCACACCCTTTAGGTACACAAATGTTTACCATATAAAATATATTAAGCTTTTACTTGACCTCCCAATTATTAATTATTTACTAGCTGACCCCCTCATAGTAATTTTTTGGTTCTGCCCTTATTTTGTTGTACACGCAGAATGTGTGAGGGCCTATGCTAGTAGCTTCTAAAGTTTGTGATTACTAGTGTGAATTGTGTCATCATTTGTAATTTTCTCCCATTTTTCTTGCATTTGTTAATTATTTTAGTTTTTCACTGTGATTCTTTAATTTAACTTTTCTAAACAACTATTCTATTACTTAAAAAATTGTTTTCTTCTCTCAAAGATAGCTATCTATTATATGAGAATTTTTTTTATAAATAACCCACATTAAAATTGCAAAAGTTACCTACATTTTTTTTTGCAAAAAATGACACGCCATATCAGCCTATCAAGTCTCAAAAACTCAAGAAGGCACTTGTCACGCACATATTGGACGATAAAAACTTGTTGAGGCTCAAAAAATCGACAAGTCACTTGTCACGGCTTCAATACATGATAAGCTACTTGTTGAGTTTCTGAGACTCGACAAGTGGCTTGGCTCGGCTCAGCTCGGCTTTGTTCAGTATTTTATTTTTTTAATGAAAACAGCCCACTTAGACAGTCCAGGTACAACACGGACAGTTTGTGTTGGTTATGGCTAGGGAGGAGTTGCGGTTAAGGTTAGGGTTAGGGGGCAGTGAGAGTTAGGTTTTCAACCAGAATACAATGCGATGTAGTATATTACTGTAAAACTGATGTGATGTTACACTAGAAAAGTTGAAAGGCTATTGAAATGAATCTCATGAATTGAGTAAAATTAATAGATTGGAAGAAAGAATCATGCAGGTAGAATATCTTTCTTTAATAATATTTGCATATGTTCATACTTGTTCCAAATACAAAGTAGTATAGCCTCTTAAGGATTTTGATGTCCCTTTTTATGTGCTGCCTGTCTCTCTGAAAAAGAGATGGCAATATGGATCCAGTGGGATATGTGATCACTACCCAGCAGCTGTAGATGGTTCGTGGTGCTTAAGAATATTAAAAAAAATTTCATAAATAAAACTAAAATGTTCAACTTTCTAACTTGACCTAACCCCACAAAAATTCATACACACAAATCATTTGCGTCACTAAATAGCCAAATAGCTAAATGACACGGTTAATCACAAATAAATTATATAAACTAAATGCGTTTAACATTCTAAATTAACCTAGCCCTAAAAAATACACATGCACATAAAATTTCTAACCTACACTAACCTAAAATAAATATAACCTATGGCCCTTAAGCATAAAAATAAATATACATAAAAATTTCTAACCTACACTAACCTAAAATAAATATAACCTATGGCCCTTAAGCATATAAATAAATTTACATAAATAAAACCAAAATGTTCAATTTTCTAACTTGACCCCACAAAATGTTCATGCACACAAATCATCTATGTTGTTAATAGCTAAATGCCACGGTTAATCACAAATATATTATATAAAATAAACGGTTTGGCTTTTTAAATTAACCTGACTCTAAAAAATACACATGCACATAAATTGTGTTAGTAAAACTAACCAAACGTAGATAAATTTTCATAAATAAAACTTATAAACAGTTTAACTTTCTCACTTAAGGTAACAAAAAATGTACATGCACAAAAATAAAACATATGGTGATTAACAAAACCATCTAAGTCCTTAAGTAGCTACATAACTAAACAGTTCAATTTCTAAATTAACTTAGCCCTAAAAAATATATATGCACATAAACTTTGTAAACTAATAAACCTAACATAATTATAACCTATGGTTGTTAAACATTTAAATAAATTTTCATCCACAACAAATAAAATTAAAATACTACACAACAACATATTTCCAACCTAGCTTAAGATGATATCAATATGAACACTTATTTCTACCATCTAGTTGAGAACTACTGACACAATTAACAAAATCATTAAGCAAAAAATGGTCGAATTTCAACGAGACTTACCTTGTTTTGAAGAGCTGTGCTGGATCTACAAGTTTGATAATTGCACCAACTGAAAATTACAGTTAGATTTCAAGATATTTGAATTTGAAAAGTGAAATATGTGTGTGAGGGAGATAAACTTTTGAGTGAGAGAGTTGGTTGAATTTGTGCTAAGAGGAGACCAGAGCCGAGAGGAGAGAAAGGGGGTTAGAACCGAGTTGGGCCAGGGACATAGTCTCGAAAACTCGACAAACAACTATCGACGAATCCAATCACAACATTTGTCCTATTGAGTATCTGAAATTCAACAGGGTGACGTAGTGGGTCATTTTTGCAAAAAAAAAAGAAAGCTAAGCGTTGATCATTTCTACAATTTTTTCTAGGGGTTATTTCTAAAAGAATTCACTATAATGAAAACAAGTAAATTTGGAGGTATCATATTCATTTTGAAATCTATAAAATCTAATATTAATTGAAAGACAGAAGAAAAGGATTTGTGTCATATTTTGTTGGCTCAAATTATAATAATGTAAATCAATCAAATAATTTTTAAGATTCACAATGAATACAAATCTGATTATATATAGAAAGATTTCTTTTTTAAAAAGAATGTTATATAAGAGTTTCATGCAATTGCGGGAGACTTTAAGGTAGTTTAATAAATTACTAAATTTGTTAGCACAATGCAAGAAAAGGAGGATAGCAACTTAGCTAAAGATCCAATAGAAACTGTGTCACACCCACATCCAAATCAAAACATCTAAAGACCCAATTAGACCTGAGAAAAGTTTAATATGTTCAAATCTGAATAAATTTGATCTAATCTCGACTTCTTTATACCTGACAAGAGACCCAAAATAAAAAAAATAAAAAAACCACCTCGGCTCGAATTTTTTGAATGTGGACTAATAAAACACGGCCGACTTGACACATTATTGTGTTGAGTTGATCAAACCCAAGCTGATCTGATAAACTTAGATTTTTTTACCTGTGCGGTTAGACCTTCTCCAACAGCGAAACCTAAAATCGGATCTCTATATACATATCTCTAAAAAAAATTCGATCTCTATATTGTAACCTACTCCAACAGCAATCTCCAAATCGGATCTGTAATCCTAAAAAATAACCGTTCGGAACACTGTTGGCGCGTGGGAGCGGAGTTGCAGGCTTGCTTCATCACAGGCGGCGCGGGGGTCTGTGGCGCGGGGGGGGGGGGGGGCGACGACGGAAGGCGGCCACGCCGGGGCCCACAGCGCGGGGGAGCAAACACAAGCCCTGGGGAGCGGCGGCCACGGGTGGCGGCGGCACGGGGGAGCGGCAACGGGGGGGAGCAAGGGCGCGGGGGAGCGCAGCGCTGGGTAGGAGCGGTGTAGGGGACCGGCGGCCAAGGGTGGCGGCGGCGAGGGGGACCGGCAGCGGGGAGGAGCGGGGGCGCGTGGTAGCGGCGGCGTGGGGGCCCAACAGCGCGGGGGAGCGCAGTGCTGGGGAGGAGCGGTGTAGGGGACCGGCGGCCACGGGTGGCGGCGGCGCGGGGGACCGGCAGCGGGGGGGAGCGGGGGCGCAGGTTGGTGGTCACACAGGGACCGGCGGCGCGGGCTTGCTCCGGACGACGGGTTCTGTTGGGTGTTCTGAAATCTGAATGTATGTGTTCGAAACACTGAAAAACTGTGCATGCATCTGTTCTATGTTTCAAGCTGTTTTGTTTAGATGCCACACACACAGAATGGTTTGATGTTAGTTAAATATGTAATTTTCGTGTTGTCTCAATTGATGCATCCGATTGGGAAATGATTTGTACATTAACAGCATCATCATAACTGGATTTTGGCTTTGTAAGAACAAATCAAGTCAAGTTGAACCTAAATCACTTTGATTGAGTTTATACAAGACCTACACTACGCCTTGAATTTTAGTGAATAGTTTGTGTCAATGAAATTTTGTCTCTTAATTATATGCCAAAACCTGATATTATATATCATTGACCGATCAAGTTAAAAAAAAAGATCAAAATACTCTTATCAGTTAAGATCTAATTATAATTTTAAATATGTAGAAAATCTGAAATGCAAATATTTCAATTTTTCACAATTCAAAAACTAAAAATTTTTTGTTCCAGCATATCTATTTATTTAAAATCATAATTAAGTCTGAACTGACAAAAACATTTGGATCATTTTTTAGAGTTGATTGACCAAAAATAATATTTAACATCAGGTTTAGAAAAATGGTGGTATATAGTTAAGAGGTGTATGATATTTAGGCACTTAAATTCATTGGCATAAAATTAATTTTTCCAATATTTTATTGTTATTTCCACGTCTAGCTTAAATCTGGGAAGATCAACCATTGTACAGTGCTCACGAACCCCCATACGGGCCATGCGCAATGTGTCGCCGAGGGCTACGCTTGTTGTGCCTCGGTGGCGACGGGTCATCCAGTGACGACGATGACTTCATTGTGGCGGTTGCATGTGCAGGGCAGGCTGAGCTAGAAGCTACGAGTTCGGAGCGCAGTGGCGGTTCTGTTTTCGGCCACAATGTTGTCAATCGTGATAGGCAGGACGGCTTCGCCAGGCTCCATAAGGACTACTTTGCTGACGACCCGGTGTACAGCCCAAGGTACTTCAGGCGGAGGTAAGACTTTGAAGTTTACGTTGTTCGAGTGCAATTTATTTTCCGTGTAATTGGTATGATATGGTCAGTCGCTGTATTGTGCAGGTTTAGGATGCGTCGTAACCTTTTTGTGCGCATCTTGGAAGCCGTTGAACGGCACAACCCGTATTTCAGACAAAAGAGGAACGCAGCTGGAACCCTCGGGTTGTCATCATTGCAGAAGGTCACGGTGGCTTTAAGGATATTAGCATACGGTGTTCCCGCCGACACTATCGACGAATACTTGCGTATAGCGGAGAGTACTGCTATAGAGAGCTTGAAGCGATTTGTTCAGGCTATACATGAAGTGTTTGGGACTGAGTATCTTCGAGCACCTACTGAAGAGGACACAAGAAGATTGCTTGCCATTGGCGAGCAAAGAGGTTTCCCAGGCATGTTGGGGAGTATAGATTGCATGCACTGAAGGTGGCAGAATTGCCCGAAGGCATGGCAGGGGATGTTCACCGGACATGCCCGCAAGCCTACGATCATCCTAGAAGCCATAGCATCGTACGATCTATGGATTTGGCATGCTTTCTTCGGTCTACCTGGATCTCACAACGATATTAATGTCCTACAACGTTCTCCTCTATTTGCGCAGCTTGCGGAAAACAAGTCGCCAACAGTGCATTATTGCATCAACGGCCATGACTACAACATGGGGTACTACCTTGCCGATGGGATTTACCCCGAGTGGGCAACATTCGTTAAGACTATTCCACTTCCCCAGGGGAACAAGAGGAAGCTCTTTGCGCAAGCTCAAGAGTCGGCTCGGAAGGATGTAGAGCGTGCTTTCGGGGTGCTCTAGGCTCGATTCGCGATTGTGCGAGGGCCCGTGCGGTATTGGGACCAGGAAACTCTTCGAGACATAATGACTGCTTGCGTGATATTGCACAACATGATAGTGGAAGACAAGAGGGACATCGGCTCTGTCGATTATAACTACGATGGTATGGGTGATACCGTCAATGTGTCCCACGACCATACTCCGGCCGTGCAAGACTTCGTGCGCATCCATCGTACCATACGGAGTCGTGAGACACACAGGCAGCTATAGGAGGACCTTGTCGAGCACTTGTGGCAGTTGCACGGCGCTGAGTAGGGTTTACGTATGCAATGTAATGATTATTGGGCATGTACTGGTTGCAACCACTTGTATGATCCAACCATGTATTAAACGACGAACATCATTGCACTACATTCTGGACTTCATAAAAGCATACATCATATGACATCCAAATGTTTTACTAGAAGCAGACATCATAGCTCATTACATAAATAGAACTGAACAAGCGTAAAAGTTGAGTCCAAATATAGGTGCATAGTACGTAAGCAGACACGCAAAGTACACAAGCAAAGTACATAAAAGCACACAATTGCCATCAGTTGTCCACATTGTCGCGGTCTCTACCCATGATCTCCCTCTGCTTTCGCATGAAGTACTCTTTCTGCCACTCAGAGCACTTGCTCAAATCGACTGATATGATCCGCTCCTCATACTCCTTCTTCAAGTCTAGCTTCTCCTTCTCGTGCGCCATCATCTCGGAGTACCGATTGTCCCTTTTCTTCTCTATCTCCTGCCTACTCAGTGTCATGTCCCGGATGGCACTCATGTATGGGCTGTCCGAAGATTACTGTTCCGAACCTCGTCAGAGCCGAGACTTAGCCTTAGTGCGGCCTATAGGCCGAACTAGTTCACACTTGGACCCCCCATCGAAGCCCCCGGTGACCCCCCCCTCGAAGGCCGGCTGGGTTGCCTCTGTTGGTGTCGAACTGATCCCCGGGCTGGCTCCAGAAGACCTCTTCTGCCTCTTTTGCGATACCTTGTCACTCCACTTTGGGTGCAGTCGAACCTCCACCCAGCAATGAAGGAAATTGAATGGACGGTTTTCCTCAGCTACGTAGAGTGTCTTCGCGTCCACAATCTGTGTAATGGATTGCACAAAGAGGTCACATCCTTCGTAGTGGTGACAACGGTTGGGTAGTGTTAGGGTACATTACCTTGTCGCGCTCTGTCTTCCCGCTTTGGTTGCGGCGTTGTATGCGGTCGTAGAAACCACAGAACTTGTTGACAGACTCTTGGATGGACTGCCACCTATGCTGCAACGCGTTCTGTGTACGTACCGAGTCGAACGTCTTCTCATTGTGGTAGTATTCATGGATGCGTGCCCAATAGTTTGATCCCTTCTGATTGTTACCTTGCACGGGGTCAATGCTGACATTCAGCCACGCCGAGACGAGAAGCTTGTCCTCCTGCTCAGAGAAGTTCTTTGAACGTAGGTTGTTTGTCCTTATGTCGGCATCATCCAGAGTCTGCATTGCCTGCGCTGGAATTGGGCTCTCCAAGGGAGTGAACTCAGTTGCGGCCCAATCGAAACCATCCTCCCCCCCCCCCCCCCCCGTACCAGAAGGTTAGCCACGAAGGGATCCATCTTTACAGACCTGCGAATAAATGATGAAACATGCGAGCTTAGTGTATATTTGTTCAATGCAATCAACAACAACATAGGATTTACATAAGAACAACTGCAATATGAATGGTGCGCACACAGCATGGACTCCGAAGTAAAATTAAGGTACGAACAAGAACTCAGTTTACAAAAGAAGGCCAGATGCCATAGAGAACAGTCGTAATGTAAATAAACAGCATTTCGTAATATGCTTGCCACACAACGGCTATAGGTTGGTGGACTGGTCACTATCGTCCTCTACTCCGACTTCCTAGCAATACATCTGGAAGTCAACGATCCGATCGTCGGGGGACTCGTAGTCCACAGGAAGGCATAGGTCGGGACTGACATCTCCGTGGGGATTGTACTTAGGGCCCACAACCTGAGTACCATTCATACCTTCGGAGCACTACAGGGCCACTTCATCAAGGGAGGTCGATATAGCGTTGATCTCTACAAGCACCCTGTTCAACGCAATGCTGGACGGATCGGTGCTTGGGCTGAAGTTTTCGCTGCAAAGTTTCTTCAGATCGGCAGCCGTGCTCTCCAACTCTTTTATCGCCCAAGCCAACAAGTCCGTCGCTTTGCTCGGCTCAGACGCCATCTACATGCAATGGAGAACTGTGAACTCAAATACAAGTATCGGCAACAGTTATTGATGCCACCATTGTTGGGTGTGGCACGCTTTCAATCTAGGTTCATGTACCTATTGATGCAATGTCTCATATTAGGATCAAAGTAATGCAGTCACTCGAACTTCTTTTCAAGAAATAATTAACATATTAGGTAACATTTTGATTCATACTATATCCGACTAGGGAACAGTTAGAGACAAGTTCCAATGAAAAGATATATAAAATCTTCAATAAACATGGCTCACAATATGCTAAAATGACCTTTACTCATAAATCAAACTAGAAGTAACAAAAAATGATGTCAATTTGGGTCCAGACCGAAGCTCGTCTCAATGTTGTTCAATGGCCACAAAAAAATTTATGAGAACACAGGTGGAATATTGAAGGCCTTGTTTTCAATATGCTAGTAGCTTATTACTTTAGATCGAAGCTCCTTGAGAACTGAATATCCAATATCCAGTACAGACCTTACCAGATAAAAATTTCCAAAAGTCCAACCAGTGATTCAACATAGTAACTAGTATCCACTCCAAATGGAAGAGAAGCCATGAACATCAGAGGGGCTCTCTACTACAATTCTGACTGAAATCAGCCAGCTTATAGGCATAATCACCAATATTACTACTATTGTGTTCAAAATGATCCAATCAACATACACCCTCACTGTGGTTCTCATAGAGGAAAGCAGAAGCTCCTCTTGTTTTTCGGTAAAGGTTTAGATAACCATGAACAAGATTATACTGAGTGAGTGTAATATAACTTCCATAAATGGTAATTAACAGCCAACAGGGGCTTTCAAGGATGAATTCCCTTACTCCCAGAATAATATAATTTAATCCATGTGCAAAAATCAGTTTCTATAACGAATAAAATGACTATTGGCTAAATGGTGAACAACTTGATATGCATATGATTAGGGATAAGTAGTATCTCTATATTGCACGAACACGGTAGACAATTAACAATGATCTCATCGTGGGTTCTGTTATTATAGTACTGCTACTACTACTGCATAGCAAACAGGCATATCATTTAAAAAACAAATTGCCCCAACTCTTACGCATGAACTGGAACGTGCACAAAATGGCCCAAACGAATAGTACAATTCAAGATAATTCTTTACTACATAAACTGATGCACGACTTGAGCAAGGCACAAGCTTCTGAGATGCATGTAGTACTGCCTGCATATATGCTTGTAGTACTGCCTGCATGTATGCTTGTATGAGGACTAGGTGATCAGCAAATTCTTATCAGTTATTACGGCACTCAATCTTTCTTCTCTATCTGAAACATCGACAAGTTTCTAATATCAAATCAGGCACTAGTACCTATGTCGAGTGTTGTATCGCTACACCTTCGATCTACCAGCGTATCCTGCATGCACATTACTGCATAATCTTCAACCAAACTTCCTGTACCTGAACTAAAATGCAAGTTACAGATTATGTACTGCTATGCACTGAATGGTGGCCTCTGTTCTGGGAAGTTGTTTAATCCCTTGTGGGAGAAAATGGGTTACAATTGCAATAGTACACAGATTATACAGAGATGTTCCTCTGAGTAATAAATCAGCTGGCATGTTTCACCACTGTGCAACCAAACCAAATGCCGAAAAACGCAGGGGATGTTCAGGAGTATCTCCTCTTGGCAATATTATTTCAAAATTATTTGTTCATACAACTCGTTTGACATAAATTGTTCCAAATCTCACACAATCTTAAAACCATTACTAGTTCGTGAATTGGCTAACACTTACAATAATTACTGACAACTTGTACAAATCAAACTAACTCAAAATAAGTCTGAACTAAAAAAAATTAGGCTGCAAGCTTTGCCTCTGCACACAACAAATAATTTGGCACACCATCAACCCATGCCAGCTTTATCTAGCGCCACAGGCTAGCTCAACAATCTTAGAGTATTGAAAGCAATGAGATACCAATCAACTCCCAACCAAGCAAGACAAAGAAATTGGTTTATCTCAGAAACTTCTGCCTAATTTTTACCAGAACTTCAAAACACCACTGGAACCAATTGGGGCACATACCTCAACCAGCCGGAGGACGCCGACCCCTGGCTTGGCGGGTATTGCATCGCCAGCCTAGGGGAAGATGGATCTACTCGGAAGGCACCCGGGTGAAGCGCTTCTTGCGGAGGATTTGTCGCCGGTGGCCTCGCTCTGCCGCTGGTACCCCTCCTTGGCAACAACCGTCCGGTCGGTCCACGCCGCCGACGGGGACGACACACCGGAGTCAGGCCTTCGACGGGAGACGTCGCCTCTTCAGCGGCCAAATGCGCGCGCGGCGGAACGACAGTTGGGGGCGGCGTCGCCTGGCCCGAAGATAGCAATCGGAGAGAGGATGTCGACATCCTCTCTCCGATCTATATTAACTCCTCGCCAGATGCGTGTGCTGTTGGAGCGACTGCCGTAACCCATATCGGGGGATGTAGCCTAAACGTGCCGGGGGAACAGTGGTTTGGGGAGGCTATTGGCGCTGGTCTTAGTCTGAAAATGCGGAGGTCTAGGCCCAACAAGCACCCTTCCAAGATCCAAACCCAATAGCCCCGGCAGAACCCGCACGCCCCGATCGGTCCCCTCCCACGTCACCCAGCCAATGGGATGCCCCTCCTGGCATCCCTCCCCCAATCATCACACGCCACGTCACCACTCTGACGCGCTCGTCCCCTTCCTATAACTCTTGCCCCCTCCCCGCGCCCAAACCTTGGTCTCCCCACCGACCACCCCTCTCGCGGAGATACCCCGAACCCTCTCCGGCAAAACCAAACGCGCCATGGTCACCGCGCGCGACGGCCCGGGCGGTGGCGGGGGGGGCGGCGGCGTCGCGTCGCGCGTGGCCGTGCTCGGCTTCTGCGTCGTCGGGATCTGGTCGGCCTACATCACCCAGGGCGTCCTCCAAGAAACGCTGTAAGTATTGGCGTGCTGCAGTTGTAGCCTCTGTGTTGTAGCGTGACAGGTTCCAACAGCCTCAAATCTCTTGGCGATTTGGGTTGGTTTGGTTCAGGTCGACGAAGCGGTTCGGTCCGGAGGCGCGGCGGTTCGACCACCTGGCGTTCCTCAACTTCGCGCAGAACGTGATGTGCTTCGCCTGGTCCTTCATAAGTGAGTTCTTGTGTTAGTTGATACTTTTGGCGAATGTGTGATGGATGTGTGAAAAGTTTGTAACTTTGAGGGGTTTTTTGGTTGGTTCGTGCAGTGATCAAGCTGTGGTCGAGTAGCAGTTCGGCGGGTCGCGCACCTCTGTGGAAGTATTACGGCGTCAGCATCACCAACACCATTGGGCCAACTATGGGGATGGAGGCGCTCAAGTACATCAGCTATCCAGCTCAGGTTGGTTGGTTCTAAATTGCTCTTGTCGTTTCGTATACTTGGTTATTTGTGTGAATCGCATGACAGCCGTCGTGTTGTTATTCTAGTGTAGTTTTGTTGAACAATGCGGTATGTTATAATTTTGGGCTTTATTGATCATTGCTAAAGAAATGTGGGAAGGGTGTGTTCTCTCATTGCTGGATGATGCAATCATTCAACATGGATAGGATGTTTGCAAAGAATTTCTATCATACTTGTGAATGTTGGGAATTTCTTCTATCTTAGTTTGCTGAAATTGTGGTTATGATCTTGTCACTGGTATAGTTGAACATTGTATTTTTAGGTTCAATTTGACATTATGATTTAACAGGAATGATATATGCATTACTTGATAATGTATATATTACTCAAATTGCTTGTCCTTTGGAAATATCTCAATATATGATGATATATGGCCATTGATCTGTGACATTTATGAATGAGAGAATTTTAGTTATAGAAATTTGTGCAGTATGATGTAATAATGTAAAATGATCCTGCGCATAGAGGACTGAATGCTGTAGTTCCTAACTACGATATTGAGCACAAGCATCCAAGGCAATAACATGAGAAGTTGAATTGTATTTGGTTACAAACAATGTTAGAGTTGATTTATCCTTGAAATTCATCAGAGCAACGAGAAATATGGTTCTTATTTCTGAGTACCAAAAAAAAAAAAAAATCATGTTTAGTCACTTTTCTCTTATATGAAGTTACAATCTGCTGGTTCAAGAAGGCAGTTAAAACCATACCTAGCAAAAAGAAAGAATCACAATGAATCTTTAATTGTTTTCCTGTCTGTTAACAGGTTTTGGCAAAATCATCTAAGATGATTCCAGGTGAGTGCAGACTGCTCAATCTATCTTCACCGCATACTTGTTTGCATGTGCATATTATATCATATCTGCTCATGATGTATTTTGACTTAGATGGATCAACTCACCTATCCTTTCTGAATAAGGGAAAGCGTAAAAAGGAAAGGAGAAGCAGACATAAGGACCAATGTTGGGCTTTAAAATGATAGTTTGCTTGGCATTTGACATGGTCGCATGGGAACTGATGAATGACCTAGAGGACCAATATCCCCAAAATGGGTTAGGGAAATCCCACATGATGTCCTATAAATACCAATGGTTCAGGGGAACCTCAGGAACCACTATTGCAATTCTCGATCTGAAACCTTGGATATGAACAGAGTTGAACATTGTTGCATGGAGGTTGCTGTGTGACATAAGTATTTTTTTAATGGAGAATTTTATTAATCCATGGCCGGATCAGTTTTAAGCATAGAACATAGACAACACACATAATGATTTGGATTCTGGAAAATATATTTCAATTTGTGATCATGATGTAACTATTTTAGTTGCCAGTGCACATGTTCTACACAACTAATTATAACTTTTATTCACTGTTTACCAAAATTGTACAATGGCATGGATAGTTCATTTTTGCTTCTGCTTTCATCAACTCTGCATGCTTTATAGCATGTAACATGTTGTAATTATCTTATCGGACCAATGGTTCCATTTGAACACAGTAATGCTGATGGGGACTCTACTTTATGGTGTCAAGTATACTTTCCCAGAGTATATTTGCACCTTTCTCGTTGCTGGTGGTGTCTCAACATTTGCATTATTAAAGGTGAGAAGCCCCTCCATTTCATTTGCTCTCCAATGAGCATAATAATGAACTCATATAATTATGCCATTGAATCTTGAAAGGACCACAATTTATCAAACGTCCTCATCTGGACAAAATTGGTGTGCCTCCTAAACTTTTTACCATCCCATGTATATCATCTAACAAATTTAAGGTTCAGTTGGCAGGCTATTTATTTTTGAAGTGCTAGCTTATCATTTCATTTCATACTGTTAATCCTGGAGAAGTTAATTATATGTTATGTTCCATTAGTGACTTTGCATCCTTATTCTGATAGGCCTGTGCAAATTATGGACTTGGGCTGGGCTGCCGAAAAGCCCGGGTTTATCTGGGCTGGGTAGGCTAGGCCAAGCCTAGCCCTATGGTTGGCTAGGTCAGGCCCTTTGTCAGACCAGTTTTCTTGGGCCGTTGCACTTTGCACTTCCAAACACAACCAGTTGGGCAGTAAACTCAAAGCCCGGTCTAGACCAGCCCTATATCTCACCAAGCCCAGGACATGGGAATTGGCACAGGATGGCATAAGAGACATCAAAATAATCAGTAGGATTGTGTCTGCAGCTAGATATCACAGCTATGGTGTGCAACTGCTTTACAACCATATCCGAGAAACAAATTAAATGCCAAATCCAGGTTTGGTTATACTAAATCTGTATCTGTTTGGTCCAAATACAGCCATCATTCTGTACATGCACTACTATGAAATTAAGCATGGTAATGCTTTACCAGGACATGTTGGAAATATGGAAACCCAAATGTGATTCTTCATCACTAAACACTACTTTTTTATGTATGAGTCGGCTTAATGCCCTTGTTTAAGTTTTTTTTTTATCTCTATCAG